>BTPG01000002.1:116948629-117438629 GCA_036245525.1 Semisulcospira habei
AGCCACCAAGATGGTCCTACACGGTCAAGAAAAGGAGGACCGAGGTAATAAATGCCACCATGATGGTACTAGGTGAGGCATCATAAGCCACAGAAATATGTATGCAGACCAGCCCATTATCACACACAATCTGTGGATTAATGGTACGCAAGCTGAAAGAAGTAGGTTTTAAGTTGGGTCTTAAAGACGTCAATGTTTTCAGCATTCCGGAGGTGTTGGGGAAGTCAGTTCCAGACAACAGGGGCTTGATACTGGAATGTCCGGCAGCCAGATCGCTTAGAGGAAATGCTGGGGACACAGAAACGCTTCTCAGAGCAGGAACGAAGGGAACGGGAGGGCTGATAGATGTTGAGGAGGGATGAGAGATATGGCGGTAGGGATCCATCAAAGCAGCGAAAACCCAGGACCGCAATCTTGTACTCGACTCTAAACTGAATGGGTAGCCAGTGCAATTCCTGAAGTAGGGGAGTTACATGGTCCATTTTAGATTTGCCAAAAGCAAGTCTGGCAGCATTGTTGAGGACTGTCTGCAGACGGGAGAGTTCTTTCTGTGGGACACCTGCCAGGAGGGAGTTACAATAGTCTAAGCGACTAAGGACAAGGGAGCAAATAAGTTGAACAGTGGCGGACCGGGTGATGAATGGTCTAATAGAGCTGATTCTTCGCAGCTGGAAGTTCGCCGTCCTGCACACATTAGTAATGTGATGGTGCATGGACATACTGCAGTCGAACTGAACTCCCAGATTACGTACAGCCGGACTGGCTAAACGTTATTTCACTGTCGCCAACCACGAGGGAGGCCCCTGGTGGGACCTGACTAAGGGAGTGGTCGGAACCAGCGCAAAGTGATTCAGTCTTGCCGTCGTTCAGCTTCAGTTTGTTGCACAGCATCCATTTTTTCCCAGAGGAAATACAAAGTTCAATCTCTTTCACAAGAGCAGGAAAATTAGATGGAGAAGCACCTTTTTGGAGCTGGGTGTCATCGGCATACTTGTGAAATTCACAGGCATGTCGGATGATGACGTCAGAGAGGGATTGGGTGTAAAGGCTGAAAAGGGCGGGCCCAAGGACGGATCCTTGGGGGACGCCGTATCTCAGCATGAGGGGCTGCGACTCTGATTGACAACAACCTTCTGAGTACGCCCACGCAGATACGAGGAAAACCAGCTAAGTGTTTTGCCAGAGATGCCATAGGATGTGTTAAGTCTCTCTAGGAGTACAGTATGGTCAATCGTATCAAATGCCGCCGAGAGGTCAAGGAGGCAAAGAATGGAAACCAGCTTGTTGTCAGCATTGCACAGAAGGCTGTTTGTAACATGCAGGAGAGCAGTTTCTGTACTGTGCTGTTTTCTGTAAGCTGACTGAAATGTTTCTAGGAGGTTGTTGGAAATGAGATGGTTTTGGAGCTGAGACAGAACAATGCGTTCTAATAGCTTTGACAAGAAAGGGATATTGGAGATGGGCCGATAGTTATTAAAACATTCTTTGTTGAGACCAAGTTTCTTCAGCAAAGGTGTCACGACTGCTTGTTTGAAATATTCAGGCACTACACCATCATCTCTCTCTCTCCCCCCCCCCCCCCTCCGCCCCTCCAACCGTAACTGCTTGGTCTGGGTTTGTTCATTTTTTGTTCATTTTTTGTTTGTTTTTTGTTGCGTTCGTTTGTTCGTTCAGTTTGAGATGTGTACAATGACCCCGAGTCGATTTATCAAAAGGAAAGTGTGTGTGTGTGTGTGTGTGTGTGTGTGTGTGTGTGTGTGTGTGTGTGTGTGTGTGTGTGTGTGTGTGTGCCAGTTTGTGTGTGTGCGTGCGTGCGTGCGAATGTGTGTGTGTGTCAGTGTGTGTCAGTGTGTGTGTGTGTGTGTGTGTGTGTGTGTGTGTGTGTGTGTGTGTGTGTGTGTGTGTTTTGTGCCAAATATGACATTCATGTATATTCCGTATGAGGTCGATCGTAACCAACCCCTAAGTAACTGTGTTTTGGGATTTCTTAACTCTTTTCATCCCGATACGCTGTTGCTTGAAATAAATTTGACCGTGACAGTTCAAGAGTGGTGCCAGAATAGCTTGGCGCCAGAGGCGCCAAGCTATTCTGGCAATACCCTTGAACTAAAATGCTGTTCTATCTTGTAACCTGTAATGTAGCTTTCATAGGAAAATAAAAGCAAATTTGACTATGACAGATCAATGGTGGTGCTAGAATAGCTTGGCGCCTGAGGCGCCACGCTATTTTGGCACCACCATTGAACTAAAATGGCTGATCTGTTTTGTAATCTGTAATGTAGCCTTGTTAGGAAAATAAGCATTTTTTTCTTTGAAAAAAATCAGCCTCGGGTTGTAATGGGTTAAATTGACTGTTCCAGCGCCACGGTCATGCGGGCCAGTGAAAGTGGCTGTAACACAAAGGATTTTTGGCGGCGTGAACGCAGCCCAGGGCGAGTTTCCCTGGGTAGCTCAGCTCCTGTTCGGCGGGGATGCTCAGTGCGCCTGCGTCATCATTGACGAGTATAACTGCATCACTGCAGGCCATTGTGTCAACTAGTAAGATTGTATTTGTTTGTGTTCAAGTTTCAGGGTGTTTCGGGTGTCGTTCTCCTGAATAAAGAAAGCGATCGATCAGTCAATCAGTCATCAGTCACTGAATCAATCAGACGGTGACCACCCAACGACCAGTCTTTCCATTTAAATAATAAATCAACCAACCCATCCATCTATTCACCGACCCATCACCCACCTACCCTTCCACACTTCCTTCCAACCATCCACCTATCCGTGAATCCATCCATCGCTCCATCATCCGGCATCCTTCCATTTATCCTTCCGTTTATCCATCCATCCATCCGTTTGTCCGTCCATCCGTCCGTCGATCGGACAATCAATTGATCAGCCAGTCAGTTTTCAATCGATCGATCGATCAGTTTATCAATTTGTCATACTGAAAAAGTTTTTCCCTTTGTAATTTGCTTTTACAGCAATAGTCTGAATAGCGGCTCGATGATGGTGGCCGCCGGAAAGTGGAGAAGGGCACTGTACGCGGACAACACGGAACAGCTTCGCACAGTGGTCAGAGCCAAACGCCACGAGTTGTATGAGGACAGACTACTCAGTAAGTACGCGCATATCTCTTAGCCTACTTTGTTCGCTTTGAAAAAGCCTAACTGTGCCATTTCCCCGCTTACTAAACGACAAATGACGTCGGTGGAAATTAACCTTTTATATGACCCCGGATGTCAATGAGCAGAGTTTTTTTTTTTTTTTTTTTTTTTTTTTTTTTTTTTTTTTAAACACGACTTGTACCGGCGTAAAGTTATTTATACTAACGTCTGAAATACAAGTACAATTACAGTAACAATGAACCTATCATATTAACAAATGAATAGTTTGTAATGAGGTAAACTTTGACTTAATGGAATTCCCGCCAAGTCTGCTGTAACCTACTTTGTTTGCTTCGAAATAACCGTGCCATTTCTCCGCTTAAGCGGAAAAATGACACGGTTATTTCAAAGCGAACAAAGTAGGTTAGCCGGAAAACCCCCTAGCATTCTAGCCGCTCATTGGAGTCACGTGTTACAGAGCTTTACAGACCTAGTCCGTAGACATGTCTGCATGAAGTCTAATATATCCCTGCAGACCTGTCTAAAAATGGGACGCTTATTTCGAACTCAGAAGAAGTCAGTGAAAGAACATATGTAGTGAACGTACGCGGTGGGGTGTTCAGCCCTTGCACTGTGGTCGGTGGAACTGCGAACAACACCCAAATGTAAGAGACATAGGTTTTCATGAGGCCCCGCAGGTGCAGGAGCTCATAAGGACCTATGCATCTTATTGCCATCTCATCACGTGTATGTTCCTCACTCAGACACGGTCAACTGGCGAGGACAGACTGCTGGCGTAAATATCGTGAAGACTACTGCGGTGGTGTTGGGGGTTGGTTGGTTAGTTCGGGTTTAACGTCCACGGCACCGAAGTGATAATGGACGGCCCTGACGGGCGGGTTATGGGGGACATGGAAATCTATTACCTATGGAGTACGACCTGAACACTGATCAACTCAGGCGCACTCCAATTGCGCCACTTTGATTTCGGGGTACAATGGTTCCTTTGACCTCCCTCAGGCCTACAAGGGTCCATGTAGCAAACCACTGCGACCAATATACTTTTTTTCACCCCATGGTCACACGACCAATCCCTTTAGCACAAACCGTACCATGTGACAGAGCTACAAAAACCTTGTAGCGACAAATGGCGGACTTCTTGTAGCCCTCTTTGTGACGCATCTTGGATGCGAGTTTTGTTCTATAAATGATCACCAGAACGTTCTAAAGTACAAAGTTACTTAGTGTTGTTCGAAACAACAGGCACAGTACTGGACTGAGACGGCAATGTCATGAAAGATTTTAAATTACGTCGTAAGTCTATTATGTATAAATGTATATTCCTTTTACGTCAGTCATGTCTGGCGTGATCAAGGTCGGAAGATTTCGTCGTGATTTCTTTTACGAAAATAGTGGGGGAAGGAAAACAAATACGTTATTGGTAGCAGGGACCCGCACGGACAATTGTAGGCCCTCGGGAGGTCAAAGGAATCACTGTACCCCTCAGGCCTTCGGGGTACAATGGTTCCTTTGACCTCCCTCAGGCCTACAAGGGTCCGTGTAGCAATCCCTTGCGACCAATTACGTATTTGATGCAGGCCCTGGTACAGTAAATGGTACCGGCAGTTGCATGCACAAAGGGGTGAACACTTTTGGAAATTTGACTTGTGTGTGTGTGTGTGTGTGTGTGTGTACGTGTGTGTGTGTGTGTCTGTGTGTGTGTGAAGAAAACGACATCGCGCTAATGCGAGTGAACGCGCCGTTCGTATTCAACGAGTACGTGTACCCCGTGTGCCTACCCAGCGCCATTGACGTCTTGCCGGCATTCTGTGAGGTGGCCGGCTTCGGATCGCTCTCGTGTAAGTTGTAGTTATCGTCGTTTTCATCCTCGTCGTTCTTGAAGCTGTCATCACCACCACCATCATCATTATTGTCATAATCATCATTCATCATCATCCTCGTCGTCGTCACTATAATCACCGCTACAATCATAATATACTGACGAGCAGAAGACATGCGACATCATCAGGAATCGTCGGAAACACTCAAGTGTTTCCGATGATCATGTTCTGGTGTTGCATTTCTTTTGCTCGTCGGGAATATCTAACATGAGTCACTCCAGGCTCCAAGTTACAAGGCGCCTGTTTCGGAAAACTTAATCAGACGTAGGCCAAAATTGCACGTCGGTGTTTCGACAAAAACAGCGGATTAAAAGCTCGGACGAACATGCGATATCGTAGGGTTCGTCCTGGCATTTAATCCGCTGTTAACGTCCGACGACGCGCAGGTTTTTGTCCTACTGTTTCTGCTTTAACCCATTCAGCCCTGACGCACTACAGCAGGAGATGGGTCGACCCTGATAATTCAAGGGTAGTGCCAGATTAGATTGGCGCCGACAGACGCCAAGCTAATCTGGCACCGCCCTTGAATTATCATGGTCGATCTATCTCCTGCAACTCGTGCATAGTTATTAGATGACGCCTCCAAAATTTGGGAAATACGGCCGTCGGGCTGAAAGAGTTAAGTCTGTTGGGCGCTGTCCTTGAACTAACACAGCTGATCGAGTTCCCCCAGGCGACTGGCTTCATTCAGCAATATCAGTGTGCACTGCATGCATCATGACTTTGTTCTGGACCGTCTCCTGCACCTGATATTAGAAGACGCATGGTATGCCAATGGTCATTCGGGCCGAAGTTGGTCTAATTACTTGACCGGCCACGCACGGATGTGTGCGGGCCAACTCAGTCTCATTAGGTCAAGTTGTTTTTCAGCCGACATTATATTAGGTTCTCCTCCAGCCGACTGTTGGTCTAAGCCGCTGGTCCGCGCAGAAGACCTCCAGGCCGACGGTTGCCTAAGCTGGTCGGCCTGGGGGGTCTTCCTGATCGTCGGACGCCCTCTAATGTGAACAACTCTCTAGCCCTTTGCCTATCAGTAGAGCTTTTTAGTCGAGGCGATTCCTGCTGGACTCAGTGAATCGCCTGGACAAAAAGCGAAGCCGAAAGCCAAAAAGTGCAGACTATAATATGAAAGTAATGATTTGTGAAACGTCCCATTCGAAACTAACCCAAGTATACTGACGAGCAAAAGAACTGCGACCTCACGGCTTTTTGGTGTTTCCGGTGATTCCGTCCCAAAATGACGAGCAAAAGCGGAAATGCGACATCATTGGAATCACCGGAAACACATTAGTGTTTATGGTGATCGAAGTCGCATTTCCGAGTTTTGCTCGTCAGTATGTATGTTACGATCCCAGTGCGCAAAGGGCATCGGGCCAACGTCCGCCCGATGGCCTTTTGCGCATTGGGATAAAACTAAGGGTGGCCATGCTTTGTATGTTTTCTCCAGACCTAACCGTGCAGGTGCCCGACTACATGCAAAAGGTTTCGATGAATGCGTACACGCGCGAGCAGTGCCTGCAGACCTTTCAGAGCACTACCAGTTACGACATCAACACCTACCTGCACCCCGGCGTCATGTGTGCCGCCAACGGGCTCTTCGGGGGCAAGGACGCTTGCAGGGTGAGTCAGACTGGGATGTACTCACTAATGACTTTAGGCCGTTTGACATAGGAGCGCAGAACGTTTTCGCCAAATATCTCCGCAAAGAAAGACTTTTCTGTACCATCTTCCATATTAGGTCAATTGGCACTAAATGATGCTTGTTCTTAAGAACAAGTATCATTTAGTGCCAATTGACCTAATATGGAATATTTTTTCCTGAATTATGATTTCTCGATTTTGCTCTACAGTCGTAAAAAAAAAAAAAAAAACTGGTGAAAAAGACAAGAACAAGCCATTTTCAATACCTTAAATAGAGCCCCGGCAGATTTCAATATCGAGGTCAAGCATGCAGACTCCATGTATGCCTGCGCCGTTTCAGGTTTGAAAACTTGACCAATTCACGTGAAAATGGATCTTTCTTATACTGGGCTTAATATATCTGAGGCACATTTAGGGATGTAAAATCAGTCATTTAATGAAAATTTCCGACATTTTACGACAGTGCAGCAAAACTGACACAGTGCTCGAGTTTCTTAAAAGCAAATCGTATTAGGTCCACTGTCACTGAATGATATTTGTTCAAAGATTTGTATAGAAAAGTGGCTCTTTGCGGAGATGTCTGCGAAAAACGTTGTGCGCCACGATGTCAAACGGCCTATTATGATGTTCTTCTTGAGAAATATTTAGTACACAGCACATCCGAAGACATTGGAGTTGAAAATCCGGACACACCAAAGTCCGGATTTTCAACTCCAATGTAAAAGCAGTTCTCCTATATGGAGCAGAGACTTGGAGATTGACAAAAACCACAGTCAACAGAGTACAGACCTTCATGAACAGTTGCCTTAGAAGAATTTTGAAAATCCACTGGCCAGAGAAGATCAGCAACGTCAGACTCTGGGAGAGAACAGAGCAGATAACAGCAGAGAATGAAATTGGGCGAAGAAGATGGGGATGGATCGGTCAGTCTGAGAAAGCCAGCTTCCAGTATCACTAGGCAGGCATTGTCATGGAACCCCCAGGGAAAGAGGAAAAGAGGTAGGCCGAGAAACTCCTGGCGTCGAGACCTCCAAGCAGACATCAAGAGACTGGGAACCACCTGGAGTAGAATCGAAGGAGAAGCACAGGACAGGAGTTGCTGGAGGTCTCTCGTCGACGGCCTATACCCGGGTAGGGGTGACAGGCGTAAGTAAGTAAGTACATCCGAAGACACTGAGACTGGATTTATCATTGAGGAGATTTGGTCAAAATAGACCCAATATGTAACATGAACGACGAACTTATTTATCATAGTTTTATTAATGGCTCTTTACTGGCAAATCAGTATCTGCAAGACACTTTGTGCGTTTCTTTTGCCGGTCCATATCTTATTTGCTTGACTTTGCCATGTTCCACTGCATTTAAAATAAACAACCTGTAGACGGGAGATGCAATAAAAGAAACCTTTGGGATGAAATCCTCACCTCTTTCGTAATGCGCATAAGACCATCGGGCCGACATCGGCCGCTATTGGCCCGCGCACGTCTGTGCGCGGGCCAACGGCGGCCGACGTCGGCCCGATGGCCTTTTGCATGGGGTTGTTACTGTTGTCATAAATTCATCGGTGACACTGCGAAAAATTAAAATGACTTACAATAATATTAATAATAATAATTCCGGTGATTACATAGGCGCTTTACCCAATTCTGTGGCACAGAGAGCGCTGATGGGCTGGGAACCTCTTGGGCCAAGAATTATCACAGCAGCCTTTAGAACCAAGAAAAAGCTCAAGCTGAACGTCATCCAGTGTTATGCGCCCACTAATGACAGTGACGAGGAAGAGAAACAAGAGTTCTACAACCGACTCCAGAGTGCCTTGGACAAATGTGCGGAGCGAGACATCACCATCGTCATGGGCGATTTTAATACCAAAATAGGGGAGGACAACACCGGATACGAAGAGGTGATGGGGAGACAGGGACTAGGCTCGGAGATGAGTGAGAACGGGGAGAGGTTTGTAGACTTTTGTGCTCTAAACCGACTTGTCATTGGAGGCAGCATCTTCCCACACAGAAGAATACACAAAGCAACTTGGGTCTCACCTGACCATACAACAGAGAACCAAATAGACCATATCTGCATTAGCAAGAAATTTAGAAGATCCCTTCAAGATGTTCGAGTGAGGAGGGGAGCAGATGTCGCCTCCGACCACCATCTGCTTACCTTAAGAATAAAGCTCAAGCTAAAGAAAAGCCGCACAGAGACAACAAGAAGACAGCGCTATAATGTAGGCCTCCTGAGAGAAACTGGAGTTAGAGAAGAGTTCAAACTGGTGCTGTCCAACCGGTTTCAAGCGCTACAGGAGCTAGTAAATGAAGAGGAGGCGGTCACCACAGAGCAGCAGTGGAAGGCAGTTAGAGAGGCGCTGAACTCAATCTGCAAAGACACTGTAGGGTTCAGGAAACACCATCACAAGGACTGGCTGTCGGCACAGACCTTGAAGAAGATAGAAGTGAGGAAGCAGAAGAAAGTAGCTGTCAACAACAGTCGCACGAGAGCAGCCAAAGTAAGGGCACAGGGGGAATACTCGGAAGCCAACCGCGAGGTGAAGAGTAGTATCAGGGCAGACAAGAGGGCCTACACAGACAGCCTGGCAGCAGAGGCAGAAAAGGCAGCAGGCAGCGGCAACATGAAACAGCTCTACGACATTACCAGAAGATTGTCAGGCAAGTATGGCCATACAGAAAGACCAGTAAAAGACAAAGAAGGCAAGCCTATTGCAGACAGAGCAGACCAACTCGACAGATGGGCCGAGTATTTTGAAGAGTTACTGAACAGACCTAGCCCACCCGACCCCCCAGACATCCAGCCGGCAGAGACCGACCTAGCCATCAGCTGTGACAGACCCAGCCGGGAAGAGATCAGAAGAGCAGTGGCATTCTTGAAGAACGGCAAAGCAGCAGGCCCAGATGGCATCCCAGCGGAGTCTCTGAAAGCAGACCTAGAGACAACAGTGGAGATGCTGTACCCACTGTTTGGAAAGATCTGGGAAGAGGAGGTGATGCCGGCTGACTGGAAGGAGGGGTACCTAATCAAGCTTCCCAAGAAAGGCGACCTCAGCAAGTGTTCCAACTACAGAGGAATCACCTTGCTGTCAGTACCAGGAAAGGTCTTCAACAGGATCATCCTGGAGAGAATGAAGAGCTCCGTTGACCCCCAGCTGAGAGACCAGCAAGCAGGATTCAGGAAGAACCGATCATGTACAGACCAGATCGCCACTCTCCGCATCATCGTGGAACAGTCTCTGGAGTGGAGCTCCCCGCTGTACGTCAACTTTGTGGATTATGAGAAAGCATTTGACAGTGTGGACCGAGAGACTCTGTGGAAACTCCTACGACACTACGGTGTACCCACAAAGCTCGTCCGCCTGATCAAGAGCAGCTACGATGGCATGACATGTCGCGTGATCCACGAAGGGCAGTTCACCAGGGAGCTCCAGGTCAGAACAGGTGTCAGGCAGTGGTGTCTGCTGTCTCCGTTCCTCTTCCTACTGGCCATAGACTGGGTCATGAAGATGACCACAGAGCACAGACGAAGTGGAATACAGTGGACACTGTGGACACAGCTTGACGACCTCGATTTTGCAGATGACTTGGCATTACTGTCCCACACTCATCAACAAATGCAGGACAAGACCACGAGGCTTGCTGACATCTCGTCCCAAGTGGGCCTCACCATTCACAAACAGAAAACAAAGACAATGAGGCTGAACGCAACCAGGGAAGAACCAGTCTTGCTTGCTGGCACCCCGTTGGAGGAGGTGGAGTCCTTCACCTATCTCGGGAGCATCATAGACAAAAAAGGCGGCACTGATGCAGATGTCAGAGCACGAATCGGTAAAGCCAGAGCAGCCTTTCTCCAGTTGAAAAAAGTGTGGAGCTCCAGAGAGCTGTCACAACACACCAAAGTCCGGATTTTCAACTCCAATGTAAAAGCAGTTCTCTTATATGGAGCAGAGACTTGGAGATTGACAAAAACCACAGTCAACAGAGTACAGACCTTCATGAACAGTTGCCTTAGAAGAATTTTGAAAATCCACTGGCCAGAGAAGATCAGCAACGTCAGACTCTGGGAGAGAACAGAGCAGATAACAGCAGAGAATGAAATTGGGCGAAGAAGATGGGGATGGATCGGTCACAGTCTGAGAAAGCCAGCTTCCAGTATCACTAGGCAGGCATTGTCATGGAACCCCCAGGGAAAGAGGAAAAGAGGTAGGCCGAGAAACTCCTGGCGTCGAGACCTCCAAGCAGACATCAAGAGACTGGGGACCACCTGGAGTAGAATCGAAGGAGAAGCACAGGACAGGAGTTGCTGGAGGTCTCTCGTCGACGGCCTATACCCGGGTAGGGGTGACAGGCGTAAGTAAGTAAGTTACCCAATTCTGTGATTCGACTCAAAGCGTCGTGAACTGAACCCAACACGCACGCTCACGTGAAACACACGCATCCACTCTGAAGCCAAACATAGTACGAGACAAACGCAGAACATTCACGTGGTCCGAAGGGTCAGCTCAGCTATTGAGGTTTCGGAAAATTTGATCGCTTGTATTTGAAATTTACAAACTGGCCTGAAACCGGTACCACAGTGGAGTACCTGGAGAAACAAACCCCGACTGTCCGCCCGAATTAACGGTGACACGTACTAGAGGAGAAAAGTCCGACGCCGGAACCGGGTATCGAACCTCGCACCTTTAGCATTGGTTCACGGACTATGTCCCATAATCCATGGGCAGCACTGAAAAGACATAAATTCTCACGAGCCCTTGCGAACGCAAAGGCTCATGAGAATTTATGCCTCTTGAAGATTGAACAGGCTGGCTGAAGGGCTGTTCTGTCTGAACCAAAAAGCTGAAATTCAGCTGTCCGGGATTTTGAAAAAAAACAGCAACAACAAAAAATGAATCAGCTTCCTGGACTGAAAACTGTCAAGTAAATTTGTGCTGACAAGACGACATGCTGACGTGGTCTACATTTTATGTTCTTCAAGATTTTTATTTTTAAAATCTCGTTCGACTTTTTTCCCTCTTCTCTAGGGTGATTCCGGTTCCTCTTTGATGTGCCTAAACGCCGACAGCACCAAATATACACTCTTCGGGATCGTGTCCAGCGGCTTTGGGTGCGGGGACGCCGGGCAGCCTGGATTCTACACGCATATTCCCACCTACAAAACCTGGATCGACAACGCTATCGTGGAGCTAAGCACTCCCGCCGGGAAATAAGTAATCGACGGAACAGTTGTTGATTACAACGGTTTTATTGAATTAAGGTTTAGGGTTGCAAAACATTACAAGGGGGAAAACACATCGGTTTACATTTTGTGTAATGGCCTGCGATTTTGGACCTTGCGGCTTCAGCCGTAAGATCCAAAATCACAGACCATCACACATTTGTTTACGCTAAAATGATTTATTGTACTGCGGTTTATTGTACTTTGGTTTATTCCCTTAGAGGTTATTCCACTACTACTAGGGTTTAAGTTCTTTGAATAGTTTTAGGGTCATTGAATATGAAACAAGAAAAGGCCGGGGAAAAAAATTGATTTCGTTCTGCCGAGCGAGTACGTTAATTTGGGTCAGATAAACAAATGTTGACTTCCCCGCACAACACAACGGCACATGGTGTGTGCAAGTCATTTCTTTAAAAACACAAATACACAACACTTTTCTATCGTACGAAAGACAAATAGGTACTTTGCAGACGAAGCTTTATTAAACATGTCGCTGTCGGTGGCGCTTTTTTTTCGCGATGATTCCTGCAGGAATCGGCAAAAGCGCAACCATAGCCAAAGGGTTAGACACACACTGAACTCTCTGGCTGTCGGCAGCGCTTTTTGTCGAGGCGATTCCTGCAGGAATCGGCAAAAGCGCCACCGATAGCCGAAGGGTTAGACACACACTGAACTCTCTGGCTGTCGGCAGCGCTTTTTGTCGAGGCGATTCCTGCAGGAATCGGCAAAAGCGCCACCGATAGCCAAAGGGTTAGACACACACTGAACTCTCTGGCTGTCGGCAGCGCTTTTTGTCGAGGCGATTCCTGCAGGAATCGGCAAAAGCGCCACCGATAGCCGAAGGGTTAGACACACACTGAACTCTCTGGCTGTCGGCAGCGCTTTTTGTCGAGGCGATTCCTGCAGGAATCGGCAAAAGCGCCACCGATAGCCAAAGGGTTAGACACACACTGAACTCTCTGGCTGTCGGCAGCGCGTTTTGTCGAGGCGATTCCTGCAGGAATCGCCTCGACAAAACGCGCTGCCGACAGTCAACAGGTTAATGACTAGCGGTACGGTTGACGATTGGGTAAATGTGGCAAAGGTTAAACATTCAGTTGTCTATTTTAGTGTGTACTTTGTTCACCTTTACTTCACAAGTCGGACGAAAGATTAAATAATTTGAGCTTTTAAAGTGTGAAATTTCAGGTCTGGAGTCATGCATATATTTTTTTAATTTTGCTTTTGTAGTGGTGGTGATAGACGAAATTAATGCCTGTAAGCAATACAATGATTTTTCTTTGAATATCTACCCTGTGAGATGTTGGCGTTGATCCCAGTGACTCATAACCAAAGTTTTTCCAAAGGCGGTTTGTGTTCACTTTTCAGTCAATTGTTTTTTATTCAGTTGTTCAGTTTTGTAAAATATGTCTTACACAATATACAGTAAAGTCAGTAAATGCAACTTTGATCACATTTTAAAACCCGTCAGTTTATTTTGTTTTGTATTTAAATTGTTAGAAGGAGTCTCTCGGCCCTGATTGCGATGAAAATAATAAACTCTCTTTAACGTTTCCTCCATTTGGCGTTGAATCACATTTTCATGCCTTTCGAAATTAAACCTAAGGTCTTTTCTGCTGTCCTGCCATGAATTTGTCCTTCGTTTTTAACGATTCACTCTTACACTTTTATTCATCACCGGACTATTCTCGTTTTCCCCCTGAAAGCTGTTTTATTTTCAGAATAAATACAAGTTCATTGTCCTGCGTTTCCTTTTGGGATTGATTGCTCTGTGCTCCGCTCACTCACACCTTTCTTCTTTTTTTTTTTTTAACTTTGCAGACGTCATAAAGGGCCGAGTACAAGTCGTGGGAGGTGGATCGGCCATGACAGTTCAATGGTAGTGCCAAAATAGCTTGGCGCCTTCCAGGTGCCAAGCTATTCTGGCACTACCCTTGAAATGTCATTGCCGATCCACCTCCCGCTGTAATGTCTTGAGGATAGATGTGTTATATACCGACCTCAGCAAACAGCATTGAATGGGTGTGCTCTCTGAGAATGACTTAGGCCATTGTTGGGTTTTATTTGTTAGGTGCAAATGATCATCGTAAAAGTGCTTTGTATATAGCCCGTTTGACATCGCTGCGCACGTTTTTGCCAGATAGTATCTCCACAAAGAAACACTTTTCTGTACCACTTTAATAACATTTCATTTAGTGTCAATTGACCTAATGTGGAATATTTGTTACTGAACTCCCATGATTTGTCGATTTTGCTCTACAGCCGAAATATTTGGTGAAATGACAAAAACAAGCCATTTTCAATACCCTAAATAGAGCCCCGGCAGATTTCAATATCGAAGTCAACCATGCAGACTTCATGTATGCCTGCGCTCTTTTAGTTTTGAAAATTTGGCCAATTAACGTGAAAATTGATCTTTTTTTATGCTGGGCTTAATATGTCTGCGTCACATTAAGGGATGTAAAATGGGTCATTTCATGGAAAAATCCAAATTTTTACGATAGTACTGCATGATACAGTGTTCGAGTTTGTTAAAAGTAAATCGTATTAGGTCAACTGGCACTGAATGATATTTGTTCTAAGACTGGTATAGAAACCGTGCGGAGATATTTGCGAGAAACGTTTAACATCATGTACAGACTGATTTGAATCTGATGGCGGACACACACACACGCAAGCACCGACAACCCACACATATGCACACACAGACAACCAGAGCACACACACACACACACACACACACACACACACACACACACACACACACACACACAGAGGCCAAAAATGGTCAGATATTCTCGACAAAACATATTTCTTTCTCTCCGAGTCCTCACAGCAACAGCAAAATCACATTCACATAATCCTTTCATGAACTCACATTTCAAATAATGCTCTGACAAGAGTAAAAAAAAAAAATATAAAAAAAGTTAACTTTTGTCTGCTACTCTTTTAACCCGTATCATACTGAGGCTAAAAGCTTCAAATTTGTACACTACCATATGCAAGCTACCTTATAGTACTTATAGATAAGGATATAGACCAATGACTTTAGTTCAAGGGTTGTGCCAGAATAGCTTGGCGCCTAGAGGCAGGCGCCAAGCTATTCTGGCACTACCCTTGAACTATTCTAGTCAAACCTATTTCACACACTGGTGTATTCCAAATGATAAGGGTTAACAAGAGGGGCGCTTCTGCCCCTTGTGCGCAAGTGGGGGAACTCTCCAACGTACAAAAGAGAAGAGCAGCAAAAAAAGTCTGTCATTTTATCACATTCAAATTTCATAATCAAAGAAGCAAAAGTTAGTCTTATGTAGAGCGGTGTAGTCAGACATACCAAGAACATTTGTAAAGGAGATACTGTAAACCATTAACCCCCTATTTCCCGCAGACCGCCGTGAGATGGCCTTAGTTGCCTGCTCAGCGTTAAACCCAAATAACTAACTATTTCCTGCAGAAGATCGCTTGAAACTGTCTTTGAAACACTCGGATATGAATGATGTTAGTTAGCAAGAGACATAGATCCTCATGAGCCCCAGCGGACGTGGGGGCTCATGAGGATCTATGCCTCTTGCATTTGTGTGCTATTTGCCACACCCCAGCAATAAAGGGGTTAACAGTTACAATGAATAAGCACAGTGAAACCCATGATATAAAGGCAACATAAAAACGTTAGGAAACAGATCTTCTTGGGGAGAAGAAATAAGTTAAAATGATATGTACACAAAAAGTAACAGATTTCATACGCAGACATTAGACAAGTGCTGAAACAGAAAGATATTTATAGAACTGTGGGCAAGAAGTTATCAAACCTTCTCCACGTCCAGAGCCATGGTGTGGCTCAAATAACATATATGTCGCTGAAGACGGATCGAACAAGTCTAGAGGGCTGTAGTTCCTGATTAACTTTTCCACATCGATCGGCAACCAAGCTAGATGACAGGACATGCTCTCTATATAAAGTCACCAAATTCGTGCAATGTTTCACAGTGACCTACAAATGAAATTTGAAAAAAGAAATTCTTCAGGAGTGTTCTTTTTTTTTTTCCAGTATAAAATGAAAAAGGCTCATTGAAACAAATTGAGCAAAATGTCATCCGGCTGATGTCGGCTGCACAGCTGTGCGTAGGTAAGTCAGTAGCTGACATCAGCCAGATGACCTTTTGCTTTACTGGGATGGAGCTTCAGATGGGGATGAAGTATACACGCTTGTAACAACAACAACAACAAAAAAAAACCCTAAAAAAACAACCAGAATATATCCAATATCGTGCGTAACTGTACTGTGCTCTACCTATGAACCCTCATGCATGGAGCCACGCAGATACTGCTCACAGTACCGGTGGAAGCATGCACAAGAGGGAGTAAACGGGAAGAAGAATCAAACCGCTTATCTGCCCATTCAGGCTTCTTTTCCTTGTTACGACATTCCATTACGGGCTACCATTAAAATGTTCAAACAAAAGCAGGAAACGTGAGATTCTGTCAGTCTGGTTAACCCCTCATGCAAGCAGTCACCGGTGATGCCAACGGTATGGTTGGTTGGGTTGTACATTGCTTAATGTCCCGACAGCAACAAGACTTTCTCAGGACGTGCCTGCGCTGCTTGTGAAACAAAAAACTAAACAGAATATTGAATGTATGTCGCCAGCCGGTCTAATACGAACGCTAAATAAACCTAAGACCATTTAGCAACACACATCCAATATCAAGAGATACAGGACGCACAGACAGCAGGGAGAGTTTAAAAAAGGAAAATACAGGTGAATCGACCAAAGGTAGACAGAAACACATGTCCCAGAACAAAGGGGAAAACCCACCCTGTGGGACTGAACAGGGTGACCCTGGCAACTAAAAAGTAGTTAACCCCACCCAAGTCCCCCAGGGCAGGACCCGGGTGGGGGTGAACGGTACGGGTGGCTGCATGCACAAGGTGGAAAAGCAAGTAACATTTAAACGCTTTGATACCTGATGCTGGAAGTGAAAAGATTTATGCAAGACTAGCGATCCTCCGTGACAAGAGGTATACACACATTTTACACTATAAGTAAATTATCATAAAATGATAAGCCAATCGATCCAACCAGTCAGTCAGTCAATCATTCAATCAATCACCACGTTTTCCTTACTTTACATCAACTGTTTGCATTAATCTCTTCACTGCTTGAGAAATGTGAACATCATTTTTTTGCAAGATGCGAAGGACCTGATAAGCCCCTGCACATGCAGAGGCTCACAAAGTTCTTTGCCTCTTGCTGGCCCTATTTATATCCATGTTCCTTGGATTGAGGGGATTATTTGGTGCCAATTTTGCAGTGCTTTTAACTCTAAAACTCCCAGAACTAAGTGACTTCCATTCTATATCAAATGGAAGTCATCTAGTTCTGGGAGTTTAAAACTTAACTCATTTAGCCCCCATGCCCTACAGCAGGAGATGGATTGACCATGATAATTCAAGGGTAGTGTCAGATGAGCTTGGCGCCTGAAGGCGACAATTGATCTATAACTACCCTTGAATTATCAAGGTCGATCTTTCTCTTGCAACAGGTACATAGTCCTAAAGTAGCACCTCCAGTTTGGGAAATGTGTGGGGTTGAATGGGATCATGACATAATGTTGCATCCACTGACAGTGAAGAGGTTAACACTCATCCTGTTCATCATTCACAACTTCCTACCACTAATCTCATTCACAATTTCAATTTTCATATACCCATAACTCTCATTTCAAGCTGTCATCTGTCCCATCCACATACAAGTATATTAATAACCTTTCTTTTGGCCTTAATCAAATGTCTCTTGATCAGCTGTGTGTGTGCTTCATGTCCGACACAGTACATGATGCAGTTCAGCTAATAGTGCACAGCAATTATTGTAAATGTACAAACATGACATGTCAGATCTCTCTCTCTCTCAGAAATATGCACACACATATGAGTGCACACACAAGCAAGCAAACACACACGTTCAGTCACTGAATCCTAGCATATAGCAAGTTAGTGAAAAGACCATGGTAGTTTTAGGGTGGTGTCAGAAAAAGCATGTCACCTCTAGGCACAAAGCTACTCTGGCACCACCCTTTAACTATCACAAACACACACACTATCACCCATTCAGCTGCTGCACACTACAATAGGAGTCAGATCAACTACAAAAGTTCAAGGGTGGTGCCTGAATAGCTTGGGAAGAAGCTATTCCTACACCATCCTAGAAATATCATGGTCAATCTATGTCAGAGAGCGGCTCCCAAATTTTGGGAGTTTCCACCACAGGCTCCATGTGTTACAGTAAATGCCACAAAAAAGTACATGCAATGATCACAGTCAATAATCTCATTAAGTTGCAGCTCCAAAGAAATAACATCTGTTCTCTTCAGACCAATGCTGCCATTTCGTGTCAAGTTTAGGAATGCTGAAAGAAACCTGCAGAAATAAAGCAAAAAAGATGATATATATATATTTTTTCATTCTCAGAAGAGTTCTCACAAAGAGCTTTCCATCTGCACAATACATGGATTCTCATGAGCCCTTGAAGATGCAAACTGCCTGCAGCTGTCCCTCAACTGAGGATGTCTTCTGGGAATTAACCCAATGAACGCCACAGCCGCATTTCCCAAATTTTGGAGGTGTCACCCAACGACTATGTACTAGTTGCAGGAGGAGCTGGAGATGTACTGACCATGATAATTTAAGGGTAGTGCCAGATTAGCTTGGTGCCAAAGGTGCCAAGCTAATCTGGAACTACCCTTGAATTTTCAGTCAATACATCACTCGTAAATCTCTGGGGTTAAATGGGTCAAAGTACAGGTACTCCGAACATACTATGAACTTTACCTTATAAAACTGACCCCTGAATGATCCTAACTCTTCATTTTCTGAGGGGACAAAACTCATCACTGTGAATGTCCAAATTATTTAGCTAAAGTGACAGATCTTGTTTATGTGTGGCGGGAAAGAGAAGGTTGGGTTCATTCAAACTGTAGTGTTCCCTGGAGAAATTAATCATATATTCATAATAATAATACTGGTCATTATACAACACGCTGCAAACTAAACCCAACATGCACTCTCACAGGAGAAAAACGCGCATTCACTCAGAAGACAAACACTGTACAAGACAAACACAGGACTTTCACGTAGTGTGAAGGGTCAGCTCAGCTACTGAGGTTTCAGAAATTTGTATAGCTTGTACTTGAAATTTATTCGGCATGCTTTAAGCTGTGACTGAAAAGGCAACCATGGACAATCATATTGCTTCTCCATCTTTAAAATGAAGAAGTGTGTACAAGATAAAGTGGAAAAACAATAAATGCCACATACACAGTAAGTAAGAGATAGCAACAACATTAACCCTTCACTGAACACCATCCAACCGCAAGAGGTATAGATCCTCATTAGCCCCTGCAGATGCTCATGAGGATCTATGCCTCTTGCTGGAACTACCTTGTAACCATGTTCTTTTGATGGCTGGGGGTCTTTGAGGCTGAATTACAATGATTTCAAAAACACAACCTGCGTCTACTGTCAGTGACAGGGACAAAAGTATTTGCTTTCCATTCACATAGTTATCCACAAACTTATGTGTATCATCAAGTGAAATGGGCCTAGCAAGTCTCCTCCATATTTCATGTGGAGTACTGTTTCTGTTCTGACATGGTGTGCAGCTAAATCGTCTGTGAGGAACAACAAAGATACATGGACTGGTTAAATAAGATGACTTTGATTCTGGGGGTTAAAAAAAAAAACAACAACCAAAATCTGTGTCAAAATATACTTACAATTACATCACCACGTGAGCAAAAAAGTTTAAATGTACGTGTATCCCTGCTCAGCCAGTGCCTTGCGCGTCCGCTTGGCTGGGGATGCCTGTTCCACCTCTTCCTTCTTTTTCATACTTCTGCAAAGTCACAATAAACCATGTGACAAACTTTGACAGGACCAGCTCACAGCTCCTATGTTTATCAGTTTTCACATGGGTGACAGTACGAAAAATTAAAAGGACTAAAAATGGTCCATGGATTGATTAAACAATGACCCATGATATGGCAAGGGGCATAAATCCTCATGAGCCCCCTGTGAATGCAGGGGTTTATGAGAATTTATGCCTCTTGCAGATGGCCTGTTCTGTCCGAACCAAAAAAGCTGAAATTCAGCTTTCTGGGATTTTGAAAAAAAAAAGCTGAATCAGTCTCCAGGACAGAAGAGTGGTCATCCAAGGTCTTACCATCAATACGCTGTACCAAGTTTAGGACTGAAGTTGAAAATAGTATTTGAGAAAAGCCAATTGTCAACAAAATATGGCAGTTTGTTTTAAAACCTACTTCTGGACCCCGTGACCTTGACCTTTGAGAGAGGTCACTGAAATTGGTATGCTGCCACAAAGTATCCTTGGGCCAGGTTTGAAGACTGTGGCTTGAATAGTCTCCATTACAATTTAATAAGGATAATGGATGGATGGACAACGGACCCACTACTGCTATTGCAAGCGAACCATAAAAATAATATATATTTTAAAAATCTCAACTCATTTTGAACCGCCCTACCTTGTTTTCCTCTCTGCTGGCTTGGTCTGTATGGTGATGACTTGTCCTGCGCTGCTGCCTCCCGCTATTGAACTCAACAGTTTTGGCATCGTCACAACCATAGTGCCGCTCAGGCCAGTCGTTACAACTGCTTCAGCTGATGTTGGTTGACTGCGTTTCACAGACAGGAGTGAAGTTTTTGCTTTTGATGCTTCTAAAGAGGCCATGACAGGAGGGTGGGGGAGAAGGGAAATGGTGATGGGAGTTGAGGTTTGGGTGATGTAGTCTTCATCATCCACTTTTTCCTGCTTGATCAACTTGGTCGAGAAGCCCAGGTGCGCCAGGATCTCAGGGGCATCAATGGTGGGAATCTGCTCAAAGAAAAGGTGTACAGAAACTGAAACCTATGTTTTTTTACCATCAGTATTTTTTTTTTTTTTTTTTTTTTTGGTTTGTTTTTTTGTATCCCTGACTTAATAATCAACGTTTCTCTTTTTAACCCTCTGGCTGTCGGGAGCACTTTAGGTCGCGGCGATTCCTGCAGGAATCGCCGCGACTAAAAGTGCTACCAACAGCCAAAGGGTTAAATCGTTGTCACCTACTGGTTGCTGGCTTTTCTATCCGGTATCCCCTTCAAAAGAATGGCAAAAACCCTAATGACTCACATGCATGACCATTCCATATAAAAAGTCTGATCTTTGAGACCCTGACCTTTTCTACACGTCACTGAAATGAGCAGAGGGTTCACTTTTGTATCCCCAAAAATGAATTTTTCTCTAAAATGTATTTTTTTGAAAAATACTTACCGATGGCACTACTATATGGAAGATACCCTTTAGCCTACTGATTTCAGCCTAAGCATAAGTTGTGTCCCCTGCACAACTGGGGAGGAGACACCGAGGATCCATGCCTAGGAGCCCCGGGTCGCCTCCCCTTCCCTCCCTATCCGGTCACGTGTTGGGCGGAAGCCCACCAGTTTTACCCTTAGCCGAAAGGCGCAAAGCAGGGTAGGAGGGAGGGTCCTACGAGTAATGCCATCGGTAAGTATTTTTCAAAAAAATATATTTTAGAGAAAAATTCATTTGTTTTCTCAAAATACATTACCGATGACATTACTATATGGAAGAATAGCGAAAAGGAGGAGGGTGCCGCCCTAAACCACCCTGCGAATTACACGCCCCGAAGGCCCGCAATGGAGCACTCCTGACGATTTCAGCTAAGAGTTACCTAGGGCGCCTGAGGCACGACTAGGGAGTGCTGGGCTGCTGAGATGTCCCCCACCAGGGCCAGGGAGTCATGCTGGCTGGATAGGTCGCGGAGGTAGAAGCGGGCGAAGGTGGAGTCGGCCCGCCAGCCGCGACAATGTCTTTAACGGAGCAGTTGTGGTCAAAAGCCATGCTGGTGGCTACTGCTCGCATCTCGTGCGCCCGGATGTGCAGCCTCTTATCCCAGTCAGGGGAGAGGTCTTTGTAGGCCGACCAAATGACCCACCTCAGGCAGGACGAAATTGTCTGCGCCGAGATATCAGGTCTGCCCGGCGAGAGGGGCAGGAAGAGGTGGGAGCGTCCTTGGCAGCACGGCTTCATGCGACGCAGGTAAATCCTCAGAGCCCGGACCGGGTCCTGCTGGCGCGAGCTGCGGGATTGATCCGTACCTCTGAGCGGACGGATGGTCAGCACCTGGGGCGCAGCTGAGGGGGGCCGGTTCTTGGCCAGAAAGGATGGGTCGGTGAGGAGCTGCAGACAGGCGGGACGTACCGAGAGTGCATGTAACTCGCTCATGCGGGACACAGTGGCGAGGGCCAGCAGGATACACGTTTTCCGGGTTAGGTCGGAGAACCGCGCCAAGGGCAGGGGTCCGAAGCGGTCCAAGTTTAGCCACGTCAGGACCCAGGCGAGGTCCCACCGAGGGATGACCGAACGGGAGACTGGTCGTCGGAGCTCAAAGTGAGCCATAAGGTCCGAGAGGTCCTTGCAAGCGCCCGGATCCGGGAGGCCCAGGTGGCGGTAAGTGTCCGCAATCATGGCCCGGTAGCCCTTGATGGTAATGGGTGCTAAGCCCTGATCAGTGAAGAGCCACAGGAAGAAATCCGCCTGTTGGGGGGTAGTCAGATCCGTGGGGGGAAGCCGGTGGGAGGCGCACCAGGACTGGAAGACCCGCCACTGGCCTTCGTAGACATTTCTGGAAGAGAGTCTGCGGGCTGCTGTGATAGCCTCCACTGCCGCACCCGAGAAACCTCTATCGGCGAGGGCCTGCCGGACAACCTCCAAGCGTGTAGGAGGAGCCGCTCCGGGCACGGGTGGAAGAGAGCCTGTCGGGGCTGCTTGAGCATCGAGGGCGGGGTGGAAAGCTCCAGGAGCGGGTCCGTCGCAAGAGCGAGGAGGTCCGTGGTCCAGCTCTTGGCCCAGCCGAAGGGGGCCACCAGAAGGAGAACCACGGAGCATCCCTGAAGTTTCTGCAGGATCTTGGGCACCAGGATAGACAGTGGGGTAAGCGCAAGCGATCAACCCGTCCCACGGGATGGAGAGCGCGTCCACAGCCCAGGCAAGGGAGTCTGGTACGGGCAAGACAAAGAGCGGGAGCTGCTTGTTCCACCTGGTGGCGAAGAGGTCGATTAGCGGCATCTCCCACCGCGCGCAGATCAGGTGAACAATGTCCTGGCGCAGGGTCTACTCTGAGTGGAGGAGCTGGCCGCGCCGGGAAAGGGAGTCCGCGAGAACGTTTAGGCGGCCCGGAATGTGGCGGGCCCGGAGAGCGATGCCACGGTCCCTGCACCAGAGCAGGAGATGGTAAAAGAAGATGCACAGAGAGAGTGAGCGCATGCCCCTCTGGTTCTGAATGTAGGCCACCACCGTCGTGTTGTCAAAGAGAACTAGGACCTCCTGGTGTCCCAGCGTCTCCTGCCAGGCGCTGAGGGCTAACCACACCGCTTTCAATTCCAGCCAGTTGATGGGCTTGCCGGCGAACTCCCGGGGCCAGAGGCCCAGGGCCGAGACGAAGTCCGGAAGCAAGTGCGCTCCCCAACCCAACTGGCTCGTGTCGGTGCAGATGGACCACCGGGGTGGAGTGGAGTGCAGGGGTACGCCCGAAGCCAACCAAGACAGGTCCGTCCACCACTGGAGGTGGGGCCGGAGCAGAGGGAGAAAGGGGACCGGGTCCGTCAGCCCACCGAAGGACGGGCGCCAGTGCAGGAGAAGGTGAAGCTGCAGCGAACGAGCATAGAGTCTGCCGAGGGGTAACAGATCCGCCGCCGCACTGAGGAGTCCCAGGAGCTGTAGCCAGACCCTGGCCAAGAAGGAGTCCCCTATTTCCACCTGACGAGTGAGATCCTGGATCTCCATCCGAAAGTGCGGCGCAGAAACGTACTTGTTTAGCGCCGACAGGTCGATGACTGGGTGCCACTTGCCGCCGGGCTTGGGGATGACAGACGGCTGTAGAAGGCCGGGGAGTCGTTACGGGAGACTACCTCTGTGGCTGCCTTGTGGAGCAGGGCCTCCACCTCTCCGAGAAGAGCGTCTGCCTTGAGCAGGTCGACAGATATCTGGGTCCAGAGGGGAGACCTACGCAGCAGCGCAGGGGACTGGAAGGAGATCTGAAGGCCCATGGAAATGGTCGAGAGGATCCAGGGGTCGTCTGGAAACTGCGAGCGCCAAGCGTCGCTGTGGAGGGCCAGCCGACTGGAGACCCGAGAACTGTCAGCGAGGGCAGGGGGGAGGGGAAGTCAGCGGGCCTGACCGCGCCCCGACTTGTGGGCGCCACGGGACCAGGAGGGGAGAGCAGCGGGAAAGGACCGCTGGGGCCCCTGAGGGGGGCGAGCTCTACCGCGGGAGCCACCTGACAGACAAGGGTAGGGTCTGGAGGACCGCAGGGTGTGACCCATGGCCGTGCGGGAAGCGCGAAGCGGAGGGGGAGGCGGCGGGCAGAGGCCACAGATCCTTGGACGCTTCCTTGACAGACTGCCACGTGTCCCCAAAGAGCTGCAAACCCCCGAGCGGGGCCTGGCGGAGCTGAGACTTCACTGCTTTGTGAAGGTCCGAACAGAAGTGCAGGAGGGTATCCCGGCGCCAGAGGTCACAGTTGGCGGCTGCTGCCATGGTGACGACGAGTGATAAGCGGCCTGGTTAGCTGCCACCAAGATGGAATGTATGCCACGGAGGGGGGACGAGGCCGCCAGGTATAGCGATCTTGTCCAGGGCGCGAGGCCAACCGGCCTGGAGCTTTCTGCGCCCGCCCGCCTGAGCCAAGGCTGCCGAGTCCAGGGCGGGGAGAGGCAAGGAGAAAGCTTGGGAATACCATTCCTGGCGAAAGCTCATGTTGATACCGGCGGGCCACCGAGAGTCTGCAAAGAAGCCATTGTCGCCGAAGCTGTCCTGGTGAAGCTGAGCAGAAAACGCTTTCGCGAGGTCCTGGAAGCCGGTTGGCTGTGGGAGTGACTTGCAATGTTTGGTAGGTCTCTGAGCGTCCATCATGGCGGAAGCTTGCCTCTTCTGGGGAGGGGATGGCGGGCAGAAGGCTGAAGGGAAGAAGGAGGAGATAGGGCAGGTTGCCTCCTTGAGGGAAAGGACGGTCTGGGAGCCAAGCGTAAGCCCGCCCGCTGAGGAGGGGGAAGAGGCGGAAGACGCCGAAGAAGCCACCGACCCGGGGGCGGGGGATCCGGCGAGGGAGTCCCGAAGAAAGATAGCTGAGGCGGAGTCCCCTGGATGCAGGCTGGGGGCGGACGAATCGGAGCGTGGGGGGAGCGTGACCAAGTCTCGCCGGGCCTGTCCGGACGAATCTGCATAGAGGGAACGCACTTACATGGGGGCCGCACGGCCCGAACGACGGAACGTAGGGAAGCCCGACAAGCCGAGGAAGCGATGACATCTGTAGAGGGCGGGGAAGCTGGGGGAACCTGCTGGTGCAGGGAAGGATGCTCGCGCCAGTAGAAGTCCCAGAGCTGAGACCAACGCTCCTCCCTCCAAGCGGCACACACGTCACAAGTCCGACCGACACACAGCCCGAGCATGGGAGGCAGACGTCGTGGGAGTCCGAAGGCCACTGAAAGTCCCCGCAGCGAAGGCAGATCTTCAAGTTCGTACTCGCCATAACACCACACCGTCAGGCACACTTCTCTTCTTGTCACAAACACGAACGAGGCCGGAGCCAACATCAGAGTCCTTTGGTAGCTGAAACCACAAGCGAGAATAAAGCAAGACTTCTCTCTCTCCACAAGCACACACGAGGCCGAAGCCAACGTAAGAGTCCAAGGCAGTAGAGTCCGAGAATGAAGCAAGACAAAGCCGGTCGCAAAACAGGAGCTAGGCCAAAACACAACCACACACGGTCGAGCTAAGGGCGAAAACTGGCGGGCTGCCACCCAGCATGTGACCGGATAGGGAGGGAAGGGGAGGCCAACCGGGGCTCCTAGACATGGATCCCCGGTGTCTCCTCCCCAGTTGTGCAGGGGACACAACTTATGCTTAGGCTGAAATCAGTAGGGTATCTTCCATATAGTAATGCCATCGGTAATGTATTTTGAGAAAACATATTATGTTTTCTTTAAATGTATAAATGTATGCATTTTCACACATTTGTCAACCCCCTGTGACCACTGCCCTTTGGGAGGGGTGAACCAAATTAGTATGCAAAGATAGTCTTATCAGCTACCTTTGTGCTAAATTTGACTGAACACTGATAAAAATGAATTTTTTTTCTAAAATGTATTTTTTTGAAAAATGAATTTTTCAATTAAAATGCATTTTTTTGAAAAATACTTACCGATGGTATTACACTTAGGAAATGGCTCTTAGCTGGCCTAATTTTAGCCAAATTTTGGTTGTGTCCGTATAAGGGGGTGTTGGCAGGAGTGGGGCGCCATAGACCATGCCAAACCCGAATAGCCTCCCCTTACTCACATCCGGTACAAGATTACCCAGCATACCCCAGTTTAGTTCTTAGCGAACTGCGGCAAGCGGGGCCGGAGGGAGGGACCTTCGAGTAATACCATCGGTAAGTATTTTTCAAAAAAATGCATTTTAATTGAAAAATTCATTTGTTTTCTCAAAACACATTACCGATGGTATTACACTTAGGAAGAATCACAAAGAGGAGGTGGGTGCCGCTATAGCGCCCCTACTGCCAACCACATTGCCCACAAACTCGCCCTCCTGCAGCACACTCCCGATAATTTTAGCTAAGATACCTGCGGCGCCTAGGGCGCCGGGAGGGAGTGTTGCGCTGCTGCGGTGCCTCCCACCAGCGAGAGGATCTGTCGCTGGGAGGAGAGGTCCCTCAGGTAGCAGCGGGCGAAAGTGGACTCCGCTCGCCATCTCACAGCCGCCACAAGACTTTGACTGCACCGGTGCTGTCGCAGCGGAACTTGCGGCCATGGCTCTGACCTCGTGCGCCGCGATGTGCAACATGTGGCATCAACAGGTCAACGTCCTGGAAGGCCGGGCGGATAACTCCCCGGAACCAGGAGGAGCAGGTCTGGGCTGAGATACCACGTCTACCTGTGGACAGAGGGAGAAAACAGGTGTGTGCGTCCCCCTGCGCCAGCTTGGTCCGGCGCAGGTACACACGGAAGACTCTCACCGGTTCCTATTGTCTGGGCTACTGAGTGGAATCTGACACTCGTACGGGCAGACAGACATAGACTGTAGGGCAGCCAAGGCGACCACGACTTGGCCCTGAAGGCTGGTACCGTAGTAGTTGCACGGCGCCTTCCGTCCGTAACAGCCAGCCATCTGTGTGTGTGTGACGACAGCGCGTACGGATACTGACCCTGGAAGAGGTAAGGCTGTCACCGGGTATTGAAGTCTGTTCTCCCGGGTGGCACCCAACACGCGCAGGGCGAAACAACTGTCGCCGTCATGTAGGCCGCGTCTCATCCAGGCAGATGTGTCAGGAAGCTGTAGCATGAACCGGTCGACTGGCACTGCCAGCCACCCGGGTGTGTGGACAGCGTGCATAGTACCGAGCCTGGAGGTTGAGTCAAGGACTGCCCTGAAGCTCTCCTCCTTGAACATCCGTCAGGCGCGTCATGTGCCGGGTTCCAACAGACGAGGTTGAGATCCCGTAAGCCCCCAAGGTAGAACTTGGTCCCTGCGCAGCACAGCGGGGCATTCCAAGCGAAGGGAGCCTCTGAAGTGAGGTTTTGCAGCTACCCGGGTCTGATGAGCGAAATCGCCTGTAGGAGTCGGCGCTCATGGAGAGATAGTCCTGAACGGTGAAAGGGGGCCGTCCTTAGGAGATGAAAAACCCCGAGGAAGCACCCTGCCAGCTGGGGCTTCGTCTAGTTCGGAAGGAAGAAGGTTGTCATTCCCGTCACACAGCGCTCGTCATCTACCCTCGCAACTCGACTGGTTGAGGGTCTGCGGGTTGTCTCGGTAGCACCCATGGCCGCCGTAGGAAGCCTCTGTGGAAGAGGGCTTGCTGCCCAATCTCTGGGTGCGCACCTACATCCACCAACCTGCAACACAAGTAATGGCGGACAACCAAGCGTATAATTCGGCATTCAATCTCGATGGCGAGCAGTGGAGCTGGAAGATCTGGCCACAGCGACGCCTCCCCGCGCGGCAGGCCTCCAGCGCACTAGCCTCTCCCAATTACGCCCTCCTTCTCCAAGCAGAGGAGGTGTCAGGTTGAACGGTGATCCCCTAGGAAGTCCTCCGTCCTAAGAGAGCTGAAGAAGGGACTGAGAGTCCCTCCTACACTGCCCTGCTCCCGTCTACTGGGAGTCCCACTCGAACAGGACGACCACGCACTCCATCCTCGACGGAATCCCGGCGAAGAAAACACGTAGTACCTGTCCCGTAGCGTCAGCCCTCTAGTCGACGGCGAAGTGGGCATGATCCCAGCCTACCGCCCGGCTTGCCAACTGGTTACGACTTCGAAACTCGAGTTGTCCCAGGTCCTGGAGACGCACCGCTGCTCTCAGGTCTTTGTCTGGTATCTGCCGAGATGACGAGGCACTTGTGTCGAGTCGAAGGACGAAGATCGTGCTCCAATCTACCGTCCAGTGTAAGAGCTGCGTCGACCCTACTGCCACAGGCCCGAGCGCAACGACCTCTCAGGAACTAGCTCCTGCCAAGTTGTCCTGTCTAACTCCCTGTACTTGCGCCCCCGGCCGCAGGATCCACAGCGCCGAATGTGCAACTTCCTGAAGGCGCTACCGAGGGTAAGTCCATCCGCTCCGGTCCGGCGCTGCAGCCTGCCGGAACTCCAAGTCGCCGCCACCCAGGGAAGCGAACGCTTCCGCTAGGTCCCGAAGCTGTCGTCTAAGGAGGCGACAAGCGTGCCTGGTCACCGCTGACTACGGCCAGGCCCAAGCGAAGAGTAGCACCCCGTCGGGGAAATGAAGCGACTAGCCGCAAGTCATCTCAGGCGGAGCTAATCTGAACTGTGTGCATACCCCCGATGAAGACGGCGTCCGCAGTGAAGTCTGTCGGACCAGTCCTCCACCCGCGCTGACCTCTATCCCTCGCGCGCCTGGAGTATGCTGTCCCTGACGATCGCAGGAGTGTGCCGTTGGCGTCCCGTCGCCGCCTCTGTCTCTCGTATGTAAGTCGCCCAATCCGGTGCATCGGACGAACCGCGCCTCCGCGGAAGAGTGGTCCCTGCCAATCCTGTCTGACGGTCCACAGTGTTTTAAGAAGGCTGCTACATCCGGCGGCGCCCGCAGCGTGAATCAGCTGAGTGACAGGCCTTGAAAGCCTCCTTGTCGGTCCGCCCAGGGGGCCAAGAAGTTCTCCACTGCGCGGTGCCCTGCGTGGCCAACTCTCCACTCAGCCGCGCGTAATCGATCAGGACGGACGCAGCAACCGTTGGCAGCGGAAGAAGTAGGATCCAGCTGAAGCCACCAGCGCCTCCCCCGGCGCCCTGAAGCGGAGACAGAAGCCGACCAGAAGGGGCAGGGACTTGAATGCTTGGACGCGATGAGGGGACCTGCGTAGTCCCCGGCCCGAGTAGACTCTCCTGTAAATCTTCGCAGTAGACGGCGAACGCAAGACCTCTCGGAACTGCGAGCGTAGCGACGTAGAGAAGCTAACCTCGTCCAGCCACGGCGAATGACGTCCTCTGGCGTCCAGCGGGAACCGTATGTTCCGCCCGCAGGCGAAGGGATGTCCAACCCCTCCGAAGTCCGGGGAACTCCGGCCGGCGGCGATCCAACGAAGGCGGACCCCGCACTTGGAAGGAACAACGTAGTCTCAGGGGGCCGCTCCCCCGAACGGTGGCGAAAACTCGGAGAGCCCGTCTTTCCCTTGCGTAGCGAGCCATGGAACTGGGACGGCGTCTCCTGTTCCTCTCGTACCCCTGGCTTCTGTGAGGCGAGTCCCTGCTTCCGAAGGGGAACTGAAGATCATGAGCGAACGCCGGAACCCGGATCCCATCGTGAGGTCGTCTCTTCTGCACTGCATCTAGAGCGGCTCTCGTCTGCATGGTCGGCGCGAGGCGTGGCCCAACATCACCGAGCCGGGATCCTGCAGTGCGAAGTGCAGTGGTCCTGTAGCCCTTGCGGTCGCCACAAGCCATAAAAAACTGGTGAGCAGCCCGGGCGAGGGCGCCCAACCTAATAATAAGAAAAATTAAATTAATCAATGCTTAATGCATGAGCACAATTTGATTGTAATAGCCCTTAAGGGATAATCAAGTTATTGAATTAGATTAAAATATGGGAGACAGAATACCCCTCTGTTTTCTCATCTCTATTGCCCAAAGCAAAGAAAGCGGATTAGAGGTTCCAGGAACCTAACCTTGGAAGGATAAGAGGTGTCGCGCCCCAGCGGCCTGGCGAACCGCTGAGCCGCTGGGAAAGCAACCTTTTAACCCCTGTGTCGCGCACCACGATAAACGTACATACTCATACGTGTTTGCTACCGCGCCCACAGCTCTCACAGACACTAGACACTGTCCAGCGCCTGAGAAGCCGAGCAGTCGCTTCTGCATGTCCGTTTATGACTTGTCGTCTGGCCCGGGACTGGAAGCATCGTCGGTACGGTAGCCGACGCCAGCCCTCCGCAGTCAGCGACTACAAGCTGACTGGGCCGGGGCGCCTATGTCACTGCCGTTGACATGGGCCCCACCTGGATGCTCTGTCCACCTGCTGTTTGTCCACTCTGGCCTGCGGAAGGACAGTGGAGCGGGTCACTCTTGAGGCCGGGTCCCGGGCCGGTGGAAGAATCATTGGTTTAGCCATGCAAGTAGAGGTTGTCAGCTACCTCTCCTGCTGACCAGAGCCCAGAACAAGGTATCTTGTGCTTTACAGGTCCGGGACCACCTTGGGTCCCACCTTAAAACACTTGGGCGTCTCTGTCCGGCGATCTCTGACAGACGACATCCTCTCTCTGTGGGACAGCAAGGCACTGCTTCTGATTGGGGTCCCCTTTGTTACTCTTGGGCGTCTCTGACAGGCGAGCTCTGAAAGACGCCGACCGCTCTCTGAGTGACAACTTGCCGACCTGGTTACCCCCTGGGTGCAGTCAGTGTACTTTCAACTGACTAAAAGTGTACTTTGGACTCACATGTGTATTATTCACAAGCCAGTGAGTTGTCAGTTTCTCCAAAATGTGTATTTGTGTAAAACGTGCACATGTATGTGTACCCCAAGCAAAATAGTGTACTTCAATACGCCGAATGTGTATGGTAAACAGGTCTGGGCAACCAAGCCACTAAGGTAGCAACGCAACTTAGTAATATGTAGGTAATTACCCCTTGTCAATAGACAAACAGAGAATCAGCCACGACTTATAACTTTCGTATGAGGGAAGTGGCAGCCCAGCCACTGCTTCCGTGGCCACGATCTCCGATAGGCGTAGCACGCTCTCTGTGGGACAGCAAGGCCACTGCTTGTGCCCTGGGTCCGACCTTGTGGCTGTCAGGCGTCTCTGCCCGGTATCTGATAGGCGAGGTACGCTCTCTGTGGGGAAACAAAGCCACTGCTCTGACTTGGGTCCCCGCTTGTCCCTGCCAGGTGTCACTGCCCGGCGATCTGATAGGCATGGTACGCTCTCTGTGGGACCACGAAGTCCCTGCTTCGGACTTGGGTTTCGCCTTGTTACACTCTGATATCAGTGTCCGGCGATCTCTGATAGGCAACGTACGCTCTCTGCGGGACAACGAAGTCCCTGCCTCTGACTTGGGACCCACCTTGTTCATCTCGGACATCAATGCCCGGCGGTCTCTGATAGGCGTCGTACGCTCTCTGCGGTACAACGAAGTCCCTGCTGCTGACTTGGGTCGCACCTTGTAAACTCGGACATCAATGCCCGGCGATCTCGGATAGGCGTCGTACGCTCTCTGCGGGACAACGAAGTCCCTATCTCTGTGCGGGACAACGAAGCCCCTGTTCCTGACCTGAGGCGTCGTACGCTCTTTGCGGGACAACTAAGTCCCTATCTCTGTGCGTGACCACGAAGTCCCTGTTCCTGCCTTGAGGCGGCGTACGCTCTCTGCGGGACAACGAAGTCCCTATCTCTATGCGGGTCAACGAAGTCCCTGTTTCTGACTTGAGGCGTCGTACGTTCTCTGCGGGACAACGAAGTCCCTATCTCTGTGCGGGACAACGAAGTCCCTGTTTCTGACTTGAGACGTCGAACGTTCTCTGCGGGACAACGAAGTCCCTATCTCTGTGCGGGACAACGAAGTCCCTGTTCCTGACGTGGGTCCCTCCTTGTTAGCTTGGACATCACTGTCGGCCGACCTCTGATAGAGTAGGACGCCAACGGAGGTAAGCCCCCCCGCGTTAACCATCTCTCTTCCAGTCATGCGGCGGACACCTCACCAGTGCGGGTCGACTCGCCTCCTGCTCAGGGAAGGCCCTCCGCATGCTCGTCCGAGGGGCCCTGAAAGTCGCCACACATCGTGCAGATCCGAACCTAGTTACTGCAACAAGAGGGTACAAGATGAAAGAGCGAGCGTGGCCTCTAAGGTCACGCAATAACAACGCGCGCGCGCTGGCGAATCGGACATAATTGAATATGTAGTCGAATCAAATGAGTGTACAGCGCGTGCTGACGCTCGGCGCTCCTTCCCACCCAAGGGCGCCGGTCGAGGGCATTCACCGAGATATTACCTGGCCATGGCGGAAAAAAGGAGCAAACCCACGTATCACCATATCGTAACAGCACGCCACACAGCCCGACCGGTTCGGAGCGCAGGCCGAAGCAGCGTCCGGAAGCCGCCAGTCACCGTCTCCATGGCACAAGCCGTAGGCCCGTAGAACACACAGGTCGACAAGGCGGCACAGCGTGAGCACTATCACCCCCAGTCACGCCACCATCTTCACAGTTCAAGTCCCAACGAACGAACAGTCAAGGTCGAACGACCGGCCAAGAACCAAAGCGGAGCTCGAACAGACACAACCTACTTCTGCCAGCTAAGAACTAAAACTGGGGTATGCTGGGTAATCTTGTACCGGATGTGAGTAAGGGGAGGCTATTCGGGTTTGGCATGGTCTATGGCGCCCCACTCCTGCCAACACCCCCTTATACGGACACAACCAAAATTTGGCTAAAATTAGGCCAGCTAAGAGCCATTTCCTAAGTGTAATACCATCGGTAATGTGTTTTGAGAAAACAAATACTTACCGATGGCATTACTATCTGGAATACACTCAATTGCCTATAGATTTCAGCCAAAAAGTTGTGTAACCCACACAACTGGGGAGGAGACACCGGGGATCCACGCACCAGGGCCCCGGGTGGCCTCCCCTTACTACCCTATCCCGGCATTCGTAGGGTGACCCTGTCAGTTTCACACATAGCGAAAAGAGGCAAGCGGGGCAGGCGGGAGGGCAGTCTGAGTAATGCCATCGGTAAGTATTTTTTAAAAAAATACATTTTAGAAAAAAAATTCATTTGTTTTTTCAAAATACATTACCGATGGCATTACTATCTGGAAGAATGTCGAACAGGCGGAGGGTGCCGTTCCTATAACCGCAAACCCAACCACCCGTTGGCCCAGAGAGAGAGAGAGAGAGAGAGAGCACTCCCGACGATTTCAGCTATGACGTACCTAAGACGCCAGGGGCGCGCGGAGGGAGTGCTGGGCCGCGGAAATGTCGCCCACCCGTGCTAGGGAGTCACGTTGGCCGGATAGGTCTCTGAGATAAAAGCGGGCGAATGTGGAGTCAGCTCGCCAGCCGACCGCCGTAACAATATCTTTGACCGAGCAGTTGCGGTCCAGGGCAAGACTGGTGGCCACTGCTCTTACTTCATGCGCCCGGATGTGAAGAAGTCTATCGCCGTCCGGGGAGAGGTCCTGGTAGGCCGACTTAATCACCCACCGCAGCCAGGACGACACTGACCCTATCTGGCCTGCCTGCGGACAGTGGGAGGAAGAGGCGAGAGCGCCCCTGGCGTCGCGGCTTAGAGCGACACAGGTAAATCCTAAGCGCTCGCACCGGGTCCTGTTGCCGCGACTCAGGGGCCATGTCCGTTCCACGGAGAGGCCTTATGGTCAGCATCTGAGGGGCCGCCGCAGGCACGGATGGAAAAGCTGCTGGCGGGGCTGCTTGAGCATCGTAGGAGGTGTAGGAAGCTCCAGCGGCGGGTCCGTCGCTAGCTCGAGTAGGTCCGTGGTCCAGCTCTTGGTCCAGTTGAAGGGGGCCACCAGAAGGAGGACTGCGGAGCAACCCAGAAGCTTCCGCAGAACCTTCGGAACGAAGATTGACAGGGGGTAGGCGTAAGCGATCAGACCGTCCCAGGGGATGGAAAGCGCGTCTACCGCCCAGGCGAGCATGTCCGGGACTGGTGAGACGTAGACCGGGAGCTGTTTGTTCCACCTGGTGGCAAACAAATCCACTAAAGGAGTTTCCCACAGGGAGCAGATCAGGCGAAAGATGTCCGGGCGTAGGGACCACTCCGTGTGGAGCAGCTGTCCGCGGCGGGACAGGGCATCCGCGATCATGTTCAGGTGACTGGGAATGTGGCGAGCCTGTAGAGTAATGCCCTGGCCCCTGCACCAGAGGAGGAGATGGTAAAGGAGAATGCACAGGGAGGGCGAGTGAGTGCCCCCCTGGTTCTGTATGTAAGCCACCACCGTCGAGTTGTCTGAGAGAACGAGAACGTCCTGGTTGGTCAAGGTCTCCTGCCAGAAACTGAGGGCCAGCCAAACTGCCTTCAGCTCCAGCCAGTTGATGTGTTTGTCCTCCAAACCCCGCGGCCAAAGGCCCGAGGCCGAGACAAAGTCCGGTAACAGATGCGCGCCCCAGCCGGCCTGACTCGCGTTGGTGCAGAGAGACCACCGGGGCGGAGGTGAGTGAAGAGGCACGCCGGTAGCCAGCCAAGCGATGTCCGCCCACCTCTGGAGGTGTGGACGAGCCAGAGGGGTAACTGGTACAAGATCCGCAAGGGAACCCGACGAAGGACGCCAGTGTAGTAGGAGATGTAGCTGCAACGGGCGGGCATAAAGCCTGCCCAAGGGAAGCAAGTCCACAGCCGCACTGAGCAGGCCCAGAAGTTGAAGCCAGACCCTGGCTGAGAAGGAGGACCCTACCTCCATCGAAAGCGCTAGATCGACGATCTTCTGCCGCCGGGCCAGAGGCAGGCGGACTAGATTGAGATCGGTCAGAAATTCCATCCCCAGATGTAGAAAACGCTGAGAGGGGGTAAGATCCGATTTGCCCAGATTGAGAAGAAACCCGAGACGACACAGGAGGAAAAGCAAGGTGTCTCTGTCCTCTTGGAGCGCCGATGCTATCAGATTTCGCAGTAGTAGGTCGTCCAAGTAATTGGAGGCCGGGCTCAGGGATCGTTGGCGGAAGTAGGCCATCACCGTGTCGAGGATCCTCGTAAAATCCCACGGACTGATGTCGATGCCGAAGGGAAGGGCGCAGAACTGGTTAACGACTCCCCCAAAGGCAAACGGCAGGTACCTGCGAGACGACGGATGAATCGGGACGTGAAGATAGGCGTCGGACAGATCGAGGCTGATCGCGAAGTCCATCGGTCGGACGGCCGCTCGGAGGATCCAGGCTGTCTCCATCCGGAACTGAGCGGCCGAAATGAACTTGTTTAGCGCCGACAAGTCGATGACTGGGCGCCACTTGCCTCCTGGTTTGGGAACGAGAAAGAGGCAGCTGTAAAATGCTGGCGAGTCCTGACGTGATACCACCTCTGTCGCTGCTTTGTCGAGGAGAGCCGAAACTTCTCTGCGCAGAGCATCCGCCTGAAAGGTGTCGAGTGGAGACTGGGTCCACAAGGGGGACCTGCGAAGAGGCGGAGGGGACCGGAAAGAAAGCTGGAGGCCTGTAGAAACCGTGGAAAGGATCCAGGGGTCGTCTGGGAACAGCGACCTCCAATGGTCGCTGTAAAGAGACAGCCGCCCACCGACTGGAGACCCGGGAACTGCCGACGGGGGCGAGAGAGGGGGCAAGTCAGCGGGCCCGGCCGCGCCCGGACCTACGGGCGCCGCGGGACCAAGAGGGGCAGGAGGCGGGGAAGGGCTGAGGGGCCTGAGGAGGGCGAGCCCTACCTCTGGCCGAACCGACTGGAAGCAAGGAGGGTCTAGAAGACCGCCGGGCACGACCCCCGGCCGGGTGGGGGCCGTGAAAGCGAGTCGCTGCAGGAGTGGAGACAAGTCTGGGCCAAAGGTCCTTGGCCGAGTCTTTAACTGACTGCCACGTGTCCCCGAAAAGCTGAGATCCACCTAGGGGGGCCTGTCGAAGCTGGGTCTTCACTGACTTCGGGAGATCCGCGCAGAGATGCAGAAGGGTATCCCGTCGCCAAAGATCACAATTGGCGGCCGCCGCCATGGCGTTGGTGGAGGAGTGGTAGGAGGCCCGGTTGGCCGCTATCAGGATGGACTGCACATTGCGGAGAGGGGACGGCACCTCCAGATCCCAAGTTCCCTCCAGGCACTGCAAAGCCGCCTGGGTAGCCAACTCCATGAACCCTGAGCACGCCAGCGAATTTTGCACTAAGGAAGCGATCCTGTCGAGCGGACGAGGCCAAGCTTTCAAGACAATTCTGCGGCCGCCCGCCTGGACTAGGGCCGCCGTATCCACCACTGGGAGAGGGACGGCGAAGGCTTGAGAATGTCCCGCGTACCAGGCCTGGCGGAAGCTCAAGTTAATCCCTGCAGGCCACCGTGAATCGGAGAAGAATCCCGCGTCGCCGAAGTTGTCTTGTCGTAACTGGTCGGAGAACGCATCTGTGAGGTCCCAGAAGCCGGCAGGTTGAGGAAGGGACTTGCGGTGCTTGACGTGCCTTTGTGCGTCGACCATAGCGGAAGCCTGTCTCTTCATCGGGGGTGAAGGACAGAAGTCGGGTGGGAGAAACTTCGCAATAAGCTGGGAGGCCTCATCCAAGGCGCTGATAGTCTGCGATCCGAGCGAAGGGCCGACGATGTCCAAGGAGGAGGAGGCCGACGAGAACGCTGACAGGCGGGAAGGGATCCCACCGCCGAATCCCGCAGGAAGATGGCCGAAGCCGAATCTGTAGGATGAAGGCTGAGGACATCCGGTTCCGAAGAACTAGACCGCCCCTCTCGTGAATGCGCCGAAAGGAGCGACCGGCTCTGAGAGAGCCGCACCGCTGCGCGAGAGATAAACGGGGCCGCCCGCGACGCCCGCCGGGCGGAGCATCGCGGGGACAGAGGGACCGCGAAGGAAGGACGGTCAGCAGTGAAGCTAGATTCCGCACGCTGGTGACGGAGACCACTCTCCGAACGAAACCGGTCTAGCGACGTAGCGGTCTGGTCACACCGGGCCCGCCTGGTCGGAACGGGGCGGGGGGGGACCGTAACGAGTCACGCCCAGCCCGCTCAGGAAAAGCGGAGCGGGGAGGGGACAAAAAACGTGTATGCGGCCCCCACTCCAAGGCCTCGGAGCGAGGGGGACACGCTGTGATGTCACACTGTGCCCGCCTGGTCGGAACGGGGCGGGGGGTGGGGGGGGGGGGGGCGGTGGGGTGGGGCATTCTAGAGTCACGCCAAGCCCGCTCAGGAAAAGCGAAGCGGGGAGGGGACAATTCATGAACACGCGGCCCCAGCTCAGGCGCCTCTGAGCGAGGGGGACGTGTGTCAGAGTCACACCGTGCCCGCCTGGTCGGAATGGGGTGGGGGGGGGGGGGGGGGGGGAGGACTGCATATGGTCTCGCCAAGCCCGCTCAGGTGAAGCGAAGCAGGGAGGGGACAATTTCTGAGCACGCGACCCCCGCTCAGACGCCTCGGAGCGTGGGGGACAAGTGTCAACTTCACCCCTGGCCCGCCCAGACGAGACCGGGCGGGGGAGGGACGAAGGTGAAGCTGGCCCAGCCCCCTCGGAATTAACCGAAGGAGGGGGCAGCACTGCTAAGGGCCTCAAGTCACGCTCCGATGCCTCGGAGCGTGAGAGAGAACCTCTCTTAGTACGTGTCCTCTCATTCTTACTACGCTTGCGTTCTTTCAACCGCACCCACTCAGGAGACCCAGAGCGGGGGGTGGCTGACGAACGCTCCGCTCGCCTAGACCGCTCGCTCGAAGCAGAGCGGGGGTTGAGCGAACCCGATGGGCTCAAGCCACGCGCTGCCGAAGCAGAGCGTGGGGAGCGCGACTCCGAAACTCGCCTACCCTGCTCCGAAGACTCGGAGTGGGGAGGGCGAACCTGTGAGGTAATAGTGCAAGCAGGGGACTTACCTCAGGGCCGGACAGCCCAGACGACGGAGCGGAGCGGTGCCCGAGGAGCCGACGTAGCGACGACAACCTGTGGAGGATTCCGGGGAGACTGAAGCGGCCGGGAGGGCCGGTCGCGCCTGTAGAAGTCCCACATCTGCGACCACCGGTCTTCCATCCACTCGTCACACATCCTGTCCGATGAACAGCTCGAGCACGGCAAGCAGGCATCGTGGGCGTCGGCGGGCCACTGAAAGTCCCCGCAAATACGGCAAGACTTCAACACAGGAGTAGCCATAGCGTCACTGAAAACCCTGTACAAAGGCTAAAAGTCAAGTTGCACTCCTACCAAGTTCACAAAGTCATGCGCGGAAGCCAACCACAAGGTCACTGGTGAAGCTCACTGAAAGTCAAAGCCGGTCCGAACCGGACGGCGCTCAGTTCAAACACAGTAGTCCCTTACAAACTATGAGTAGGAGAGAAGTCAACGAAGTAGAGAGTCCAAGGCTATGAAAAACCCTCAAAGCGAAGGCCAAAAAACTATCAAACTCTGGTAGAAAAAAGTTTCCGAACGGAGTAAGGCAAAAACTCGACCGTCCACGGTCGAGCTATGAGTGAAACTGACAGGGTCGCCCTATGAATGCCGGGATAGGGTAGTAAGGGGAGGCCACCCGGGGCCCCGGTGCATGGATCCCCGGTGTCTCCTCCCCAGTTGTGTGGGTTACACAATGTTTTGGCTGAAATCTATAGGCAATTGGGTGTATTCCAGATAGTAATGCCATCGGTAATGTATTTTGAAAAAACAAAGTCACACATCTGCCAACCCCAACGTTCAAGAGCCGTCATTCAATTTAGTATGCTACTATCAGCTGTACCTCTAGGTTTTAAGTTGAGAAGAGTTTCAAACTATGTCTGGAATCCATGTGACCTTGACAATTGAGAGGTCATGGAAATTGGTAAGCTGAGAAAGGTCCTGTGACAAAGTATCCTGAAGCTGTGGTTTGAATAGTCACCGAGAAAAAGCAAACTTTGTAAAAGATGACAGCTGATGGCTGACCCACAGAAAACCACTGGCCCAGTACATAGACTCATTCAAAAAATTATGTGTGAGCCAAAAGTAACACCAAAGTAAAACTAAAATGGGTGCAGTATCTGATGAAACCTACTGCTCATACCTCTCCTGTTTGTTCTGATGACTGTTGCAGTGGCTGCTCTAGTGTGGCCGGTGTGGTGTCCAGAGGCAAAGAAGCGATCACGCTCTCAAGGTCAGATGAAGATCCGGCTGAGTACAGCGTCACCCCACCTCCCTCCAATATTGCACTCAGGCTGCCACTGTCCCCATGACCTCCTGACTGTAGGTCATGGAGCAGTTGTTCAGGCGTCAGCACATCCTTGACCTGTTGTGACCCTGACTCAGGGTCATGCCTGTGGGTGGAATCTTCTTCCTCATCATCAACTTCATCTGAGTCTGTTTCCAACTCCACCTGTGTGCCTGCTTCTCTTTGCTGCAATGGACAAAAAACACGTTAGTAAGTATTATAATTATGTGTGAAAAATGCATTTTTCTTTAAAAGGTATTTTTTCGAAAAATACTTACCGATGACATGACTCGGACGACCCTCCCACCGGCCCCGCTTGCCGCTGGTAAGCTAAGTATCCTGACTGAGGAATTATGGGTACTCTGTTCCGGATGGGGAGTATCGGGAGACAACTCTTGGCCCCCTCGGGGTTCCCCGAGTGCCTCCCGGGTTGTGTGTTAACACAACGAGTACTTAGGCTAGAATTGAGTAAGTAGTAGACACTCCCATAAGGTCATGTCATCGGTAAGTATTTTTCGAAAAAATACCTTTTAAAGAAAAATGCATTTATTTCATCAAAAACATTACCGATGACATGACCTTATGGGAGAATCACGAATAGGAGGAGGGTGCCGCGCACTAGCACACCTTGGGGCCCCAAGGGCCGTCCTCCCAAACGCAAATTCCCGACGACCCTGGGGAGGTGTAACCTACGGCGCTGAAGCGCCAGGAGGAAGAGGAGCCCCGGAGCAGTTCCCCCACCAGAGCGAGTAGCCCCGCTGGACTGGGAAACTCTGTGAGCGAGAGAACATGCCCGCGAGCCCTACAGTAGCCACGAAGTGGAAGACAGCACAGTTCCTGACGACTGTGACGTTCGTGGCCCTGTATGTAGCTGATAGGACTTAATTAGCCTCTAAGCTCGCTGCGGGAGGGATCCTGGAATCGGATCGCATGACTGAGCGTCGTCAGGAAGATCATCTGACTTGTAGCTTCAGGGCTGTTATTCCTAGTGACGAGGAGAAGCTCGATCCTTGTGACGCTCGCGAGGGAGAGCGAGGGTGGCGGTCCGACTTCGAGCGAAGAGAGGATCCCGAAACGTGTCGTGACGTGGTGTGCGTGTGAGAATGTCTCCGCGAGCCGGACTCTGTGGCGAGGCGGGTTCGCAGCGGCCGAGGAGGATCCAAGGCCTTCCTAGGAGACGAGTGGGGACCGGTTGACCATGGAGGCGCGAAGCACGCCTCTCCGAACCGAGCTCTGTAGCGAGATGGGTTCTCTGCCTGGCATAAGGCTTGGTCCAAGCGCGTTCCCTCCTGGGAACCCGCGCCTCGAACTCCCGACTCCGCACACTACCTTGCTGTGTCCAACGTTGAGGCCTGCCGCCACCGACGAAGGCGAAGGAGTAGGGGCCCCATCAAAGCGAAACAGCGAGCGTCGCGGCTGCAGGAGCACCTTGCAGAAGCGGGAAGCAGTAGCGGGGGTCCGCGGCGAGGAGAGGTGTAAGAGGTACAGGACCGGAACCCAGTAACGGGGTGACGAACAGGAAGAGCGGAGCAACCGTCCCAGGCTAGGCCAGAGCGTCGATGTCTCGTCCAGGCGGGCGAATCCACAAAGGCAGGGCGAATCCTTAAGCACGGGGCACGCCAGTGAACCCACCTAGTGTCGAACAGGTCCGCGAAGCCATCTCGCCAGTGCGCCGGTCCTCCGAAGGCATCCTGGTGCAAACTGCGTGTAGCAACTGGACCCATCGGGGAAACAGGTTGGCGCAGCCGTCCCACGAGAAGGTGACCTACTAGTCTGCGTCAGCTCCAAGCCGTTCGCGCTCTTGACCGCGAGGTCCGAAGGCCAGGCTGGAGTTGGAGAAGAACCACGGTAGTAGGGGGCGTAGCAGAAGCAGCCGGGCTTAGAGACGACCAAAGGAGAGGAGATCCGACTTCCGAGTAGTGGCTGGGCCGTCCAACCGCCAGCACAGCCGCAGCAGTACCACGTGTTCGAAGCCCGGTGCCCTCCTGGGTGCCCAAGGGGAAGTCGAGTTGGTGAGACACCAGGGAGACGGAGCTGTGCCATGGTCCTACAGCGTAAGCGAAGCGAAGGTTCTAGAAGCCTCCACCGTTCTGCTCCCCGTAGCGAAGTCCAGGAACCCCCCAAGAAACTGCCTTGGTCGAGTCGTCAGCACAGAGGTTCCGTCAGCATCACACCGCCCCGCTCGGCGCCAGGAGTCGTCGACCTGGAGAACGAAGGATAGGGTAAGGAGCTCTACCATCTCACGACACGAAGGGAGGTACGTACGAGAGGGGTCGTCTAGTCCCAAGGAGAGGCAAGAGCGGATCCACCGCTGGAAGGGGAGGCAACTCCTGTGACCTCCCGAGCACCGTTCCGACCGAGGGAAGCCAACAGCCGGCAACTCCATGGGGGTGAAGAAGATCCGTGAACCGAGAGAAGAAGCGCAGGGTAGTCGAAGCGCCTGGCACGAAGTCCGGAAGCCGCTGCCAGCTCCGAGCTGCATCCGAGAGGGCACCAGGGGAGACAGAAGCCGACGCGCTCGCAGACCCGTTTACCACCCGTGCGAAGTCAGAGTACTTCCACTAAGTCAATGGAACTCACGCGTAAGGCCACCAGCTAGTGAGTCGTCAGATCTCCAAGGAGTATTAGTGCACAACTGGGTCGAACCGAGTACTGTAACCGCAGGAGGAGGTAAACAGGTCCGAGCAAGGCGAAGTAACGACAGCATCCTCCCCGAGAACCACCGGAGGGGGTCGGATGTCCAGAAGAGGAGCGACTGCAGCCAGGCCGGAGGACGAAGAAGGGGAAGGGCTGAGTGCGGGGGAGAGGAAAGGGACGAACGGCAGCCGGGCGCGAAAGGGATCGACGAGCGAGGCAGGAGAGAATCCCTGGAGCGACGTGAAGAACGGCAACTCCTAAGCACGCCCGCAGCGGAGAGAAGCGGAGTGTAGACCTAGAGTGCCGGAAGGTTGACTCCAACGAGGGAAATTCGTAGATGGACGGGCATCCAAGGTGCAGAGTGGTCCCTCCTCGCGCGCAGGAGAGCAAGAGCGGAGATCCGATCCTGAGGGAAGTGGATTCCCAGTCGTGCCGCCTCTTCCTGCCCATACGACAGGGCAAAGACTGATATCCCAGCCCAGACGATCTCCTCCTTGGCTGCGCTGGGTAATACGAACTGCATACATGGATCTCTCCCGACGGGTAGCGCAGAGACTGAAGATCCGCGCAGATGAAGTACGCGCCATGGCCACGAGCATCGCATACGACCGGAACTGCGCTGTCAAGGACATCGTGGCCGCTGTGGGCTGGCGAGCAGAATCTACCGTCGCTCGTTTCTACCGTCGGGAACTGGCGGGACAGCGTGACTCTGCGAACCGGGCACTGTATCGAGGTGGGTCTCCGCCTGACCGCAGGCTATGTCCAGGTGCGTACCCTCCTGTAACGCCCGCGTCGAGAACCCCTCTCCGCGCAGTAACTGAAGCGGTCCGCGTAGCCATCCCTCCACAAGATCGTCAAGGACTCGGGCGGTAAGGAACGGAGACAGGCACCTCCGCCCTGCTGGCTGGCCACCAACAGTACCCTGCAACCACTAGCAGCCGGCCCGAGTTCGATCGAAGAGCAGATCCCGAACAAGTCGAGACGTGGTGTGCGTGTGAGATTGTCTCCGCGAGCCGGACTCTATGGCGAGGCGGGTTCGCAGCGGCCGAGGAGGATCCAAGGCCTTCCTAGGAGACGAGTGGGGATCGGTTGACCATGGACGGCACGAAGCACGTCTCTCCGAACCGAACTCTGTAGCGAGAAGGGTTCTCTGCCTGGCATAAGGCTTGGTCCAAGCGTGTTCCCTCCTGGGAATCAACGCCTCGAGCTCCCGACTCCGCACACTACCAAGCCGTGTCCGACGTGTCGATCCCCCGATGCTAGGGCCGTCGGAACTTGAGAGGCTGGAGAACCGGAACAGCTGGTACTTCCTCAGGTCTGGAACAGTCACCGGTGTCAGGCGTTCGCGCCGGAAACCCCAAGTTGGTACCAGTGTGCTCTGTAGGGAGGCCGGTTGTCTGTCAGAAGGCTTTTTCCAAGCGCACTTCCTCCTGCACACTATACTGACGCGTCCGGCATGGTGATCTCACAGTCCACTCGTCGGAACTCGAGCAGTCGGAGTACCGGGAATATCCGCCGGTATCGCAGCAGGTCTGTAACCAGTCACAGGCGTCGGGCGCTCTCGCCGAAAGAAGCTCCAAGGTGAGCCCAGCGCCGTCCAGGTCATGTGGCGCAGGCGTCACACCAAGGTTCGGAGGCACATGGTAGACAGACCTTGTATGAGTCCGACGGTCACTGTAACGTCCGCGCTGTGTGCAGGTCATCTAAGGCCCCTGCAACATACCAAAATCCGAAGGCACGCGGGCGTGGGCCTGAGGGACCCTGTCCTGGTAAGGTGAACTTCCGCAAGACAACGTACAACCAGCGAGGAACCACCTGTCAGCATGCGCGCGGACCTGCAATACATCCCCGCAAGGTAGAGAGTGCAGCCAGTAGGGTCCCGGTTAACCCCAGGTAAGCACCCCACCTGTGTGACCTACCTTCTGCGAAGAAGAGGAGTCGCGGCTAACGGCACTGTCTGTCCATCCTGCCAAGGCAACTCCCCCAACCACCAAGGTGTGTACCTGTCTTCCCAGCGTATACGTCCTACGCCGGGCACCTCCCGGCCCCTACAGGTGTGGAAGCCACCCTTGGTCTGGGAGGACCGCCAGGCTAAGTTGAGCCTACAACACATCCTGCACAACAAACTCAAGCATGTCATGACAAGTATAAGCCTGAAGCAAGCGGCAGGCCCAGAACCTTTGTCGGAGCGGAGCCCCCGCGACACACCGGAGCTGTACTATAGCGACGGCCTCCAGGTGCAGCTTTGATCATTGTCTTAAGTTGCCAGCAGGCAATTACCTTTCAACAGTAAAACGTTACTGTCGGTCATGTTAACTTGTATTCTTATGCATGTTGTTCATGTTAACTGGTAGTCACATGCCCAAGTAGGAATATAACCAAAGAGCAGAAACCAGTGCGTCCAGGAGACATAGGGCTGTCTGAGCACTGTGGGGTTTTTTTTTTTTTTTTTTTTTTTCCTTTTCCCAGGGAGGTTCGGGCCGGGAGACGGTCACTGGCGCTTGCCATGAGATGCGTTGGCGACCGGCTCACCCGTACCAATCACCGTCCATCTGCAGCCTGTCATTGTAATATGTGGAATGAGCAAGTGAGGGTATGTGAGTAGCACCTGTGGTGGCAAGAGAAGTTAATGCAGCTTATGACCTTCCCCCATGACAGCAACAATAAGTCATCTAGGTGCCGTCAGTGTCCCCTCAACTGACGAATACTCTGCATCTCCCATGTATCTAATACGCCCCCGTATGTGGTAAACAGGTCTGCAGTATGCATAACAAAACCGGCATGACGGGACCGACTCAGTACCGAAGTAAGCGTCGGTTCTCGCCACATTCACCAACGTAATGCGTCAAGGGATGGCTGGAGCATACCACATTCCCCGAACCCAACCAGGGACAAGAGCATAGGTGAGGAAAAAGTGAGTAGGTAAGCGCCAGAAATAAGGTTAGACTTAGCTTCACCGATCTTGCACACCATTCCCCTTCCAGTAAGGTTTTAACCGTGAGGAACACGGAGCTCTGCATCGTTAGACGCCATCTTGGAAAACGAAGCTGACCACCTGCGGATCTGCGCCGTTTAAGAATGACCGTTCCAGACTACAACGTCTCATTTCTTCCCTCACGCGTAAATGCCTTCCGTTAAAGCGCGGAACTTTCAACAACCATGCTGCTAACCACAGCAAAAAAAGGGAGACTTGACCCCGTCAATAACAATACCACACCAACACGGAAGGAGAGGGGGAACGGGCGCGAGACCCGCCAAGCAAAAGTCAAGAATCTTGGCGCAAGCAACAACGCAAATGAAGACCGCGTTCGCGCCTGCTCAACCAGTGCCCAGCCCGGGAACCAGCCGAGGGCCAACCCAGTCACCTTACCTTTTCCCGGAGCGGGACCGGGGAAGGGGGGGGGGGGGGGGGGGGGGGAGAATCCAAACCAAGGCACGCGCGGCGAAGTCCCAGCGAAGTTCACAGCGTAGCCCAGGCACTTCAGGGAGCCAAGCGGGCAGCTGCCAACGAAGAAGGGATACCAGAGCCACCCGGTACAGGGGGGCCCGACGAAGAACAAGTCAAGAGAAGAACTAAGTCCGTCGAAGACCGGTGAACCGGTCGAAATCCCCAAATCCGTAGGCTAGAGCAACACGTCTGAACAGCGTAAGCCTAAGTAGACTGACTGAGGAATTATGGGTACTCTGTTCCGGATGGGGAGTATCGGGAGACAACTCTTGGCCCCCTCGGGGTTCCCCGAGTGCCTCCCGGGTTGTGTGTTAACACAACGAGTACTTAGGCTAGAATTGAGTAAGTAGTAGACACTCCCATAAGGTCATGTCATCGGTAATGTTTTTGATGAAATAATTGGAAATTTACTAAATCTCAGGAAAGTTGCGCTGAAGGTTGTGGGACATTGCCTAATAAAAAAAAAATATTTGGACTATTTTGGGCAAAACCGAATCAAATTCCTGTTACTAAAGAGGAGAAAGTCTTCGGGCCCACAACAGCCACAGTGGGCCTGTGCACAGCCGTGCCTGAGCCCACTGTGGCTGTCTTGGGCCCAAGGACCTTTGCATACTGGGCCCTTTCCAACAAAGTTAAAGAGTAAATTACATTTCCATCATCATCACTGTCGGTGAGGTCAGGCTGAGTCAGGCAGGTCACCCGTACTTTGTCAGCCACAGAGGAGCCCACCATCCTGGAACTTTTAGCAGCAAAGCCCTTCCCCAATTTGCTGTCTGAATAAGAATCACTTGCAGAGCGGTCTGGAGGAAGCTGCAAGTATAATGGAAACATAAGACAACTGGAGAAATATAAAACTGTTAGGTATACTGGATCATTTCTACCTTTTAGTCTGGCCCAAGCTTTTATAAAGAGTACATCACATATGCCAGCATGTGCAGACACCTCACGAACGTGTGTCGCTTCATGCAAATTCATGAAAAAAAAGAAAAAAAAAGTGTAACAGTGAAAAAAATTAATACATTGAAAGCTCAATTATAACAGCTCAACTCATTCAACCCCACGCACGTATTTCCCAAATTTTGGAGGAGTCATCTAACGACTATGCACCTGTTGCAGGAGATGGATCGACCATGATAATTCAAGGGTAGTGCCAGATTAGCTTGGCGCCGACAGGTGCCAAGCTAATCTGGCACTTGAATTATCATGGTCGATCCATCTCCTGCTGTAGTGTGTCAGGGCTGAATGGGTTAAGCATAGTGCCAGAAGAACTTGAATCCTCTATTTTGGCTCCACATTGACACATCTTCGCTTTAGTGTTTCTAGTTGCCATATTTTGCTGTGGCAAGTCAGGGCTCACTCCTCCTGACAAACTACAGCAGGAGACAGATTAAAGAGAACAGATTAGCTTGGTGCCTTGGGAGGTGCTAGCTATGCTAATCTGGGACTACCTCAGTAGCAAAGCGTCTTGGGGCCCATGATGGCCGCATTTGATTACTGGGTATCTCCTTCAACCGGTGCATCAGAGAATGCCTCCTTAATTCCCTAATGAGATCCCAGGCTTGAAAGGGCTAAAAGTGTGCATTTTACCTGAAGTTTTGGGGTGACCTCCTCAATGCGTCCGTCTGGGTGAACGATGACCACCTGTGGTGCATTACCCAGCTTGCCTTCTCGCCAGTCCTGCATCAGGTCCCCATGTAAAATGTGATCCGCTGTCACTGTCCGCAGTCCTCCCTCACCCACTCCACCTGGCAAATTAACAGCGTTTTCAAATGTCACTGTCATCTTACAAAATCTTTACACTTTTCTCATTTGCCTAGCTCTATTCGTACTTTTTCCTTGTCTCATGGGCCCAACCGTGAAATGAAGATGGCTAAATCTGGTATAATGGCTAAGTAGAGAACACAACAGATACAAAAAGTATCATTTTTTTTTTCTGCATACCTGTCTAATATTGAATAAACTTTGAATGTTGCCATTATTGGGAACACTGAAGAACACAGTTGTGTCCCTCTTGAACACCCCCCCCCCCCCCCCCCCCCCAACCATACACACTGTTTGATTTTCCAGGAGTTATGCCACATTTCTTCAAATCTTCCTACAACATTGATAAAAACATATATAGTGATGCTACCTATTAACAATAATAAAATATTCTTATTTTTAAATGTTTTAGCTTATCAAAATAAAAATTAATCAGATACAAAGTCACTTACCATCTCCAGACATAGCTGAATTTTCGCCATCTGACATCTCACCGCTCTCGTGCTGGGCCATGTGTCGCAGGAGGTTGCCACGGTGCGCAAAGGACTTGTCACAAGCCGAACAGTCATGGTTCTTGTCACGTGGGGTAGGGGGCTGGTAGTCCGCCGTGTGGTGCAGGTTCTTGTGCCGCTTTAGCAGCTGTTTCTGCCTGAATGCATGGTCGCACTCGTCGCATTTAAATGGCTTGACACCGGAGTGGGTGAGGATGTGCGATTCCAAGTGGGGCTGGGAGCAGGCAGCATAGTCGCACAAGTCACACTTGAAGCACTTCTCGCCTTCATGGGTCTTCATGTGCAGCTTGAAGTGATACCTGCACAAAAACACATTCATTGATACTTCTAAACCTGGGTAAAGAGCTCAAGTTATGTACAAGGCGCTACTTCGCTGCTCTAGTGCCAGTGGACACAAACTGTGTTTTTCAAATCGTTGTAAATTCAGCATCAAAGATCCCCAGACATCAAAAGAACATGGATACAGTGGCTTCAGCAAGAGGCATAGATCTTCATCAACCTCCATATTTGCTGTGTGACTGGTTGGTTGATTAGTTCAGGGTTTAATGTCCACGGCACCAAAGTTATAATGGACGGCCCTATCAGGCAGGTCGTGGGGTATAGGGACAGGTCTTGCCCATGGGGTACAACCTGAACACTGATCAATTCAGGTGCACTGCAACTGTGCCATATTGGTTTACCAGGACCTTTCAACAGACATGCTATATTGAGTAAGCCCATCATTTTTGGCAATTGATTTTGGAGTGAAATGGTGAGGATTTATACTACTTGCAGCTGTCTTCAATTTTCTCAGCAGTGAGAGTTAACTCACTCAAAGCGGTTCATATCAACAGCTGCGGAAGTGTCATATAGTCCTGTGATGCGAGTCAGCAACTGCTCACGTAACCACAAGTAAGGGAGAGTATAACCATTCTGTTTGTATGGTTCCCTCCCTTGGACCAACCAGACAAACATATCCAGACTGCCATTTCGTGGACCACCATCTTCTTTTATGATTCATGGTGCACTTGATACGACCACTTCTGAAGAAGTGGTCATATCAAGTACACCATGAATCATAAAAAAAGTTCCTGTTTTTCCTGCACTGTGGTTCCTGACATGCTCTTTTCAGACATAAGGGATATTTTATTTGGCTTACTGACGAAGGCGGAGGGAACACAAACGATGGATAGACGACCACTGGCCCATTACAAAGACTTACTTTTGCTATCGCATGTGAGCCAAAAAAATTGGGTCACCTTTTGATCTGCTATGTCCGATGTTTACGTACTTGAAATTTACAGACTTCCAGTTTTCTATCAGCCAGCTATCAACCAGGTTTTTTTCACATGACAAATGACTTGCTCTTCCCACACCACTCACCTGTCTGGGAAGCTCTCACCACACTTGCGGCAGGTGACAGGCTGGTCGCTGTAGTGCAGCTTCTGCATGTGGATCTTGAGGTCAGTCTTGCGGCCGCACGTGGTGGGGCAGAACTGACACTGGAACACTGGCTTGTTGCCTGAGTGGATCAGCTTGTGTGCCTTCAGGCTGTTGGACTGTGTGAACCTGTCAAACAATAGTTAATATGTTAACACACCGGTGGTCTCTAGCATTCTCTGTCCTCATGTGGACCAGAAGCATAACCAACAGTCAAAGGGTTAACTCTTCAACTACCAGAACAAAATGACTTCCATCTTATAGAATGAAAGCCGTAAAGTTCTGGAAGTTGAGAGTTAAAGCTTGCTGTGTAACACGAGAGTCGATTATACTTTTTAACACATTCGACCCCAGGACCGAAATCCCAAAATTTTGAAGTTGCCCTCTGAAGGACAGTTACAATTCTAGAGACAGATCAAGGATGATAGTTCAAGGGTGGTGCTAGAATAGCTTAGCATCTATGGGTGCCAAGCTATTCTGGCACCACCGTTGAACTATCATGCTTGATCCATATCATGCTGTGGTGTGTCGGGGCAGAATGAGTGAAAGTGTTTTCCTGGTACATGCTACAATCACCTACTGCACAGTATACTGCATGCTTAAAAACCAAGGGGAATCACTCAGCGCTGGACAGACAAACAGTTAGATCCCCTGCCCCGCCTATCAGGCACCCATTCGCCAGCCCACAGAGAAATACGCAGGTATAGAACAAGACGATCATCTACATCCCTCATTTGTTTCCTCAAAAACATTACTATTAGGAAGAATAGCGAATAGGAGGTGGGTGCCGCCTAGAATCACACTGCCTGTAAACGGGCCCACCAGACTCGCCCACCCTGGGGCACACTCCCGACCATTTCAGCTAAGCTAACCCAAGGCTCCTTAGGCACCGGGAGGGAGTGTCGCGCCGCGGCGAAGACCCCAGCCAGGGCTAGGGTCGCCCAGGGGCCAGAGAGGTCACTGCGGCAACATCGGGCGAAGGTAGATCACGCCCACCAGCCCATGGCCGCCCCAATGCTTGATGGCGCAGTTGCAGGCGAAGGCGACACTCGTGGCCAGGGCTCTGACCTTGCGCGCCCTGATCTTCAGCTTTTGAGCATCCTCCGGTGAGAGGTCCAGGTAGGTGGATAACCCCCGTGGAGCCAGGAAGATATTGTCTGGCCGCGATGTCTGACCTTTCTGGGGACAAGGCTGAAAAAACGTCCACACCGGATGGGTTCGGATCGGCGCAGGTACACCCGTAAAGCCCTCCCCGGGTCCTGCTGTCTGGTCTCCCGGGGTAGGGGTAACCCCTTCAGCGCAGTTTGGCGATCACCTCGGCCGCGGGTAACGAGGACCTGGTCTTGGCCAGGAAAGACGGGTCGGTCAGGAGTGCACAGAGCCATCCGTTCTGCACTGTATGCAGGCGAGGGCCAGGAGGAACCGGTCTTCCGAGTCAGGTCCGTGAAGCGAGCCAAGAGGAGCGGTTTGAAGTGATCTTCATTGAGCCACGTCATCACCCAGGGTAGGTCCCAGCAAGGAATCAGCGAGCGGGGGGCAGGCCGCTGGGGGCCGAAGCGTGCCATAAGGTCGGCGAGGTCCCGGGAGCGGGCGGCCCAGGTGGAGACATGTGTCAGCTGTCATGGCCAGGTAGCTCCTGATGGTGATCGGTGCCAAGTTCTGCTCGATGAATAGCCAGAGGAGTAGACAGATCTGTGGGGGAGAGGTACCGGAGGACTCGCCTCTGTCCCTCATAGACGCGTCTGGTCGAAGGCCTGCGAGCTGTAGCGAGAAGTCGCTCGGGGCACGGGTGGTACAGCCGCGTCTGTCGGGGTTGCTTGATTGCTTGAGCCTCGTGCACTGGGTGGGGAGCCGCAGGGGGTTGGTGGCCCAACTTGGTCCAGCAGAACGGGGCCACCAGCAACAGCACCGTGTTGGCACCCTTGAGTTTGAGCAGGACCTTGGGACTAGCACCATGGGCGGATGTTGTTGGCATCCTTCTGTCTCGGAAGACAATGGAGTATATGCGCTTGCTGGGTCAGTCTGTTTTTAAGATTTACAGTGCCTGCTGGGACTAATCAGTCCAATGCGAGAGTGGCAGTGTCTGTAGCATTTGCTACAGGTGAAGCCTGTGACTGTTGCTGTGGGCACTGGCTCTTCTTTCTTTCGTCTGCGCTGCCTCTTCTCCTCCCACTGGTATTCTCTCCTTTCCTCGCTCAGCTTTATGCTGGTCTTCACTGCAAGCCGCCAGCTGGCACAATCTGCGGTGGTGGCTTCTAAGTCTGCGGGATTCTGCTTCCAGCTTTTGGATCACGCTTGCAGACATCTTTGTATCTAAGCACTGGTCTGCCTGTTGGTCTGGTGCTGGAGGCAAGCTCACCATACAAGATGTCCTTAGGAATCCGACCATCCTGCATGCAGCAGACATGACTGAGCCAGCGTAGGCGTCTTTGTGAAAGGAGTGCATACATGCTAGGAATGTTAGCCTGGACCAGCACTTCAGTGTTTGGAACACGGTCCTTCCAAGTGATGCCCAAGACTCTCCTCAGGCTGCACAGATGGAAAGAGTGAAGTCTGCGCTCTTGACGGGTGTACAAACTCCACGTCTCGCTGCTGTAGAGAAGAATGCTGAGCACACAGGTCTGGTACACTTTCATCTTAGTGTTGATGGTAAGCAAGCTGTTGTTCCACACTCTTTTGGTCAGGCGAGCCATCGCCGTTGATGCCTTGCCGATTCTGGAGTCCAGTTTGTTGACCAGAGAGAGGTTATTGGAGATTGTTGAGCCAAGGTATGTAAAGTTCTCCACTACCTCGAGGGTGTGATCGCCTATAGAGATGCAAGGGGTGCTGCTGACATCCTGGCCCATGATGTTTGTCTACGTCAGGTCAACCCAAACTCATCAGTGGCGCGAGCAAAGCTGTGAACGAGACGCTGAAGTGCTTCCTCAGTGTGGGCAGTCAGGGCAGCATCATCAGCAAACAGCATCTCTCTAATCAGGACCCTGTGCCAGTTGGTCTTTGCGCGGTGAAAGGTTGAAGAGGCTGCCTTCACACCTATTGTGGATGAAGACGCCATCTTTGACTGACTGAAGGCATGGTGCATCAGCAGGGAGAAGAAGATGCCGAAGAGTGTAGAGGTGAGTACACAGTCTTGCTTCATGCCGCTTAGGATCGGGAAGGGTTCTGAGGATGAGCCATCATACTGTATGGTACCTTTCATTTCGTCATGAAAGGATGTGACCACCTTCAGGAGCTTGGGGGGACATCCGATCCTGTGTAATAGGCTATAAGCATCCGCGAAGAGGGCCTCCCCGGAGATCGAGAGCGCATTGACCGCCCAGAGGGGGAGCTGGCGATTCCACTGTGTCACGATGAGGTCGATCATGGGCGTCTCACACTGCGAGCAGATCATCTGAAGATATCCGGGTGGAGTGCCCACTTGGTGTCGAGAAGCCGGCGGCGCCACGAGAGGGATCGGCAGGACCAGCAGGTGGCCAGGGGTGCGTCGCGCTCGGAGAGGGATGTCACGATCTTCGCACCACCAGAAGATCTGGGACAGGAGGATGCAGAGGGAGGGGGAGCACGACCCACCCCGCTGCCAGACATAGGGGACAACTGTGGAGGTGTCAGAGAGGACGAGGAGCTCCAGGTGTCGAAGGCGTGTCTCCCACGCGAAGAGGGCTCACCCAATCGCCGCCAGCTCCAACCCGTTGAAGTTTTTGTCCGCGAGGTCCAGAGGTCAGCGGCAGGAAGCTAGAAGGCGAGCGTCCCATCTGGCGAGGCTTGCGTCCGCGCAGGGTGAGACCACTGGAGGGTGGGGGGGGGGGGGGGGGCGGAGCGGCGAGGGATACACCTGATGGCAACTGTCCAGCAGGGGAGACAAGAGCGGAGCATCAGGAAGACCAGCACCAGGGTCGCAAAATCGCCGGGGAACGGGCGCCAGGGGCGAAGCCGAAGCAGCCGAAGTGGTCGGGAGGAAGCTGGCTGAGAGGTAAGACGTCCGCTGCCGCAGTCATCAGGTCCAGCAGCTGAAGCCCGACTCTGAAGGGAACTGCGTCCGCTTGAAACACCTGGCGGACGAAGGTTGCCAGCATCTGGAACCGAGGCTCTGAAAGTCCCACCACGTTGCGGTCGGCCAGAAACCACGTCCAAGCACACCACCGGTGGGAGGGTGCGAGGTCCGACTTGCCGAAGTTGACCGGGAGGCCAAGCCGAACGGGTAGATCATGCAGAGCAACTCTGTCCTGCTCTGGAGCAGATCATCCCAGTAGTTCGAGGTGGGCTCGGGGCCGCCAGCCTGGCCTTGGCAACGACGGTGTTCAAGAAGCGAGTGCAGGGAGAGCATCGGCTGTGCGCCGATCTGTCGGGACAGCAGTCCACAGGGGAGAGCGCCGCAGCGGCAGAGGAGACCGGAGGAGATCAAAGGAGATCAGGAGGCCCTCGGAGCTGGTGGAATGGGCCCAAGGGTTGTCTGGGAGCAGCGAGTGCCACGCGTCGCGGCGAAGAGCAGCTGGGCCAGGAGTCCTTGTCGAGTCCATCACTGCCTGCAAGCTAGGACCGAAGAGGCGTGCGGCCGCACAGGGTATGTTGTAAAAGTGTCTTCACCTTGTGGCAGCAACGGAGGGCAGCATCACGACGCATTGGGTCGCAGTAGGCGGCGGAGACCATGGTGTCGGCGGAGGCGTGAAATGCAGCCCGGTGACCTCGACATGCCGGATGACAGTCTACGCGAACAGCTCTGATCCCGCCCAGGCCAGGGCACAGCGGAAGAGGGTCGCTGTCCCGTCCAAACCACAGGGGGAGTGGCAGAGTGAAGCTGAAGAGCTACACGCTGTCACTGTGCCAGGGTAACCACTGCTAGAAAAGGTCCATCCAAGGGGCCAAGGGGCCACCGGCGACGAGGGCGACTGTCATCTCTGAGGAGGACCGTGACGGAACCCTCTAGCAAACAGCTGGGGGCTCGTTGGTGTTGGGGGACACAGGTGGGCGACACAAGCCGGCGTGCGCGGGGTCGGTCGAACCCTCAAGGAACGCGAAGTAGCCAGGCGCGAGAAGGAGGCGGTGCCAGGCCGGAAGAGCATCGTCGCCTCGCCTCCTGTGGTGCTGAGACGTAAGCGCCTACGAGCGAGAGGTCCGGTCCTGCGGGTGCGCGCATGGGAGGGCGACGGGGGGTATCCCAGAATCATAGTGCGATCCTTCTAAGTAACCGCAACTGAGCCCAAAGCCAGTCGGGCCGCAAGACGGGGCGAACAGGTTCGCCGTGGGGCGGGCGCTGAGGAGCAGGCGCACCAGATCCAGTAGCCGCACCCGGTTGGGGGCGCCGTCACTCACCGCAGAGTGAGCCGATCTATGTCATGTCTGGGTCGACGTAGCCGCTGGGCTGGGTCCAAGGAGCAGAGGGGCTGATAGCGAGTATCCGCGTCGGAGTCCGGAGCAGATCGGGCCGCAAGGCGGGGCAAATAAGCTCGCTGTGGGCCAGGCTCTGAGGAGGGGCGCACAAGGTCCATTAGCTTCGTCTGGCCGGGGGCGCTTGTCACTCACTGTGGAGTAGGACGAACGGCATCGTTGTGGGACCGTATCGGAGGAGCGGCGGGGCTGCTTCCAAGCATCCGCGTCCGAGAGAACTTGGGCCGGGAAACGGGGCCAGGCTCTGAGGGTCGGGTGCACAAAGGTCCAGCAGTCTCGTCCAGCAGGTGGCGCGTCACTCATCGTGGAGTGGGATGATCGACGTGGCTGCCGGACTGGTTCCGAGGAGCGGGGGTGCCAATTCCACGAAGCCGCGTCTGAGCCCGAGAGAACTCGGGCCGGGAGGCGGGGCGAGCAAGCTCGCTGTGGGTCAGGTTCCAGGCGCACAAAGGTCCAGTAGTCTCGTCCAGCCAGGGGCACTTGTCACTGACCGTGGAGCGGGGCGAAGGATGTCGGTGTTGGCCTGGTTCCCAGGGGTTGGCGGGCCAATATCTAGTAGCCGCGTCTGAGCCTGAGAGAACTAGGGCCGGGAGGAGGGGCGAGCAAGCTTGCTGTGGGCCAAGCTCAGGGGAGCGGACGCACCAGGGTCCAGTAGTCCGGTCCTAGGGGTTGGCGGGCCGCTATCCAGTAGCCACGTCTGAGCCCGAAAAAACTCGGGCCGGGAGGCAGGGCGAGCAAGCTCGCTGTGGGTCAGGCTCGGGGGAGCGGGCGCACAATAGGCCATTGTCCAGGGACCTGTAGCACGTGTTGGGGCCCGGGTAGTCAGTCCCCCATCGTCAGAGCGGATGCGCCTCGTCGAATCTGTGGTGACGGCAGGGGGTGCGGTAGCGGGTGGCCGGTCTCAGGTCAGCATAGGGCATTCGCACCGACATAAGCCCTCAAGCGGTGACCAGTACTCTTCCACCCACGAGGCGTAGGTGTCGCAGGTGTGACTAGAGGCACCGCCGGGGGAGACAAACCGCATGTGTGTCGCTCGGCCATCGGAAGTCCCCACAAAGCGTGCAGGTGCGTACTTGGTACCTGTAACACAAAACCGAGAGGCGAGCGAGCGTGGCTCCCCGAGGCCACGCAAAACGAGTGCACACGCATATGAAGGCGAGCTCCGTATAAAGAGCAAATTCCATGGCCAGTGCTGCCGCCCAGCGAACAGAGCGCCGGTCGAGGGCAACAAACAAGACCTTACCTTGCCATGGCTAGAAAAGCCGGCGAGGAATCTGTTACGAAGGATTTAGTGTACTGTTACGTGTTAGCCGTAGTCATAGTGGGACAATCACACCAGACGCACGCACGTAGGGTTCTTGGAGGGAAACTTCACACAGCTGCCACCCGTCACCCGTGGCTGAAGGTTGTAGGCCCCTCGTGCGCAGCGGAGAACAACCCAGCACCCCCCAAATCCAACATAAGTACCACCAAAATCCAACGGAAGCACCACGATAATCCAACAGAAGCAGCAGCGCCCACACGTAAATCCGAGAACGAAGGTAATCCAAGGCAGGCACAGTAAACCACGGTAAAATCCAATCCAAGGTACGACCGAATCACAACCATACACAGCCGAAACGTCCAGTAGGCTTGAACACAACCGTTCGCGGTAAGCTAAGCGAACAGACTGGCGTCACACCACTGGGCATGCAACTGGATAGGGAGGTACAGGAGGCTACTCAGGGTAACTGGCTATGGTGCCCTTGGGTCGCCTCCCTTGTCGTGTAGGTACACAAAAAGGAATTTTGGCTGAAATGGTAAGCTAAGTATACGTTTCCTAATAGTAATGTCATCAGTAATGTTTTTGAGGAAACAGACAAAATCTCCAAATTTGGGAGCTGTACTCTAGAAACTGTTTCCATTTAACTTAGACAGACTAAACAAGATTGGATAGTTCACGGGTGGTGCCAGAATAGCAGAATAGCTTCATAAAATATGAAACATGACCTAAAAAATAAAAAAAAATCTGTAAATTCTCACCTGGCATGACAAATATTACACTGGTAGGGTTTCTCGCCCGTGTGGATCCTCATGTGCCGCTTGAGCTTGTACGTGTCCGGGCTGGCGTATGAGCACGTGGGGCACTGGTAAGGTCTCTCACCCGTGTGAGATCGGAGGTGTCTCTTCAGTTTGCTGAGCTCCACGCTGGCGTAGTCACATTCAGGACACTTGTGGGGCTTCTCGAAAGTGTGTCGGTACCGCACATGACGGACGAGTTCCCCTGAGGTGGTGAAAGCTGCATCACACTGCTTACACTTGTGGGGGCGAGTTCCTGCAGTCAAGCAGCAAATCACAACTTTACAACTGTGACAGAGTTCATTCTGAAAATTTACGCGCATGGGTCACTGACCTGCAAAGTACAAATCCAATGGGTCATTTCTGAAACTGGATGGGCCAAGTGTGGCATGTCAGCCACCCAAATATCAAAGGGGGGGGGGGGGGGGGGGGGGGTAGGGGATTAGGGGATTGGCGGCAGCAGAAGAGACCAGTATATGTGCAAGCTCTCGCCTGCCACTGAAATATTGAAAAGCAGGGGTAGGGGAGGGGTGGGGGGGGGGGGGGACCAAGATACATGTGAAGAAGGGCCCGTTGCCTAAGAAACCTATGGATCATTGTTTTGGGTCATTTTGGGAAATTACGTGCCAATGGTGCAGGGCACGTTACAAAAAATGAACCCTGCTGTAATAAGATAAAGAAAATTCCAACAAACATGTAAACAAAAACAAAAAAACACTTAGAAAAGACAAAAGCTATACAATAGTGTCAGGCTTGTCTTTTCTAAGTGTGGTTCTTTCTTTGTTGGAAAAAAATCCAGACCAAAATGTTGAATGCCAAGCGCATAAAATGCAGAGAAATTTCATTGCCACTTTCCTTCATCGCTGACAAGATAAGTAGCTACTGGATTCTATACTTGTTTGTCTAGATTGAAAAAAATCAAATTAATAAATTGTGCTGTAACTGTTTGTCTAAGTGTGTTTTTTCTCTCCATTGGTTCTTCTCTTTCTTTGGTGTGATTTTCTTTGCATTTTACATGCTTGGTAGTCACCTCCTCACAGATAATACCTCCATCTTGAACTGCTGGTCGGAATACTTTCAGAGCCTCTTCAGCGCTGAGCGCACTGTTCAAGAAGCAGTCATCCTACAAATCCCACACCTCCCAGTAAAGGTTGAATTGGACGAACCGCCCACCGCTGAAGAGACCCTCACAGCCATCCACCAGCTCAAGAGTGGCAAAGCAGCAGGCATTGATGGAATACCGCCAGAGATCTGGAAACATGGAGGCACAGCACTGCACAACAAGCTCCATGACTTCTTTCTCTGCTGCTGGGAGGAAGGAACACTACCAAAAGATCTCCGTGATGCAGTCGTTATCACCCTGTACAAGAACAAAGGCGAGAAGTCTGACTGTTCCAACTATCGGGGAATTACCCTGCTGTCCATTGCTGGGAAAATCCTTGCAAGGCTGCTCCTGAATCGGCTGGTACCTGCCATCGCTGAAGACCAACTCCCAGAGGGCCAGTGTGGCTTCAGAGCAAACAGGAGCACCACCGATATGGTCTTTGTGCTGAGACAGCTACAGGAGAAGTGCCGCGAACAGAACAAAGGGCTGTACGTAACATTTGTCGACCTAACAAAAGCGTTCGACACTGTGAGCAGGCAAGGCATGTGGCAGATCCTGGAGCGACTTGGCTGTCCCCCAAAGTTCCTCAACATGATTGTCCAGCTACACGAGGACCAGCAAGGCCAGGTCAGACTCAACAATGACCTCTCAGAACCATTCCCTATTCTCAACGGCGTAAAGCAGGGCTGCGTGCTGGCACCGACCCTCTTCACCATCTTTTTTAGCATGATGTTGAAGCAGGCCACAGTGGACCTCGATGATGACGATGCAGTGTACATCAGGTACCGTCTCGATGGCAGCCTGTTCAACCTCAGACGACTGCAGGCCCACACGAAAACCCTAGACCAACTGATTCGTGAGCTGCTTTTTGCTGATGATGCTGCCCTCGTTGCACACACAGAGAGAGCCCTGCAGCGCATCACGTCTTGCTTCGCAGATGCTGCCCAGCTCTTTGGACTCGAGGTCAGTCTGAAAAAGACAGAGGTCCTCCATCAGCCGGCACCCAAGACAGTGTATCGCCCTCCTCACATCACCATTGGCGAGTCTGAACTAAAGTCAGTGCACCAGTTTACTTACCTTGGCTGCATTATCACGTCGGACGCCAAGCTGGACAAGGAGCTTGACAGCAGGCTGGCAAAAGCGAACAGCGCTTTCGGGCGACTTTTCAAGCGGGTGTGGCACAATCAACAGCTGAAAACAGGCACCAAGATCAGCGTGTACAGAGCTGTGGTCCTCACCACCCTGCTGTATGGTTCCGAGTCCTGGGCCCTCTACCGCAGCCAACTACGACTCCTCGAACGCTTCCACCAGCGCTGCCTGCGTACCATCCTGGGCATTCACTGGAGTGACTATGTCACCAACGTCGAGGTCCTTGAACAGGCTGAAACTGTGAGCATCGAGGCTTTGCTGCTGCGGACACAGCTCCACTGGGCGGGGCACGTCTCCAGGATGGAGGATCATCGCCTACCAAAGATCACCCTGTTCGGCGAGCTTGCTACTGGACACCGTGACAGAGGGGCACCAAAGAAGAGATACAAAGACTGTCTCAAGAAGTCACTTAGTGCCTGCCAAATCGACCACCACCAGTGGTCTTCGCTTGCTGCGGGCCGTGACACCTGGCGCTCCACCATTTACAAGGCAGCTGTCTCCTTTGAGGACTCTCACAGAGCTAGCCTTAAGGACAAGCGGCTCAGGAGAAAAAACAGAGATGCCGCAGCTCAGAACCCTGGCCATACCTTCCCCTGCAGCCACTGCGGTCGAACCTGCCTGTCTCGGATTGGCCTCCGCAGCCACGAACAAGCCTGCAGACGTCGTGGGCAACTCCTATAAAATCTTCGTTCGCGAAGTCAAGCCAAGAGAGTCACCTCTTTGATCTGGACTGTGAAAACAAACGAAACCCAACCAAAAATATTAAATACGTGCAAAATGTGTAAGAAAACAGCAGATTTCTGGTCAACTAATGTGACCTTTAAAGGTGCACTCCTGACCTGTTTTAATGCTTCAGTTCACAAAAAGCTTTTACTGGGATTCAGTATACACACCCACTTGACAGTAACCACCCTATTGTCCCACCAAATTTCTTTCGTCCGTTCAAAGTGAAAAGAGGCCACCGGAATCTTGTGATTGAACGCATTAAAAGATTGCTTCTGATAGGCGATGGTAGCTGACGTCATAACTATTCTATATGACCTTAGGTCATCTGCATAATTATAACCAATCAGAGACAAGATGGCAGATGAACCAGCGAAGAAAAAGAGAAAGTATCAGTTGACTCGCGCCGGCCGACAATGACAGACTCGGAATTGAAGAGAAGAAAGAGAAAGAGAGACAAGATACCCTTAAGTAGAATTGACATCGGACAAGGGAATATAGAGCTTGGCTTGACCGCCCATCCGGAATTTGTTGCTTTCCTGCTATGTGAATCAGTAAGTAATCCGGCTACGTTCTTTGTCGATCTTCCTATAGTTCCGCGAGCGCTAGTGATTTTCAGAATTCATGATCTTCAGTAGAATTTATCTCTTACTGATTTCGCAAGATTTTAAACCTGTTTTATCATAAAGTTACGAGCTAGTTCATCAGATTTTATGCTGCAAGGATCTGAAAACTATGGTGTGTGTCAAAATTGCGCCAATGACATCGCTGGTCATGACACGTGTTTGTCTGTGCGGGCTCTCATTCACTCGATTCACAGAGGTAGTGTTTCTGCTGTGATGCTGCATTTGTCTTTCCAGAGATGCTTTCAGTTACGTAGACTTCGATGTGTGAGATGTGAAATTGCAGTGCAGAAAGTGGGTATAAATACCACTGTTCTGTTTCGCGTTTCCGAGAGATAAAGGATCAAAGGTCAAACTAGGCACCCTGGACGCTCGCTCAGTCGCTTGGCGCGGAGACCAAGTCAAACAAGCCACGCCCCCAGCACGATCGTTACTAGTAGCAGGTCAAGCGGAACCCGCATTGATTTTGACAGCATAGCGAGTATGGAAGGTTTATTTTACATTCTCGTGGAAAATTATGTCAAAGGGATGCCGGAGAACATAAGTACATGTGTACACTGACACGTGTGTACACCACACCGATGACCTCGTCTGCAGTATTGACCGGGTTCTGCCTTGTGACGTAGGCTAGTAAATATGCACAAATTCAAAACGAGGCCGATAATCTGCGCTCTCGGGTACAAAAACAACACACCCACCAAACGATGAATTTCGACATTTGGCATTGTATTTAACATCATAAAGCTCTAAGTTAGTACACAAAGGACCCTTACATAATACTGTCAGCAGTATCTGTTGCAGACAGTTTTCTGACTGTGTTGAGATGCTTGATCCTGGGGAAAATAACTTTAAGAGAGGTCACTAAAACACATAAATATCAAAATACTTTAACCCATTCAGCCCTGATGCACTCAGGGCTTCCATTTTAGTGTGTCTGTGCGTCGTCTATGACGCAGACCTGTTTACCCCCTGGGTGCAGTCAGTGTACTTTCAACTTACTAAATGTGTACTTTGGACCTCACATGTGTATTTCTTCACATGCCAGTGAGTTGTCAGTTTCTCTCTCTCTCTCTCCCCCTCCCTCTCCGACAAAACATCTTCAGACCGCTCAAATTCTTTGTGTCCCTTACTTTCGAAGGTGTCCTTTGCAGTGGTAGCTGTCGGCATGCCCGACCGAAAAGTCTGAGTCGCAAAGGGTGCAATGAGCATAACTGGGTCCTTTTTGGGAGCGAACAAGCGTCGGACATTCATCAGTGTGAATGTTCAGGAACACCTGGACTCTTTTATTCTTCTGCGATTGACTTCTTGTGTAAAAGTCCGATTCTAAAAATGTGTATCCGAAATGAACCGAAATGTGTATTTTTGTGTATACACGTGTACATGTGTACCCCAAAGCAAAATTGTGTACTTTAATACACCAAATGTGTATGGTAAACAGGTCTGAAATGACGCATTAAAACTCAAAATCACGTGCTGAAAATGTAACTAAGGGGTAGTCAGATGCACTAAAATTCAGTGCATCTGCGTCCGAGACGCATTATCCTTGCGCCACCGTGCGTACCATAACAGAGGTCGGTGACAGTCGTTCTATTTTTAGTGATGAGTTGGTGGTTCGTTTAGCCGCTGGCTCAGTCACGGCTGCGTTCAGAATCGACCCGACTCCGGGGTCCGTGCGAGTGTAACTGGGCGGGCACACTGTTAGTTTATGTGTGGTGTCAGCATGTTATTACAAAGTGCGCACTACATGTTGAACGCGTTACTTGCTGTGACGTCACCATACATACTATTATAGGATACGGCATCGTGCGTTTCACTTTCGATCTTGAACGAAGTTGTAAATGGCAGAGAAAAAGCAAAGGAAGCTGGAATGCTTCGGATTCTTCAATCCGGCACCGTCTAATCTTGATAATCACTAAGAAGAAAGTTGCGCTTCGACACCGACATCTCCATCGACAAGCGACAGTACCAGATATGATACACCTGGGCCGTGTGTGGCACCGCCTCTGCGACGCAGTTTTCAGAGTTTGTGGCTGCGCTGCATGTATTTACATGGCTAAAGCACGACGGCACATGAATGGCATGCGCAATGTGCTCTGAGGCAAACTCAAAAAGCAAGTTTCAGAAATTTTAACAGAAATAAGTTTGTCAGTTTTTTTTTAAATCGTGGTCTTCTGGTACACTGTTATTAGGCAAAAATTGGAGAAACACGTCTTTCTGAGTGGTTAAATGGGTTGAAATAAACTTTTAAATACATCAGTACACACACACACACACACACACACACACACACACAGAGAGAGAGAGAGTTTAGACAAGTCACACTTTGGTTGTCAATCTGCCGCATTCAGCAGAAAACGCTATATTCTCCGTTACAATACATTATCAAACGATCATACAAATAAATAAATAGATATGTTTTTCTGTGTGAGAGAGAGAGAGAGGGCAAGGGAGACAGGATTTTGCGCGATAGCTCACCAGTTAAAGAATCAGTATCATGGAAAGGACACACACTGTCACAACACATTTAAAGAGGAGAGAGTGAAATGAGTTAATTTATTTTAAGGAACATACAGATGATGCAGTTTTTCTTAAATAAATCTGCGGACCCTCTATGATGCTTAGATGGGGATCTGTGTACCCTCTAAAATTTATACCTGGGGGTCTACAGACCCTTTAAACTGTTGTTAAAATGGAAGCCCTGGCACTACAGCAGGAGATGGATCGACCATGATAATTCAAGGGTAGTACCAGATTAGCTTGGCGTCTGTCAGCGCTAAGCTAAATTGGCACTGCCCTTGAATTATCATGGACGATCCATCTCCTGCTGTAATGTGTCAGGGCTGAATCCATCTCCTGCAACTCGTGCATTGTCATTAGATGATTTGGGGAAATATGGCCATCAGGCTGAATGAGTTAATACAACCTACTACAGTGCCAAGTCTGACCACATATTCAACCACAGAGATGAGAAGGATAAAGAAAACAAGTGTTTACAAGCACAATACATCATGCTATGGGTTACACACCTGTGTGTGTGTTGATGTGGTTTGTGAGGGAAGCGTAGGTCTTGAACCCTCTGGAACAAATATCACACTTGTGAGGCCTGTCTTCTGAGTGTGACTTCATGTGACGTGTCAGGAGGTACCTCTTGGGACTCGTGTAGTTGCAGTAATGACACATCAGTTCCGTTCCTGTCTCTGTAAACAACCTTTTGGGTATGATTTTCAAGATTCGCTTGGTCGTTCCGTCTTCCTCTATCATTTCTTCTGTCAACTCTCCAGCCTCCTTGAGATTCAGCACAGTGTTCATGTCCAGAGAGATGCCCTGCGTGACTAAGACTTTATTGGCACCGTCTGGCTGTGAGACAATGAGGATGTAGTTGACCTCCCCGTTCTCTCCCTCGGAAGGAACAATGGCCACAGTCTGCAGAGCATTCGCTGTGTTCAACATAACCGGGTTGCCGTCCACAGAGTCACTCCTAAAGCCAATTACTTGCTGTTGAAAAATAATTAACATTCAATGATCAACATATGAAAACAAAAATCAGTCATCAACACAAGTTTAAAAAAATTAGCCCCTTTGACTGTTTATAGAGATTCCAGCAGGAATATTTCTCGACGAAAAGCACTACCAACAGCCAAAGGGCTAACATCTTCACCACTAGAGCAAACCAAGCAACACCCAAATGCAAAAGGCATTAGTCCCTGCAAAAGGAAGGGGCTCATGAGGGCATATGACTCTTGTTGATATCTGTATATGTATGCCTTGATAATTCAACGGTAGTGTCTGATGAACTTGGCACCGGAAGGTGCCAAGCTCATCGGGCTCTACCCTTGAATTGTTATGGGCAGTCAGGGTTATCCTCACGCTGGGACCATATGGCGTTGAGGCGCGTCCCCTTGGTGGTGGACAGGGGGTCCCTCGTGAGAGGGGTGCACCGAATGAAATAAGGTGCCGTGAACCAACATGGTCTAAGGGAAGGTGACCCCAACTGGTCCTCCTAGTAAGGGGGTTGGGCGTGGGGGTAGCTTCCCCATCCTGCAAAAAAGGAAATAGCTACAAAAATGCCGACGAAAAGACAAACAGTAATTCCTTTCCTGGAGGAGGAAGGTTCTTCTACCACTACCAGAAGATTTATGACGTCCTGTGGTGAAAGCCGGAAGTCTTCGGAAGCCACAGGACCGAGCTGCCTCTCTCTATCCAGGAACACAACCATGGGCACATGGAACGTCAAGACCATGTACCAGAGCGGCAAGGCCGCCCAGATAGCAGCGGAAATGCAAAAGTACAACCTTTCCCTGCTAGGTATCAGTGAAGCCAGATGGACGCAGTCTGGCCAGAAAAGGTTGTTAAGTGGGGATTCTGTATTCAGGTCATGAAGAGGAGAATGCCCCCCATACAGAAGGAGTAGCATTCATGCTGTCACCAGTGGCACAGAGAGCGCTGATGGGCTGGGAACCTCTTGGGCCAAGAATTATCACAGCAGTCTTTAGAACCAAGAAAAATTCATTTTTCTCTAAAAGGTATTTTTTCGAAAAATACTTACCGATGACATGACTCGGATAACCCTCCCCCCTGCCCCGCTTGCCGCTTTCGAGCGAAGTATCAGACTGAATGGTCTCGTGACCGGATCTGGTAAGGCAGGTATGGGGAGATAACTCTCGGCCCCTCTGGGGGGTTCCCCGAGGGCCTCTCGGGTTGTGTGGGCACACAACGGGCAAGTAGGCTAAAATTGAGCCTAGAAGTAGATATTCCCATGTAGTCATGTCATCGGTAAGTATTTTTCGAAAAAATACCTTTTAGAGAAAAATGAATTTATTTCCTCAAAAACATTACCGATGACATGACTACATGGAAGAATTGCGAAGAGGAGGCGGGTGCCGCCCACAACTCCCCCAACAGGACAACGCCGTCCACCCCGTGGCACACTCCCGACAATTTTAGCGAAGTGCATACCTACGGTGCCGGTGGCACCGGGAGGGAGTGTTGCGTCGCGGCGATGTCCCCCATCAGTGCGAGATTCTCTCGCTGGCTAGCCAGGTCCCGGAGGTAGAACGGGCAAGACCGACTCGGTGTTTCAACCCACGGTTGCCACGATGTCCTTGACAGTGCCGTTTCGCTCAAACGCGACGCTCGTGGCCATAGCTCGTACCTCGTGTGCGAGAATGTGCAGCCTCTTAGCTCCCTCAGGGGCTATCTCTTGATAAGCGGAGCGTATGACCCAGCGGAGCCAGGAAGAGATCGTCTGGGCTATAATGTCACGCTGTTTGGGTCTTAGAGGTAGGAAGAGGCGCGACCGCCCCCTGCGGACGAGATTAGATCGCCGCAGATAGATCTTAAGGGCGCGCACGGGATCCTGTAGCCTGGTCTCCTGGGACCGGGGTCGGTCTCTCAGCGGCCTAATGGTGATCACCTGAGGCGGAGTTAAGGAGACCTGTTATTTGCCAGAAAGGCCGGGTCCGTGAGCAGCTGGACGGAGTCGTCTGTTCGGAACTGCAGACCGGCAGGGCGCGCTGAAGGCTCATGTAGCTCGCTCCCGCGCGAAGCGGTAGCAAGTGCCGGCAGGAAGCAAGTTGTGCGTGCCAAGTCCGCGAGCTGGGCCAAAGGTAATGGTACGAAGCGGGCGGAGTTCAACCACGTGAGCACCCAGGGTAGGTCCCAGCGAGGAAGGAACGAGCGGAGTGTCGGGCGCTGGATGCCGAAGTGTCCCATAAGGTCGGCTAGGTCCTTGCAGGCGCCCAGATCGGGTCGTCCCAGGTGACGATAGGTGTCCGCAATCATGGACAAGTAACCGCGTACCATGATGAGGGCTAGGCCTTGGTCTCGGAAGAGCCAGAGAAGAAGTCCGCCAGCGGGGGATGCGTCAGATCCGTGGGCTTAAGGCCATGATCGGTGCACCAGGAACAGAGGACTCGCCACTTCCCTCGTAGACTCGAAGGGTCGACAGTCTCCGGGCCGCAGCGATCGCCTCCATTGCTGCACCTGAGTAGACTCTAGCTCCGAGAGCTTGCCGCACAACCTCCAGGCGTGAAGGAGGAGACACTCCGGGCAGGGGTGGAACAGCGGCTGGCGCGGTTGCTTGAGCATGGCCCGCGGGGTGGGCAGCGGCAGGGGCGGGTCTGTGGCGAGGCTGAGCAGGTCGGTAGTCCAGGAGCGGTTCCAGACGAACGGCGCGACCAACAGGAGGAACGCCGAACAGCCCCGAAGTTAGAGGAGGACTTAGGGAACGAGGACGGTAGGGGGACAGGTATAGGCCACAAGTCCGTCCCAGGGAATGGAGAGCGCATCGACAGCCCAGGCAAGGTGGTCGGGAATCGGGGAGACGAAGAGGGGGAGCTGGTGGTTCCACCTCGTGGCGACCAAGTCGACCTGGGGAGTCTCCCAGCGGGCGCAGATCATCTGAAGATGTCCTGTCGCAGGGTCCATTCCGTGTGTAGGAGTTGGTCGCGGCGAGACCGAGTGTCGGCCAGGACATTCAGGCATCCGGGAACGGGCCGGGCTTGAAGGATACTGCTCCGGTCCTCGCACCAACACATCTTCCTGTAGAGGAGCATACACAGGTCAGGGGAGCGTGTGCCACCTTGCTTCTGGATGTAAGCGACCACCGTGGTGTCGTCCGAAAGCACGAGAAGCTCCTGGTGTCCGAGGAGGTACTCCCCGGCCTGAAGGGCTCGCCAGACGGCCTGCATCTCCAGCTAGTTGATGTGGGTGTGCGCCAAGTGTGAGGGCCAGGGGCCCGCCGTCGCAAGGAACCGCGGTAGGAGGTGGGCCCCCCACCCCGAAGGCTGGCATCGACGCAAGGAGAGACCTGTGGAGGGGGAGAGGCTAAGGGAACTCCCGACGCTAGCCACGTAGGGTCGGTCCACCGACGAAGGTGCAGGCGGAGCATCTGGGACACTGGGACCGCGGTCGTCAAGTCTCCGGAAGACGTGAGCCAATGGAGAAGATGCAGTTGAATTGGCCGGGAGTAGAGACGCCCTAGCGGGATAAGATCCGCTGCGGCGTTTATCCAACCGAGCAACTGAAGCCAGACTCTGGCGGGGCTGCATCCTCCCGAGCTAACTGGTCGGCTAGAGCCGCCATCTTCTTGATCCGGGGTGCCGGAAGGCGTACCGTGTTGAGGTTGGTAGCGAATTCCATACCCAGATGCCCAACCCGGCGGGAGGGAGAGAGATCCGACTTGCCGTCGTCTACTAGGAAGCCCAGGTGTGCCAGGAGGTGCAGGAGAGCATCTCTGTTCGAGGCTAGCGCATTCTCCGATTGGTTGCGCAACCGGAGATCGTCCAGGTAGTTCGACGTGGACTGGAGGAGGACTGTCGGGCTAAGGCGACTAAGGCGTCCATCAGCCGAGTGAAGACCCAGGGGCGGAGGTTGAGTCCGGACGGCAATCCTACCGAAGGCGCTCAAGCGGTGCGCATCAGTGTCCTGAACAGAAGTGGAACGGAAGGAGTCGGGGGCGCGACCGAGTCGCGCAAGCTAGGGCTGACGTCTCTCCTGGCCAGACTCAGAGAGTAGGGCGCTACGCCGGCGTACAGATCCTCCGGAAGGATCAGCGGGCTTAACGGGGAGAGACGGGAGAGGAAGGCCAGTCACGTGGGACGGCACATGGCGGACTGCTGCAGGCCGGGCTCAGTGAGGCGGGCGCTGTGCCGGCAAACAGACCCTCCGGAAGGGTCAGCGGGCGTGGCAGCAGTGGCAGTCCTCTGATCAGCCATCAAGTGACCTGAAAGTGGAACGGAGGGAGTCGGGGCGCGACCGTGTCGCGCAAGCCAAGGCTGAAGCCTCTCTTGGCCAGACTCCGAGAGCAGGGCGCTATGCCGGCGTTCAGATCCTCCGGGGGGAGCGGCGACGATCCCGGCGAGGCGAATGATCCCTCCAGCGGCGCTCGAGGGGTGAGCGTGAGTGTCTAGAACTGACGGTGGAACGGGATGAGTCGGGGGCGCGACCGTGTCGCGCAGGTTGAGGCTGACGTCTCTCCTGGCCGGACTCAGTGAGAAGGGCTCTATGCCGGCGTTTAGATCCTCCGGAAGGATCAGCGGGCTTCTCGGGGAGAGAGAGAGGATGAAGGCCAGTCAACGTGGGACGGCTCATGGCGGACTGCTGCAGGCCGGGCTCAGTGAGGCGGGCGCTGTGCCGGTAAACAGACCCTCCGGAAGGGTCAGCGGGCGTGGCAGCAGTGGCGATCCTCTGGTCAGCGCACAACGCCGGGTCCCGACGAGCAGACCGTTCCGAGGGGCCGATGCGAGGAAGGGCGGTCGTTACCGAAGGGGTGGCGGAAGTGTCCACAGGATCCGGACGAGAGATAGTAGACGGAGGTCGCTCTCGCCGATAAAACTCCAGAGGTCCGACGAAACGTCTCCGGCCAAGTCGCACAGACATCACGAGGAACGAACCGCCGACCCGTAGAGACCGAGTCGCCGAACAGCAAGGGTCCACCCAAGGGGGCACGGTGAAGTTGCGCTCGCAGGTCCGGCGGCAACGTACTGCAGGGGCGGAGCAGGGCATCTCGACGCATGAGGTCGCAGTTGGCCGAAGCCACCATCGCGTTGACCGAGGAATGGTAGGCGGCGCAATGGGCGGTCTCCGCGAGGACCAGCAGGTCTCCTAGGAGGGGAGAGAAGGAAGGATGCCAGGATACCTCCACCCGACGAACCAAGGATTGAGTGAGGAGCTCCAAAATACCCGAGCAGGCGAAGGAGTTACGGACCAAGGTCGCTGTCCTGTCCAGGCCCCGCAACGGGGACCGCCGCAGCAGAGTCAGACCGCCGGCTAGGGACACCGCCGAAGGGTCCAGCGTAGGCAGAGGGATGGAGAAGGCCTGGGAGTGTCCAGCATACCAGTCCCGCCGAAACAAGATGTCTAAATCCGCGGGCCAGCGACGGTCGGAGAAGAAGACCGGCTCCTGGAACGAGGCCAGCTGTAGGTGCGACGAAAGGATGTCTCGAAGACCCTAAAGCCGGGCGGTTGAGGAAGCGACCTAAACTTCTTGACCTGCCTCTCCGTGTCAACGAAGGCGGCGACCTTCCTCTTCAGCTCCGGGGAAGCTGCCGCGTGCGAGGTCGAGCGATCCTCGTCCAACAGAGCCGAGACCGAGACTTCGGGTAGCAGGCTGAGCGCATCGTCCTGCAGGGGGCGTCGAGAATCCCGCTGACGGCGCTCGCAAGGCGAGCGAGAGCGCGGGCGTCTGGAGGAGGAACGGTGAGGATCAGGGTCGCAGCTGCGTCGCGACGGACGGTGCTGACGTCTCTCCGGGCCCTACTCCGGAAGTAGGCCACTATGCCGGCATGGCGATCCTCCGGAAGGATCAGCGGGCTTGGTGCGGGGAGAGTGGTGAGGACGGCTCGTCAACGACGGACGGCTCAAGGCCGACTGCTGCTGGTCACTCTCAGTGAGACGTGCGCTAAGCCGGCAAACAGACCCTCCGGAAGGGTCAGCGGGCGTGGCAGCAGTGGCGGTCCTGTGGTCAGAACAACCGCGAACCCCGAAGCGGGGACCGTTTCGTGCGGGAGTGGCCGAGGAAACAGCCAGGGCGGCCAACGTGTCAAATGGCGCTGAACGCTCGTAAGCCGGGCGGGCACGCTCTCGGCGGTAAAAGGACCAAGGTCCGCCCACATAACCTCAGGCCAGGCCGCACACCGCTTACACTCTGGTATCAGAGTCAGTCCACCCAACCAATCTCAAATACAACGATTTTGAACTTCCAAAATTACAGCAGCTCGCTTGAGCCCGCCCTCGGCACCACGTGAAAGCCGTGTCCACGTTCGGTGTGTGAGTGAATGCGCGTAACTCGCGTGAGCGCGCTTGTTGGGCCCAGTTCGGGGCAGCGCTTTGAGCCGATTTCAATTGGGAAAAAGCGCCTATTTAACGTGCTTATTATTATTATCATTATTATTATTAAACCTAAGTCATCGCACCGGGAGCACAACGACATTATCGAAGCGTAGGCGGGCTCCCGGTAAAAGCGTAATGGGGCACTCTCGGAGGGCTAACGGGGCTTTAACCGGGCTAAGACACACGGAGCCCAAGGCCCACGTGCAAAACGGGCGCGACACGGCAACAGCCGACCGTGAGCTAATCAGGCGCTACGCCCTGAAACAAACCCCAAAGCAAAAGCAGGGAAGCACCCACAGGCAGCCGGCTCTCAGCCCGAGGGCCGGCCGAGGGAACTACCGCTACCTTACCTCTGCAACGAAGGGAAGGGGGGGGGGGGGGGGGGGGGAAGGGCAGTCAAACCGCCGTCCACAGAAGCAGAAGAATCCCCGCAAGAGGCCCAACGAAGCAGGAAGAGAAGGCCAGATAGAAGGCAGGGTAGAAGCGGGCGCAGAGCACACGAAGTCGGCAACCAGCGTCGGTAGGCAGAAGACCGGTCGAGGCAGCGAGAGCGCGGGCCAGACACGTCTTCTCTCCACGAGCGAAGTAGAAAGACTGGATGGTCTCGTGACCGGATCTGGTAAGGCAGGTATGGGGAGATAACTCTCGGCCCCTCTGGGGGGTTCCCCGAGGGCCTCTCGGGTTGTGTGGGCACACAACGGGCAAGTAGGCTAAAATTGAGCCTAGAAGTAGATATTCCCATGTAGTCATGTCATCGGTAATGTTTTTGAGGAAATAAAGCTCAAGCTGAACGTCATCCAGTGTTATGCGCCTACTAATGACAGTGACGAGGAAGAGAAACAAGAGTTCTACGACCGACTCCAGAGTGCCGTGGACAAATGTGCGGAGCGAGACATCACCATCGTCATGGGTGATTTTAATGCCAAAATAGGGAAGGACAACACCGGATACGAAGAGGTGATGGGAAGACAGGGACTAGGGGAGATGAGTGAGAACGGGGAGAGGTTTGTAGACTTTTGTGCTCTAAACAGACTTGTCATTGGAGGCAGCATCTTCCCACACAGAAGAATACACAAAGCAACTTGGGTCTCACTTGACCATACTACAGAGAACCAAATAGACCATATCTGCATTAGCAAGAAATTTAGAAGATCCCTTCAAGATGTCCGAGTGAGGAAGGGAGCAGATGTCGCCTCAGACCACCATCTGCTTACTTTAACAATAAAGCTCAAGTTAAAGAAAAGCCGCACAGAGACAACAAAAAGACAGTGCTATAATGTAGGCCTCCTGAGAGAGTCTGGAGTGAGAGAAGAGTTCAGACTGGTGCTGTCCAACCGGTTTCAAGCGCTACAGGAGCTAGTAAATGAAGAGGAGACGGTCACCACAGAGCAGCAGTGGAAGGCAGTTAGAGAGGCGCTGAACTCAACCTGCAAAGACACTGTAGGGTTCAGGAAACACCATCACAAGGACTGGCTGTCGGCACAGACCTTGAAGAAGATAGAAGTGAGGAAGCAGAAGAAAGCAGTCGTCAACAACAGTCGCACGAGAGCAGCCAAAGCAAGGGCCCAGGAGGAATACTCGGAAGCCAACTGCGAGGTGAAGAGGATTATCAGGGCAGACAAGAGGGCCTACACAGACAGCCTGGCAGCAGAGGCAGAAAAGGGGAGCAGGCAGCGGCAACATGAAACAGCTCTACGACATTACCAGAAGATTGTCTGGCAAGTATGGCCATACAGAAAGACCAGTAAAAGACAAAGAAGGCAAACCTATTGCAGACAGAGCAGACCAACCTGACAGATGGGCCGAGTATTTTGAAGAGTTACTGAACAGACCCAGCCCACCCGACCCCCAGACATCCAGCCAGCAAAGACCGAACTACCCATCAGATGTGACAGACCCAGCCGGGAAGAGATCAGAAGAGCAGTGGCATTTTTGAAGAACGGCAAAGCTGCAGGGCCAGATGGCATCCCAGCGGAGTCTCTGAAAGCAGACCTAGAGACAACAGTGGAGATGCTGTACCCACTGTTTGGAAAGATCTGGGAAGAGGAGGTGATGCCGGCTGACTGGAAGGAGGGGTACCTAATCAAGCTTCCCAAGAAAGGCGACCTCAGCAAGTGTTCCAACTACAGAGGAATCACCTTGCTGTCAGTACCAGGAAAGGTCTTCAACAGGATCATCCTGGAGAGAATGAAGAGCTCCGTCGACCCCCACCTGAGAGACCAGCAAGCAGGATTCAGGAAAAACCGATCATGTACAGACCAGATCGCCACTCTATGCATCATCGTGGAACAGTCTCTGGAGTGGAGCTCCCCGCTGTACGTCAACTTTGTGGATTACGGGAAAGCATTTGACAGCGTGGACCGAGAGACTCTGTGGAAACTTCTATGACACTACGGTGTACCCACAAAGCTCGTCCGCCTGATCAAGAGCAGCTATGATGGCATGACATGTCGCGTGATCCACGAAAGGCAGTTCACCAGGGAGCTCCAGGTCAGAACTGGTGTCAGGCAGGGGTGTCTGCTGTCTCCGTTCCTCTTCCTACTGGCCATAGACTGGGTCATGAAGATGACTACAGAGCACAGACGAAGTGGAATACAGTGGACACTGTAGACACAGCTTGACGACCTCGATTTTGCAGACGACTTGGCATTACTGTCCCACACTCATCAACAAATGCAGGACAAGACCACGAGGCTTGCTGACATCTCGTCCCAAGTGGGCCTCACCATTCACAAACAGAAAACAAAGACAATGAGGCTGAACACAACCAGGGAAGAACCAGTCTTGCTTGCTGGCACCCCGTTGGAGGAGGTGGAGTCCTTCACCTATCTCGGGAGCATCATAGACAAAAAAGGCGGCACTGATGCAGATGTCAGAGCACGAATCGGTAAAGCCAGAGCAGCCTTTCTCCAGTTGAAAAAAGTGTGGAGTTCCAGAGAGCTGTCACAACACACCAAAGTCCGGATTTTCAACTCCAATGTAAAAGCAGTTCTCCTATATGGAGCAGACTTGGAGATTGACAAAAACCACAGTCAACAGAGTACAGATCTTCATAAACAGTTGCCTTAGAAGAATTTTGAAAATCCACTGGCCAGAGAAGATCAGCAACATCAGACTCTGGGAGAGAACAGAGCAGATAACAGCAGAGAATGAAATTGGGCGAAGAAGATGGGGATGGATTGGTCAGTCTGAGAAAGCCAGCTTCCAGTATCAGTAGGCAGGCATTGTCATGGAACCCCCAGGATAAGAGGAAAAGAGGTAGGCCAAGAAACTCCTGGCGTCGAGACCTCCAAGCAGACATCAAGAAACTGGGAACCACCTGGAGTAAAATCGAAGGAGAAGCACAGGACAGGAGTCGCTGGAGGTTTCTCGTCAACGGCCTATACCCGGGTAGGGGTGAAAGGCGTAAGTAAGTAAGTAAGTCAGGGTTATCCAGCAGTGAACTGCAGTGGTTTAGAGAGACAGCATTTCTCGCTAACGACAGATAGGGATCAAGCGACTTTATTTATTGCATGTGCAGTATACATTTGAAGAGTGCCCAACATTTCCTGTAATACAAACAACTATAATTTCAGTTAAAAAAATGTCAAACATGCATGACTTCTAGCTATGATAGCCCTCAAAATATAAAAACACATTCATATTCATAGACCTCTGTGACCATGCACAAAATGTGAACACAAACCTGCAGCGTGTCTGCTGTGATATCTTCTCCTGGCGTGACAGCCACCAACTGTGACTGTAGGGCATTACCATCTGCATCAGCCATCAGCGTAATGCTGTCCCCTGTCTCTCCAGTTGTCTGCAGGCTGGCCAAGGTGCTGGAGATGCTGGTCACCGGGATGGTGATTCCAGATGAACTATCCATGTCAAGGATGCCCTGACTGTCAGAGTTCATCACCGCTGACTGGCTGAGGGACTCCAGAGTAACTGGACTGTCCTGAAAATCAACAGAATATGCCGTGAACTTCAGATATTATGTATAACAATATTACAGTAGACCCTAACAATTTCACTGTTATCTGAAATATGAATTTTTCTCTAAAATGTATTTTTTCGAAAAATACTTACAGATGGCATTACTACTAGGAATACTTCGCTTAGCTTAACAATTTTAGCCCAAAAAACTCATTGTGCACATTACAACTGGGGAGGCAATCACTAAGGTGTCGTTACCAGCGACACCCGGAGTGGCCTCCGCTCCTCCCTATCCGGTGGCGCGCTCACCGTTTCCCGGCAGTCTCTGAGTCTTAGCTCAACTGCGGCAAGCGGGAAAGGCGGGAGGGACCTCTGAGTAATGCCGTCTGTAAGTATTTTTCGAAAAAATACATTTTAGAGAAAAATTCATTTATTTTCTCAAAATCATTACCGACGGCATTTTACTACTAGGAAGAAAGGCGAATAGGAGGAGGGTGCCGCAGTTCCTGGGCTACCTGTTCCACGCCCAAGCGCCTCTGCGCGTAAAATTGAGGGTCCCACCCTACGCACCCACTCCCGACAATTTTAGCTAGGTGTTACCTATGGCACCTGAGGCGCCTGGAGGGAGTGCTGCGCCGCTGATATGTCCCCCAGTAAGGCCAGGTTGTCGCGCGGGCCAGATAGATCTCGTAGGTAGAAGCGGGCGAAGGTAGATTCGGTCCGCCAACCCACGGCTGCCACAATGACCGCGCAGTTGCAGTCAAAAGCGATGCTCGCTGCCACTGCTCTGACTTCATGTGCCCTGATACGCAAGGTCTTGGCTTGTGCAGGGGCGAGCTCTTTGTATGCCTCCCGTTTTACCCAGCGGAACCAGGATGAGATCGTCTGCGCAGCTATGTCTTGTCTGCCCGGAGCCAAGGGCAGGAATAGGCACAAGCGCCCTTGTCTTAGTAGCTTAGTTCTGCGCAGGTAAACTTTAAGCGCCCTGACGGGGTCCTGTAAATGGGATTCCCCATTCAGTTCCGTTGTCCTGAGAGGACGGATGGTTAATACTTGGGGCGCCGATGCTGGGAGGCAATTCTTTGCCAGAAACATAGGGTCTGTGAGGAGCTGTACCGAGCCGTCGGCCCGGCGCTGGAGACATGATGGGCGCACCGAGAAGGCATGTATCTCACTGACTCGTGACGCTGAAGCGAGGGCGAGAAGGAAGCAGGTCTTCCGCGTGAGATCTCCAATTTGAGCCATAGCCAAAGGTTCAAATCGGTCTGAGTTGAGCCAGGTGAGAACCCAGGCCAGGTCCCACCATGGAATTAGTGAACGGGATGCTGGTCGTTGTCGATCAAAGTACGTCATAAGGTCTGCCAGGTCTCGGCAGGAACCCGGGCCCGGGAGGCCCAAGTGTTGATAAGTGTCCGCCACCATTGCTAGGTATCCTCATATGGTAATGGGGGCCAAGTTCTGGTTGGTAAACAGCCAAAGGAAGAACTCGGCCAGCTGGGGTTGAGTCAAGTCCATTGGGGAGAGATGCTCCTCTGCGCACCAAGCCTGGAGTACTCACCATTTTCCCTCGTAGACCCGACGAGTAGAATGTCTGCGGGCTGTTGCGATAGCTTCCACTGCTGCACCCGAGAAGCCTCTAGCTGCGAGGGCCATCCTGACAGTCTCCAGGCGTGTAACAGCAGTCATTCTGGGCATGGATAGAACAGTGGATGTCGAGGTTGCTTGAGCATTGTCGGAGGTGTGGGGATCTTCATCGGGGTATCGGTGGCGAGACTGAGGAGGTCTGTGGTCCAACTCTTGGCCCAACTGAAGGAGGCTACCAAAATGACGATCGCGTTGCTGCCTCCGAGCTTCTGGAGCACCTTCGGGACTAGTACTGTCGGAGGGAACGCGTACGCCTTAAGTCCGTCCCACGGAATGGAGAGTGCGTCTATGGCCCAAGCTAGCGGGACCGGGATGGGGGAGATGAACAGTGGTAGTTTGTTGTTCCACCTCGTGGCGAAGAGGTCGATCATTGGGGTCTCCCATCGCGTGCAGATCATCTGGAAGATGTCCTGTCATAGCGACCACTCTGTGTGAAGTAGTTGGCAGCGGCGGGACAGAGAATCAGCGAGGATGTTGAGATGTCCGGGGATGTGTCTTGCCCGCAGCATAATTCCTCGATCTCTGCACCACAGGAAGACCTGATACACCAGGATGCAGAGAGAAGGCGCGCGCGTCCCGCCTTGATTCTGAATGTAGGCCACCACTGTAGAATTGTCGGAGAGTACGAGGACTTCCTGACTCGTGAGATGTTGTTCCCAGTGGATGAGCGCGAGCCACACGGCTTTCATCTCCAGCCAGTTGATGTGCTTGTTCGCTTGATTCCTCGTCCAACTGCCCGATGTCGTGACAAACTCTGGAAGCAGATGAGTTAGTTAGTTATTTGGGTTTAACGCCGTAGGAAGAGCTTCATGAAGCTTGTTTCCTTTCCCGAGACTGGCATGCTTGAGTGCCAGCAGAATTGCCTGCAGTTCTGCACTAAATACAGAGGAATGGTCAGGGAGACGGAGCTTAAATGGGCGTCTAAGATGGCGAGAGGACACTGCAGCCGCAGCCACTCTCCCATCCTCAGACTTGGACCCATCCGTATAAAGACGACAATAGCCAGGAAAAGTTGAAAGGAGTTCATTGAGGCTCTGTTGGTATATGGCTGGTGGAGTACAATCCTTCTTGTGGGCAGTCAAGTCCAGCAAGATGTCAGGAACTGGTAGTAGCCAGGGTGGAGTGATGTGTTGCAGAGGATTCCGAAACTTTGTCCAGGTCCACTCTGGCCACCTGCAAATGAGGTCGGACACGGAAGGAAAGTGGACGGACAGCTCCCGTATGGGCATCGTAAATCTCTGCAAACGACGGGTTAAAAACACAGTCTTAGGCAGGATTGTCTGAATGGGCCTTCAGCTTCAGAACGTAGCTGAGCATGAGGTGGATGCGATGGAGCCTGAGAGAAGGCTCCCCTGCCTCGGCATACAGACTAGGAACTGGAGATGTCCTGAAGGCCCCTAGACATATGCGCAGACCTTGATGGTGAATTGTGTTCAGACGCTGTAGAACAGACTTGGAAGCCGAGCCATATACCACAGAGCCGTAATCCAGTTTGGACCGAACAAGGGCCCGGTACAGTCGAAGTAAGACAATGCGGTCTGCACCCCAGTCAGTACGACCAACGACACGAAGAATGTCGAGGGCCTTCCGACAAGAGGTTCTAAGGTAGTTAACATAGTTGCAGAAGGTCAATCTTTTGTCAAAGATGACCCCCAAAAACTTTGTCTCTTCAGCCACCTTAATTGGCACTCCAGCAATGCTCAGGCTAGGTTTTGGAAATTTTTTTGTCTGGTTAGTAAAATGCACACAGACTGTCTTAGAGGGCGAGAACCTGAATCCGTTGAGAGACACCCACCCCTGGACGTGATCAACGCACAGCTGCAAGCGCCTCTCAAGGGACGCAAGTCCTCGACCTCGTGCACACAAAGCAAAGTCGTCCACAAACAAAGAGCATTCAGAATCATCTTTGACGGCCTTTACAATGTTATTTATTTAAATGCTAAATAAAACAGTATTGTATGCAAACCAAGGGGAATCACAGCGCTGGACAGACAACAGTTAGATCCCCTGCCCCCGCCTATCAGGCACCCAATCGCCAGCCCACATAGAAATACGCAGGTATAGAATAAGACGATCATTTCCATCCTCAAACGAATGGATCAGGTCTCTTATATAACCCATGTCTTTCTCCGGAACTTAGGAAGTGGGCAGGAGAAACATACATACACAAACATGAAGGTGCGCTACTATATGTGGTCGGGTAAATACCCTGATTTCCCACAGTAGATGCACAGAACATTACACAACAATGTAACGATACAAATTTGCCTCGAGTTATAGATACTCACAAACCAAAATACCTGCGTATTTCTCTGTGGGCTGGCGATTGGGTGCCTGATAGGCGGGGGCAGGGGATCTAACTGTTGTCTGTCCAGCGCTGTGATTCCCCTTGGTTTGCATACCTATCTGGTTTGTGAGTAAATAAAACAGGAGATAGAATGCTGCCCTGCGGGACACCCATCTCCTGTTCAAAGGAGTCGGAGAGGGTGGAGCCCACACGGACATGCAACGACCTGTTAGACAAAAAATTGTGAATAAAAACGGGCAGGTGCCCTTTAAAACCCATGTCCGACAAATCAGACATTATACCATACTCACAGATAGTGTCAAGATCAAAGAAAATTGCATAGACATGCTGCTTGTTGACAAAAGCATCTCGGATAAAAGACTCAAAGCGGACTAGATGGTCAGTTGTACTACGGAAGCGCCGGAAACCGCACTGGAGGTCTGTGATAAGACCACGTGACTCAAGATGCCACACCAGTCGGGCATTGACCAAGCGTTCCATAGTCTCACATAAACATGATGTCAAAGATATTGGCCGGTAGTTGCCCGGGTCGGAAGGATCCTTACCCGGCTTGGGGATTGGCACAACCACAGCCTGGCGCCAAGATGGCGGAAAATGACCGGTTATCCAGATATGGTTAAAGGCCTTGAGAAGTACAAGGAGTGAATCCTCAGGCAGATGTGTTAGGAGCTGATAATGGATGGTATCTAATCCAGCAACAGAGTCAGTACATTTCTGCATGGCTTGCTGCAATTCTGAAAACGTAAAAGGGGCATTATAGTCTTCCGAGTTATCCGATACAAAATCACAAGTACAAGATTCTCGCTTCTCCTTCTCTCTCTGGAAGAAAGGTGAATAATGCTCTGTTGAAGAATTATGGGCAATGGTGGAGGCAAGCAAACTGGCCACAGCCTTTTTATCTGTGACCAAACTGGCACCATCTCTAAGATGGACGACAGAAGCCGAGCCACCCCTGCCCCTAATTCTTCGAACAGCCTTCCAGACCTTTTGGGATGGAGTCCTAGAAGATAAAGATGAGACGAAGCATCTCCAGGAAGCATGGCGTTCGCGTTTAAAAATGTAATGCGCTTTCGCCCACTGTCTTTTAAATGTTAAAATATTTGCTTGCGACGGATTACGAAAAACACGTCGCTGAGCAGATTTGCGCATTTTTGGTTAGTTAGTTATTTGGATTTAATGCCGAGCATGCGCATTTTGGGGGTCTGGCGGCACTCTTCATTGAACCATGGTATTCTCGGCTTCCGAGGGACTGATGTGGAAGTTCTAGGGATGGTTTCACCTGCTACGTCCAACAAAATAAAAGTAAAACAAGAAACAGGTTCTTCAGCTGACATGACCACCCCCTCTGTAAGACGAGACTGACAGAGGGAGGCGAACAGAGGCCAGTTAGCTTTCTTGAGATTCCAGCGGCCCACCGGCGAATCCTCCTCACAGCTGACCGATGACAGAACTACTGGGAAGCATGAGAGAAGGATCACACACAGTGAGGTCTAGAACAGAACTAGATCCTGAACCTGAGTTAGAGTATGTAGGTGAGCCATCGTTAAAGACACATAGGTTAAGTTGAGAAAAAACATCTTCTAACATCTGACCTCTGCCATCATAGTGGTCACTGCTCCAAAGGTGAGCGTGACCGTTAAAATCCCCCATGAGAATAAAGGGAGGGGGCAGTTAATCTACTAATGTAAAAATATCATTACTACAGACCCGCAGGGATGGTGGCAGGTAAATACTGCATATGGTTATCGTCTTCTTCAAGGTAAACCGAGCTGCAACAGCCTGAAGACAGGTGTCGATGCTAATGGGGCTACATAAAATTTGGCTACTAATGAGAAGAGCCACTCCACCCGAGCGCCTCTCCTTGTGGCACTCTTCATTGAACCATGGTACTCTCGGCTTCCGAGGGACTGATGTGGAAGTTCTAGGGATAGTTTCACCCGCTACGTCCGGGTACGTCCAACAAAATAGAAGTAAAACAAGAAACAGGTTCTTCAGCTCACATGACCACCTGCTCTGTAAGACGAGACTGACAGAGGGAGGCAAACAGAGGCCAGTTAGCTTTCTTGAGATTCCAGCGCCCCACTGGCGAATCCTCCTCACAGTTGACCGATGACAGGACTACTGGGAAGTGGTCACTACCACACAGGTCGTCGTGAACCTTCCAGTCAAAGTCCAGCATGAGAGAAGGATCACACACAGTGAGGTCTAGAACAGAACTAGATCCTGAATCTGAGTTAGAGTATGTAGGTGAGCCATCGTTAAAGACACATAGGTTAAGTTGAGAAAAAACATCTTCTTACATGTGACCTCTGAAAGGTGAGCGTGACCGTTAAAATCCCCCATGAGAATAAAGGGAGGGGGCAGTTGATCTACTAATGTAAAAATATCATTACTACAGACCTGCAGGGATGGTGGCAGGTAAATACTGCATATGGTTATGGTCTTCTTCAAGGTAACCCGAGCTGCGACAGCCTGAAGACAGGTGTCGATGCTAACGGGGCTACATAAAATTTGGCTACTAATGAGAAGAGCCGCTCCACCCGAGCGCCTCTCCGAATCAGAGCCTTTATGTATAACGTTAAAACCATTAAAGGATACAGGGTCAGAAGTCTTCAGGTTAGTCTCCTGAAGAGCTATTACTGGGGGGTTATAGAACTTGACTAAATGACGTAATTCCTCAAAGCTAGCTTGAAAACCAGGACAATTCCACTGAAGCATAGAGTACATGATTATGTTTTATCTGGGGGTGAAGAGTTTTTCCCTCCTTTTTCCTTTGCCTTGGAAGGAGTTGAAGAAACAGAGGGGGGCCGGCTCCCGGGCCTCCTCTGGTTCTTCGGAGATGAAGGGGGTGGAGCTGCCGCAGCATCAGCAACGACAACTTCCACCCCCTCCATCCGCTCCTCCAGTGCAGCATATTTGTTTTGAAGGGGTACATCAGTGTTCCCCTTCTGTGCCCGTGCGCACAGCGGTCCCATAGATTTCTTAGACCCCTGGTCCTGGGCAGCGTTCCTGCCGCTAGAGTTAGCGGCCTTAGAAGGCTGACCAGAGCCAAAAGCCTTTGGAGTTGACTGACTAACAGGTTTGGGTGGGGGCTGAGGCTTAGGGGCAACAGAAGGCGGCACAACTGGACCGGCAGTGTCCACCTTCTGTGTTCCCTGGCTCCTCTTCACCACCGGAGGAGGGTTACTCTCCAGGGGCGAGATGAGCCGAGGCTCCGCCCCCAACCAAGAAGTTGGGGTTTGACATGAAAAGTCTTTGGTGGGGCGCTTGCCTGCCACCGCTGCACTGAAAGTATACACAGAGGTGTTAGTGGCTGGGGCAGCCGCAGCTGCACCAGGGCCTTTAACCAGTTTTTTGGCATCCAGAAAGGACAGCCCCTTCTCCACACGCACCTGCTGAATCTTGCACTCGGATATCCAACGAGGGCATTTATTTTCCGAAGCCACATGCGTCCCCTGGCAATTCACACACAGGGGGGGTGGCTGTGCAGGACTCAGCAGAGTGTCCGGGCTTAGTGCAACGGGCGCATGAAGCCTCTGCTTGACGGCATGTCTTCTGCCCATGGCCATGCTTTTGGCACTTAAAGCACCGGAGGGGGAGAGGGACGTACTTTTTCACTCTCAAGGAGTAGTGACCTCCCCAGATGGTAGTAGGAGGGGTGGGGGTGCCAAACGTCAGGATAATGGTAGGGAGACGGATCTCCCCACCACCTCGCTTGGAAGTGAAGCGCCTAAGTCACCCCTGAGACTTAAGGTTCCGTACAAGTTCATCTTCTGACAGTTCTGCCAAAGCTTGATCTTTGATTACGCCCCTTGACGAATTCATAGTCTTGTGGGGTGTGACCTCTACCGGAGTGTCTCCGATGGAAGAGAGCCTCAGTAGCCCGCTGGAGTGTGCCCGGGTACGGCACTCCACCAGCAAGTCACCAGACCTGAGGCGCTGGGCGTCAGGCCTGCCAACACGGCTCCTGAGGGTCTCCCCAACCAGAAAAGGATGCAACTTGGTAACAGGTTTCTCCTTCACCTTGCTATGGACAATGAGGAAGCGAGGCCATATGGCAGATGCCTGAGGCATCGCTTCCTCACAGTCCGAGTCACTGTCATGTTCAATGTTGGTGGCTATGTGCCGCTTCTGTGCAAGTTTTTTTTCTCTTTTTTTTCCATATTATAATAGTAGAGATATTCATCCCCCAGGGGTCCCCGCCCGCCACCGAGCCCAACAAGGGAAAGTGCAAATGTCGGTGGGACTCCAGCCGATGCACAATGGAGACTTACTTACTTCTTACTTACTTACGCCTGTCACCCCTACCCGGGTATAGGCCGTCGACGAGAGACCTCCAGCAACTCCTGTCCTGTGCTTCTCCTTCGATTCTACTCCAGGTGGTTCCCAGTCTCTTGATGTCTGCTTGGAGGTCTCGACGCCAGGAGTTTCTCGGCCTACCTCTTTTCCTCTTTCCCTGGGGGTTCCATGACAATGCCTGCCTAGTGATACTGGAAGCTGGCTTTCTCAGACTGTGACCGATCCATCCCCATCTTCTTCGCCCAATTTCATTCTCTGCTGTTATCTGCTCTGTTCTCTCCCAGAGTCTGACGTTGCTGATCTTCTCTGGCCAGTGGATTTTCAAAATTCTTCTAAGGCAACTGTTCATGAAGGTCTGTACTCTGTTGACTGTGGTTTTTGTCAATCTCCATGTCTCTGCTCCATATAGGAGAACTGCTTTTACATTGGAGTTGAAAATCCGGACTTTGGTGTGTTGTGACAGCTCTCTGGAACTCCACACTTTTTTCAACACAATGGAGACTGCCCGAAAGATATACACAAGGGGGTAAGCCCAATTGAACCATTTGAGCCACCGCCTTCTATCACACTGTTGAATGCAGGGGAATACTGGCGTAAAGCACCTAATCAGCAGTAGAGGCTATAGCATGGTGCTCCGTATATCAAACCGCATGTCAACAGTGGGATAGGGCTCAACGTGACAAGAGCCGATTGACTAGGCCGGTACGACTAGCCTCCCGTTTAGGTAGAAGTCAAGGCCAAAGTGGATTGTTTCAGCCACCAGGATCCTCTTCTCCCCCGACACGGGTCTCCAAGCACGGCAAACACTTGGGATCCAAAGGACCAAAAGCTCACGAGTATTTTTAAGGACCAATCCAACATGGTACGACCTGGGTTAGTACAGCTCCTTAAAAACCGGACCAGTGAAAAAGACTGAACAACATATCTGCTGACATCAAGTCCTAATCGTGGACAAAGATGGCACCCCTCTGCTAGGCCACTCAGTCAGTGACTGAGGAGACTACCCACCCACGCCACGTGGAGGCCGGTGCCGAGTGGGCTGGAAGCAGATGAGCCCCCCAATCCGAGAGGCTCGCGTCTGTGCAGATGGAGAGTCGAGGAGGCGGAGAGGTTAGGGTAACTCCTGACACTAGCCATGACTCGTCCTTCCACCGCTGGAGATGAGACTTGACCAGCGTCGAGACCGGGACCAAGATAGTAGTTAAGTCTCCCGAGGCGGGGCACCAGTGCAGAAGCAGATGGAGCTGTATCGGTCTGGTGTAAAGTCTGCCAAGAGGTAACAGGTCCGCCGCTGCACTTAGGAGTCCTAACAGCTGTAGCCAGACCCTCGCCGGAAGCGCCTGAGTGCTTAGGACTTGTCGCGCCATCTCCTCTATCTTCCGGATCTGCTTCTCAGGAAGTCTGACTCAGTTGATATCTGTCAAGAATTCCATGCCGAGGTGGATAAACCGACGAGAAGGAATGAGGTCGGACTTGCCTCCGTTGACGAGGAACCCGAGTCCCTGTCCTTTTCCAAAGCTTGAACCCATTGGTTCCGTAGGAGTAGAACGTCTAAGTAGTTGGAGGCTGGGCTGGCGGCCGACCGTCGAAACCTGGAAATGACTCCGTCTATTATCCGGGTGAATACTCAAGGGCTGAGGTTTAGTCTGAGCGGGAGAGCCCGAAACTGATATACGACCCCGCGGAAGGCAAAGGACGGGTGTATAGGTACGTGAAAATACGCATCCGCTAGGTCGAGAATCACGGTGAAATCCTGGGGTTGCACCGCTGACCGCAGGGCTCTGGCTGTCTCCATCTGGAATCGTGGAGCCACAATGTACTTAACGCCAAGAGGTCTATCACTGGCCGCCACTTGCCTCCTGGCTTGGGAACGAGGAACAGCTGACTGTAGAAGGCTGGGGTATCTTGACGATCTGTAGGAGCATTAACACCACATCGTGCAGTGCTGCTGCCTTGTCCCGATCCCCCGGTTCCCGAGTCCACAGGGGGGAGTATCACAACGGAGGTGCAGACTGGAAGGAGAACCTCAGTTCCTCCGTGATGGTCGAAAGAATCCACGGGTCGTCCTGAAACAGCAGGTACCATGTGCTGCTGTAGAGGGCTAGTCTCCCGCCGACCGGAGACCCTAAAGGAGTTGGCGGGAGAATGACAGGTCGGTCAACGAGCCCGGCCACGCCCCCTGCTGGGCGCCGCTGGACCAGGTAGGGGAGGGTGCGGGGAAAGCACACGAACACGCAGGCTGGGAACGGGTGCCACCATGACCCCTAAGGGGTTGGGAGGCGACGGGTCTGGAGAAACGCAGGGTGCGACCCACTGCTCTGCGGGCCAACTGAAAGCGAGATGCGGCTGGTCATGCCGGGGCTGGCCATAGCTCCTTGTTTGTTTCCTTTACCTCCTGCCACGCTGGTCCAAATAGCAACTCCCCACCGATGGGCGCTTGGCGCAGTTGATTCTTTACCGCAACCGGGAGTGCGCGGCAATGTCCGAGTACCTCGTCCCTACGCATAAGGTCGCAGTTGATCGCCGCCGCCATGGAGTTAGCCGATGCATGGAACGCTGCCCTATTCGCCGCTACTAGTACCTTGTGAACATCTCTAAGCTGTGGTGAAGCGGAGAGGTCCCACGTGTCTTCCAGACATTTGGCTACTGACTGCGTCACCATCTCTAGAAACCCCGAGCACACCAATGAGTTGCGGGCGAAAGATGCCGTCTTGTCCAAAGCTTTTGTTCCCAGCGTCTTCATACGCTCTGGTCCTGACTGTATCACCGCTTCCTTGTCCATCGCCGGAAGAGGACAGGAAAACGCCTGGGAGTGGCCCGCATACCAGTCCTGACGAAAAGAGATGTCCATCCCCGCCGGCCATCGGGTGTCCGCAAAGAAGCCTTGATTCCCAATGTCGTAGTGTCTCAGGTGCGCTGAGAAAGCCTCTGTCAAGTCTCTGAAGCCCGGGGGTTGAAGTAGTGACTTAAATCTCTTAGGCTGTCGGGGAGCGTCGACCATAGCCGAAGCCTTCCTCTTCATGGGCGGAGACGGGGGGCAGCATTCCGGGGGAAGGAAGGATGCAATGATCCGAGACGCTTCATCCAAAGAACGACGAACCTGTCTACTAGGCGCCGTGTCAGCTGCTGTCAGCGATAACGGTGCATCGCTGGGCGAAGGTGGTGGCACATCGTCTATTCCCAACGCTGAAGCCGAATCCTCTGGGTGAAGACTGAGCACCTCCTCCTCATCTAGCGTAACCCGCAAAGAAAGACAGGTCGCTGGTCTAACTGTATCTCACGCAGCAAGCACTGATACGCTTTCCGTAATCGTCGCCAACAGCCGCAGGGGGCTGAGGAAGCGCCGAAGCTGGGAAGAAGCCTGTGCATCTCTGCTGCCAGGGCCCCAACATCGACCCGTCCTGGTTTGTCTGAGCAGGCCAAGTGCTAATCCTAGAGGGTGCAGCGTCCCGCCGTCGCGAAGTGGTCCGTTGCGAAACTGATCTCGACTGCCGATCCGTGGAGGTTGAAAGTAAAGACGTATCATCCCGCCGTGAGGAGTGTCTACTGTGTGTCGATTCCTGACATGATCTCTGTTGAACTCGTTCGGTCCGAGTTCCCTCACGTGACGCGTCCGTCCCTAAAGGTCGAGATGGCCGAGACCGCTGGGTGTAGTTCTTCCAACTCCTCCGAGGAGAAAACTCGTCCGAGGTTCTCTCCCGACTGGAAGGCACCTGTCGTCAAACCGTGTGGCTGAACGTCCGTCCTCCTGGGGTAGGGCGTCAGTCTCGCAATCATTAATCTGTTTTTGACTCCTTTCTCGTCTTCCTATTTCCTTCCGTGGGGACGATTGTCGTCATGGTTGTTTTCTCATATCCAGGCCCTCAAAGCGGAGGGGTGGAGGTGTAGAGTTCACTCTGTGTCTCTCATTTCTGTCCCTGTCTGAGCAGTGCATTGTAGACACGGCCCGGTGACGGCGCTGGTCCGGCCTAAGGCTGGCGGGCATTCTTCTCTCGAGGGGGGGGGGGGGGGGGGGGGGGGGTCCCCTGCTTGGGCTGTCTCTCTCTGTCTTTCACCTGGGGGGTGATAATCTCGCCCAATCTCTCTACTGCGGGGGGAACGAGCTCAAAATGCCGACACATGCCTAGGGGACGTACCCATCATTGGCGGTTGAGCATATCCGGGGCCTCTACGAGGCGGGGTGGAGCTCTTGGTGCCTGGGCTTGGACGGGGGGCAAGCCCCGATCCAAAATGTTAGGCTCAATCATCCGCTGAAAGCGGGGAAGTTTTTCCCGAGGCACCGGCGGGGGGAGTAGACCCCTTTTATTCACAGTTCCGTATGATTCTGCCTTTTTTTGCCCTGCTGTAGCGTCCTTTCTAGACTTCAGCTGTGAGAGTGGGGCCGGTCTCTCCCTCCGGTAAAACGCCCACAGCTGTGACCATCCTTCTTCCTCCCAAGTCCCGCATTCGCGGCAGGTCCGGCCGGAGGAGCAGCCCGAGCAGGGTAGGAAGACATCATGGTGCATGTCCGTACCTGAGTACTGTAACAAAGGACAAAAAACAAACAAACCAAGTGAAAGCGGGGAACCTCCAAAGAAGAACCACGCTCCCGGTCAGCTTGCCAAATATCACCCCCCGGTCACCGCCGCTGCCCGGTCGAAAAAGGCTAGAGGCAGTCACCGCTACTTTACCTTGTCATTGCCCAAACCGGTAAAGCCACAGAAAACCAACACCACGTAATCCACAGAACACGTAGGTAATCCAATCACAACACAATGCACATAAATCCAACGTCCACAAAAGTCCAAAACACATAAGTCCAAAAGTTCACAGTACACAACGGTAATCCACCTAACTACAGCCGGAGCACGATATGCACACGGCCTGTCCTGAGTAGCTAAGCGAAGAGACTGCCAAGAAACGGTGAGCGCACCACTGGATAGGGAGGAGGGGAGGCCACCCCGGGTGTCCTGGTAACGACACCCCTAGTGATTGCCTCCCCTGTTGTAATGTACACAAGTTTTTTTGGGCTAAAATTGTTAAGCTAAGCGAAGTATTCTAGTAGTAATGCTGTCGGTAATGATTTTGAGAAAATAATACAGTAGACCTGAACAATTTTATGTAATATCGAAAGGTCATAATTTTTAGAGAAGCATTTACAAAGAAACAAGAAAGGCAAAGCCCTTATGGCTCACATCTATGACCGATCCACATGTGCGACCTTTGTGATCTTGACTTTTCTGACATGTCATGGAAATGAACAACTGTTCAAATGTCTTAAGGTCGAAGTACTCACATGCACTGTGATTTCAGATCCATGAAAATGCTTTAGGAAAGACTTCTTTACATTCCCTAGGGTCCCAGCCCTTCACTGTACCCTGCCCAAGCTCTCCTAACATTCATTATTATCGTTTAAAGTACGTAAGTATGCATTCATATTTTTGTGTTTTGACAAGATTGTCTCTCTTGTCTGCATCCTTTATAAAACCATGTGTGTGTTTGAAAGGTTACAAACAGCCATGGATGTGGATAGGCCAGCCATTTTTTGCACCAAACAGTGAAACTGAGACTGATCTGAACTCGAGGGTTTTGATTATACACCTTAACACTGAATGCAGCCTCATGAAATAACATTTGTTCTTCAAAATAATTTACAGTCATTAACACTGAGATTTAAAAAAATATAAAAAACATGCATGGGCCCAAATGACATTTTCTTTATTATTGTCATTGTTCTGGTAATGCTTTCTGCGCCCATAATTGAACAGCCAAGCCCTGCATTTTCAGCTAGCCTGTTCTAGATGACTGTAGTAGGCATTCCTAGTTTTGTGGGCAGGCTCACAATATTCACTATATGTATCTTGAAACTGTACTGAGCTGATTTATTCCACTATAATTTGTTTATTTATATCACTGATTCACAAAATAATTGTAACATCAGTATGTGGATACATGCCCGTGCTAGCTTTTTCATAAAGAATGTAATAGTGAGCCAATTTAGCCATCTTAAGCTATCAGAGATGCGCGTAACCTCCAAATTAAGCGCTTTAGATGACCAAAAATTACAGAACAACAAGAAAGGCAAAGATCACGCTCAAGTTTATGGCTCACGTGTATGACCGATCTACATGTGTGACCTATGTGACAAGAAGGGATGGCTTTTGCACCGGCAAAATCCATGTTTTCTCAAAATTTAATCAGTTTTCACATATCTGTGAAACCCTGGTGACCCTTGACCTTTGTGATGAGTCAACTAAATTAGTACACATAGGAAGGTCATATCATCAGCAACGTTTGTGCCAAATGTGTCTGAAAAGTTTGCAGAACTGTTGATAATAAGTACAATTCTATCAAACATTGGCATTTTACAAACATTTGCCGACCTCTTGTGACCCTTGACCTTTTCGAAGGGTAATCCAAATTAGTATGCATAGATAGGTCTTACCATCATGTATCTCTCACTCTGTACCAGGTTTGGGTTTGAAGTTGTGAATAGTATTTAAGAAAAACAGCTTTTGTCAAAATAACGATATTTTGGACCTATTTCCTGAGCTCTTGTGACCCTGGACCTTTCCGAGGATTCCAAATTAGTATGCATAGATTGGTCTTACCATCAGGTATCTCTGTAGCAAGGTTGGGTTTGAAGTTGTAAATAGTACTTGAGCCAAAATATCTTCTGTCAAAATATGGCTATTTTCCGATTTCCTGAGCTCTTGTGACCCCCCTTGACCTTTCGAGGGATCAAACAAATTAGTATGCATAGAAAGGTCTTCCCATCAGGTATCTCTGTCACAAGTTTGGGTTTGAAGTTGCGAATAGTATTTGAAAAAAAAAATTATGTCCAAAAATAGCGATTTTTTACCTATTTCCTGATCCTCTGTGACCTTGACCTTTGTGAGAGGTCACTCAAATTGGTATGTTTAGAAAGGTCTTGCCACAAAGTAACCTTGGGCCAAGTTTGAAGACTGTGGCTTGAATAGTCTCCAAGTAAATTCCAACGTTAAAGTTTACCAAGGACGATGGACAACTGGCGGATGACCACTGGCCCAGAACATACTCACTTTTGCTTAACACATGAGCCAAAAAGTATAAGAAAGTAAAAGCTACAATTTTTAACGTTACAAACAAAAGTGACACATATCAAAAGCTCTCTCTGACACACACACACACACTGTTACAAGAAAGGTACTGATAAGCACTGCTAAAGCACTGAAAATCAATAAAAGATTAATGCAGATCTTTACTATACATGCAATTACAAGAACAGGAACTGATAAGCACTGAAAATCAATAAAATGAATTTTTTTTTTCTAAATGTATTTTTTAAAAAAACAACTTACTGATGGCATTACTATATAGGGAAAACACTCTATAGCCTAACGATTTCAGCCCAAAGTTGTATCCCCTACACAACTGGGGAGGAGACACCGGTGATCCAAGTATAGGAGCCCGGGTGGCCTTCCTTTACCACACTATCCCGGCATGCGTGTGGCGAACTCACCTCAGTTTCACAATTAACCAAAAACACTTAGCCAATGAGGCAAGTGGGGCAGGTGGGAGGGCCATCCGAGTAATGCCATCGATAAGTATTTTTCAAAAAAATTCATTTGTTTTTTCAAAATACATTACCGATGGCGTTACTATATGGAAGAATAGCGAAGAGGAGGAGGGTGCAGACACCCAACCCCTTATACCCAACACCCTCCGCCGGCCCACAAGGAGCACTCCCGATGATTTCAGTTAAAAAGTGCCTATGGCGCCTTTGGCGCGCGGAGGGAGTGCTGGGCCGCGGAGATGTCGCCCACCAAGACCAGGGAGTCACGCTGGCTGGGTAGGTCGCGGAGGTAGAAGCGGGCGAAGGTGGATACTGCACACCCGCCTACCGCCGTCCCAATGTCTTTAACCGAGCAGTTGCGGTCAAGGCCACTCTGGGGGCTACTGCTCGTACTTCATGCGCCTGGATCTGTAACCGTCTATCCCCGTCTGGGGAGAGGTCTTGGTAGGCCAACGAGTCACCCACCGCAGCCAGGGCGCACTGTCTAGGCCGAGATACCCGGCCTGCCTGATGAAGGAGGTAGGAAGAGGCGGGAACGCCTTAGATGGTGTGGCTGTGAGCGACGCAGGTAATTCTGCAGTGCCCGGACTGGGTCCTGTTGACGCGACCCGTGGGTCGGTCGTCCCTCTGAACGGACGTACGGTCAGTGTCTGGGGCGCAGCCGAGGAAGGCCGGCTCTTGGCCTGAAGGACGGGTCATGAGAAGCTGCGCTGAGCCAACGGCTCGAACTGCCAACCTGCGGGGCATACCGAGAGCGCATGAAGCTCGCTCACGTGGAAGCCGTGGCGAGCGCCAGGAGGAAACACGTTTCCGGGTCAGGTCGGAGAACCGTGCCAAAGGCAGGGGTTCGAAGCAGTGTGTATTTAGCCACGTCAGTGCCCAGGTGAGGTCCCACCAAAGTATGAGAGAACAGGAGAGAGGACATCTGAGTTCAAATGAGCCAACAGGTCCGAAGGTCTTTGCAAGGGCTGGATCCGATAGGCCCAGGTGGCGGTAAGTGTGTGCGATCATGGAGCGGTAAACCTTGACGGTAAAAGGTGCTCATCCTTGGTCATCGAAGAGCCATATGAGGAATTTCGCCAGTAGGGGGTAGTGAGACTCGTGGGGGCAGGAGCCGCTGGGCGGTGCCCCACAACTGGGAGATCCTCCACTTGCCTTCGCACACATTCCTGGTAGACAGTGTGCAGGCTGCTGCCATCGCCGCCACTGCCGCATCCGAGAAACCTCTAGCGGCGAGGGTTTGCTGGACAACTTCCAGGCATAAAGGAGGAGGAGCTCCGGGCACGGGTGGAAGAGAGCCGGGCGGTGCTGCTCGAGCATCGTGGGCGGGGAGGGGAGCTCTAGGGCCAGGTCCGTTGCTAGAATGAGCCGATCCGTGGTCCAGCTCTTGGTCCAAATGAAGGGGGGCCACCAGGAACAGAACCGCTGAGCAATCCAGAAGTTTCCGCAGGATCTTCGGAACCAGCACCGACGGGGGTAGGCATACGAGATCAGTCTGTCCCAAGGAAGGAGAGCGCGTCTACCGCCCAGGTGAGAGGGTCCGGGACTAGAGAGGCAAACAGCAGAAGCTGGATGTTTCATCTGGCGGCAAAGGTCGACTAGCGGTGTCTCCCATCGCGAGCAGATCAGTTGAAGGATGTCTGGGCCCAGGGACCACTCCGGGAAGAGGCGGGCTCGAAGAGCAATGTCCCGGTCCTTGCACCAGAGCAGGAAAAGGTAAGGAGGAAGCACTGGGAGGGCGAGCGAGTGCCTCCTGGTTCTGTATCAAGGTCGCCACTGTCGAGTTGTCTGGTAGACGAGGACCTCCTGGTTGGTCAGAGTCTCTGGCCAAGAGTTGAGGGCCATCCCAACTGCTTATAACTCCCAGTTGATGTAACTGTCTGTGAAGTCCCAAGGCAACAGGTCCGAGGCAAAGTCCGGGAACAGTTGTGCGCCCCAGCCGGACTGGCCCGCGTCGGTGCAGAGAGATCACCGGGGCAGAGGGGAGCACAGAGGCACGCCCGTCGCCCCCCACGCGAGATCCGCCCACGTCCGAGGAGGGGGCGGGAAAGCGGGGTAACAGAAACGGATCCGTCAGGGCGCCAATGCAGAGGCGCCAGCGTAGGAGGAGGTGCAGTAGCCACGGCGAGCCTTCTCACTTTGTATCCTCTAGCGCCGGCTGAAGGGGAACGAGTCCGCTGCCGCGCCGAGCAGTTCCAGGAGCTGAAGCCAGATACTGTCCTTGAAGGAGACCCCTAACTCCAACTGCCGAGCGAGTTCGGCGATCTTCTTCCGCCGAGCCAAGGAGGAACAGGTTGAAGTCGGTCAGGAGTTCCATCCCTACGTGCAGAAATGGTGCGAAAGGGTGAGATCGGACTTGCCCGGGTGGACTAAGAATCCAAGGCAGCGAAGGAAAGAATGCTGGGCGTCTCTGTCCTCTCTGAGAGTCGCGGTGACTAGGTTGCGCAGCTGGCCATCACTGAGTCGAGGATCCGCATGAAGACCCAAAGACTGATGTTGAGGCCGATGGGGAGAGCTCAGAACTGGAAGACGATCCCGCCAAGCAAAGTAGGTACTGATGCGAAGACGGATGAATCAGTACATGAAGAACGTGTCTGAAGATCGAGGCTGATAGCAAGATCCATTGGCCGGACTGCTGAGTGGAGAGTCTGGCTGTCTCCATCCTAAAGGGGGGTGCCACCTGCCCAATGGATCGGGGACGAAAGGATGCGGTTGTAGAACGCTGGCAAGTCGCGTCGGGAGACCACTTCTGTCGCTGTTTTGTTGAGCCAGGCCTTCACCTCTCCGTGCAGAGCGACTGCCTAGAGCCGGTTGAGGGAGGCGTAAAGGTGGAGGGAACTTGAACGACAGCTGCGGGCCTTCGAAGGCGAAACGAAGAAGAGCCAAGACAGGACGAGGCCAAAACGTAGAAGCTTCCGTCACCGACAGCCCGTGTTCCCGAAACCGCTTGAACCTCTGAGCGGGGTCTGGCGGAACTGAGGCTTCACAGTCAAGGGGAGATCCGAGCCGAGTCGCAGGAGAGTGTCCCGACGCCAGAGGTCACAATGGCGGCCGCCGCCATAGCGTAGTACAAGATTGGAAGGCAGCCCGGCTAGCAGCCACAAGGGTGGATCGGACGTCGCAGAGCCGGGACGTGGACCGCAGGTCGTAAGTGTCCTCAAACAGCGCATGAGGGAGGGTCTCTATTCTTACTACGTTTGCGCTCGCCGCGCCCAGCCTGCTCCGACGAAGGGAGTGGGGGGGGGGGGGGGGGGTGCTGAGCTCGCCTGGCCCGCTCGGACAATACGGAGCGGGGGGCAAACTCAAGGAGCTCAAGCCACGCTTGGAAGAAATGGAGTGTGGGGAGCGGGACTCCGACATTCACCTGTCCCGCTCAGAAGACTCTGCTGTTAAATTTTAAGGAAGGAGACTTACCTGCGGGCCGCACTGGCCCGGACGATGGAGCGAAGTGGAGTCCGCCGAGCTGACGGAGCGACGCTATCCTGCGTGGAAGTTCGGGGAGGACGGTCACGTCTGTAGAAGTCCCAAGCCGGGACCACCGGTCTCCTCTCCAAATGGTGCACACGTTACAGGTCCTGTCCGAAGAGTAGCCCGAACACAGAAGGCAGGAGTCGTGAGCGTCCGAAGGCCGTTAGAAATCTCCGCTACTAAAGCAAGTTCTCATTTAGCGAAACTGCCAACAGTCTGTAGCACGCAGTCCGCCGGGAATGCCCACCGAACACTCGCTCCCCAAGATCACACAGTCACGAAGGAGAGCAAGCTCTCATAAGTGAAACTGCCAAAAGTCCGTAGCACACAGTCCACCGGGAAGTGTTCACCGAACACTCGCTCCCCAAGGTCACAAAGGAGAGCACAAGTCACAAGCCGAGTCCAAAGGCCGCAGCCTACGTAAGGGACACAGAAAGTCAAGCACCGGGCAGAAGCGCCAGAAGGTGCCATGTCCCATGAAGTACACTCAGCCCTACACAGTAGAATAACCAAGGCAAAGCCAAGGAAGATCGAAGAATATCCAAGAACCGTTCGTAACACGTTCGAGCTAAGAGTGAAACTGGGGTAAGTTCGCCACAGGCATGCCGGGATAGGGTGGTAAAGGGAGGCCACACGGGCTCCTGTACTTGGATCCCCGGTGTCTCCTCCCCAGTTGTGTAGGGGACACAACTTTGGGCTGAAATTGTTAGGCTATAGAGTGTATTCCCTATATAGTAATGCCACCGGTAATGTATTTTGAAAAAACAAACATTAATGCACATCTTATGCATAAGAAAAAAGATAGGTCTTGAGCAGCGATTTGGTCCAGACCTCTTAACAAGTCTTATTACCTAAATTTTTAAACTGTATTATAATCTGACCTTGAAATAAACAAAATCGACTGTAGTGCCTGATTAGCCCGACATCTCTCCACAATTCTGAAATGTAAGCTGTCTAGCCACATTAAAAAAAAAAGCAACATAACATTAACAGTAATATCACCGACCTTGATTTCACCAACACCCTGCAGAGCTTCTTCACCGAGAATCTGCATCTGACTGCCATCCCCTAGGGACAAAATGCTGCCATCTTGCCCAAGGGACACAATGCGAATGACCTTGCCTTCATGTGCCTCAAGGCCATCCCCAACAGAGGTCATGATGAGCTCCTGCGGTGAGCCGGTGATGTCTGAGATGCTGCCAGTGAGGCTGGCTAGCTGAGCGTGTACAGCTGCCATGCTGGCATCATCCAAGTCAATGTTGGCTGCTTCCTGCAAAACAGCATTTAAATTGTACCCCCTGTTTACAGTCCTGGTGGCTGCATGCACAAGAGGGTTGAAAACAAAAGATCACAAAGTCCTGTGCAACTATTTTATTTTCAAAGACAAACTAAGAAGATGGATTAATTAGAATTGTGTAAGGTGGCCCACCTCGCGCTGGGACATTATGGCGTTGAGGCGCGTCCCCTGGGTGGTGGATAGGGGGGTCCCTCGTGAGAGGGGTGCACCAAATGAAATAAGGTGCCGTGAACCAACATGGTCTAAGGGAAGGTGACCCCGACAGAAAACCCCTGGTCCTCCTAGTAAGGGGGTTGGGCGTGGGGGTAGCTTCCCCACCCTGCAAAAAAGGAAATAGCTACAAAAACGCCGACGAAAAGACTAACAGTAATTCCTTTCCTGGAGGAGGAAGGTTCTTCTACCAGAAGACTTATGACGTCCTGTGGTGAAAGCCGGAAGTCTTCGGAAGCCACAGGACCGAGCCGCCTCTCTCTATCCAGGGATACAACCATGGGCACATGGAACGTCAAGACCATGTACCAGGGCAGCAAGGCCGCCCAGATAGCAGCGGAAATGCAAAAGTACAACCTTTCCCTGCTAGGTATCAGTGAAGCCAGATGGACGCAGTCTGGCCAGAAAAGGCTGTTAAGTGGGGAGATGATTCTGTATTCAGGTCATGAAGAGGAGAATGCCCCCCATACAGAAGGTGTAGCATTCATGCTGTCATCAGTGGCACAGAGAGCGCTGATGGGCTGGGAACCTCTTGGGCCAAGAATTATCACAGCAGTCTTTAGAACCAAGAAAAAGCTCAAGCTGAACGTCATCCAGTGTTATGCGCCCACTAATGACAGCAACGAGGAAGAGAAACAAGAGTTCTACGACCGATTCCAGAGTGCCTTGGACAAATGTGCGGAGCGAGACATCACCATCGTCATGGGCGATTTTAATGCCAAAATAGGGGAGGACAACAGGGACTAGGCTCGGAGATGAGTGAGAACGGGGAGAGGTTTGTAGACTTTTGTGCTCTAAACCGACTTGTCATTGGAGGCAGCATCTTCCCACACAGAAGAATACACAAAGCAACTTGGGTCTCACCTGACCATACAACAGAGAATCAAATAGACCATATCTGCATTAGCAAGAAATTTAGAAGATCCCTTCAAGATGTTCGAGTGAGGAGGGGAGCAGATGTCGCCTCTGACCACCATCTGCTTACCTTACGAATGAAGCTCAAGCTAAAGAAAAGCCGCACAGAGACAACAAGAAGACAGCGCTATAATGTAGGCCTCCTGAGAGAAACTGGAGTTAGAAAAGAGTTGAAACTGGTGCTGTCCAACCGGTTTCAAGCGCTACAAGAGCTAGTAAATGAAGAGGAGGCAGTCACCACAGAGCAGCAGTGGAAGGCAGTTAGAGAGGCGCTGAACTCAACCTGCAAAGACACTGTAGGGTTCAGGAAACACCATCACAAGGACTGGCTGTCGGCACAGACCTTGAAGAAGATAGAAGTGAGGAAGAAGAAGAAAGCAGTTGTCAACAACAGTCGCACGAGAGCAGCCAAAGTAAGGGCACAGGGGGAATACTGGGAAGCCAACCGCGAGGTGAAGAGGAGTATCAGGGCAGACAAGAGGGCCTACACAGACAGCCTGGCAGCAGAGGCAGAAAAGGCAGCAGGCAGCGGCAACATGAAACAGCTCTACGACATTACCAGAAGATTGTCAGGCAAGTATGGCCATACAGAAAGACCAGTAAAAGACAAAGAAGGCAAGCCTATTGCAGACAGAGCAGACCAACTCGACAGATGGGCCGAGTATTTTGAAGAGTTACTGAACAGACCTAGCCCACCCGACCCCCCAGACATCCAGCCAGCAGAGACCGACCTACCCATCAGCTGTGACAGACCCAGCCGGGAAGAGATCAGAAGAGCAGTGGCATTTTTGAAGAACGGCAAAGCAGCAGGGCCAGATGGAGGCTCTGAAAGCAGACCTAGAAACAACAGTAGAGATGCTGTACCCACTGTTTGGAAAGATCTGGGAAGAGGAGGTGATGCCGGCTGACTGGAAGGAGGGGTACCTAATCAAGCTTCCCAAGAAAGGCGACCTCAGCAAGTGTTCCAACTACAGAGGAATCACCTTGCTGTCAGTACCAGGAAAGGTCTTCAACAGGATCATCCTGGAGAGAATGAAGAGCTCCGTTGACCCCCAGCTGAGAGACCAGCAAGCAGGATTCAGGAAGAACTGATCATGTACAGACCAGATTGCCACTCTCCGCATTATCGTGGAACAGTCTCTGGAGTGGAGCACCCCGCTGTACGTCAACTTTGTGGATTATGAGAAAGCATTTGACAGTGTGGACCGAGAGACTCTGTGGAAACTCCTATGACACTACGGTGTATCCACAAAGCTCATCCGCCTGATCAAGAGCAGCTACGATGGCATGACATGTCGCGTGATCCACGAAGGGCAGTTCAGAACTGGTGTCAGGCAGGGGTGTCTGCTGTCTCCGTTCCTCTTCCTACTGGCCATAGACTGGGTCATGAAGATGACCACAGAGCACAGACGAAGTAGGATACAGTGGACACTGTGGTCACAGCTTGATGACCTCGATTTTGCAGACGACTTGGCATTACTGTCCCACACTCATCAACAAATGCAGGACAAGACCACGAGGCTTACTGACATCTCGTCCCAAGTGGGCCTCACCATTCACAAACAGAAAACAAAGACAATGAGGCTGAACGCAACCAGGGAAGAACCAGTCTTGCTTGCTGGCACCCCGTTGGAGGAGGTGGAGTCCTTCACCTATCTCGGGAGCATCATAGACAAAAAAGGCGGCACTGATGCAGATGTCAGAGCACGAATCGGTAAAGCCAGAGCAGCCTTTCTCCAGTTGAAAAAGTGTGGAGTTCCAGAGAGCTGTCACAACACACCAAAGTCAGGATTTTCAACTCCAATGTAAAAGCAGTTCTCCTATATGGAGCAGAGACTTGGAGATTGACAAAAACCACAGTCAACAGAGTACAGACCTTCATGAACAGTTGCCTTAGAAGAATTTTGAAAATCCACTGGCCAGAGAAGATCAGCACCGTCAGACTCTGGGAGAGAACAGAGCAGATAACAGCAGAGAATGAAATTGGGCGAAGAAGATGGGGATGGATCGGTCACAGTCTGAGAAAGCCAGCTTCCAGTATCACTAGGCAGGCATTGTCATGGAACTCCCAGAGAAAGAGGAAAAGAGGTAGGCCGAGAAACTCCTGGCGTCGAGACCTCCAAGCAGATATCAAGAGACTGGGAACCACCTGGAGTAGAATCGAAGAAGAAGCACAGGACAGGATTTGCTGGAGGTCTCTCGTCGACGGCCTATACCCGGGTAGGGGTGACAGGCGTAAGTAAGTAAGTAAGGCGGCCCAGCTTAATTTGGTGCACACTACATTACAAAATTCTACATAACTTGTTTAATCGCAGAACGTTATAAATGTGTACATGGATCAGTCACAATTGCTACAGCTCAAAGTGTTGCCCTATTTATTTGGTGCCTGACAAAATGCATTACCTATAAGGCAAATTTCTGTTGTGCTTTGACTTGAACAGACAATGAATAAAGTTGTATTGTATTGTATTGTATAACCATCATATTCATAGCAGACTGAACTCCAGCAAATTCAGTTTACTGATCCGTCAGCCATCATGTTCAGGGAAAGTGCACGGAAGTTCCATTATAATGAAACTGGTTACATAAATAAATAAATAATATAAGTTTAGAAAGTAATATGTATTGTCTCGTTAGTAGACAAACCAAAACATTGCATTGCATACAAGTATAAACTAGACCGGAAAAAATAATGAGCATACAACAAATATATGTACTTGTTTTATTTGCGCCACAATATCATTGTCCACTCCGTCCACATTGTTCACCAAAGAGTGTATATTCTGCGAAGTATCATCCCCCAGACTTGTGTCAAGCAGTGACTGCTCTGAGTAAAATGATGTGCTGAAGTGTCCCACTCCAGTAGAGTCGGTGACAGACTGAAGTGACTGAGAGACAGACCCTGTTGTGTAAATATCTCCCACAGGGTCTGAACCATCGGGGTCTGTGATGACAGGGATGGCAGAGGGATCACCACCCTCAATTTCCTTGTTAAAGGTGACCAGGTAGTTCTGAAGGTCGCTGAGATTCTGTGTTGAGACTACAGTTCCCACCCCCTCATTTGGGTCCATGCTTACACTCGTGGGCTCCCAAACTCAATGTGTGATCTGAAACAAATGACAGAGTTTTTCTTGTTACTACATAAGCCTGTTTCAATAATTCAGCAATTGTTATGCCATAAAAAAACCACTAATCTATGCCCATGTGATCTGCAAAAGGCATTATATTATATAAGCCCCTGCAGGAGCTGTTCACAATCTATGCCTCTTGTTTAAAAATATAGGTTACCTTAACCCTTATCATTCAGAATACACAGGTGTGTGAAATAAGTTTGACTAAAATAGTTCAAGGGTAGTGCCAGAATACCTTGGCGCCTCTAGTCTAAGGGAAGGTTACCCTGACAGAAAACCCCTGGTCCTCCTAGTAAGGGGGTTGGGCGTGGGGGTAGCTTCCCCACCCTGCAAATAAGGAAATAGCTACAAAAACGCCGACCAAAAGACAAACAGCAATTCCTTTCCTCGCGGAGGAAGGTTCTTCTACCAGAAGACTTATGACGTCCTGTGGTGAAAGCCGGAAGTCTTCGAAAGCCACAGGACCGAGCCGCCTCCCTCTATACAGGGACACAACCATGGGCACATGGAATGTTAAGACCATGTACCAGAGCGGCAAGGCCGCCCAGATAGCAGCGGAAATGCAAAAGTACAACCTTTCCCTGCTAGGTATCAGATGGACGCAGTCTGGCCAGAAAAGGCTGTTATTGTTAAGTGGGGAGATGATTCTGTATTCAGGTCATGAAGAGGAGAATGCCCCCCATAAAGAAGGAGTAGCATTCATGCTGTCACCAGTGGCACAGAGAGCGCTGATGGGCTGGGAACCTCTTGGGCCAAGAATTATCACAGCAGCCTTTAGAACCAAGCAAAAGATCAAGCTGAACGTCATCCAGTGTTATGCGCCCACTAATGACAGTGACGAGGAAGAGAAACAAGAGTTCTACGACCGACTTCAGAGTGCTGTGGACAAATGTGCGGAGCGAGACATCACCATCATCATGGGCGATTTTAATGCCAAAATAGGGGAGGACAACACCGGATACGAAGAGGTGATGGGGAGACAGGGACTAGGGGAGATGAGTGAGAACGGGGAGAGGTTTGTAGACTTTTGTGCTCTAAACAGACTTGTCATTGGAGGCAGCATCTTCCCACACAGAAGAATACACAAAGCAACTTGGGTCTCATCTGACCATACTACAGAGAACCAAATAGACCATATCTGCATTAGCAAGAAATTTAGATCTCTTCAAGATGTTCAAGTGAGGAGGGGAGCAGATGTCGCCTCAGACCACCATCTGTTTACCTTAAGAATAAAGCTCAAGTTAAAGAAAAGCCGCACAGAGACAACAAGAAGACAGCGCTAGAATGTAGGCCTCCTGAGAGAGACTGGAGTGAGAGAAGAGTTCAAACTGGTGCTGTCCAACCGGTTTCAAGCGCTACAGGAGCTAGTAAATGAAGAGGAGGCGGTCACCACAGAGCAGCAGTGGAAGGCAGTTAGAGAGGCGCTGAACTCAACCTGCAAAGACACTGTAGGGTTCAGGAAACACCATCACAAGGACTGGCAGTTGGCACAGACCTTGAAGAAGATAGAAGTGAGGAAGCAGAAGAAAGCAGTTGTCAACAACAGTCACACGAGAGCAGCCAAAGCAAGGGCACAGGAGGAATACTCGGAAGCCAACCGCGAGGTGAAGAGGATGATTATCAGGGCAGACAAGAGGGCCTACACAGACAGCCTGGCAGCAGAGGCAGAAAAGGCAGCAGCAACATGAAACAGCTCTACGACATTACCAGAAGATTGTCGGGCAAGTATGGCCTTACAGAAAGACCAGTAAAAGACAAAGAAGGCAAGCCTATTGCAGACAGAGCAGACCAACTCGACAGATGGGCCAAGTATTTTGAAGAGTTACTGAACAGACCCAGCCCACCCGACCCCCCAGACATCCAGCCAGCAGAGACCGACCTACCCATCAGCTGTGAAAGTCCCAGCCGGGAAGAGATCAGAAGAGCAGTGGCATTTTTGAAGAACGGTAAAGCAGCAGGGCCAGATGGCATCCCAGCGGAGGCTCTGAAAGCAGACCAAGAGACAACAGTAGAGATGCTGTACCCACTGTTTGGAAAGATCTGGGAAGAGGAGGTGATGCCGGCTGACTGGAAGGAGGGGTACCTAATCAAGCTTCCCAAGAAAGGCGACTTCAGCAAGTGTTCCAACTACAGAGGAATCACCTTGCTGTCAGTACCAGGAAAGGTCTTCAACAGGATCATCCTGGAGAGAATGAAGAGCTCCGTTGACCCCCAGCTGAGAGACCAGCAAGCAGGATTCAGGAAAAAACGATCATGTACAGACCAGATCGCCACTCTCCGCATGACGCATCATCGTGGAACAGTCTCTGGAGTGTTGCTCCCCGCTGTACGTCAACTTTGTGGATTACGAGAAAGCATTTGACAGCGTGGACCGAGAGACTGTGGAAACTCCTACGACACTACGGTGTACCCACAAAGCTCGTCCGCCTGATCAAGAGCAGCTACGACGGCATGATATGTCGCGTGATCCACGAAGGGCAGTTCACCAGGGAGCTCCAGGTCAGAACCAGCGTCAGGCAGGGGTGTTTGCTGTCTCCGTTCCTCTTCCTACTGGCCATAGACTGGGTCATGAAGAGGACCACAGAGCACAGATGAAGTGGAATACAGTGGACACAGCTTGACGACCTCGATTTTGCAGACAACTTGGCTTTACTGTCCCACACTCATCAACAAATCAGGACAAGACCACGAGGCTTGCTGACATCTCGTCCCAAGTGGGCCTCACCATCCACAAACAGAAAACAAAGAAAATGAGGCTGAATGCAACCAGGGAAGAACCAGCCTTGCTTGCTGGCACCCCGTTGGAGGAGGTGGAGTCCTTCACCTATCTCAGGAGCATCATAGACAAAAAAGGCGGCACTGATGCAGATGTCAGAGCACGAATCGGTAAAGCCAGAGCAGCCTTTCTCCAGTTTAAAAAAAGTGTGGAGTTCCACTTCCAGAGAGCTGTCCAACACACCAAAGTCCGGATTTTCAACTCCAACATAAAAGCAGTTCTCCTATATTATGGAGCAGAGACTTGGAGATTGACAAAAACCAGTCAACAGAGTACAAATTTTCATAAACAGTTGCCTGAGAAGAATTCTGAAAATCCAGGAGCATCATAAACAAAAAAGGCGGCACTGATGCAGATGTCAGAGCACGAATCGGTAAAGCCAGGGCAGCCTTTCTCCAGTTGAAAAAAAGTGTGGAGTTCCAGAGAGCTGTCACAAAACACCAAAGTTTGGATTTCAACTCCAACGTAAAAGCAGTTCTCCTATATGGAGCAGAGACTTGGAGATTGACAAAAACCACAGTCAACAGAGTACAGATCTTCATAAACTGTTGCCTTAGAAGAATTTTGAAAATCCACTGGCCAGAGAAGATCAGCAACATCAGACTCTGGGAGAGAACTGAGCAGATAACAGCAGAGAACGAAATTGGGTGAAGAAGATGGGGATGTATTGGTCACAGTCTGAGAAAGCCAGCTTCCAGTATCACTAGGCAGGCATTGTCATGGAACCCCCAGGGAAAGAGGAAAAGAGGCAGGCCGAGAAACACCTGGCGTCGAGACCTCCAAGCAGACATCAAGAGACTGGGAACCACCTGCAGTAAAATCGAAGGAGAAGCACAGGACAGGAGTCACTGGAGGTCTCTCGTTGACGGCCTATACCCGGGGAGGGGTGATAAGTAAGTAAGTAACTAAATTAGTAATAGTATGCATACGAAGGTCTTATCATCAGATACCTTTCAAGCCAAATTTGATTGAATGCTTTACAAAAATTGGCATTTTATGAACATTTGCCGACCTCTTGTGATCCTTGACCTTTCCAAGGGGTCATCCAAATTAAAATGCATAGATAGGTCTTACCATCAGGTATCTTTGTACCAAGTTTGGATTTGAAGTTGTGAATAGTATTTGAGAAAAAACATCCTTTCAACCTTTGTCACAATATGGCTTTTTTTCACCTATTTCCTGATCTCTTGTGACCCTTGATCTCTCCGAGGGATCAACCAAATTAAAATGCATAGGAAGATCTTAGTTCTTACCATCAGGTATCTTTGTAGCAAGTTTGGGTTTGAAGTTGTAAATAGTATTTGAGAACAAATCAATATTGTCAAAATATGGTTATTTTTTACCTATTTCCTCATCCCCTGTGACCATGACCTGTTTGAGAGAAGTCACCAAACATTGGTATGTTTAGAATTAATAGAAAGGTCTTGCCGCAAAGTATTCTTGGGCCAAGTTTGAAGACTGTGGCTTGAATAGTCTCTGAGAAAATTCCAACATTAAAGTTTACCACAGATGACAGCGAATAGACAACCACTGGCCCAGAACATACTCACTTTTGCTTCGCATGTGAACCAAAAACAGCAATGGCTTTAGAACGCTCCTTCTTTAAAGATTATGGGTGTGTGTAACAACTTAACTAAGACTCTGTCCCCCCCCCCTTCCCCCCGAATTAAATTTTAAAAAAATACTTTCCATTACCACTAATCAGTCCTATCCCCTATTCCTCAATGAAGCATAAAACAAGTGCTCTACAAGCCGTCACACCCTTCCCACACAACTAGTGATCTCCCTCAAATTTTACACTAACAACAAAAAAAAAAAATACTAAAGAAAAAAATAAGGTCATCTCACAGTGGTAAAAAAATAAATAAAATAAAACAAATAAGGATAAAAACACGTGTGAATTCAATTACCTCCCTTGATCAACTATGTCTCCCAAGCATGGAATCAAGGGAGGTAACCGGTGTGCCTCCCACCTCAAAAACTTGTAGATTATGAATACACAAGTTCTTGACTTTTTCTATGTGAGAAACTGGAATTCACTTCAACCAAAAGGCAATTACTGAAGTAAAATGTGATGCAGCATGATGTGTAGCTTGCAAAGTAGCAAAGCGTCTTTGGACCCATGACGGCCGCAGCGGCCGTGTGTTGGTCCACTCGGCGTCTGTCGTGGGTCCGAATACCTTTGCTTACTGGAACATGTGACAGACTATTCAAACTAAGTTTTGGATCTGGTTTAATAGACAACTTTTCAATTGATGTAAATGTTGTTCTGTTGAAAATTATATAAGAATTCCTTTTTTTTAACCCTTATCCTTCAGAATACACCAGTGTGTGAAATAAGTTTGACTAAAATAGTTCAAGGGTAGTGCCAGAATAGCTTGGAACCTCTAGGCGCCAAGCTATTCTGGCACCACCCTTGAACTAATGCCATTGGTCTATATCCTTATAATATCAGTAAGTACAGTCGAAGCCGCTTATAACGAATCGCCTGGGACTATCAAAATCGCTTCGTTACATCCGGCTTTCGTTACATCCGACACGCCGGCTGTAACGAATTTCTGTCAGGTCGCTACGTTATATCCGGCGTCTCTCTCTCTCTCTTCAGAAGAAGAAAAATAGAACACTGGTTTGTCAAACAACAAACACTGTCAGCCAGAGACAACGACGTCCTACACAAAATGCAAACTTTGCCTCAGATCAACCCGTACTCAAACTTGGAACTTTACAACGGAGCCAATAATCATCCGCGTGTTTTGTCTCAGGTTGTGAGGCACTATCTGGGTTAAGGGCACAATTTTCGTCTAGGCGTATCCTTTCAGACTGGTGTTTGAAAAACAAACAAACAAGAAAAAAACCCTGCAAAACGAAGAACATACATATGTCAGTGTGTGACGTCAGCGCCGTGGAAACCATGTTGCTGAATAATGTCCCCCCCCCCCCCCCTTTTTTTTTCTCCCCCAGTTGAGTGTACATCTGATTTCAGTTACCAAAACACTTGATGTTCTGTATGCCTACCCCCACACTCCCCCTTTTGTTATGGGCGTAATGCCTGAAACAGTAAAGAAGTCTGAAGTCTCTCTCACACACACACACACACACACACACACACATGCGCGCGCGCGCGCGCACGCCGGTGCGCATGTCTACATGCATAGAAATGAAACTTGTTTCCTAGGCTGTTGTGTATTTTAATACAAATGATTTTGAAAACATGTTTCGAAAACAGAAACAGAAAAGGATGGTTGTTGCCACACTGGACGGAAAAGAAATCTCTAAAATGTCACACTCTGTAACTGAACAGAAAGGATTGTTGCCAAATCTGGAAGAGAAAAAGTCAATCATAAACAGTGAAAAGACAAATCTCAAAAGGATGATTTTTTTTCCATCCTCGTAACTCAGCAGTCCATATGTTTATACAAAGGGAACGGTATGTGCAGCAGTTCAGTCAAACTTCTCGTTTGGTTCTCCCCATTAGTTCCCTGCACGTGCATCTAAAATGAGTAAAGGAGTACATTTTCATCAGTTGGTGCTTATACCTTTTGATAACTATAATGCTCTTAAAATGATCAAGTTTTAGGTGAACTGCAGGACACCATGCCATCCTTACATATCTTTATAATAATTATTGTATACAGTGTGTACATGAATTTACGCACGTACATGTTCACATCGTGCAATACATATCACATGAAATATTTGTGAACACATAAAAAGGCCGATACCAGCGAGGCACACAGACCACGAAGTGATTCACTCGCCACTGCTCTGGCCTCTGTTGCTTGCCGAGAGTTGAGGACCACATGACAGCCAGTGGAGATGCTGGAGGACCAGCCAGTGGTGGTTCATTTGGCGCCGACGTTCTGGGACACACCCATCTGTGCAAGTGACGTCTGACGGTGAACCCACCGAACTTGGGGTAGATTGAACGGACTTTGCATTTGAACACGCTGGCCAGTGCATGTATTTGCCAAATGCCCATATAGCTGCCCGGCTGAGATATGTTTTCAATTTCTCTGCTCAAAACGCGTTTGATAGCCGCTGGTGTGAGCACTTGGTCCAGATACTGATCCGAGTACATGGCATACTGTTTGGATAGGTCATCGCCGACATGGTGACCAAGCTGGAGGAAATTATTGTCCAAGTACATGTCAATATGAAATGCGAGTTCCAGTGCAATCCGTATCCGCATTTCGTCGTAGTGGTCCTGCGTTCCATACGCCATCATAGATGCGCATCTCGCAAAGCAGTTTCCATCTCCGTAGATGCGGACAGGTAAGAAATGAGGAGCATCATCTGGGAGCCATTAAGCTGCGTCAGTGTCGACTGTGACGTCTTCCATGTGTGAACGAACTGTCACTGGAAGCCAATAAGCTGCGTCAGTGTCGACTGTGACGTCTTCCATGTGTGAACGAACTGTCACTGGATAGCTCTCGATCGCCTCTTGATAGCGGACAGCTATGCCTGCGATGTCCTCGACAGTCTTGGCACCTGACAACTCTGATCGAAGAATTCGGAAAAGATCTTCTTTGGGTAGCAGTTCTTGAGGTTTATCGGTTTTCGTTTCGTCTTCTGTCATCTCTGAAAATCCACTTTCTCTCTGTCCTTTCTGAAAATCTTGCCTTTGCCCTGCGTTTTTATCTTGTGTTTGCTCTTTGGTCTTTCCGCTCTCTCTTGACTCTTCAACCCCTGTAGCACGTTTTCCCTCGACCTCGATGTGCACTTTCACATCCGGTTCCTTTCCTCTGTGTTCTCCTTGTGTCTGTCTCTCATCCTTCGCTTCATTCTCCCCAAGATGCCCCGTCGGGTCACTTTCCTTTTGCTCTCTATTCTTTGTCCCTGAACTTTCCTCAGATCTCACCCCTGCTTGACTAGGGTCCGTCTTAGTCCTTTCTCTCTGTCTCTTGCCTTCTGTCTGAGTTTGGTCTGCCGAAGACTGGCCCTGTTCTTTGTGAAACTTTTCTCCCCCGACATCTTCTGACTTGACACGACTTTCTTGTTTTCTTTGTGTTCCGATTTTGGAAAAGAACTGCGTGATTCTTGTTTGAGTGGCCAAACGTGCTATGTGCCTGTCTAGGGTGTCCCTGAAGTGGTAGAACGCTTTCATGACATCGCCCTGGCCCTCAGTCTGCATGAGATAGATGTTTGTCTTGTGAACATGTTCCAAAACTTCCTCTCTGGTGACAGTTTCTTCAGCCTCCCCACAATCATCATCGTCTGACTCACAGTCCTGGCTGGTCACAGTTGCTGACGTTGATTGCCTTGTGCATGTTGCAGTCAACTTGGGTCCTGACGTCATGATATCTTCGTCAACAGTGAAATACTCGGAAGGTGAAATGTTCCACTCTTTGAGCAGTCTTGACAGAAGAAGTTCTGTGTTTCCACCAGACGATGGGTAACCTGAAGAGCCCGGTGCATTGCTGCTTGTTGACGGCTGTTCTCCTTCATCGCTTGATGTCATTCTGTCTTCCTGTGTCTCATCGTTGGTTGTGAAGCAAGCTTTGCGAAAGCATTTTTGATGGTAGAGGCTGTGACCATGTCCCAGGCCAGTTTCAAGTCAGACAAAGCATCAAGCAGTGTGATCTGGAAATCAGCAGCATCAGCGCCCCCATCAGTGTGGCGTAGCAACTTCGTCAGAAGCAGTTTTCGGAAATGTACTTTCAGGTTTTGATTCACTCCTTGATCACAAGGTTGCAATTTGCAAGTTGCATTTGGGGGAAGGAAGAGAAGTTCTGTTGCTTTCAAATGCCTGTCTATCTTTGGGTGGGCTGTGCAATTATCAATCACTAACACAACTTTGCGATTTTCTGCAGCCATTTGTTGGTCAAAGTTCAACAGCCAGTCATTGAACAGGGTGGAGTCCATCCAAGCTTTTTTGTTTGCTCGGTACTTGACAGGCAAACATTTTATACCTTTAAAACACCGTGGCTTTTCAAACTTGCCGATAGTAAGCAGCGGCAGTTTTTTAGTGCCAGTCATGTTGGTAATGACTGTAATGCGCTCCTTTGATTTTTTCCCTCCGTAGCACTTGTCTCCTTTAAAAGCGTGAGTCTTGTCAGGAAGCACTCTCCAATATACCCCTGTTTCGTCTGCGTTAAACACGTCAGTAGGCCGGTACCGTCCAAGAGTTGGTCTGAAAACGTCATTCACCCACCTGTCGGTTGACGCTTCGTCAACAGACTCTCTCTCTCCACATACAGCTTTGAACACTATGTTGTGCCTTTTCTTGAATCGAGTTAACCAGCCATCACTGATTCAGCAATCCCAAGAGTGTGCGCAATTTCTTCAGCTTTAACTCTCATGAAAGGTCCAGTCACAGGAACATTTTGTGATCTGCACAAGAAAAATGCCCGCTTTAGTGGTGCATACACGTTTCAAAGCAAATGCAAAGCACACCAGTTATGCAATACAGGCCGCTAACAGTCTGCCGGCGCACACCCGTGTCTATTTGGTGTGTGTGTGTGTGTGTGTGTGTGTGTGTGTGTGTGTGTGTCTCTCTCTCTCTCTCTGTGTTACACGAGTAGTTTTTCCTTTGAAATGTTTTAACAGCTGTGTCATCAATAAATTGGAAACCATTATTCAACTCATTTGTTTCCAAGATCAGAAAAAAAAAAATCTTGAAATGTTCCGTGTGTCACTGTGTGTGTGTGTGTGCTATCTCTCCCTCTCCCTCCCTTCTGCCTAATTGATTTGAAGAAAAATGTCAGTGATATGGCAATGTAGCAGTTTTGCGTCATTCTTGTCACGTCACTATTTTATTCTTCAGGGACCGCGCATTGCAACGTCACTCCTCTCTGCAGTGAAATGGGGTGATGCTTGTGTCCGCGATGTTTCAGTGATCAGAACATTTGCACATGATATTTTATTCTAGCAAAACCATGACATTGAGAAATTGTAAACGGGAATCGTTTTCAACGTACCATCACCGTAATTACTCATGCCAAGTTTGATTCCTCTATCATGTGTACTTTCGGAGAAATTGCCAATGTTAACGTGGCTACCACCCATATAAAGATGATGGTAAGGGGTTATTTTCGTGCCTGATTTTTGTCAACCAAAACCCAAGTGTTAAATTGCCATTAAAAAAAAGAACAGGGGGTCTTCGACCTAAATTTCCGGCTATATGCCTACGTGTGATCGATCGATCACATAACACACACACACACACACACACACACACACACACACACACACACACACACACACACACACGCACGCACGCACGCACGCACACACACCCAGACATTATGATGATGATGGCTTGATGCACAGATGTACACATGTACTGTATTTAATATTCTTCCACTTTACCTTGTATGCCGAAACCACTCCAAAAGTTGTTGTTCAATGCCCTCGTGCCGTGCACAACGGGTCTTCTGCCGTGCTGCGTTGTCCTTGCCTCCGAAGTACTGCCTTTTGTATTTTTCTTTGGAAGCCAGGATGGTTGACAGTGTTGAAGATGCAATTTCGTGTTCATCTGCTATTATCTTCTTCTGTTTTGTTGGATGGTTTTCCACGTCAAGAATTATGTCAATTTTTCGCTTCAGCGTAAGACCTTTCCTATGTCCTCTGGTCGCCATGATGAAAAGGTCTGCGAAATCAAAGCCCGACACCGCGTGCCATAATTTTTAGGGCCACAGACATACATGTACAACTTAGTGATGCTGATTGCGCGCTAGGGAGCAGGTCAACTCTATGGTCGGCTTCCCGCGCTGCGAATGGGTCTAGACTGGATACATTGTACATGTATGTATTCACAAGTGGCGGATTCGTTACACTGAACCGACATGATTCACCCGGCGCTGGGGACCGCAAAACCGTTTCGTTACAAGCGGCGGATTCGCTACAACCGACATGATCACCCGCTGGGGACCGCAAAACCGTTTCCGTTACAAGCGGCATTTCGTTACATCCGACTTCGTTACATCCGACGTGTTTTTAGTCATGTAAAGAAGGATTTTTGCCGGGACCAGCCTTTTCACTTCGTTACATCCGGCATTCGTTACATCCGACCTCGTCATAAGCGGCTTCGACTGTACTATAATGTAGCGTATGGGAGTGTACTTTGAAGCTTTTAGCCTCAGTATGATATGGGTTAAATAAAATAATCAGGCATTAATATAAACTCAGCCAGTGTGGGTGTTACTATGGGACCTCAATGAACTGGAATAGAACAGACAGTATAGAGAAGTTATATTTAACCTTCCCCGTACGTGGTGTTGAAACTTACATGGAGTACATCCTGGGTCTTCAGACACCCATGGTTCTCAAAAAGTCACTTCACTAGATATATACCTTGTTGTATATCGTGGGTCTACAGTGACCAATGGTTTTCAAATAGACGTTTATTTAGATTGTCCTGACCGTACGTAGCGGGTCTCCAGCGACCCATGGTTTTCAGTCGTTTTCCTAAATATACTTTGGTGTACGGTGCGAGTCTCTAGTGACCCTCAGTATTCATGACTGCTTCAGTAGATCGTACAATTTTGTTCTTTATTTATTCCTTTATTTAGCAACAAAACAAAGTCAAAATTTATGGGGGTGGTAGAAAAACCTTTCAAGTTTCATTAACAAGTCATACATGCTTGTTGAAGTAATTTCAAAATTGACAAAATATTTGCATTTATGTGCATGTGTGGGGATTTGTTTTACCCTGGGTGTACAGCCAAAAGGGAATGATCATGTTTATTAATAGTAATACAAATTGTATACAATAGTCAATGATGATGCATTGACGGCAAGATGAAAGATGTATCCTACTCCCAAGACAAGATAAGCAAAGTGCAAAATGAACTTGAACTGAACTTGAACCCATTTAGCTCGGATGGTTGCTCAATCTTCTAGAACTAGTAGTAGTTGTTTAGCAACACCCAAATTACATCACAGTTCTGGAAACCTGCCGCGTAAGAAACTGCACTGAATCAGTGAATAGGACTACACGTACATTTGACAGTATTGCTTTTGGGTTTGATACGATCTGCAGTTGGGCTACTGTTTAGAAATAGTGATGTGTATAAGTGCTGGCAATCATAGGTAATTCTTTACTTTCTGGGGCATACACTGTTTATGTTGCGAGGGAAATTGTGTTTTGCCTAATGACTTGAATAAAGTTAGATTCTCTCAAATGACCTGCGAAAACCAACATATGTTTGGCCTCCTTGGTGGGCCAAAACCTGGATCTGTGTCTAGTTTCGTTTTTACGGAAGCGACTGTCGAATATTTCCTGTCTGAAGAAAAATATTCGTGCACAGAATCACACTCGCCACCATGATGGCAGCCATGGCTTCCAAGACAAATAGCGATCGGTTTCGTGAGCTGTCGCTTGATAAAACAAATGTCGTTCAGTACGTTCGCGATCGCAATTGATCAGTGCAATTGTTGATAGAGAAGGTAGGCAATCCCGGGACAGGTGAAATTTGCCGCTAGGAGGGGTACGGTTGACTTTCAGCGCCCCCAAAAGACAAGCGCCCTCTGTGAAACATACCAAGGCAGTGGCGCTGTCGTCAGTGCGGCGACGTGAGTCGCTTGCTCCGCGAATTGTAACGGACATTAGACTTACCTTGATCTCAGGCGAACATGTCGGCACGCTAAGGGATTCCTGTGTTGTAGGAAACAATAATCACCTAATTTCTAGGCAATTAAAATATCTAATTCTTAGACTTCCCAGACATAAACCACGGCAATCGGTATTCAAGATGGCGACGTCCTCTTCAGAAAATTTTACTCATATGTAGGTCATGACCCGTTTAGACGAAAGACCTTTAAGTTATTTGGAAATAAACCATACCATTCGGTCGTGACTCAACATTTTAAAGACAATTTATCCCCTGCGTCACGTTTTAAGTGAGAAGTAGAAGATACGATCCTATAAAGATACGATGCTTAAAATTTACCGCACTTTGCGTAGTCTAAATTTGTGTGTGCTAAATGGGGTCATGGCGCATGCGCAAAAGTAGGCTATAGGTTGCCGGTCAGCTCGCCAATTATGTTATCTCACCCATTTGCAATATTGCCAAGATACAAGTCGACTCGGCAAAGTAAGCAGCCAAGTACCTTGCCTACTTTGTTCCCTTTGAAATAACCTTGCCATTTCTCAGCTTACTAAATGACAAAGGATGTCGGTAGAATTTTCAGTTAACGTTTTTTTGTCAACAAGACTTGTCTGTGAAGTTATTTATAGTGAACATCAGAAATAGAATTGCAATAGCAAAAAAACTATCATATAAAAAAAAAAAGTAGTTTGTAATTACTGTAATTGTAAACTTTGACCTTAATTGGAATTCTCTCCACAGTCCCGAGCGGTTTCTTCTGGTGTGGGAAGATTTACAAGATACGTTTATTCACCATATTGAGGACTGTGTCCTGGTGCTGAATACACACACTCACAACCATTGAACAAAAATACATGCATAACTAATTCAATATCTTAGAACAAAAACAGCTAAATAAGATCAGATGTTTGTACGGCCTAAAATAACTTAAAATTATTATAAATTCACACACACACACACACAACTTGACTTAAAAGAATTTCGGACATTGCACATATTGACAGATGGTTAGAACTAATCACACAGTACGTAATAATATACAATAAAACATAGTGAACATGGTGCAATGACAGCAGTCCCTGAGTAAAAACTGGAGCAGTAATATGTATATAGTATACATGCGCACGCTCATACATACATGCGCTGACAACACATAAGCGCGCGCATGCACACACACATAAGCACCTACATATACATACACATGTCCCCTGCACGCACACACACACACACACACACACACACACACACACACACACACACACACACACACAGAGCGGCCATCTCCATCAGCTCGCTACAGTGCCATATTGAGGGAGACAACTGGTGTGACTCGGTGCTCTATCGCAGTGACTGGAGATACAAGCGCAGCATTAAAGACAGCGATAAAGCAGGCACTGAAAGACGATTGACTGGTTATAATTTAGACATGATTTGAACAGCTTGGGGAAAGAGACTGTTCTGGAAACGTGTAGTTCTGGTCCTTATAAAACGGGATCGCCTTCCACTGGGAAGGGGCTGGAAGATGTGGTTGGCTGGGTGTGACTGATCAGTAATGATCTTGGTTAATTTGCCAATCACACGGTCACAGAACAGACAGCTGAGAGACAGCAAGTCATAACCAATGATCTTACCGGCGGTCTTCACCACCTTTTCTAGGTTGTTTTTCTGTTCTAGAGTAGTGCTGGCATACCAGACACGGGGGTGGGAGCATGGGGGGGGGGGGGGGGGGAATGTGTATGTTTACATTTCTGACTTCACCATGTGTGTGTTGTGTGTGTGTGACTGACTGTTACCCTTCTAGCAAATAAATTTACAATGGGGTTCGGAAGTGGGGGGGGGGGGGGGGGGGGGGATCCAAACTCTGAGAGGGGGAGGGCGTGTTTTAGACCACCACACCCCCCCCCCACACACACACACACACCTCCCAGATACACCCCTGCGTTCAAAAGAAAAGTTCCTGTATAGGTAATCAGAAGTTTCCATGAAAACGCCAACCATTCAGGTAAGGTCAAAGTGACCTTTTAGAGGTCACAATGTACACACTTTCATTACCTTTAAATATAATCAGTCGAGAGATAGGTGAAAGACAAAGATATCTAAATGACGTTTAAAGAAGTAAAAGTCTATTACTATCTCAAATAGTTCTTTTTCGTAGATTGGAGATCTCAACCAAACGAGATCGCGTTTGCCGCCATATTTAGAACGAGTTTCGTTTCCGTCGGCCGGCATGCTGACTGTTTACACTTAGATACAGGAAAATTCTCAACAACCTCTTACACGTGACGTATTTCTGCAGTTCTTGCGGGTCAGCGTCTTTATTATACATCAGTCATGAACAACGAAGACGCCACTTCTTCGTCTTTGAACAGCACTGATACAAGCCAGTTCTTGCGGGAGCTCCAAGCGCTAAACCAAAATGGTGAGTCTAAAGAAAAGACTGCGCATTTTCAGTTAATTGCTATCGAAGACAAACTAATAGCGAAACGCGATTTGTCTTCATAAGTTTGTACGATCTTCGCATTATTTTGTGTGCTTTAAGTATCGACACAAATACAACAAATAAAAAGGAGAAGTGTAATGCAAGCAACCTTTGCAGCCGTCTAATAATATTAACAAACTGAAAGTTAGAATTTAAGCAGAGCACCCCTGTTGGCAATCAGGTAACAACTACATTATGCATACCATGATTTTTTTTTTTTTTACGTTTTCCTGACATTCACATCATGTTTAATTGTTTAATACACGATAAGTTTAAACCATTGTTCAGTTAGGAAGCACGCTTGTGGAATTCTATCCCACCCAATGCCCCATCAGCTGCCTCCCCCACAGCCTTCAAATCCATCATTGAAGGCTGGATTGGTGTGGAGACCTGTAAATAAACCCAGACCCCCCATTTTTTCTCCCCCTCCTCCCCAACCTTTTATTTATTTTTTATTTTATTTTTATCTTTTTTTTTTAGAATTCAGTTTTTTTTTTTTTTTAAACATAAATATATATGGACTGTTATATTTTTATTTGATTATTTTCATATTAAGCGCACCACCCACCTTGGGATTACCACATTAACTCATTTGAGATGTGCCGCCTCCAGACTGGATACTCGGCGTAAGCCATGTATCTGGAGGTGGCACGTCTCGAATGAGTTAATATGATGATGATGAGTAAAGCAGTATTAGTTTAGTCTTGACAATAACTTAAACAATGATTATAGATCTATGTTATCTCGGGAGCATCATAGACAAAAAAGGCGGCACTGATGCAGATGTCAGAGCACGAATCGGTAAAGCCAGAGCAGCCTTTCTCCAGTTGAAAAAAGTGTGGAGTTCCAGAGAGCTGTCACAACACACCAAAGTCCGGATTTTCAACTCCAATGTAAAAGCAGTTCTCCTATATGGATCATCCAAGCAGACATCAAGAGACTGGGAACCACCTGGAGTAGAATCGAAGGAGAAGCACAGGACAGGAGTTGCTGGAGGTCTCTCGTCGACGGCCTATACCCGGGTAGGGGTGACAGGCGTAAGTAAGTAAGTATATGGAGCAGAGACTTGGAGATTGACAAAAACCACAGTCAACAGAGTACAGACCTTCATGAACAGTTGCCTTAGAAGAATTTTGAAAATCCACTGGCCAGAGAAGATCAGCAACGTCAGACTCTGGGAGAGAACAGAGCAGATAACAGCAGAGAATGAAATTGGGCGAAGAAGATGGGGATGGATCGGTCACAGTCTGAGAAAGCCAGCTTCCAGTATCACTAGGCAGGCATTGTCATGGAACCCCCAGGGAAAGAGGAAAAGAGGTAGGCCGAGAAACTCCTGGCGTCGAGACCTCCAAGCAGACATCAAGAGACTGGGAACCACCTGGAGTAGAATCGAAGGAGAAGCACAGGACAGGAGTTGCTGGAGGTCTCTCGTCGACGGCCTATACCCGGGTAGGGGTGACAGGCGTAAGTAAGTAAAGTATAGATCTATGTGGATGGTCTTATGCTTCCCATGCCATCTTAACAATACTTTATTAGAGTAGAACTAGAAGACGTGACTGCAGTGCAACAACCCTGGAGGACTTCAAAACTTACGGTGCTACCATCACTACTAAGAACACCCTGCGAGCGCACTTCCACACCTGTCACATTAATGCCAGAAGACTGACCCTGTGACATACAAATCAAGAACTAAACTTGTTTATTATGACTGCAAGAGCCTTATTTTTTTTCCAAGCTGTTGAGTTACACCCCTCCCCCTTTTCTCTACATGCACACTCCCCCTTCTTGCTTTATTTTTGTTTCATTGTTACATCTTCAGTTCCATCTGAACATCAGTTCCACCTGTAGTTCCAGTATGTGAAGAAAACTTATTATTGACAAATTTTTGCACATGACCCTCAGCGTAGCAAATGGAAATGGAAACCCACAACCCTCCCTCTTCCCCACTCCTCCCCTCCCACTCCCCTCCCTCCCCAGCTGCCTCCTCCCACCCCACATGACCTATTCTTCTTCTTCTTCTTCAGCGTTCCCGAGTTTCTGCCTCAGATGTCAAGATTGGTTGTTGAGATGAAGTTCATGGTCTGCAGTAGGTCTAATGGAACCCCAGAGTTTCTCTGACAACGTCGCTCCATATGGCCAGTGCTGTAACCTGGCGTCTTGGTACAGGGAACAGGACTGCAGTACATGCTCTGGGGTCTGTAAACCAGTTTCACACAACCAGTCTGCAGTGTGTGACAATCCAAGCCGGTACACGTGTGCACACAGTTGGCAGTGACCAGTCCTTAGACTGAATATGGTGGTCTGTTGGTGGCGCTGGAGGTGTCTTAACTGGTCATCAGATGGTGGGTTGTGTTGGGTCTGCCAGTCTGCATGATAGTGCTGCTTAATGAGGGTTTTGACTTCCTGGAAGGACATCGGTTGGTTTGGCTGCTCAAGCTTGCTGCCAGTCTTTGCAAGTCTGCCTGCCTCCTCGTTTCCTAACAGTCCACAGTGAGCAGGTACCCACTGAACAGCCACTTGTGTTAGGAATGAGAGGGCGACCAGCAGGTGCAGTGTTTTTTTTTCCAGCTGCTCACTGGGGGACTGCAGGCTTTGAATGGTGGATCTGCAGTCGGTCAGGAAAATGACGTGTGAGGGCAGCGGATTGTCTGCACCGACAAGGCTGGCAGCCTCTCGTAGAGCAGTGAGTTCAGCCCGGTAGTTGGTTGACAGTCTTCCCACAGGCAGGGATTTGGATGTGGTGTGTCCATCTGGGTAGCGGATGAAAATTCCACTGCCTCCATTCTTGACAGCTGCGTCTGAGGATCCATCTGTGAAAACGTGTGCCCAGACTGATGCATTGTAATCTCGGTCCAGCATTTCCAGTGTGAGAGACCTGAGGATGGCTTCTGACTGGGATTCTTTTTTTTGTTTTGTTTTGTTGCTAGTGCACTTTTTTTTTTTTTTTTTTTAATTTATTTTTGAACATTTTTCAAGATTAGTTACATGAAAACATATGGACTGCAAACAAGTACAACACAAATACAAAAGAAATAAAAATCGTACAAACACAAACTGATAATAAATTATGTTAAAAACAATTAATTTAATTAAATTAATGTGTCTGTGAAAGAGAGAGAGAGAGAGAGAGAGGCTGTTCCTGGAATTTGTTTTGTGAGTGGGTCTGCATGCATGTATTGGTAAACATGACTGGGATTCTTTGCTGGCTATTCCTGGGACATCAGTAACAAACAGCACGTTTTCCAGGGAGGTGTTCCAGTCCTCTGTAGCTGAATAGGTTCACGACCATCTGAGGCATTGAAGACGGTGAGCTCTTGTGAGCTGTTTTGTGAGGTGGTTGAAGCTGCTCCTCTTCAGCCTGTTCTTTGTTCTTGGAGTTGCTGATGGACTGGGTGGGTGGGCAGTCTCTGCAACTTTTTACTGTGAGCAAGGACCTTCTCCTCCCATCTTTTGTCTAGGCAGTGAAGACCAGTGGTGGTTTCTAAGGTGTGGATGGGTGTCGTTTTTAGCCTGCCTGTGATGATGCGCATGCTTGCGTTCTGCACTCTGGCCAGCCTGCTCGTGTTGCTCTTGGCAGCAGTGGCCCAGGCTGCTGAGCCACACTCCATCACAGGATGGATGTTTCCTGTGTACACCTGCTTAGGATGCTGCTGTTTGCTCTCCATTTGGTGCCTGCCAGTTTCTTCATGGGGTGTAGAGTGTTCATGGAGAAGTAGTACCTTTGACTTTTCAGCCAGCAGCGCCTCTTGGGGCAGGCGGGAGCACTGGTCTTCACATGGCACTCAACTCTCACAGCTGGCTCCAGGTCCTTTACCTAGCCACACCCCGGTAACCGCTTCTGCTGGCGGGCGAAACGTTGTGAGGGGCTGACGCGTCTCTCAGTCAGTTGAAATACTTGGAGAGGAGACGGGCGCCGCCAAGTTCGCCTAAGCCCATTGAAAGGACTGATGGACAAGCAACAGAATAAGAATAACATGCCGGATCGGTCGGGGCCTGGATCACCAACGACCGCGCACCCCATTGGAGGTCTCCAGGGTGGGGGCGACAAGTGTGTTACTGGAACCAAACCCACCATCAAGCTGCCCACGCAAGGAATAACTATCGGAACTTGGAACGTTCGCACACTCTACCAGTGCGGCAAAGTGAAGGAACTCACCCACGAGTTGAAGTGCTATCGCTGGGACATTGTAGGACTTGCAGAAGTTCGATGGACAGGCTTCGGAGAAACAACAACAGATGAAGGCCATAAAATCTGGTTCAGCGGAAAAGAAACCAAGCACGAACATGGCGTAGCTTTTATCGTAAGGAAAGAGGTGGCTGGAACTGTCATCAGCTGCACCCCGTGTCAAGCAGACTAATCTCCATCCGCATCTCTGCCCGACCGCACAACATCACTATCATTCAAGTATACGCTCCAACAGCAGATCATGATGATGAAGAATTAGAAGAATTTTACGAACAACTGGACAACATCATCAAGAAAACACCTAAGAAAGACATTCTGACTGTCCTCGGTGACTGGAATGCAAAGATCGGCCCTGACGCCTACCAACAATGGGCAGGAACAGCTGGCAAGTTTGGCCTTGGAGAAACAAACGACAGAGGCCTGCGACTTTTAGAGTTCGCACAGAGTCACCGTCTCTTACTTACTTACTTACGCCTGTCACCCCTACCCGGGTATAGGCCGTTGACGAGAGACCTCCAGCAACTCCTGTCCTGTGCTTCTCCTTCGATTCTACTCCAGGTGGTTCCCAGTCTCTTGATGTCTGCTTGGAGGTCTCGACGCCAGGAGTTTCTCGGCCTACCTCTTTTCCTCTTTCCCTGGGGGTTCCATGACAATGCCTGCCTAGTGATACTGGAAGTCACCGTCTCACCGTTGCTAATACCCTCCATCCACACAAGAAGTCAAGAACAGTGACATGGCAATCGCCAGGAGGCCTGGTCCATAACCAGATTGACTTCATCTTGCTGCCTCGACGATTCAAATCCAGCGTTAACAAAGCACAAACGAGGTCCTTTCCTGGCGCTGATATTGGCAGCGACCACAACCTCGTCCTTACTAGCCTCAAGTTGAAGCTGGCATTGAAACGAGATAGCAAGAGCCCTCGCATCAGATTCGACCTCCAGAAGCTAAAAGACCCGGAAGTAGAAGAGCTCTTCCAAGCCCAGGTGGGAGGCAGATTTGCAGCCTTGGCTACTTTGGACTGCGACGTAGACACCCTTGCTGGAAATATAAAAGAGGTGTTACTTTCTACAGCAGAAGAAGTGCTGGGGAAGCAGAGGAAGCGCAAACAGCCCTGGGTCACCGATGACATCCTCGATCTCCGTGATGAGAGGAGCCTGGAAGAAAAAGAGAGGCCAAGACCTCACATCAGCAAACAAGTACAGACTTGTCAACAAGAAGATCAGGAAGAGGATGAAAGAAGCCAAAGAAGATTGGATTGAAGACCAGTGTTGTAGCGTGGAAGAGGGCATGGCAAACGGCAACAGCAAGAAGGCTTATGAAACGCTAAGGACCCTCACCAAGACTCAACAGCGAACAGCCACAGTCATCGAAGACAGCAGCGGCCAACTCCTTACGGAAAACACTGCTGTACTAAACAGATGGACTGAGTACTGCCGAGACTTGTATAACTACAAGGCTGAGCCAGACACCAGCATCCTCCAAAACAACCAGGCTGGGGCCAGGAAGGCTGAAGACCTGCCAGTGTTAGCTGAAGAGGTGGAAGCAGCCGTACGCGGCCTGAAGGGAGGAAAGTCTCCAGGTGTAGACAACATACCTGCTGAACTGTTGAAACATGGAGGAGAAGTAACAACGAAGGTCCTCACTACACTCTGTCAAAAGATCTGGGAGCAAAAGAAATGGCCAGTAGAATGGACACAGTCTCTAGTGATCCCGCTCCCCAAGAAAGGATACATGAAACAGTGCCAGAACTACAGAACTATCAGTCTGATAAGTCACCCTAGCAAAGTAATGCTTAGAATCATTCTCAACCGCCTCAAAACTTTCGCCGAGGAACTGCTGGCAGAAGAACAGGCTGGCTTCAGAGTTGGAAGAAGCACTGTAGAGCAGATTTTCAACTGCCGCGTCCTGATCGAGAAACATCTGCAGCATCAGCGCGAACTCTACCACAACTTCATTGATTTCAGGAAAGCATTTGATCGCGTCTGGCACGACGGACTCTGGCAAGTCATGAGATCGTTCAACATAGAGGAGGGACTGATCCAAATGATAGAAGCGCTTTACAAGAACGCCTGCAGCGCGGTTCTACTTAACAATCAGTCAGGCGAGTTCTTCAGGACGACGATCGGTGTCCGTCAAGGATGCCTGCTCTCTCCTGTCCTTTTCAACATATTCCTGGAGAAGATCATGCAGGAAACCCTCCACGACCACCATACTTCAATCTCTATTGGTGGCAGATCCCTGTGCAATCTTCGATTCGCAGACGATATTGACCTCATGGCAGGCAGCAATAGTGAGCTCCAAAACCTGACAGACAAACTTTCAAGTAGCGCAGGGTCTTATGGCATGGAGATCAGTACGGATAAAAGCAAAGTGATGATCAACACCACAAGCGACAGCAGCAGCAACATTCACATGAACGGCCAGAAGCTAGAAGAGGTCAATAGCTTCAAGTACTTGGGAGCCACCCTGTCCAAAGACGGTAGTTGCGTAGCAGAGATCCGTATCAGGATAGGTACAGCAACATCCGCAATGGACAGGATATGGCGAAGTAACTCCATCAGCTTCACCATCAAGTACAGGCTTTACAAGTCCCTCGTAGTGTCTATTCTACTCTACGGCTGTGAGACTTGGACACTGCTTGCAGACTCAGAAAAGAAAATCCAGGCCTTTGAGAACAAGTGCCTGAGGAAGTTGCTCCGCATCTCGTACCACGAGCACAAGACCAACGAATATGTACGGAGCATCGTCACTTCCCTGGTGGGCCCACATGAACCCCTTCTGGCAACCGTGAAACGGCGCAAGCTTGCTTGGTTTGGCCACGTGACCCGACACAACACCTTGTCCAAGACTATCCTCCAAGGCACTCTCGAAGGAAGTCGTCGGCGAGGTCGTCAGAGAAAGAGTTGGGTCGCAAACATAAAAGAATGGACCGAACTCGAGATGCCAGACTTGCTTGCCACCGCCCAAAATAGAACTCAGTGGAGAGCACTGTCTGTTGCTGCTGCCTTTCAGTCCCCCCAACGCCCAGTTCGGGCAAGGGACTGATGATGATGATGATGAGTTTCTTCATGAGAGACAGTCTTCTCGTGGCCTTCCTCTCTGCCTCTTTGATGTGTGGATTCCAGGTCAGAGACTGTCTTCTGACTGTTGATGGTGACACACCAGTCCCTTGCCCATCTGGAGGTGGTGTTGAGGGCCTCCTGCATTCTGACTGTAGCAGTTGGAGTGGACTCGGAAGCGTTCCACATGGCAAAGTCGTCAGCATGCAGGGCTCTCATGATGTGTCTGGCGAGGCCATCAGTGATGTCATTAATGAAGACGAGGAAGAGGGTGGGGGGAAATCACACCTCCTTGTGGAACACCATCTTGATGGTGTAGCTCAGGCTGTCACCCAGCTTGACCCTCGCTGTTCTGTGGCTGAGGAAACTCCTGATCCAGATGAACATTCGCCTGGCAACTCCTGCCATCAATAGTTTCAGAAGAAGACCCTCTTTCCACACCTTGTCAATCGCTTTGGAGAGGTCAACGAAGGTGGCGACTACTTTCTTCTTTTCCTGGAAGGCATTTTCTATTGACTGTGCAAGGTAGATGAGCTGTTCTTCCTGAAGGCTGTCTGTTTTTTGGTGATCAGGTTGTTGGTTTCCAGATGCCACACAAGTCTTTTGTGGATCATGCGCTCGAGAGTCTTGCTGAGGCAGCTTAGCAGGCTGACAGGTATGTAGCTGGACTTCTTGTTTGGGTCTTTTCCGTTCTTGAGTATGGGTGCAATGGTGGCCTCCTTCCACGCTGATGCAAAAACACCCTTTCTCCATGAAAGGTTAAAGAGTTCAAGCAGTTTCCTTTTGGCAGCTGCTCCAAGATGCTTGATCATTTTGTTGCAGATTCCGTCTTTCCCTGGGGCTTTCCTGGTCTTGAGTCTTCTGATCGCATCATTGAGTTCTGACAGAGTGAGGTCTGAAGTCATGGCTGCAGTGGGGTTTGTGTGTTTAAGCTTGGTCTGCAGCTGTGTTTCGACTTCCTTTCTTCTTTTTGCTGGAGTTTTTAGAGTACTGTCCATCTCAAAGGCATCAGCAATCTGTTTGCAGCTCTCTTCCCTGTGTGGAGCATACCATCTTCCACAAGTGCTGTGGATCTAGACATGGTTGTGGCATCCTCGTTCAGAGTCTTGGTGAGACGCCATAGTTGTCCAGTGCTTTGGTCCAGGCTGAGTGAGGATGTTTTTTCGTGCTAGCTTTGACGGATTTCTTTTGTCTGTGCCATGTTGAAGTCCTCCTTCAGTTGATTATGCCTGGCAGTTGTTTCTGGTGTTGGGTGCTTCTCCATGTCATTTCTGGTTTCTGAGAGTTGCTGGTGAAGGGCGGCCAGAGTTTTGTTCCAGTAGGGTTTGTAGTCTTTTCTGAAGCCACGGGGGATAGATTTCCGAGCTGCTGATATGATGGCTTCCGTCGGTTTTTTGACAGTTTTGTTTATGTCCCCTGTTAGGTTGATGCAGCAGAGTGCCTCAGCATGGGCTTGATATGTTGTCCAGTCAGCTTTCTTGAAGTTCCAGCTGCCTCTTTTTCGGTGGTGTTCGCTGGCAGTCTTTTTATTTGCAATGTGCAGGATGATAGGGAGGTGGTCACTTCCGCCCAGCTGATCATTTATGACTGGTGGTTTGTTTCTGAACATCTTCTGTGGCCATGGCGAGGTCAGGAGTTGATGATTTCTTCCAAGCTCTGGAATAGTATGTTGGTCTGTCATCAGGCTGGTTAATCAGGACTTTCTGGTTGTCGATGAGCCAGTCCTCTATGTCCTCTCCTCTGCGGTCCAAGTTTTCATACCCCCAGCTCGGTGGACGACTGCTTCTTGAACAGTGCGCTCAGCGCTGAAGAGGCTCTGAAAGTATTCCGACCAGCGGTTCAAGATGGAGGTATTATCTGTGAGGAGTGCCTGGCCATTCGCGCTTCGCAGGGGACTTTGTACCAGGTGCCTGGGGCCATACACTGCTTTCAGTGCTTCGTAGAAGCCCCTGTAGTCACCATTGTCAGCACAAAGCTGGGTCCTCTGTGCAAGTCTGGTCCACCACTCATTCTGGAGATCTCTGAGCTTGCGCTGGAGACTGCTGCAGACGAGGCGGAAGGCAGACTTCTTCACAGGGCAGGAAGGCTGGGCTAGGTGGGCCTGATGGGCGGCTCTTTTTTTTGCTAGGTGTTCCTGGATCTCTACATCGTTTTCGTCAAACCAGTCTTTGTTCTTCTTTCTGGCGAAACCCAAGACTTCTGCAGAGGATTTTGCAATAGCAGTTTTCAGTTGTTCCCAAAGTGTTTCAGGGGAGGAGTCTACTGGGTCCGCTGTGTCTTTGAGCCTGCGCTGTAAATCTGTCTGAAAGGCAGCTTTCACATTGTCACGCTGAAGGCTGGCAACGTCAAGCTTTTTCTTGGGGGGGCCCCCATTTCTTGGGTTTTGGCTTGAAGTGGAGCCTGAGTTTGCAGCGGACAAGGCGGTGGTCAGTGTGGCACTCTGCGCTGGGCATCACTCTGGTGAGGAGGACGTCACTGCGGTCCCTCTGATGCACTAGGACATAGTCGATAAGGTGCCAGTGTTTGGAGCGAGGATGCATCCAGGTGGTCTTTCGACTGTCCTTTTGCTGAAAAGTAGTGTTGGTGATGACCAGTTGCTGCTCCGCACAGAACTCCAACAGTAGGCGGCCATTGTCATTGCAGTTCCCCACGCCATGCTTGCCGAGGACTCCTTTCCAGGCTTCAGAGTCCTGGCCCACTCTGGCGTTGAAGTCGCCAAGGATGATGACTTTGTCGTCTGCAGGGGTACTCTGTAGGAGGCTGCGCAGGTCAGTGTAAAACTTGTCCTTTTCAGCAGGCTCTGCCAGGAGGGCTGGGGAGTACACACTGAGAAGGGTGACGTGCTGCTGGTGTCTCAGTGGGAGGCGCATGGACATGATGCGGTCTGAGTGGCCCGTTGGTAGGTTTTCCAGCTTAGTCGCAATGGATGTCTTGACCATGAAACCCACGCCTGAAAGCCGTCTTTCTGATGCAGGCCTGCCTGACCAGTAGAGGGTGTACCCAGCACCAAGTTCTTGGAGGCTGCCTTCGTCCGGAAGGCGTACTTCGCTGAGCGCGGCGATGTCGATGTTTAACCTCCGCAATTCATGGGCAATGAGGGCGGAGCGACGTTCAGGGCGTCCGCTGTCTGCTTTGTCGAGCATGGTTCGGACGTTCCAGCATGCTACGTTGAGTCCGGTCGTGGTCGTCATGAGAGTGGATCCGTTATTCTTTCTTGTATTTTGACCGCAGGAGAAGATGCCCGTTGACCGCGGCTAGCCAACTGGGGTTGCGAGGGGACGAGCTTTGGTTAGGCCACCTTTTCTAGGCCCCTCTCCGTGTGGAGCAAGCAGTGTTGTCCCTAGAGAAGGCTGCTTGGTCGTTCAGGGTGTGCCGAGTGATGTTGTCATCCCCAGGTCAACATCAGGCGACCAATATCCTGAACCGCCTGCATGCAGGTTTGAGACTGTGGCTTCCAGTGACATCTTTTACCTGCCGTTTCGCCCCTCGCCCGTCGCTACAGGACTTGGAATGGTCAGTGTCATGGTCCGTGGACGTTTCCTAAAGCCTGCGCGGTGGAGCTTTTTGGTGGAGTGCAGTGTGCGCAGTACTGGCCCCACCCTTTAAACCCTTGGTTCATCTGCCAAGGCCTAGCAAGCTGGGACGATGGCATCGAGGTCCTCGGGTCGTAGGTTTTATATCAGACTGTCCTTGTCCTAGTCTCTGGCTCAAAAGCCTTCCCCGGAGACACGGGGGCTTTGATGTCAGGGGTTTCCTCCCTTAGCCTTTCCGCAGCCAAGCGGCCAGGCCTGCAAGGCAGCAGGCGACTCGTGGAGGGCGGGGTCGTCTATGTCCCGTGCAGATGTGAACATCTGCCCACTGCCCACACTCTTTATCCATATAAAACAGAAACTACCACATGGTTGTAAGCAGCTAATGGATACTACCCTCCCCCCTCACACCCACCCTATAGTTGTTTTTGGGCCACCTCCCCCCCCCCCCCCCCCCCCCAAAAAAAAAAAAAAAAAAAAAAAAGAAGAAGAAGAAAAAACCCCACGGTTTGCCATATTTACTGTTCAGAAGAAGAATGACAATCAGGTCTGAAAAACATTAAAGGCCACCGTGCTGAGGTCAGCCTCAATTGCGATGCACAGGATAACTGTGTTAAGAGGCCGACAACAGCCCCGATGGCCTTTACGTTTGCAGGAAATACAGAGAAATCCGAGTTTTCTCAAAATGTAAGCATTTTTCACAAATTTGTCAGCCCTCCATGACCCTTGACCTTTGTGAGGGGTTGACTAAATTACTATGCATAGAAAGTTGTTATTATCAGCTACCTTTCTGCCAAATCCGATTGAAAAGTTTGCAAAAAAAAAAAAAAAAAAAAAAAAATGCATTTTTCACACACTAACTGACCTCCTATGACCCTTTCCAAGTGGTCATCCAAATTAGTATGCATACAAAGATCTTACCATCAGGTATCTCTATACCAGGTTTGGAATTGAAGTTGAAAATAGTATTTGAGAAAAAACAGTTTTTGTCAAAATATGGCTTCTTCCGCCCCCCCCCCCCCCTCCCCCTGCCCCCCTTTCTGGGACCCCCACCCAGTGTCCTTGGGCAAAGTTTGAAGTCTGAGGCTTGAATAGTCCCGGAGAAAATGCCAACGTTAAAGTTTACCATGGACAACAGACGCCGTATGAGGGATGACAGATCCCGGACAGAAGATGGATGGCCCATTACATAGACTCACTTCTGATATCGCACTTGAGCCAAAAATAGCATGGGAGAAATTCCATCTGTTTATTTACACACTCAGCCCGTTTATCCAAATTCTCACTGTGGGAAACTGTCCTGAAGGATATATATGTACAAGTTCAGGAGGTACCGGTACATGTACCGGTAGGTTGACCATTATAGTTCCAGGATTATGCTAGATCAGCTTTGCAGTAAGCAATGGTCCTTGGGCTGACAGAAGCCTCAGTGGGCCTGCGCAGGACTGCACAGGCTGACTGTGGCTGACATCAGCCTGAGGGTTATTTGCTTATTGGGCTGGCCCTTGGAGGCGCCAAGATGATGAAACATTAAATGGAAATCAAATATTCAGCACACTCAATGTGCAAGAAGCATATATTTCATTATTTTCATGGCTGCAGGTGCTCTTGAGGATATATAAGAATATATGCCCCTTGCTCACATGGAGTTAGTTGCCTGGCTGACATCCAGTGTGAGCTTCCTATTTGGTATTAGTGGTATGACTGCTACAAGGATGCATGTTGTAGTGATTAAGATGATAAAGCGAAATGGTTCCTCTATTTCTCACTATAAAGGGGCGCAGCCTGTTTTCAATCTGTATTACAATGGGCTCGGCTTACTGTCCTTAACTTGATCCTCATATAGGAGTAACTCCAATAACTTACAAACTGTGACACAATAAACCGAACCATTCCTGGCATGAAATGTCAATCAAACTTAGCATGGGTTCACCTCACGACCAATCAAAACTAGAAACGTGCTTCGGAGTCCCAAGCGGATGTACAGCAAAACAACCAATGTTTATGCTTGCGAGGCATAGAAGAGCGAAGATGTTTCCATTATTTTAGACAATTATGGTGGTATTGGAGATGCCTGGAAAGCACTGTTGTTATGGGGAGTGTCAATAAGATTCCTGATACCCCAATTGATAGAATTTTTTCTGTTCCCGAAGCCTTTATGACGACTGGCAGACACGAAAAAATGGATAAAAGCTTGCAGTTGGCCACATGGTCAACTGAACCCTGAGAGAATCACAAGACATCACTACATATGCTCGAGAGTAAAATTTCAACTTTTCCGTGTTCCACCATAGTATTCGCAGACTGACTCAGTCGCTTATACTTACATTTGGTCTGCTATATTGGATCATACATCTGTCAGTTGTGTGTGAAGCATTCATGAATCTATGCTGACCCCGTATGGCTATGATGCGAGATGCCTCATTGATGTAAACAGACTCTTGCAATAGCAGCAGTTATCAGGGGTGGGGGGGGGGGGGGGGGGGGGGGGGAAGAGACGTTTACAGGCAGACTTTAAAAAAGTGCACAGATGATTGCCTGCACGCGAACTTCTTTTAGAGACTCAGTAGCGGGATATGCTCATGTGTAGGTAGGATCACCCATAATTTCAGACTAAACACATAAAAACCAATACTACCATGGGAAAGAGCACATAAAAATGTGTGGTCATGCAAAATTTCTAAGCTCTACCTTTTATAGTTTATGAAAAATCACAACTTGATATGGCGAAAATGAGACAATTGCGCATTTCATAAAATTCTAATTTTTGGGTCACATAACTACATAATCTCAAGACTGACAATACCCCCATTTGCTGTACTGTTTAAACCCAATACATAGTTTGTACTAATGCTAATTTAAACAAAGTGATGTCTGCAAGAGGCATAGATCCTCATGATCCCCTGCAAATGTGGGGGCTCATGTGGATCTATGCCTCTTGCAGCTGGATCATGTTCAAGGAAGGGTTAAACAGTTAAATTCCAGTATGCAAAAGACTCTCTGGCCAACGTCGGCCGCAGTGGACCTGTGCACGGTAGCCCTCTGCGGCCAGCATCAGCCTGAGGACCGTTGCCTACTGGGATTACATATTTTTAACAAGGTGACTGAAGAGCTCTCTTTGTGAGAGTGTGGGGCCAATCTAGATCAGCAAGAAGTATTGATTGTCTTGAACCCTTTCGAAAGCAGGGCCTCGTAAAAAATTAATCAGTGTCTCATGCAGTCATATAAAAATGGGGGATAACACAGTTTTTCTCTTGTGATCACATTCTTTCTTGGTCACAGTGCCTTGTTGATCTTTATTCCCAGCTCGGTGAGTGACTGTTGAAATCCCCAACAATTATGTGGTTTTCTGGCAAGAGCTGAATGGTATGCTGTAGCAGTTGGTGATGAGAAGTTCTTCATCTTGCAGGAGGATCTTGATGGTGACAAACTCAAGTTCACCTGCTGCTGTCTGTTCTATCAACAGCGCCAGGATTCCATGCCAGACAAGAGTTATTACTCCCCCTTTGTGTCCAGTGGGTATGTCTCGTTGGAAAGTTTCATAACCTCTGATGAAGAATCTGCGGCTTTCTGTCAAGTGAGTTTCTTGGATGCAGATGACATCAATGTTGTTCTCTTGCAGGAAGGCGTGTAACTCTGTTTTCTTTTGCTGAATGCCTTCTGCGTTCCACTGCACAATCCTCAGAGATGTCATTGGAGTTGTAGAGAGACCAGTAGCACTACTCTGCCTCCCCCTGGTTCCCAGTTTAGCAGAGCCGCCAGTCGCTGAGGTGGGTCCCTTAGGGGTTGAGGGCCCGGCACCGTCCCCGCCTGGCTTTGGTCCACGGGGACGACACCATATTGAAGTGTCCATCTGAGGCATAATCCATGAGGGTTGCGTGTGTGATCGTTTCCCTGACGGGTTTCCACACTATACCAGATGGCATAGTCAGCGACACTCCGACTTCGTTGGTCATTGGTTTCAGTTCCGAGTTTTCCTTCTTGTAGGAGAATTTCCTTAACTGGGACTGAGAGCTTCCCCTGCCCTTGTTTTAATTTTGGAGTTGACTTCTCCTCGGCCAGTTGCCTGCCACAGCTTATGAGTCTGGTCTACCCAAGGAGTTTGTTCGGATCCCATCCCTAGACATGACTGCCGACCAAGGCTGATGAGTCCAATCTACCCACACTCGTGTAAGGAGTTGCACCTAGAATGGCTGCTGCCCATGGTTGGTTTTCTGTTGGGATTTGCTCCCCTAGCCTTTGCCTCTCCCGAGGCACCCACATGGCAGTGGGGCTGTTCACCCATAGTTGGGAGTCTGGTTCACGGGCATCAGGGCGTATCCACACACCGGTGGGCCTGCATGCCGCGTGTCTGGGGGCCAGACCTCCTCTGAGTCCCCTGTAGTTCAGCCTGAGTCTGTAAGGTGCTCAGTTACCGTGTGTCGCCGCGAGGAGGCACTACATGGGGCTTGTTGTTGGAGAGGCTGTGTACTGGCAGAGAGAGACTGACGCATTCTGCCCTCCTTTTCGCAATACTGCTAGCCAGCGGTGGAAGCTGAAAGCGAGAAGTGACAAGCACTACCACTGTGCTACTACACTAGACGCATCACAACAACCATTTTGACACACGCCCTATTCAAAATAGATAATGCAGGCAACATAAAACAAAAAGCAGAAGTGTGTTGTGCTAGCCCTGTTCATGTCAATTAACTAAAGAATTTTGTTTTTTATCAGGCTCAAGTGCAAGTTATACTGGAACAGCCAGCTCCAGAGAAATGTAAGTCCATTTTTCATCACATCCTTCTCATGTTTTTTTCAAACTGTGGGACTTTTGCACCTCTGAAAGCTTGAGGGGGCCCATGCGCTTGACAATCCAGAGTAGTATTTCTTTTTAAACATTATCAGCATTGTTGTAAATAGTTTTATTACAGTGTTGGAATTCATAATTTGTGGATAGTGTCTTTTAAGCAAAATCAATGCCTGAAAGATTAACAGTTTAAGAGTTATTGTTACACGTTTCATGTGGAGAATGATTGTTTTCTGTATGCTGTTTGCATGGATTATTTGTGTTGTTACGTATTTGTTCTTGTTTGTTTGTTTCGTTTCTACAATAGTGGAGGATCAGGAGATGCTACACTTACACAGCTGATGAGAACAATCTACAGTTCTGCACCCAAGCAGAAAATGTAAGGCATAATGTTTATTTAATTGTCTCCATCTTCTGGAGAATGTCTATTTTCATGAGCCTCTGCAGGCTGCATGGGCTCATGTTAGTCTGTGTCTCTTGCAGGCGGAGCTCATTGCATTTGCATCCTGAGGTTCAAAGATATCTTTTTTCTGAAGTCAGCATTGGGAATACAATTTGCTTTTCATGGGTTGCAATTACTGCACTGCTTTTTGTGTGTGTGTGCATAAATCATGCATTTTTGGGAGGCCTTACACATTTTTGGGAGGTGTCTGAGTACGGTACATGCTACATGCGTGCCACTTTAAGACAACCCTTTTTGCATTTGACTCTGAGATCAATGCTTTACATGTCACTTGTCAGCTGCACACTGTTCTGTTACTATGGTGACTCGAACAAGTGGTGGGTGAGTTGGCAGAGGAATCAAGCAAGGAAAACATGTTACATCCAGAACGACATGAATTTCAAGTAGTAGCATTTCACCCCAGTCATCCTCTGTTATGGTGTGTTTGTGTACTGTAACCATTTATTGGAGAAAGTGTCTTGCATGATTTTGTGTCATATGCATTTTTACTGACACAGTGCATACACAAACACAAAACTGAAAAACCAGGGCAACCCCAGCATTTAAATGATTCAAGTATCACCTTGTGCTTGTTGCTGCCCGATCTGTAAACAGTATTGGTTTTTACAGTACCAATGGCTGCATGCACAAGGGGGTTAATTTTGTAATTTGAGTTCTAAATCCTGGTTACAGCTTGTGATATGAACTTTAGTTTATGGTGATGCAGGCGAAGGTGATCAGTTTGGATGTTTTTTGTGCATGTTCAGTTATGCGTTTTACATCTTTGTTACATGATTTTCATGGATTCTGTTTAGCATTTGTAGTATAAGGATTTCAAGATTCAAGAAATTGTATTGTCCATTAAAGGATATTAGCTATGGTACAGTCATGGTAGTGTTATTTTTATTAACCCATTTAGCACAATGAAACACTATCGCCAAAATCATAAATCAGTCCCTCGAGTCGGACATCTTTCCGTCAGAATTCAAATCAGCCGTTGTCAAACCTCTCCTGAAAAAATCAAATCTTGAACCCAACCAGCTAAAGAACTATCGCCCCATTTCAAACCTACCCTTTCTATCTAAAGTTCTTTAGAGAGTTGTTCTTGCACAGCTCACTAAATATCTACAGTCAAACAATCTCGTCCATCCGCTTCAGTCTGCTTACTGTGCTAGGCACAGTACTGAAACTGCTCTCCATTGTGTCGTTAATGGCCTCCTAAGTGCCTATGATGAAAACCAGATCTCAGTTCTTGCCCTGTTAGACCTTTCAGCTACATTTTACACCATTGACCACTCCATCTTGCTCCAGCATCTAGAAAACTACTTTAGTATTTTTGGTAAAGCTCTCACCTGGTTTCACTCATATCTGTCTTCCCGTCAGATTAAAGTATCTATCAAGAACGCTCTTTCTGAAGCTGCTGCGCTAGAGTTTGGGGTCCCCCAGGGGTCTGACCTGGGTCCCATTCTATTTATACTGTACACTCAGCCTCTGTCTCAGGTTATCGCATCGCATTCAACTGATCATCAGATGTACGCGGACAATATACAACTTTGGAAATCTGCACCTCAAAACAGCTCCAGTCAGGCTATTTCAGATGTTCAGAAGTGTATCTCGGATGTTAAGTCCTGGATCATAGTGGATGTGTGAAAATAAACTGCAGTTAAACGAGTGAAAGACCGTCGGTGCCTCTCGACTGCTGCCCAATCCTCCTGACTATGCGCATTTGTGTCGCACCTATTCCCTTTTCTATCATGTACAGACCAGATCGCCACTCTCCGCATCATCGTGGAACAGTCTCTGGAGTGGAGCTCCCCGCTGTACGTCAACTTTGTGGATTATGAGAAAGCATTTGACAGCGTGGACCGAGAGACTCTGTGGAAACTCCTACGACACTACGGTGTACCCACAAAGCTCGTCCGCCTGATCAAGAGCAGCTATGATGGCATGACATGTCGCGTGATCCACGAAGGGCAGTTCACCAGAGAGCTCCAGGTCAGAACTGGTGTCAGGCAGGGTTGTCTGCTGTCTCCGTTCCTCTTCCTACTGGCCATAGACTGGGTCATGAAGATGACCACAGAGCACAGACGAAGTGGAATACAGTGGACACTATGGACACAGCTTGACGACCTCGATTTTGCAGACGACTTGGCATTACTGTCCCACACTCATCAACAAATGCAGGACAAGACCACGAGGCTTGCTGACATCTCGTCCCAAGTGGGCCTCACCATTCACAAACAGAAAACAAAGACAATGAGGCTGAACGCAACCAGGGAAGAACCAGTCTTGCTTGCTGGCACCCCGTTGGAGGAGGTGGAGTCCTTCACCTATCTCGGGAGCATCATAGACAAAAAAGGCGGCACTGATGCAGATGTCAGAGCACGAATCGGTAAAGCCAGAGCAGCCTTTCTCCAGTTGAAAAAAGTGTGGAGTTCCAGAGAGCTGTCACAACACACCAAAGTCCGGATTTTCAACTCCAATGTAAAAGCAGTTCTCCTATATGGAGCAGAGACATGGAGATTGACAAAAACCACAGTCAACAGAGTACAGACCTTCATGAACAGTTGCCTTAGAAGAATTTTGAAAATCCACTGGCCAGAGAAGATCAGCAACGTCAGACTCTGGGAGAGAACAGAGCAGATAACAGCAGAGAATGAAATTGGGCGAAGAAGATGGGGATGGATCGGTCACAGTCTGAGAAAGCCAGCTTCCAGTATCACTAGGCAGGCATTGTCATGGAACCCCCAGGGAAAGAGGAAAAGAGGTAGGCCGAGAAACTCCTGGCGTCGAGACCTCCAAGCAGACATCAAGAGACTGGGAACCACCTGGAGTAGAATCGAAGGAGAAGCACAGGACAGGAGTTGCTGGAGGTCTCTCGTCGACGGCCTATACCCGGGTAGGGGTGACAGGCGTAAGTAAGTAAGTAAGTATTCCCTTTTCTGATTCAGCATCAACCCATCACTCCCATCCTGAGACAACTTCATTGGCTGCCAGTCAAACAATGAGTCTCGTACAAAATAACCTGTCTGTGCTACAAAGCTATTAACTACTCTACCCCTGCCTATCTCGCTGATCTTCTTCAACTGTACACTCCCTCCGTTCATGTAGTGACACATGCCTTCACAGAGTCCCGCTCTGCAAATACAAAACCAGAGGTGACGGTTGTTTTGCACATGTTGGACCTGTTGTCTGGAACTCTCTACCCATAGACATTAGACATTGGCCCTCTTCCACTGCCTTTAAATCTGCCCTTAAGACCCACCTGTTCGTTACCCCAATGTAGCTCAGTTCTTCGTGATTATGTACCTGTGTGTTTGTCTGTGCGTGTGTATTGCAGAATATTTTGTTTCTCTGGCTCTACGACCCCCTCCACTCCCACCCTTTATTTGTAAAACGCCTCGAGCTTATTTTAAGATAAGTGCTATATTCATTCAGTCCTCTCTGCGCCGTCTGGTGCTTGAGGCGACAAGTGCTATATAAGTAGCCATTATTTAAAAAAAAATTATTTCCCACATTTTTTAGGTGTCATGTAATGACTGTACCAGTTGCAGGAGATGGATTGACCATAATAATTCAAGAGTAGTGCCAATCTGGCACTACCCTTGAATTATCATGGTCGATCCATTTCCTGTTGTAGGGCGCTGAGGTTACATCCAAGAGCGTGTGAGATTATTACCCACTTGTGTATGCGGCCCCTCTTACTATAAACAGTAGTGGTGGCTGCATGCACAGGAGGGTTAACTGATAGATTATTATTATATTGATAAATCATTAACCCCTGTGTGCATGCGGCCATCAGTACTGTGAATGGTAGTGGTGACTGTGTGCACACATGGGTTGAATTGCCTGTTCTGTTTCAGTGTGTTGCCTGGCAATGGTGAGCAGGATAACAGCTTCAGCGTGTACGGCCGGGAAGTGGACATCTATGTTGCTTGTAGCGATGATGGCCCACGTGCTGGCAGTAACAAGGTATCAAATCTGGGTTTCAGTTTGTTGATTTTGTAACATGATTTGAAAAATTTAGGAACCCTTGGCAGGTGTCTCTAGGGAGCTACAAGAATTAACCCATAACATCCTGAGGCTGAATTGTCTAAAATGTGCTTGTTGTCCTATGGAGGCTACATTATACATTAGGAGATAGATCAACAATTTAATTTCAAAGGTGGTGCCAGGGTTAATCTAGTAATTTTCAGCTTATCATTTGGAATACACCAGTGTGTGAAATAAGTTTGACTAAAACAGTTCAATGGTAGTGCCAGAATAGCTTGGCGCCTCTAGGCGCCAAGCTATGCTGGCACCGCCCTTAAACTATAGCCATTCTATATATATCCTTACTCGGAAGTACTATGATGATGCAATGTTTATTACAATAAAGTTTTAGGCATTGAAATACCTTTCTTCCAAACTGTCCTATAATGTTGCTTGCATAATGGCAGTGTACAAATTTGAAGCTTTTATCCTCAGTATAATATGGGTTAATCGTTGTGGGCGCATTAAAAATATTCAACTCTTTCCCATCCATTTAGGCTGTTATGTGCTATGGTGTACTGTTGTATTGACTCTAAGCCTACTAAGTAACTTTTCTGTATTATGCACTCTGCCACTAAGTAATGTTTCCTCAAAATCCATACTGATGGCATTACTATAAGAAAAATACCCCTTAGCTTACCAATTTCAGCCTAAGAGTAAGACCCTTTGTGTGTTCCTACACAAAAAGGGACGCAATTCTATGGAGTTGTAACCAAGGACCTGGGTAGTCTCCCCTCCCTCCATATGGTCATGTGAGCAGTGTGATCACGCCAGTCTTACCCTTAGCTTCCCGTGAGAACGGTTCACCGGCTTCAGCCTCCCAGTTTGGATTTGGATTAAGTCCTATGGCTACGCTATCTCCGCAAGTTCTACTAGTAGTTAGGAAGATGGTGAGGTAAGGCCTCAGGTTATGCCTATGAGAAGACCAGCTTGATTGTGGTGGCGTGGGCTTATCCTGTGGAAATTGACGAATTTCAGGATTAGACCGGGCTTAGTCCGTCTTTTCACGGGGCCGTTCGTTCCTGACCCCGTGCGTTTGCATTCATGGCTTCTGCTTTGTGTTGCAGTGCGCAATTTCGCACCTGTAGGAACTGTAAGGGCCTTCAGTGGCCTACGGACTCGCACGAGCTGTGTCTTCCCTTTGTACAAAAAGTGTATCACATCGCACACTATCCGAAGCAATGGCCTGTTTTTTCGGTCGGCCGTATACACAAAACTAGGTGACGTTTGGTCTTGATTTTGTCATTAATTTACTTACTTACTTACTTATGCCTGTCACCCCTGCCAGGGTATAGGCCGTCGACGAGAGACCTCCAGCGACTCCTGTCCTCTGCTTCTCCTTCGATTTTACTCCAGGTGGTTCCCAGTCTCTTGATGTCTGTTGGAGGTCTCGACGCCAGGTGTTTCTCGGCCTGCCTCTTTTCCTCTTTCCCTGGGGGTTCAATGACAGTGCCTGCCTGGTGATACTGGAAGCTGGCTTTCTCAGACTGTGACCAATCCATCCCCATCTTCTTCGCCCAATTTCATTCTCTGCTGTTATCTGCTCTGTTCTCTCCCAGAGTCTGATGTTGCTGATCTTCTCTGGCCAGTGGATTTTCAAAATTCTTCAAGGCAACTGTTTATGAAGATTTGTACTCTGTTGACTGTGGTTTTTGTCAATCTCCAAGTCTCTGCTCCATATAGGAGAACTGCTTTTACATTGGAGTTGAAAATCCGGACTTTGGTGTGTTGGACAGCTCTCTGGAAGTGGAACTCCACACTTTTTTCAACTGGAGAAAGTCTGCTCTGGCTTTACCGATTCGTGCTCTGACATCTGCATCAGTGCCGCCTTTTTTGTCTATGATGCTCCTGAGATAGGTGAAGGACTCCACCTCCTCCAACGGGGTGCCAGCAAGCAAGACTGGTTCTTCCCTGGTTGCATTCAGCCTCATTTTCTTTTTCTGTTTGTGGATGGTGAGGCCCACTTGGGACGAGATGTCAGCAAGCCTCGTGGTCTTGTCCTGCATTTGTTGATGAGTGTGGGACAGTAAAGCCAAGTCGTCTGCAAAATCGAGGTCGTCAAGCTGTGTCCACAGTGTCCACTGTATTCCACTTTGTCTGTGCTCTGTGGTCCTCTTCATGACCCAGTCTATGGCCAGTAGGAAGAGGAACGGAGACAGCAAACACCCCTGCCTGACGCCGGTTCTGACCTGGAGCTCCCTGGTGAACTGCCCTTCGTGGATCACGCGACATGTCATGCCATCGTAGCTGCTCTTGATCAGGCAGACCAGCTTTGTGGGTACACCGTAGTGTCGTAGGAGTTTCCACAGAGTCTCTCGGTCCACGCTGTCAGATGCTTTCTCGTAATCCGCAAAGTTGACGTACAGCGGGGAGCTCCACTCCAGAGACTGTTCCACGATGATGCGGAGAGTGGCGATCTGGTCTGTACATGATCGGTTTTTCCTGAATCCTGCTTGCTGGTCTCTCATCTGGGGGTCAACGGAGCTCTTCATTCTCTCCAGGATGTTCCTGTTGAAGACCTTTCCAGGTACTGACAGCAAGGTGATTTCTCTGTAGTTGGAACACTTGCTGAGGTCGCCTTTCTTGGGAAGCTTGATTAGGTACCCCTCCTTCCAGTCACCCGGCATCACCTCCTTTTCCCAGATCTTTCCAAACAGTGAGTACAGCATCTCTACTGTTGTCTCTAGGTCTGCTTTCAGAGCCTCCGCTGGGATGCCATATGGCCCTGCTGCTTTGCTGTTCTTCAAAAATGCCACTGCTCTTCTGATCTCTTCCCGGCTGGGTCTGTCACAGCTGATGGGTAGGTCGGTCTCTGCTGGCTGGATGTCTGGGGGGTCGGGTGGGCTGGGTCTGTTCAGTAACTCTTCAAAATATTCGGCCCATCTGTCGAGTTGGTCTGCTCTGTCTGCAATAGGCTTGCCTTCTTTGTCTTTTACTGGTCTTTCTGTATGGCCATACTTGCCCGACAATCTTCTGGTAATGTCGTAGAGCTGTTTCATGTTGCTGCTGCCTTTTCTGCCTCTGATGCCAGGCTGTCTGTGTAGTCCCTCTTGTCTGCCCTGATACTCCTCTTCACCTCGCGTTTGGCTTCCGAGTATTCCTCCTGTGCCCTTGCTTTGGCTGCTCTTGTGCGACTGTTGTTGACAACTGCTTTCTTCTGCTTCCTCACTTCTATCTTCTTCAAGGTCTGTGCCGACAGCCTTGATTCCGGATGCGTCCTGGCTAGAGGAGGACAGGGACACGCTCCTAGCGCTTCGTTGCCGGCTCGGGGTCCTGGTCAGCTTGGGGAAGTCGGTCTTTGTCCGTCCCGCCACTTCGTTCGATACATCTGCTGTCAAATTCATATCTAAGTGGATGTGTTTTGTCATCAAAAATGTAAGCCATTTTTTTGGTAATCCATCGTACAGTGTGTCCAAAGTATCCTGTACCCTATCAGTGACCCCTTCCCCTTTCCGGATTACTTGTTAAGACGATCTTGATCTCTTTTACGTAAATTTCTACCCCAGCACGTCAGTCCAAATGTTAGAACGCTAACAATACTGGAGCAGTAAAACATCTGTAAAAGCAGAGTGCTTACATTAAATGATCTGAGCTTTCTCAAACAGTAAAGATGGGTATGCGTTTTTTTTCACAATAGCATCTGTGTTTTGTTTCCAGTTGAGTGCGTTGTCAAAAAGAACACCTAAATACTTGTAGGACTCCACATGCTCAACTTCAGTTCCCTTGATGACGACAGGATCGGGATGATGTTTGTTTTTCCTTAAATCTATGACCATCTCTTTTGTTTTGCCAACATGTAATTCAAGATAGTTTTTATCGCACCATTCTAAAAAGTCATTGATCTCCTTTCGATAGTGTCTGTCGCCCTCATCTGTAATCTGACCAGTCAGCGCCTGTCATCAGCGTATTTGTCCATGACACAGTCGTCACGAATGGCTCTGCAGTCTGCTGTGTACAAAGAAAACAAAAAAGGTGACAAGACAGTCCGCTGTGGTGCACCAGTGTCGGTAAAGAGTACTTCTGAGATTAGATCCGAACTAATTCTGACATACAGTGGGCGGTTAGTGAGATGGTCCAAAACCCAAAGAATGGAGAGGCATTTATGTTCATGTGAACTAGTTTGGAAGCGAGTATGCGTGGCTGAATGGTGTCAAAAGCAGATGAAGAATCATAGAACTTACCGATGGCATTACACAAAGGGCCCTCCCATCTACCCCGCTTGCCGCCTATACGCCAAGAGTAAGACTGGCGTGATCACACTGCTCACATGACCATATGGAGGAGGGGAGACTACCCAGGTCCTTGGTTACAACTCCCAAGAGTTGCGTCCCTTGTTGTGTAGGAACACACGAAGGGTCTTGGGCAGAAATCGGTAAGCTAAGGGGTATTTTCCTTATAGTAATGCCATTGGTAAGTATTTTTCGAAAAAATATCTTTAGAGAAAAATACATTATTTAAGAGTTTACTTCTGGATCCGGTGCACATGCCAAGTAACAGCTGGTAAGGACAGATTCAATGCTAAAAATAGCCAGCACCACACACTGCAAGCGAACTTTGGCTGGGAAGATCTTGCCGCTGATTGTGTTCTAGGGGAAGTACTCTCGCGGCGGCTGAAGTTGATGGGATCGCTGACTGACCTAGAACGTTTTGTGTTTTTGTTAGAGATTGTCCATGAATCAAAAATGCAGTATAAATGGCAAGCACTTGACACACATTGGACTATGGACAGCCAAAGGGTTAGGATTTCCGTAAGCAGAGCCAGTTTGCTTGCTTCCATTAGTGTTTCTCTGTATCTGAAGATAGCAGGGGAGATGATCTCTGCTAGCAAGAGGTATAGATTCACATGAGGGCTGCTGGGGCTGATGACAATCTGTGACTCTGGCATGTGGATTGGGTTCCATGAACAATCATTACAGAGCATACATATTCTGTAGTTTTTTTTACCTGATTCTTATTCTGAGTTAGGAATAACTCAGTGTGTAGGTATAGTGTACATTCACAGGCTTTGGCTCACTATTGTCCAATATGCTGCTGTATGTTCTTGTTCTTTTTGGACAGGTGAAAATCACACCAGTTGTGAACCATGCATGGGAGCAGCGCTACTACTATGGCAATCTGGTTGCTGTTCACCGTGATGGCGACTTTGTGGCTTTTGTTCTCAAGGGTGAATATTCAACAAAACATTTTAACTCATTCAGCCCGACGGCCGTATTTCCCAAATTTTGGAGGCAGCATCTAATCACTATGCACCATTGCAGGAGATGGATCGACCATGATTTAAGGGCAGTGCCAGATTAACTTAGCGCTGACAACTTTTTTTTAGCTTACAGGTTTTTTTCTTGAATACTATTTTCAACTTCAAACCCAAACTTGGTCCAGAGATACCTGATGGTAAGTCCTTCGTATGCATACTAATTTGGACGACCTCTCGGAAAGGTGAAGGGTCACAAGAGATCAGCAGGTCTCATGAAAAAGGTAGACTTTTAGCTTTTGTCCTCACTTTTGCCAAACTTTCAACCAAATTGGGCAGAAAGGTAGCTGGTAAGACCATACTATGCATACTATTTTGGTTCTCTACTTGCAAGGATCAATGCAGATTGACAAAAGTGTGAAAAATTCATTTTTCTCTAAAAGGTATTTTTTCGAAAAATACTTACCGATGACATGACTTTATGGAAATGTCTACTTCTAGCTCAATTTTAGCCTACTTACCCGTTGTGTGCCCACACAACCCGGGAGGCACTCGGGGAACCCCCCTAGAGGGGCCGAGAGTTGTCTCCCGTTTCCCGCCTTACCGGCTCCGGTCACGAGACCGGCCAGTTTTTTCTGATACTTCGCTCGAAAGCGGCAAGCGGGGCAGGAGGGAGGGTCCTCCGAGTCATGTCATCGGTAAGTATTTTTCGAAAAAATACCTTTTAGAGAAAAATGAATTTGTTTCCTCAAAAACATTACCGATGACATGACTTTATGGAAGAATTGCGATGAGGAGGAGGGTGCCGCGCAACTCTTAATGGTAAACAGCGCCGTCCTCCCAGTCGCAACCTCCCGACAATTTTAGCGAAGTGCATAGATAGGCGCCGGTGGCGCCGGGAGGGAGTGTTGCGCCGCGGCGATGTCCCTCACTAGTGCGAGATTCTCTCTTTGGCCTGCCAGGTCCCTGAGGTAGAAGCGGGCGAATACAGATTCAGTCTGCCAGCCCACGGCTGCCACGATGTCCTTGACAGCGCAGTTTCGGTCAAATGCGAGGCTCGTGGCCATGGCTCATACCTCATGTGCGCGAACGAATGTGCAGCCTCTTCGCTCCCTGCGGGGAGATATCTTGATACGCGGAGCGTATAACCCAGCGGAGCCAGGACGAGATCGTCTGGGCTGTTATGTCATTCCTGCTGGGTCTCAGAGGTAGGAAGAGGCGCGAACGCCCTCTGCGGAAGGCTTTAGATCGTCGCAGATAAACTCTAAGGGCGCGCACGGGATCCTGTTGCCTGGTCTCCTGAGACAGAGGGTTGGTTCTTAGCGGCCGTAAGGTGATAACCTGAGGTGCCGTCAGAGGAGACCTGTTCTTGGCCAGGAAGGCAGGGTCAGTGAGGAGTTGAACAGACCCATCCGCTCGGAACTGTAGGCAGGTAGGCCGCGCCGAGAGTGCGTGTAGCTCACTCACCCGAGAGGCGGTAGCAAGGGCCAGCAGGAAGCACGTCTTCGTGTCACATCTGCGAAACGGGCCAAGGTAAGGGTTCAAATCTGTCAGAATTTAACCACGTTAGCACCCAGGGCAGGTCCCAGCGGGGAAGGAGTGAGCGGTGTGTTGGGCGCTGGATGCCGAAGTGACCCATAAGGTCGGCCAAGTCTTTGCAGGCGCCCAGGTCTGGGTGTCCAAGGTGTCGATAAGTGTCAGCGATCATGGACAGGTAACCCCTCACGGTGATGGGGGCCAGGCCTAAGTCTCGAAAGAGCCAGAGGAAGAAGTCCGCCCGCTGAGGATTAGTCAGTTCCGTGGGTGACAGGCCGTGCTCAGAGCACCAGGAACACAGGACTCGCCACTTTCCCTCGTAGACTCGGATGGTGGAAGGTCTGCGGGCCGAAGCGATCGCCTCCACTGCTGCACCCGAGTAGCCTCTAGCTCCGAGGGCTTGCCGCACAACCTCCAGGCGTGAAGGAGGAGCCGCTCCGGGCAGGGGTGGAACCGCGGCTGACGCGGTTGCTTGAGCATGGTGCGTGGGGCGGGAAGCAGCAGGGGCGGGTCCGTGGCGAGGCTGAGAAGGTCGGTGGTCCAGGAGCGGTTCCAGGCGAACGGTGCAACTAACAGCAGGACCGCCGAGCAGCCCCGCAGCTTGAGAAGGACTTTGGGTACGAGAACCGTCGGGGGGAAGGCGTAAGCCACCAGGCCGTCCCAGGGAATGGAGAGTGCATCGACCGCCCAGGCAAGTGGATCGGGAATCGGGGAGACGAAGAGCGGCAGCTGATGGTTCCACCTCGTGGCGAACAAGTTGACCTGGGGAGTCTCCCACCGGGAACAGATCATCCGAAAGATGTCCTGCCGAAGGGTCCATTCCGTGTGCAGGAGCTGGCCGCGGCGAGACAGCGAGTCGGCTAAGACATTCAGGTGTCCGGGGATGTGTCGGGCTCAAATGGTAATACCCCGGTCCTCGCACCAACGCAACATCCGGTAGAGGGGCCTACAAAGGTCGGGAGCGAGTGCCACCTTGTTTCTGGATGTAAGCCACCATAGTCGTGTAGTCCGAGAGGACGAGTAGCTCCTGGTGTCTGAGGAGATCCTCCCAGAACTGCAGGGCTTGCCACACAGCCTGCATCTCCAGCCAATTGATGTGAGTGTGCGCTAAGTCCGCGGGCCAGGGCCCCGAAGTCGAGAGGAACCGAGGAAGGAGATGGGCGCCCCACCCAGTGAGGCTGGCGTCGACACAAAGCGAGGTCTGGGGTGGAGGGGCGGCCAGGGGAACTCCCGACGCTAGCCACGAGTGGTCGGTCCACCGACGAAGATGAGGCAGCAGCATCTGGGGCACCGGAACCAACGTCGTTAAGTCGCCTGACGACGGGCGCCAATGGAGTAGGAGATGCAGCTGGATCGGCCGGGAGTAGAGACGACCTAGGGGGATAAGGTCCGCTGCGGCGTTCAGCAGGCCCAAGCTGGAGCCAGACTCTGGCGGGGGCCACGTCCTGTCGTGCTAACTGACCGGCTAGGTCCGCAATCTTCTGGATCCGGGGGGCCGGGAGGCGCACCGTGTTGAGGTCGGTCGCAAATTCCATACCCAGGTGCACGAAGCGGCGGGACAGCGAGAGATCCGACTTGCCGTCGTTCACTAGGAAGCCCAAGTGTGCCAGAAGCAGTAGCAGCGCATCCCTGTCCGACGCGAGCGAGGTCTCTGACTGGTTCGTAGGAGGAGGTCGTCTAGGTAATTCGACGTCGGACTGGAGGAGGACTGTCGGGCCTTGGCGACTACGGCATCCATCAGCCGGGTGAACACCCAGGGGCTGAGGTTGAGACCGAACGGGAGCGCGCGAAACTGGTATACCACGCCGTCGATCGCAAAGCGGAGGAACTTCCTGGAGGCCTGGTGCATCGGGACATGCAGGTACGCATCTGAAAGGTCCAGGCTGACTGCGAAGTCCAGAGGCTGGACCGCGGCTTTCAGGGCTCGTGCAGTCTCCCTCCGGAAGGAGGGGGCCGTAATGTACTTGTTCAGGGCCGAGAGATCGATCACCGGTCGCCATCTCCCTCCAGGCTTCGGAACGACGAACAAGCGGCTGTAGAAGGCTGGGGAGTAGGGGACGCGTACCACCTCCGTGGCGGCTTTCCTCAGGAGGGAGGAGACCTCTCCCCGAAGAGCGGAGGCCTTCAACGGGTCGCTGGGGATCTCGGTCCAAAGGGGGGAGCGACGCCAAGGAGGCGGGCTGCGAAAGGCGATCCGGAGGTCGGCCGAGACGGTGTCGCAAATCCAGGGGTCGTCGGGAAAGAGTGTGAGCCAATTTCCGCTGAAAAAGGCTAGCCTCCCACCGACCGGAGACCCCGAAGTGGTCGGTGGGGCCAAGGCTGGGGGGCAGTCAGGTAGCCCGCCCGCGACCCGGTCGCCGGGCGGGACGGGGCCAGGCAGGGACACAGGCCCTGGAGGGTCTAGGACGGCCAAGGCGGGGGCCTGCTCAGGGCCGAAGCAGGGCTGACGCAGCAGCGGGTCTAACCGACCGCGAGGCGCGACCCCTAGCCTGTCGGGAGGACGGAAAGCGGCGGGGAGGAGGAGCACTCACAGGCCAGCAGTCGGGGTTGGAGGCTCGAACGGATGACCAGGTGTCGCCGAAAAGCAGGGGGCCACCCAGCGGAGCACGACGAAGCTGCGCACGCAGGTCAGGTGGTATCCCTCGGCAGGCAAGCAGAAGTGCGTCTCGACGCATCAGGGCACAGTTGGCGGAGGCAGCCATAGCATTAACGGATGAGTGGTAGGCGGCTCGGTTGGCGACTTCCGCTGAGACGAGTAAATCCCCAAGGAGAGGCGTGATAGAAGGCTGCCCAGCGTCTTCCACACGACGAACCAGGGCTTGAGTGAGCAGCTCCAGGAACCCAGCGCAGGCTAAGGTGTTCCGGAACCAGAGACGCAGTCAATCCAGGCCATGAGGGAAGGAACGGCGAAGGAGGGTGGAGCCGCCAGCTTGCGACACGGCCGGGGGGTCGATCGCAGGAAGAGGGATGGAGAAAGCCTGGGAATGACCGGCATACCAATCCCGCCGGAAGGCGATGTCCAGGCCAGCCGGCCAGCGACGATCGGAGAAGAACACCGGCTCTCGAGACGCGGGAAGTTGCAGGAGCGCTGAGAAGACATCTCGCAGCTCCTTAAATCCAGGCGGCTGGGGAAGCGACTTGAACCTCTTCACCTGACGCTCGGCATCCACAAAGGCCGAGACCTTCCTCTTCAGGGGGGAAGAGGCTGGGCAGGAGTCCGCTGGCAGAGTGGCCGCGATGATCCTGGCGGTTTCATCCAAGGCTAGGAGGGTCTCCGCCCGGGACGACGACGGAAGGGACGAGGGGACATCATCACCGACGTCGGAGGGCGAAAGGGAGCGAGCATCCTCCTCCAACAGGGCTGCGACGGAGTCTTCGGGCAGCACGCTGAGGGCTTCTTCGTCCAGGGGGTGGCGAGAAGGCGGGTGAGGCACCAAGGAAGGTCGAAGCTTGGGCGGGGGCGCATCTCGAACCTCACGGGAAGCCCGGGCACGAGCCGGCAGCGACGACGGAGGCGGGGATCGCCGAGGCGACCGCGGGAAGGAGCGAGGAGGGGTCCTGTCCGGTGCGTGGCTTCTTCTGGGTGAAGTACGGCGGACAACCGAAGAGGAGTGCCGATCACGGGAAGAAGGTCGACGATGGCGGTGACGCGGCGAACGCATCGAACTGCGAAGGCGAGCGCGACCGAGCGCGCGACGAGGAGTGGCGGGGGGAGCGGCGACGCTCCCGGCGGGGGGAACGATCCTTCCGGCGGCGCTCGCGGGCGAGCGCGAGTGTCTAGCACTGACGGTGGAACGGGAAAGGTCGGGGGCGCGACTGTGTCGCGTAGGTTGAGGCTGACGTCTCTCCTGGCCGGACTCGGTGAGAAGGGCTCTATGCCGGTGTACAGATCCTCCGGAAGGATCAGCGGGCTTATCGTGGAGAGAGAGAGGAGCAAGGCCAGTCAACGTGGGACGGCTCGTGGCGAACTGCTGCAGGCCGGGCTCAGTGAGGCGGGCGCTTTGCCGGCAAACAGACCCTCCGGAAGGGTCAGCGGGCGTGGCAGCAGTGGCAGTCCTCTGGTCAGCGAACAACGCAGAGTCCCGACGATCAATCCGTTCCGAGAGGCCGAGGCGAGGAAGAGCGGTCGTTACCACAGGGGCGACGTCAACAGGAGTGGGACGAGAGATAGCAGACGGAGGTCGCTCTCGCCGGTAAAAAACTCCAGAGGTCAGACCAACGGAACTCCGGCCAGGTCGCACAGACATCGCAGAGATGGTCGAGGCGCAGCCCGAGCAGGGGAGGCAGACCGCATGGTCGTCCGTCGGCCACTTGAAGTCGCCGCATTGAGCGCAGGTAAGCATTTGGTTCCTGCAACAGACAAAGAGCACAAGGTCGCAAAGGCGGACAAGGGAGCCTAGCCCCACACCCAGGTACTCCAAGCGCCGTGACCACCGGCGCGTAAATAGTGGCTACAGTCTCCCAGAGCTAAAGGGCCTTTAAGGTAGACGAACGGCGTGTGGGTGCCCGAAGGCCCTACGAGAACAGAAACCCTAGTCTACAAGGCAACGTCTTCTCGTAACAGTGAAATACCAAAGGAGAGAAGGCGACGTCCCTCGAGGAGACTCGTAAAAAAGGTCGTGCAAGGCGCCGAAGCGTAAGCTCAACAACTGGCGCCCACGTAGTAGCAAAGCCGAAAGGAAAGCCCAACGGTAGCCGGCTCTCGGCCCGAGGGCCGGCTGTGGGAAACTACCGCTACCTTACCTCCGAGACGAATCGGGAACAGGGGGAAGGGTAGTCATACACCTCCACAGTGTAGAGGAGAGCAGCAGAACGACGCCAGCAGAGGCAGGGCACATGAAGAGGCAACGAGCGTAGGCAAGAGAAGGACCGGTCGAAGCGGCGCGAGCGCAAGGCCAGACACGTCTTCTCTGTACGAGCGAAGTAGCAAAACTGGCCGGTCTCGTGACCGGAGCCGGTAAGGCGGGAAACGGGAGACAACTCTCGGCCCCTCTAGGGGGGTTCCCCGAGTGCCTCCCGGGTTGTGTGGGCACACAACTGGTAAGTAGGCTAAAATTGAGCTAGAAGTAGACATTTCCATAAAGTCATGTCATCGGTAATGTTTTTGAGGAAACAAATGTATAAATTTTGAGAAAACATCGCAGGTACAAAAGCCAACCCTTTATGTACTTTAGAACTAGATCGTTTATTCACCGTGGCAGTTTTCCCTAGCTCACTTAGTTTGCCGATAGCGGTAATCTGATCCGTCTATGCAGGCATCGACAGCTGGCTGCAAGCGCCGCAGTAGCAACAAAGAAGCAAAAACGGATACCGCTTGCATACAACTAAAGATTTAGCCAGTTTTTCAGATTTTTATAGCACTAACATATTTCTCACATTGAAGGCAAATGGTCTGCCTTTATCAAGGTTATAATTTCATTTCCTGCACTTACACTGGAAGCGAATAAAACACAAGTGTGTTGTAACCTTTCCCCTAAGAGGCCCAAGTTCAGCTCACGAACACACTGCTGGAAATGGCAACCTAGCTATTCCAAGCAATTTCTACTACTTGCTTCCCACAGCTCCAGAAAAGCTAAGTTAGTAGTCTCATAGAGAGCAGGGTGCGCCAATCCCTCTCTCTCTCTCTCGTGCGTTTGTGTGTGGGTGTGTGTTTGAGAGAGAGAGAGATCTGTAGCATTCCACTCTATTACATGCTGAAAATCTGAACATCCTACCTGTCCTGGTGATAGTCAGGTAATCCAAGCACCAGTATCTGTTTTCTTACTTTGTCAGCGGCATAGACATCCTAAGGAAATGTTCTGTTAAATAGTGAAGCCTCTCACTGTCACATCTAATCCCCCATGCAAACTGTTGCGATCTTTTAGTTTTAGGTCCAACGCCACCTCTGACTTTTCAGGGAAATCCGATACCCCCTGACCTCAGGGTGAGGTCGGAAAACCATCACTTGGACCGTCATGGACACAACCCTTTCCCTTCCTTTTTTGTGCCCTCTTCAGTTTGGCTGGAAACCGTGTCAGGCTGGAAACAGGGTCTAAGTCAGACCAGTACAACGGCAGATGACATAGGTCACTATGGACCCCCTAGAAATTGAATCGGCTGATGTGAATCTGTACATCATTTTGTAGGCCCACTTTACATCCTTATTAGATCCTCCGAATGAGCAAGCCACTACAGACTTATTTGCTTATCCATGGCCTTCCACCTACAAGAGGCATAGATTTTCATGTGCTCATGTAGCTCGTGCATGAAAAGCTGCTGAGAATCAAAGGGCTCTTTTTGCCGTTCTTTCTTGACCTATTTATGGATCCTAAAGTTGAGGACGTTATTACTGGTTAAAGCGTTGAGTGGACTATAGTAGAAGCAGAGTTGCACATACGATATCAATGAGTATAGACTCTATCTCCCTCTCTCTCTCTGCCCTTATGCTGTGTGTGTGTGTGTTACAGAGAGAGAGAGAGAGACTTAATTAACAACGTGCAGGATAAATACTGAGCTGCCTTATCCGTGGGAACTATTTTACTATAAGATTTGCCCATTAGAAGTGTTGACAAAACTCATATATACCAGAGCACTGGCAGGGGAGAATGCTAGTGTCATACCCTAGAGAGTGACGACAGACATAAACCAAACCTCCCCTTTCCCATCCCAAAATCCAACTTCTGGTACTTTTTCAGACTTACACCAAGGTATAACTATGAAGAAAAGGTTGATAGAGGCTAAACTGCTTCTTTCACCCATAATGAACCTCCTATAGCCTTCTCATTAGAGGAAAAATGAGTATTTCATCGCCAGTCTGAGCCTGCCATCTTGTTACTGGCATTGAGGGTAAATTATCCTCTGCACATGCGTGAATATTTCTCTGCACGCATGGGCAAGTGGCAGGTTTAATTGGCAGACGCGCGTAGTGTTGAAACTAAGTGGGCCAGAGCCCGCAGAGAGAAACCGCATTGTCATATGAGCCTTTGAGGACTTTGCCATTCTTGTTGTAGAGTTTATTCCTGCAGTACTCACTTCTGAAAAATCGCTATTGACAGTCAATGGTAATGGGTTACTGTTATCTGATACATGTATTATTTTGAAATGCTTGTGCCCAAAGGCAAATCTGGGGGAAACGTGCGCGTCATCAGTCGCCGGACAGCAGAGCGTGTGCTACTCAAGGGCTTCACAGGGTCTGTCTTGGACGTGGCCTTTGCACACAGTGAAGATGTGGTGTTAGCAGCTGTCGACGAAGTGGGGGGCCTATACGTTTACTCCTGCCAGTTGGGTCCAGGCAGCATTACGTATCCTTTTACTCTTAACACATTCTACCCCAGAACCGAAATCCCCAAATTTTGAAGTTGCCCTCTGAAGATCTGTATTACAATTCTAGAGACAGATTGAGCATGATAGTTCAAGGGTGGTGTCAGAATAGTTTGGCACCTATGGGCGCTAAGCTATTTCGGCACCACCTTTGAACTGTCATGCTCGATCCGTGTCTTGCTGTGGTGTGTCTGTGGCTAAATAAGTTAACAGTACAGACCATCAATCTATTCAGCGTGGACGCACTATAACAAATACTTTGTGCTTGTTCTTCAGCAGTGTGTTTCTTTGTATGTCGGCTAAATCCAGACGAAAAAGGTGACTGCCAAGCATGTAAAATGCAGAGAATAATCTAATTGAGAAAGAAGCACGTTTAGAATTACGCTAAATCAAATGGCAAGTGAAGGATATCTTTTCTGCTAGAAAAGATATCCTTCATTTGCCATGTATCTCCTTCACACTGACAAGATAAGTAGTGAACTGCATACTTGTTTGTTTGTCTATTTTTAAAAAAGGATTATTTTAAAAAAATGTGTTGAAGCAAAAATGAATCTACAGTGGAGTCCGCTTAACATGAATTTCTGGGGACACGGAAAATCACTTTGTGTTAAACGTATTTCGTGTTAAGCAATATGGCCTCAAAATTGATCACGGCCCTCAAGGAGAAAGTGTGTAAGAGATGTGTGCGTGAATGGAACGAGGTTAAAAGTGCACATTATCGTACTTTATATGCATACCTTCAGCTCGCTAGGAAAAGACAGCAAACGTGTTCAGCTCTCGTTTTTTAATGTAAAATCCATCAGGTAAAATCTATAGTAAGTTACAATCCATCAGGTAAAAGCAACACAGGCTGAAGTACAATCCTGCATCGGTAAAAAGGTTGTGTTGGTACACGAATGATGCAACATGAATACAGTTCAGAAACACTAGCCAATGAGAAGACGGATTACAACAGCCAAAGGCTATTCAGACAATCACAGACTAGAGTTCGCTCTATCAGTGCAAGAGCGACACGTGAATTGGTTTTCGGTGAATGGAATCTGTGTTCGTGTTAAACAGGTGAATAACAGTAAAATTGCCCTGGTTGGGAACCAAAACCAGCTTCGTGTAAAACGAAATTTCGTGTTATCAGTGAAATTTTGATATAGAATAAGAAGGCCGTCAGCCGGGAATGCAAAAACGGTTCGTGTTAACCGGGAATTCGTGTAAAGCGAGTTCGTGTTAACTGGACTCCACTGTATGTTCTGGGCCAGTGGTCGTCCGTCTTGTCATCCATAGTAAACTTTAACACTGACATTTTCTCGAAGACTATTCAAGCCACAGTCTTCAAACTTAGCCCAAGGATATGTTGTGGCAAGACCTTTCTAAATATATAAATTTCATTTACCTTTTTCAAAGGTCAAAGGGGATCAGTCAAATTTTGTCAGAGATTGACAAAAGTGTGAAATATTCAAGGATTTTGCAGGTATAAAAGCCAACCCTTTACCTGCGTTAGAACTGGATTGTGCATGTGAGCCATGAGGGCTTTTTCATTCATTTTACAAAGATTAATATTTAATATTAACAAATTGTGAGGTAACTGTGTTTTGTGTGTGTGTGTGTGTTTTTTTCCAGGGGTTCTTCTCTTTTGTTTGTTGGCTGTTTTGTTGCCTAGTACATTTTCACTTTAACTAACACTAGCGCCACACCTCAGCTTATTGTGCGCCAGCCACCCACAACTGTTGCGAGTGAGTACCACCGTGTCATCTGGTGCCCCTACTGGCCAGACGAAGATGCTGATGATGATTTAGACGGTTTGGGGCAGGACTCATCCAAAATGCTGGCCGTTACACAGGAGGAAAAGGTACGATGATATCGTGATGATGAGACTTGTGTGTGTAGGCACCAGTTGTGATAATGATGAATATTTTGACCCATTTAACCCCACGGCCCCACTTCCCAAATTTGGAATTGTTACTTAATGACTATGCACCAGGTGCAGGAGATGGATTGACCTTGATAATTAAAGGGTTTTGCCAAATCAGCTTGACGCCTGAAACCGCCAAGCTAGTCTGGCACAACCCTTGAATTATCATGGTCAGTCCATCTCCTGTTGTAACTGTAGGGTGTTGGGGCTAAATGGGTTTAAGTATGCAGCCACTGGTACTGTAAAAATATCAAAAAAATTAACCACCCGGTGCAGGCAGCCACTGGTAGTGGTTGCCTGCACAAGATGGTTAATGTTTGAATATTTTACAAGCTTTTGCAAGGCTGACCATAGAAGTTTATTGATCGATATGGTCCAATATTGCTGATCAGCACACATGTTAACCCATTCAGCCCTGATGCACTACAGCAGGAGATGGATCGACCATGATAATTCAAGTGTAGTGCCAAGTTAATCTGGCACTACCCTTGAATTATCATGGTCAATCCATCTCCTGCAACGGGTGCATAGTCATTAGATGACACCTCCAAAATTTGGGAAATACAGCTGTCAGGCTGAATGGGTTAATACTGATGACATTTTTGTCCCTTGCTAGATTGAACTGTGGGCAGTAGACCTGGTGACAAAAGACTATGGGTCAGGGCCTCTCAGTTCTGAGGATATTGAGACAGGTCGCATTGTCGTCACTGGTCATAAAAAAGTGAGTGTTTCACCTGACTTTTGATTGTTTTTTTCTCGTTTTTTTGTGTCCTGTCGGTCTTTTTGGATCTTGCACCCATAGGCCATAAGGTCCTGAATCACAAACCAGTACACTTTTCTTCTCATTCACTGTGCAGTGCTTATATACATGATCTTGTGTGGTATTGCTACTCACCCCCCCCCCCCCTTCCCCCACACACACCCCCCTCTATCACTCCCCCTGCACAATTCACACATGTAGACATACTCAAACTCTTCTTTGTTTCTTCAAAAACATTACCGATGACATTACTGTCTGGAAGTGTCAACTACTTACCCAATTTTAGCCTAATAACTTGTGTTCCTACACAACCCGGGAGACACTCGGGGAACCCTAACTAGGGCCAAGAGTAGCCTCCCGTCCCAGCCCATCCGGGCACTCACCACGTGGCCCAATCACAATCGGTCGTTTCTACGTAGCTGTACATTTCAGACATGTTTAGCCTTAGGTCCTGGACCGTTTTTTAACGGTTATTCCCTGGACTGTCATTTTTGTGGATTACTGTGTTCCTTCGGACTTCTGTGTTTGGATTTATGTGCCTGTACTTGGATTTTGGTGATTGTGCTTCGGGAGGACTGTGTTTACGTGCTCTGCTCTCCGTTTACTGTTGGTTCTTTGGAGGTTACTAACCCCGTCACCGCACCGCAGGAGAGGTAAGGTCTCGGCTCCCTCCCTCAGCCGGCCCCGGACCGGGTGCCTGCTTCGGTTGGCGGTCTTTGTTTTCGATCGGTCCGCTTCGCGCACATCTATCGTTCTCGTTCTCGCTGCCTCGCATTGCTTGCGCCCTGTCGCCTGCTATTTCTGCTTTCTGTTGCAGTAACCCTGTGCGTACCAATGGTGTGGAGTTTTTCAGTGGCCGTGTGATAATCACAACTTCTGCCTCCCTTGTGCGGGCTGCATCTCTGACCACACTTGCCCACTGGGCACCGGCCTCCACGTGGCGTGGGTGGGTAGTCTCTCCAGTCACTGACTGAGGGGGCTAGCAGAGTGGTGCCATCATTGTCCAGGATAGGACTTGACGTCAGCAGATATGTTGTTCAGTCTTTTTCTCTGGTCCGGTTTTTAAGGAGCTGTGCTAACCCAGGTCTTACCATGTTGGATTGGTCCTTAAAAATACTTATTATTTTTTGGTCCTTTGGATCCCATGTGTTTGCTGTGCTTGGAGACCCGTGTCGGGGGAGAAGAAGATCCTGGTGGCTGAAACACTCCACTTTGGCCTTGACTTCTGCCTAAACGGGAGGCTAGTCGTACCGGCCTAGTCAGTCGGCTCTTGTCACGTTGAGCCCTATCCCATTGTTGACATGCGGGCTGATATACGGAGCATCATGCTACAGCCGCCGCTGCTGATTAGGTGCTTTATGCCTGTATTCCCCTGCATTCAACGGTGTGATAGAAGGCGGTGGCTCAAACAGTTCAATCGAGCTTACCCCCTTGAGTATATCTTTCGGGCAGTCTCCATTGTGCGTCGGCTGGAGACCCGCCGACAGTTGCACTTTCCCTTGTTGGGCTCGGTGGCGGGCGGGGACCCCCGGGGGATGAATATCTAACATACTATAATATGGAAAACCCAAAAAAACCAAAACTGGCACCAAAGCGGCACATAGCCGCCGACATTGTTATTGAGAACGATAGTGACTGACTGTGAGGAAGCGATGCCTCAGGCGTCGGCCACCTGGCCTCGCTTTCTCATTATCCACAGCAAAGTTAACCCATATCCATCGGTATACGCCCGCGTGCGTACACACCCATTTCCATCGGAATACTCCGCCGCGCGTAGGCCCCCCTTTCCGACGGTATACTCGCCGACGCGTAGTTTAGGTGGTTCCCCTGTGTCCCTCTGTGTACACGTAAACCCCTACTTCCCATGACATCACAGGTTAGTGCTCTAAACGTCATCGAAATATGTGCACATTTCCCAGTTCCGACCGAGAATTTGCCGGAAGTTGTAAGCCTTTTTTACGCTAATTTTCGCCGCGTGTTAGAGTGAATACATCGAGCATGATTGCCGAGCCAGGTCAGAGAGAGGACGTGAGCGATACAAGCGGCTATTTTGAAATAGATCCTGACGACAACATATTAGGGGAAGATGAAGAGTTGGTGGAGATTCGAGATGTACAAGTTTACGATGAGTTGAGTGATTTAGTTCGTCAAATTTTCGGCGATAGTGAGGAAGACAACGATGATTTTCCTGGGTTTCAAGATGGCTGGCAACGTGACAATTTTATTCCTTGCGTCAATAGAAAATGTGTAGTTTTCAAACCACTTGATGGATTTCATTCATTCTTTTTTTATTAGGCAGAAAATAGAAGTGTGTATATTTTACAGGCATATATGCAGCAGTGATTTTGGATCCTTCTATTGAAATAATGTATTTGAACACAAGGTATGTGAACATTTTTGCAATAAACTCACTTTTACACTAAAATATTTTTTTTCTGTTTACTTTTTCTCAGTTTATTTTTACATGGATACATCAATGCTGAATCTGCTGATATGCAACACGTAATGTTTTAGGGTGGGGTTGAGACTGTTTTAAGCCTTTTATACAACTACCACTCGTGCACTAAAATTTCCTAAAAAACGGTCAGCTCTGAGCAGGCACTCTCTGTAAGGCCTCTTAGCTCACCGAGTGCCTGACTGGAAGTGTCTTCCAGATGGATATGGGTTAAAGAGAAGCCTGTTTCCAAGCTGCACCCTTTCCTGGTAGGGGAGACCCTCAGGAGCCGTGTTGGCAGGCCTGAGGCCCAGCGCCTCAGGTCTGGTGACTTGCTGGTAGAGTGCCATACCAGGGCACACTCCAATGGGCTACTGAGGCTCTCCTCTATCGGAGACACTCCAGTGGAGGTCACTCCTCACAAAACGATGAATTCTACGAGAGGAGTGATTAAAGATTAAGCATTGGCCGAACTGTCTGAAGAAGAAAAAAACTGCCTTTGGCCCCCGGCAGAAATGACATAACAGCTCAGACGATATCTTCCTGGCTACGTTGGGTCATACGGTCCGCCTATCAGGACCTTTCCCAAGACAGTGTGAAGAGGCTCAAGATCTGCGCACATGAGGTTCGCGCCATGGCCGCGAGCGTCGCCTTCGATCACAACTGTGCTGTTTGAGACATCGTGGCCGCAGTGGGCTGGCGGGCAGAATCAACATTCGCCCGCTTCTACCTCAGGGATCTGTCGGGCCAGCGAGACAGTCTCGCCCTGGTGGGGGACATCGCCGCAGCGCAACACTCCCTCCCGGCTCCGGAAGCACCGTACGCACTTAGCTAAAATTGTCCGGAGTATGGCGACTGGGTGTGTGGCTCTGTCGTATGCCCTTTATGGCGGTAACTTGGGCGCGGCACCCTCCACCTTTTCGCCATTCTTCCAGACAGTAATGTCATCGGTAATATGTTTGAAGAAACAAATTAATTTTTCTTTAAAATATATTTTTTCAAAAAATACTTACCGATGACATTACTCGGAGGACCCTCCCACCTGCCCCGCTTGCTGCTGGTAAGCTAAGTATCACGACTGATTGTGATTGGGCCATGTGGTGAGTGCCAGGATGGGCTGGGACGGGAGGCTACTCTCGGCCCTATTTAGGGTTCCCTGAGTGCCTCCCGGGTTGTGTAGGAACACAAGTTCTTAGGCTAAAATTGGGTAAGTAGTTGACACTTCCAGACAGTAATGTCATCGGTAAGTATTTTTCGAAAAAATATATTTTAAAGAAAAATTAATTTAAAAACAAAACAAACAACCCACTATCTCTAAATGTTACCGTGAAATTGTTAATGATTTGGACTGATTTTGTTTTCATGTGTTGATATGAGGCCAGTTTTTGATGATATCCAGTTTTTCTATCCATGACCAATTTATCTATTTAATTTCTTGCTGTTGTTTTTTTTTTCTCCAGCCTATTATTGATGCAGTATTTTCACCAGATGGGTCAGCTTTGGCCACCGCATCACTAGATGGGGAGGTCAAGTTCTTTCAGGTGGACTGGTCAGAAAGTGACACAACCTCTTCGCCAAGGTTAATTTATTTTTGAAGTCTAGCTACTTCAGCAGAATAGGTTACATGCTGTGGCAAGGAATTTTCTGACCTGCGGACCTACTGTCACACCAGGGAGGAAGGTTAATTACCACACGGAATTGTTGGATTTTCTTCTGATTTTTAATGATTTGATTTTCCCATTCGCATGACAAACAATAGACAAAGACGTATACAAACCTACGCACTACTCGGTCAATTCATACATGCACCTGTAATACACATTCACACAAAATCCAGAGCACTAATCATATCTCATACACTCATTGTTCCACTGCAATGTTTCATCTCATTGTCTGCTGAAAACTGTATACTATTTAAGCTGATTTTTAGATCCTTGCAGGTATTTAAACAGTCTAATTACATCCGACTGTAAATTGAAGATGAATATATCGTCGCTGCTCGTTGAACCTTGCCACTTGTTGAATGAGCGGTCTCTCATGGTGGCCCGATTCAGTTCTCATGCACACTGATTGAACATGCCTGGAACACCTGAGGCAACTCTCTTGCACACCTGGATCAATTCTCCCATACACCTAAGTTGACTCACATCACACCTGGAATGCATCCATCGAACATCCCACCTGTAGTGCATCTATCCAACATCCCACCTGGAGTGCATCTATCCAATATCCCACCTGGAGTGCATCTATCCAACATCCCACCTGGAGTGCATCTATCCAACATATAAAATTGTATCTCCCAATTAGAAATCCGCCATTTGTTTTGATCGTAGAATGACGACACTTCGTAGCGATGACGACCGCCAACAACTCCCGGACATTGTCGATCATTCCCGACATCGAATAAAATATCATATAACAATCAATTTGACATGTCATGCACACAGACGAATACGATATATTTCCGCGCAACACATAACCTCTCAAGCTTGATCCGAATCACTCAAAAATCAAATAGGCTCAAACGAAATGGTTCCCAATCGACCGACTCCATCCCCGTGAATTCGCTGACACACACCCGATTGTCACACGGTTTCCGATCTAGATCCAATCAACCAACACACTTCCTGAATCTACTATTTAACAAACAAATACCTACCCAATGATGTGTAAATTGTTTATCCCGTTGACTAATTTCATGCCTGTCCGCTGCCCACCATGGCTGTGGATAAGGTCACCGGTTTGTCAGTCCCATCACTCCGTAGTTCTCCAACTACACACCTTTTTCTACACTTCAATTTTGAGCATTCTGCTCCTCCATCATCTATTCAACAATAGATCACTACGCAGCATCAACTACTGCCTCCACTTCCTACAAAACAAATGTTTATCCCGTTGACTAATTTCGTGCCTGTCCGCTGCCCACCCTGGTGCAGCTGAGGCTACGCCAAACTCAAATAACACCTCTGTGTATACTTTCAGTGCTGCGGTGGCAGGCAAGCGCCCCACCAAAGACTTCTCTTGTCAAACCCCAACTTCTTGGTTGGGGCCGGAGCCTCGGATCCTCTCGCCCCTGGAGAGTAACCCTCCTGCGGTGGTGATAAGGAGCCAGGGAACGCAGAAGGCGGACGCTGCCGGTCCGGTGGCAATGCCTTCTGCTGCCCCTAAGCCTCAGCCCCCACCCAAACCTGTCAATCTTACTACCAAGGCTTCTGGCTCTGGTCAGCCTTCTAAGGCCGCCAACTCTGGCGGCAGGAATGCTGCCCCGGCCCAGAAGTCTAAGAAAGTTACGGGACCGCTGTGCGTCTGGGCCCAGAAGGGGGACACTGATGTCCCCCTTCAAAACAAATATGCTGCGTTGGAGGAGCAGATGGAGGGGGTGGAGGTTGTCGTAGCTGGTGCTGCGGCAGCTTCTCCCCCCTCATCTCCGAGGAACCAGAGAAGGCCCGGGAGTCGACCCCCCTCTGTTTCTTCGACTCCTTCCAAAGCACAGGAAAAGGGGGGAAGGAACTCTTCTCCTACACATAAAACCTACCCATGTACTCTCTGCTTCAGTGGAATTGTCGTGGTTTTCACACCAACTTTGAAGAATTACGCCTTCTAGTCAAGTCCTATAACCCCTCGGTAATATCTCTTCAGGAGACTTACCTGAAGACTTCTGACCCTGTCTCCTTTAATGGTTTTAATGCTATCCATAAAGGTTCTGATTCGGAGAGATGCTCGGGTGGAGTGGCTCTTCTCATTAGCAACCAGTTTTTATGTAGCCCTGTTAGTGTTGACACCTGTCTTCAGGCTGTCGCAGCTCGGGTTACCTTAAAGAAGACTATAACCATATGCAGTATTTATCTGCCACCATCCCTGCGGGTCTGTAGTCATGATATTTTTAACTTGGTAGATCAGCTGCCCCCTCCCTTTATTTTCATGGGAAATTTTAAGTCAAGCTCACCTGTGGGGTAGTGACCACTGATGGCAGAGGTCAAATGCTAGAAGATGTTTTTTCTCAACTTAACCTATGTGTTTTTAATGATGGCTCACCTACCTACTCTATCCCAGGTTCAGGATCTAGTTCTGTTCTAGACCTCACTGTGTGTGATCATTCATTCATGCTGGACTTTGACTGGAAGGTCCACGACGACCTGTTTGGTAGTGACCACTTCCCAGTAGTCCTGTCATCGGTCAGCTGTGGGGAGGATCCACCGGTGGGGCGCAATCTTAAGAAAGCTAACTGGCCTCTGTTCGCCTCCCTCTGTCAGTCTCGTATTACAGAGGAGGTGGTCATGTCAGCTGAAGAGCCTGTTTCATCTTTTACTACTATTTTGTTGGACGTAGTGGCTGAAACCGTCCCTAAAACGTCCGCATCAGTCCCTTGGAAGCTGAGAGTACCATGGTTCAATGAAGAGTGCCATAAGGCCCAAAAAGTGCGCAAATCTGCTCTGCGACGTGCTTTCCGTAATCCGTCGCAAGTGAATATTTTAACCTTTAAAAGAGAGAGGGTGAAAGCCCGGTACATTTTTAAACGTGAACGCCGTGCTTCCTGGAGACGCTTCGTCTCATCTTTAACTTCTCGGACTCCGTCCCAGAAAGTCTGGAAGGCTGTTCGGGGAATTAGGGGCAGGGGTGGCTCGGCTTCTGTCGGCCATCTTAGAGATGGTGCCAGCTTGGTCACAGATAAAAAAGCTGTGGCCAGTTTGCTTGCCTCCACCATTGCTCATAATTCTTCAACAGAGCACCCTTCTTCCAGAGAGAGAAGGAGAAGCGAGAGTCTCGTATTTGTGATTTTAAGTCCGATAACTCGGAGGACTATAATGCCCCTTTTTTATTATCAGAATTGCAGCAAGCCTTGCAGAAATGTAATGACTCTGCTGCTGTCCTAGATACCATCCACTATCAATTCCTAACGCATCTGCCTGAGAGGTCACTCCTTGTACTTCTCAAGGCCTTTAACCATATCTGGAGAACCGGCCATTTTCCGCCGGCTTGGCACCAGGCTGTGGTTGTGCTGATCCCCAAGCCGGATAAGGATCCTTCCGACCCGGGCAACTACCGACCTATTGCTTTGACATCATGTTTATGTAAAACTATGGAGCGCCTGGTCAACGCTCGCCTGGTTTCTGGCATCTTGAGTCACAGGGTCTCCTCACAGACCTCCAGTGCGGTTTCCGGCGCTTCCGTAGCACAACTGACCATTTAGTTCGCTTTGAATCATTTATTCGAGATGCTTTTGTCAACAAGCAGCATGTCTATGCAATTTTCTTCGATCTTGAGAAGGCATATGACAATACCTGGAAGTATGGCATAATGTCTGACCTGTTGGACATGGGTTTTAAAGGGCACCTGCCCGTTTTTATTCACAATTTTTTGTCTAACCGGTCGTTCCATGTCCGTGTGGGCTCCACCCTCTCTGACTCCTTTTAGCAGGAGATGCGTGTCCCGCAGGGTAGCATTCTATCTCCTGTTTTATTTAGTATTAAAATTAATAAGATTGTAAAGGCCGTCAAGGATGATTCTGAATGCTCTTTGTTTGTTGACGACTTTGCTTTGTGCGCACGTGGTCGAGGACTTGCGTCCTTTGAGAGGCGCTTGCAGCTGTGCGTTGATCGCATCCAGCGGTGGGTGTCTCTCAATGGATTCAAGTTCTCGCCCTCCAAGACGGTCTGATCCCCACCCGGGTCTGCCCTGGGGGACTTGGGTGGGGTTAGGTACTTTTTAGTTCCCAGGGTCACCCTGGTCAGCCCCACAGGGTGGGTTTCCTTTCTATTCTGGGGCATGTGTTTCTGTCTACCCTTGGTCCATTCACCTGTATTTGTCTTTTTAAAACTCTCCCAACTGTCTGCACTGCCTGTAGCTGTTGATGTTGGATATGTGTTGCTAAATGGTCTTAGCTTTATTTAGGCCCCATGTCTTAGGTTTATTTAACGTATTTGACCGGCTGGCGACATACATTCAATTTTCTGTTTAGTTTTTTTTTCATAAGCAATGCAGGCACGTCCTGAGAAAGCCTTGTTGCTGTCGGGACGTTGAGCAATGTACAATCAATCAATCAATCCAAGACAGTCAGTGTGCATTTAACTAACCAGACGAATTTTTTTCCAGAACCTAGCCTGAGCATTGCTGGAGTGCCAATTAAGGTGGCCGGGGAGGCAAAGTTTCTGGGGGTTATCTTTGACAAAAGACTTACCTTCCGCAACCATATTAATTTCCTCAGAACCTCTTGTCAGAAGGCTCTCGACGTTCTTCGTGTCGTTGGTCGAACTGACTGGGGTGCGGACCTTACTGTGTTACTTCGACTGTACCGGGCCCTTGTTCGGTCCAAACTGGATTACGGCTCTGTGGTGTATGGCTCAGCTTCCAAGTCTGTGCTACAGTGTCTGAACACAATTCACCATCAGGGTCTGCGGATATGTCTTGGGGCCTTCAGGACGTCTCCAGGTCCTAGTCTGTATGCCGAGGCAGGGGAGCCTTCTCTCAAGCTCCGCCGCATCCGCCTCATGCTCAGCTATGTTCTGAAACTGAAGGCCCATCCAGACAATCCGGCCTATGATTGTGTTTTTAAACCATCGATTGCAGAGATTTACGATAACCATCCAGGAGCTGTCCGTCCACTTTCTTTCTGTGTCCGACCTCATCTGCAGGCGGCCGGATTGGACCTGGACAGAGTTTTGGAATCCCTGCAACACATCACTCCACCTTGGCTCTTACCAGTTCGTGACATCTTGCTGGACCTGACTGCCCACAAGAAAGACTCTACTCCACCAGCCATATACCAACAGAGCCTCAATGAACTGCTTTCAATTTTTCCTGGCTATTGTCGTATCTATACGGATGGGTCAAAGTCTGAGGATGGGAGAGTGGCTGCGGCTGCGGTGTCCTCTCGCCATCCTAGACGCCCATTTAAGCCACCGGCTCCCAGACCACTCATCTGTATTTAGTGCAGAACTGCAGGCGATTCTGTTGGCACTCAGGCATGCTTATCGATCTAGAGAAAGGAACTTCCTGATTCTGTCTGACTCTTTCTGCTCTGCAGGCCCTTCAGGGCACGGGAAATGACCACCCACTGCTGGTGCAGATCAGAGAGCTTTACGCGGACTTGATGAAGGAATATTATGACATCATTTTTATTTGGGTCCAAGGGCATGTGGGCATCGAAGGCAACAGGATCGCAGATTCTGCTGCCAATGATGCCCGCAAAGACCCTGTCCTTGACACGCAGACTGTTTATAGTGATTTTAGACATGTGGTTAGTGCGTACATAGCCCGTGAGTGGCAGTCCGAGTGGGATAACGAGGAAGATAACAAGCTGCATGAAGCCCTTCCTAAGTTGTCCGACGGTCTACCTTATCGCTGCGGCAGCCGCCGTGAGGAGACTGTCCTGGCTCGGCTCTACATCGGGCACACGTATGTTACGCACTCTTATTTACTAAAACAGGATGAGCATCCATGGTGTTATGCCTGCGACGAGCAGTACTCTGTTCAACACTTTTTGCTGTCTTGTGCTGATCTAATCGACACAAGGTATAAGCATTTCACAGCAGACTCCTTGAAGGTTTTGTTCCGGGATGTGCCCCCGGACAAGATCTTCAGTTTTCTGAGAGAGTGCCATATTTTTTATAAGATTTGAGCGTTTATAGACTATGCTGTTTCTATTATTTTGACCTTTTTGAGTCTGTCGACATTTTCTTTAAAGACCTGTGCGACATTTTAGCCTGACATTTTAAAGGGATCTTTACATCATGTTTTAAGACCTTTCTTTTAGTCTGGCTGACCAGATTTTTACCCTTCGCGCCGTGAGATGGCCTTAGTTGCCTGCTCGGCGTTAAACCCAAATAACTAACAAGTCAGTCCCATCACTTCGTAGTTCTCCAACTACACACCTTTCTCTACACTTCTACTTTGATCATTCTGCTCCTCCATCATCTATTCAACAATAGATCATAACGCAACATCACCTACTGCCTCCACTTTTTACAAAACTAATTTGTGGGTAAGAGCAAAATCTCTCGTGTGCCGATGCGTCTCCATATTGGCCGTAACGCATACCGTCCGTTCAAACAAATATTCTAGTTTCTACGTCAAATGTTTTTGACGTCACCAAAAAAGAACATGCCATCATCTCAACACAAAATGTAGAACGAAACTTCTATCCAAAAGAAAATAATGAATAATGATTAAAATAAATTGTGACACCTACTTTTATGGTTTATTTCTTCTGATCTTCTGATTAACTATGCACTGTTACAAGTGTACAGACCAACTGCTAGATTGATGTCTGATTATCTGTCGTCAGTTAATCTTCCTTTACCAGGGTGAACATTTGTGAACGTAGTTAAAAAATGACAAGGCTTTTTCAGGGCTCTGGAAAGTTTGTCATTGTTTCATCAAAAAACATTAGCGATGGCATTACTGTATGGAAGTAGCACCTAGCCTAACAATTTCAGCCCGGGATCGTTGTGTACAGCAACGCCACCAGGGAACCCTCAAGTGAGCTGTAACAACGTCCCTGAATAGCTTCCCTTTACTGAGTAGTCTCCCTTACCTTATACGGCACATGTGCAGCCGTTACCAGTTTCTCGCGCTTAGCTTCCGGTTATCGGTTGTCAGCCCAAACGGCTCCCTTCTTTGGCTTTCCAGGGTCACCCTGGTCAGCCCCACAGGGTGGGTTTTTCTCTCTATTCTGGGGCATGTGTTTCTGTCTACCCTTTGTCCATTCACCTGTATTTGCCTTTTTAAAACTCTCCCTACTGTCTGCACTGCCTGTAGCTCTTGATATTGGATGTGTGTTGCTAAATGGTCTTAGCTTTATTTAGGCCCCATGTGTTAGGTTTATTTAACGTATTTGACCGGCTGGCGACATACATTCAATGTTCTGTTGTTTTTTTTTTTTCACAAGCAGTGCAGGCACATCCTGAGAAAGCCTTGTTGCTGTCGGGACGTTAAGCAATGTACAATCAATCAATTCTTTGGCTTTCTTTTTCGCCTACCCGGCACCGGCCTCCACGTGGCGTAGGTGGGTAGTCCGCTCAGTCCCTGACTGAGTGGGCTAGCGGACGGGTGCCATCTTTGTCCAGGATTAGGACTTGATGTCAGCAGATATGTTGTTCAGCCTTTTCACTGGTCCGGTTTTTAAGGAGCTGTGCTAACCTAGGTCGTACCATGTTGGATTGGTCCTTAAAAATACTCGTGACTTTTTGGTCCTTTGGATCCCAAGTGTTTGCCGTGCTTGGAGACCCGTGTCGGGGGAGAAGAGGATCCTGGTGGCTGAGGTTCCCTTTGGGCTGCGGCTCACTGGTGCCAACACTCCACTTCGGCCTTGACTTCTACCTAAACGGGAGGCTAGTCGTACCGGCCTAGTCAATCGGCTCTTGTCACGTTGAGCCCTATCCCACTGTTGACATGCGGGTTGCTATACGGAGCACCATGCTATAGCTTCTGCTGCTGATTAGGTGCTTTACGCCAGTATTCCCCTGCATTCAACGGTGTGATAGAAGGCGGTGGCTCAAACGGTTCAATCGGGCTTACCCCCTTGAGTATATCTTTCGGGCAGTCTCCATTGTGCGTCGGCTGGAGACCCGCCGACAGTTGCACTTTCCCTTGTTGGGCTCGGTGGCGGGCGGGGACCCCCCGGGGGATGAATATCTCTACTAATATAATATGGATAAAACCAAAAAACCAAAACTAGCACAGAAACGGCGCATAGACACCGACATTGCACATGACAGTGATTCAGACTGTGAGGAAGCGACGCCTCAGGCGTCGGCCGTATGGCCTCGCTTCCTCATTGTCCATAGCAAGGTGAAGGAGAAACCAGTTACCAAGCTGCATCCTTTTCTGGTGGGGGAGACCCTCAGGAGCCGTGTTGGCAGGCCTGACGCCCAGCGCCTCAGGTCTGGTGACTTGCTGGTGGAGTGCCGTACTCGGGCACACTCCAGCGGGCTACTGGGGCTCTCTTCCATCGGAGACACTCCTGTGGAAGTCACACCCCACAAAACTATGAATTCGTCAAGAGGCGTAATCAAAGATCAAGCTTTGGCAGAACTGTCAGAAGATGAACTTGTAAGGAACCTTAAGTCTCAGGGGGTGACTTGCGTCAGGCGCTTCGCTTCCAAGCGAGGTGGTGGGGAGATCCGTCTCCCTACCATCATCCTGACGTTTGGCACCCCCACCCCTCCTACTACCATCTGGGGAGGTTACTACTCCCTGAGAGTGAAAAAGTACGTCCCTCTTCCCCTCCGGTGCTTTAAGTGCCAAAAGTATGGCCATGGGCAGAAGACATGCCGTCAGGCAGAGGCTTCATGCGCCCGTTGCACTAGGCCCGGACACTCTGCTGAGTCCTGCACAGCCACCCCCCTGTGTGTGAATTGCCAGGGGGCGCATATGGCTTCGGATAAGAAATGCCCTCGTTGGATATCCGAGTGCAAGATTCAGCAGGTGCGTGTGGAGAAGGGGCTGTCCTTTCTGGATGCCAAAAAACTGGTTGAAGGCCCTGGTGCAGCTGCGGCTGCCCCAACCTCTAACACCTCAGTGTATACTTTTAGTGCAGCGGTGGCAGGCAAGCGCCCCACCAAAGACTTTTCATGTCAGACCCCAACTTCTTGGTTGGGGGCGGAGCCTCGGCTCATCTCGCCCCTGGAGAGTAACCCTCCTCCGGTGGTGACAAGGAGCCAGGGAACGCAGAAGGCGGACACTGCCGGTCCGGTTGTGCCGCCTTCTGTTGCCCCTAAGCCTCAGCCCCCACCCAAACCTGTTAGTCAGTCAACTCCAAAGGCTTCTGGCTCTGGTCAGCCTTCTAAGGCCGCTAACTCTAGCGGCAGGAACGCTGCCCAGGACCAGAAGTCTAAGAAATCTATGGGACCGCTGTGCGCACGGGCCCAGAAGGGGAACACAGATGTGCCCCTTCAAAACAAATATGCTGCACTGGAGGAGCGGATGGAGGGAGTGGAAGTTGTTGTTGCTGATGCTGCGGCAGCTCCACCCCCTTCCTCTCCGAAGAACCAGAGGAGGCCCGGGAGCCGGCCCCCCTCTGTTTCTTCAACTCCTTCCAAGGTAAAGGAAAAAGGGGGGAAAAACTCCTTACCCCCAGATCAGACTTAATCATGGACTCTTTGCTTCAGTGGAATTGTCGTGGTTTTCGAGCTAACTTTGAGGAATTACGTCTTTTAGTCAAGTTCTATAACCCCTCAGTCATATCTCTTCAGGAGACTTACCTGAAGACTTCTGACCCTGTGTCTTTTAATGGTTTTAATGTTATACATAAAGGCTCTGATTCGGAGAGGCGCTCGGGTGGAGCGGCTCTTCTCATTAGTAGCCAAATTTTATGTAGCCCCGTTAGCATCGACACCTGTCTTCAGGCTGTCGCTGCTCGGGTTACCTTAAAAAAGACCATAACCATATGCAGTATTTACCTGCCACCATCACTGCGGGTCTGTAGCAATGATATTTTTCACTTAGTAGATCAACTGCCCCCTCCCTTTATTCTCATGGGGGATTTTAACGGTCATGCTCACCTTTGGGGTAGTGACCACTATGATGGCAGAGGTCAGATGTTAGAAGATGTTTTTTCTCAACTTAACCTATGTGTCTTTAACGATGGCTCACCTACATACTCTAACTCAGGTTCCGGATCTAGTTCTGTTCTAGACCTCACTGTGTGTGATCCTTCTCTCATGCTGGACTTTGACTGGAAGGTTCACGACGACCTGTGTGGTAGTGACCACTTCCCAGTAGTCCTGTCATCGGTCAGCTGTGAGGAGGATTCGCCGGTGGGGCGCTGGAATCTCAAGAAAGCTAACTGGTCTCTGTTTGCCTCTCTCTGTCAGTCTCGTCTTACAGAGGAGGTGATCATGTCAGCTGAAGAACCTGTTTCTTGTTTTACTTCTATTTTGTTGGAGGTTGCAGGTGAAACCATCCCTAGAACTTCCACATCACTCCCTCGGAAGCCGAGAGTACCATGGTTCAATGAAGAGTGCCGCAAGGCCCAAACAATGCGCAAATCTGCTCAGCGACGTGCATTTCGTAATCCATCGCAAGCAAATATTTTAACCTTTAAAAGACAGCGGGCGAAAGCCCGTTATATTTTTAAACGTGAACGCCGTGCTTCCTGGAGACGCTTCGTCTCATCTTTATCTTCTAGGACTCCGTCCCAAAAAGTCTGGAAGGCTGTTCGAAGAATTAGGGGCAGGGGTGGCTCGGCTTTGTAAAAGCAGTTCTCCTATATGGAGCAGAGACTTGGAGATTGACAAAAACCACAGTCAACAGAGTACAGACCTTCATGAACAGTTGCCTTAGAAGAATTTTGAAAATCCACTGGCCAGAGAAGATCAGCAACGTCAGACTCTGGGAGAGAACAGAGCAGATAACAGCAGAGAATGAAATTGGGCGAAGAAGATGGGGATGGATCGGTCACAGTCTGAGAAAGCCAGCTTCCAGTATCACTAGGCAGGCATTGTCATGGAACCCCCAGGGAAAGAGGAAAAGAGGTAGGCCGAGAAACTCCTGGCGTCGAGACCTCCAAGCAGACATCAAGAGACTGGGAACCACCTGGGGTAGAATCGAGGGAGAAGCACAGGACAGGAGTTGCTGGAGGTCTCTCGTCGACGGCCTATACCCGGGTAGGGGTGACAGGCGTAAGTAAGTAAGTAAGTAAGTGGCTCGGCTTCTGTCGGCCATCTTAGAGATGGTGCCAGTTTGGTCACAGATAAAAAGGCTGTGGCCAATTTGCTTGCCTCCACCATTGCCCATAATTCTTCAACAGAGCATTATTCACCTTTCTTTAAGAGAGAGAAGGAGAAGCGAGAATCTTGTGCTTGTGATTTTATATCGGATAACTTGGAAGACTATAATGCCCCTTTTACGTTTTCAGAATTGCAGCAAGCCATGCAGAAATGTACTGACTCTGCTGCTGGATTAGATACCATCCATTATCAGCTCATAACACATCTGCCTGAGGATTCACTCCTTGTACTTCTCAAGGCCTTTAACCATATCTGGATAACCGGTCATTTTCCGCCATCTTGGCGCCAGGCTGTGGTTGTGCCAATTCCCAAGCCGGGTAAGGATCCTTCCGACCCGGGCAACTACCGGCCAATAGCTTTGACATCATGTTTATGTAAAACTATGGAACGCTTGGTCAACGCCCGACTGGTGTGGCATCTTGAGTCACAGGGTCTCATCACAGACCTCCAGTGCGGTTTCCGGCGCTTCCGTAGTACAACTGACCATCTAGTCCGCTTTGAGTCTTTTATCCGAGATGCTTTTGTCAACAAGCAGCATTTCTATGCAATTTTCTTTGATCTTGAAAAGGCATATGACACTACCTGGAAGCATGGTATAATGTCTGATTTGTCGGACATGGGTTTTAAAGGGCATCTGCCCGTTTTTATTCACAATTTTTTGTCCAACAGGTCGTTCCATGTCCGTGTGGGCTCCACCCTCTCCTACTCCTTTGAACAGGAGATGGGTGTCCCGCAGGGCAGTATTCTATCTCCTGTTTTATTTAGCATTAAAATAAATAACATTGTAAAGGCCGTCAAGGATGATTCTGAATGCTCTTTGTTTGTGGACGACTTTGCTTTGTGTGCACGAGGTCGAGGACTTGCGTCCCTTGAGAGGCGCTTGCAGCTGTGCGTTGATCGCATCCAGGGGTGGGTGTCTCTCAATGGATTCAGATTCTCGCCCTCCAAGACAGTCTGTGTGCATTTTACTAACCAGACGAAATTTTTTCCAGAACCTAGCCTGAGCATTGCTGGAGTGCCAATTAAGGTGGCTGAAGAGGCTAAGTTTTTGGGGGTCATCTTTGACAAAAGATTGACCTTCTGCAACCATGTTAACTACCTTAGAACCTCTTGTCGGAAGGCCCTCGACATTCTTCGTGTCGTTGGTCGTACTCACTGGGGTGCAGACCGCATCGTCTTACTTCGACTGTACCGGGCCCTTGTTCGGTCCAAACTGGATTACGGCTCTGTGGTATATGGCTCGGCTTCCAAGTCTGTTCTGCAGCGTCTGAACACAATTCACCATCAAGGTCTGCGCATATGTCTGGGAGCCTTCAGGACATCTCCAGTTCCTAGTCTGTATGCAGAGGCAGGGGAGCCTTCTCTCAGGCTCCGCCGCATCCGCCTCATGCTCAGCTACGTTCTGAAGCTGAAGGCCCATCCAGAAAATCCTGCCTATGATTGTGTTTTTAACCCGTCGTTTGCAGAGATTTACGATGCCCATCCGGGAGCTGTCCGTCCACTTTCCTTCCGTGTCCGACCTCATCTGCAGGCGGCCGGAGTGGACCTGGACAAAGTTTCGGAATCTCTGCAACACGTCACTCCACCCTGGCTACTACCAGTTCCTGACATCTTGCTGGACTTGACTGCCCACAAGAAGGATTGTACTCCACCAGCCATATACCAACAGAGCCTCAATGAACTCCTTTCAATTTTTCCTGGCTATTGTCGTCTTTATACGGATGGGTCCAAGTCTGAGGATGGAAGAGTGGCTGCGGCTGCAGTGTCCTCTCGCCATCCTAGACGCCCATTTAAGCTCCGTCTCCCTGACCATTCCTCTGTATTTAGTGCAGAACTGCAGGCCATTCTGCTAGCACTCAAGCATGCCTATCAGTCTCGGGAAAGGAACTTCCTGATTCTGTCTGACTCTCTTTCTGCCCTGCAGGCCCTTCAGGGCGCGGGAACAGACCATCCACTGCTGGTGCAGATTAGAGAGCTCTACGCGGACTTGATGAAGGAATATTATGACATCATTTTTATTTGGGTCCCAGGCCATGTGGGCATCGAAGGCAACAGAATCGCAGATTCTGCTGCCAACAGTGCCCGCAGTGACCCTGTCCCTGACACACAGACTGTCCATAGTGATTTTAAACCTGTTATTAGTGCGTACATAGCCCGCGAGTGGCAGTCCGAGTGGGACAAAGAGGAAGGGAACAAGCTTCATGAAGCTCTTCCTAAGTTGTCTGACAGTCTACCTTTCCGCTGCGGCAGCCGCCGTGAGGAGACTGTCCTTGTTCGGCTCCACATCGGGCACACATATGTTACGCACTCTTACTTACTTAAACAGGATGAGCGTCCATGGTGTTTTGCCTGTGATGAGCAGTTTTCTGTTCGACACTTTTTGCTGTATTGTGCTGACCTAATTGACACCAGATATAAACACTTCACAGCAGACTCCTTGAAGGTTTTGTTCCGGGATGTTCCCCCGGACAAAATCTTCAATTTTTTGAGAGAATGCAATATTTTTAACAAGATCTGAGCATTCATAGACTATGTGAATTTTTTTATTTGCCCTTTTTGAGAGTCTGTAGACGTTTCTTTTCCAGACATGTGCGACATTTTAGCCTGAGATTTTTAATCTATATTTACATCTTGTCTTAAGACCTTACTTTTAGTCTGGCTGACCAGATTTTTACCCATCCCGCCGTGAGATGGCCTTAGTCGCCTGCTCGGCGTTAAACCCAAATAACTAACTAAGCTTTCTTTTTCGGCCTTTCTAAGTGTGTATAAGTTCGATCTTGGATACTATTATCACCCGGCGTCCCCGCGTTTTCCGGCCAGGCAGCGGCATTGATCTGTGGATCTCTCTTCGCTTCGTATTGATCAAAAATTCTCAGCGCGTTTCGTGTTCTGACATCGTGACCGTTGCCGGTGTTCCTTTTACGCCGTACCTTTATTCTGTTACAGAATGCAAGTTCAGACGTGTCGGCGTTGTAAGGATTTTCAGTGGCCCACTGATAATCATTCCATCTGCCTTCCGTGTTCTGGATGTTCCACTTCTCGAACATGCAACGTGTGTGCCTCATGGAGGGAACTTCAATGGTCGCAGTTGTGGGGCTTTTACCGCAGGGAACAACCCGCTAACCCCCAGGTCCCACGCTTGCAGCCGGGTAGTCTGTCCGTCAGGAACACCGTTACTGCTGCTATGCCTTCTGCCATCACCGGCCCACGGCGTGCTTTGTCGGATGTTGTGGTGTCCTTGAGCCACTCGGAACAGCCGATTGCTCTGCGCCCGATCTTATCACCATTGACGGGACATCTTGACCGAGGTGAGAGGCGCCCTCATGCTCAGCGGCCACTGCAACAGTGAACAGAGCGGAAATGAAACGCGCATAGCCCAGAGGCTACGTAACCGAGCAGACGACCGTTAAAACCGACAATCGAAGATGAAGTCGAAACGAACGGCAAAATGCCGCAAATCCACGGAAATTGCCCAATTCGCCACAATCATCGCGGGAGGCAATGTCCGAGGCCTTACCTGGCCTTGTTAAGACAAACAGGGCCGAAGAATGGACAAAAAAGACAATGATAACGGGAGACTGAGAAACAAGGATCTAAACAAAATGGCAGTCAAGTATGAACTGGAAATAACGGCCTCTTGCGAGATTTGGAAGGGAGGTTACTCCAAGGATAGGGAGGACACTCGGGGGATTAGGTAACTGCTTGCTAGAGGTACGTCCCTGGTTGTGTGGCAACACACAACAATTTTTGGAGACTGAAATTGTCAGTTAAGTATATCTTCCTCTCAGTAATACCATCGGTAAGTATTTTTCGAAAAAATTTATTTTAAAGAAAAATACATTTTAGTCAAGTTCTATAACCCCTCAGTAATATCTCTTCAGGAGACTTACCTGAAGACTTCTGACCCTGTGTCTTTTAATGGTTTTAATGTTATACATAAAGGCTCTGATTCGGAGAGGCGCTCGGGTGGAGCGGCTCTTCTCATTAGTAGCCAAATTTTATGTAGCCCCGTTAGCATCGACACCTGTCTTCAGGTTGTCGCAGCTCGGGTTACCTTAAAGAAGACCATAACCATATGCAGTATTTACCTGCCACAATCACTGCGGGTCTGTAGCAATGATATTTTTAACTTAGTAGATCAACTGCCCCCTCCCTTTATTCTTATGGGGGATTTAACGGTCACGCTCACCTTTGGGGTAGTGACCACTATGATGGCAGAGGTCAGATGTTAGAAGATGTTTTTTCTCAACTTAACCTATGTGTCTTTAAAGATGGCTCACCTACATACTCTAACTCAGGTTCCGGATCTAGTTCTGTTCTAGACCTCACTGTGTGTGATCCTTCTCTCATGCTGGACTTTGGAAGGTTCACGACGACCTGTGTGGTAGTGACCACTTCTCAGTAGTCCTGTCATCGGTCAGCTGTGAGGAGAAGTTGCCGGTGGGGCGCTGGGATCTCAAGAAAGCTAACTGGTCTCTGTTTGCCTCTCTCTGTCAGTCTCGTCTTACAGAGGAGGTGGTCATGTCAGCTGAAGAACCTGTTTCTTGTTTTACTTCTATTTTGTTGGAGGTTGCAGGTGAAACCATCCCTAGAACTTCCACATCACTCCCTCGGAAGCCGAGAGTACCATGGTTCAATGAAGAGTGCCGCAAGGCCCAAACAATGCGCAAATCTGCTCAGCGACGTGCTTTTCGTAATCCGTCGCAAGCAAATATTTGTTTCCTCAAAAACATTACCGATGACATTACTGTCTGGAAGTGTCTACTACTTACTCAATTTTAGCCTAAGAACTTGTTGTGTTCCTTCACCACCCGGGAGGCACTCGGGGAACCCTCATTAGGGCTGAGAGTAGCCTCCCGTCCCAGTCCAATGATGCGTCCACTACGTGGCCCAATCACAAATCAGTCGTTTCTACTTAGCTCTGAAGTTTAGACGTGTTAGCCTATCGCTCCACCGACCGTTGCTAACGGTTTTTTCCCTGCTCTTCTTTCTGTGGATTACTGTGTTCCTTCCGACTTGTGTGCTTGGATTTATGTGCCTGTGTGTGTTTTTCAAGGATTGTGCTTCGAGTGAACTGTGTTTTTCTTCGTTCTGGTGATAACGGAAAAAAAAAAAAAAATAAAATAAAATAAAACAAAACAAACAAAGGAAGGTACTCCCTGTGGTGTTTACTGCTCCGGCTATGGAGATTCCTCCATCCGTCGCCACGTCGCAGGAGAGGTAAGGTCTTGGCCCCTCCCTCACAAGGCCCCGGCCCGGGTGCCTGTTTCCGTTTGTTTCGTCGGATCGCGCATCGCTTTCGTTCTCGTTTTCGCGCATTCCGAGTGCTTGCGCCCAGTCGCCTGCTATTTCTGTTTGTATGTTGCAGTAACCCCGTGCGTACCTGCGACAAGTGTGGATCTTTCCGGTGGCCGTGTGACGATCATGATTTTTGCCTTCCTTGTACGGGATGCACTTCGGACCATACTTGCACCGTCTGCGCCGCCTGGCCCGAGCAGCAATGGTCGCAGCTTTGGAGTCTTTACAGGCGCGAGCGTCCGCATTCGCCTAGTGACAGGGCTTCTTTCCTAGAGCCCACATCAGTGCTTGGCACTGTTTCCAAACGTGTGGGCGCGGACCGTGAGGATCCACTGAGCCGTCGGCCGCTTGAGCTTCGCTCATCTTCCCTCACTTCTAATCGGACACCGCCTGCTGACTCTTACGGGGAGTCCGCCTTAGGGCGCAGCGTTTGCCTTACGGGGGCACGCATACCGCGACAACCCTCGCGTAGTACGTTGTCCAAAATTAATCGAATTTCTGGAGACCGTGCGGATCAGCTGAATCATCCTCCGCTGGCGATTTCCTCATCCTCCAAACTCTCTAACCGGACACAGCCTGCTGACTCTTACGGGGAGTCCGCCTTAGGGCTTAGCGTTTGCCTTACGGGGGCGCGCATACCGCGACATAATTCGCGTAGTACGTTGTCCGCAGCTAGTCGCGTTCTAATGGACCGTGACGATCAACTGCGCTGTCGGCCGCTGCACATTGGCTCATCCACAAAGATTTCTAAACGGACAACGCCTGCTGGCTCTTACGGGGAGTCCGCCTTAGGGCGTAGCGTTTGCCTTCCGGGGGCACGCATTACACGACATGCTTCGCGCAGTCCATTGTCCGAAAATCGTCGTATGCGATCTCATTTGCACAAGTCTGCGTGCTCTTACGGAGAGCCGCCTATGCGGCAACGTACCCGCCGTACAGAGACTGGCGCGAGATCCCGGTCCAGGCGTCATCGGTTTGATGACCGTATTCTTCTTTCTCACGTGACCTCCAATACTCCACACACTCACGCGTCGGGTGACTACCGTCAGGAGCATCGTTCTACTGTCCGTTCCGATCGCCGCCGTCCTCGGCATTCATCATCATCTTCCCTTTCATCTCCTTCTCCCGCTTCGGTTCCCCGTTCGGCTTCCAGCTTGTCTCGGTCTGCCCCTCCCCTTCCGTCCCGTCACCCGTCCCCTTCCCCTCCTCGGCCCCGTATTCGGACCTCCGCTGGTAAAGTTCACCGTGTCCACCACTCCCGTCATCGCAGCCGCTCCCGTCATCGCAGTCGTTCTCCCCGTTCACGTCACACGGTTCCCTCTAGGTCCCCCCCTCCCGTTTATACCTTTCCCCTGCACCCGCTTCGCCATCCTCCCGCGGTACGACGTTCGCCGGTGGCTACAATTTCTCATCCGGACGGGCTCCGCGCCGTTTCTCCTTTACGGACCCTCCATCGGATCTCCCTCCCTACACGCGAGGAGGACACCCTTAGTCTACTTCCTGAGGATTCGGTCTCTAATCTCCTCGACTTTGGCGGCCGCTCCCTTTCGCCGCACTCTGATATATCGGATGCGCTTGTGTCGACTACACTCCCTTCGTCGTCGCGCACGGAAACGCTTCTTGGCATTAATGAAGCGGCTCGTATTGTCGTGGCCGCCCTACCGAAAGACGAATGCCCTCCGTCCCCCCCGCTCAAACGGAAGGTGTCCGCCTTTGTTGATTCGGACCGGCAACATAAGAGATTCAAGTCGCTGCCTCAACCGCCTGGATTTCAAGATATGCGGGATTCATTCTCCGCTCATCTACACACGGATTCACAAGATCCCTCCTTTTTTACGGACCGCAAGTGGCCGGCTGACCTTGACATCGCGTTCCGCCAATCTTGGTACGCGGGCCATTCACAGTCTTTTCAGTGCGCACTTCCCACGTTGGACCCTCCAGTTGTGGCGCAACTTGGCGGCAACTCTAAGCTACGTTACACTTTCCCGCGTGGTTTGGATAAGACGGCGTCCCTAGTGCGGAACACCTTGGCCTGTGGGGGTTTTCTGGAGCTTATCACACAAGCTTTTATTCGTCGCATTGAAGACTCACGAGAATCTTCACCCCTTCTTGGTGATCTCCTCACTTTAGCGGTCGCGGCTAACCGGGCAGCTTATCACTCTTCCGTCAACGCGATGGCGGCTGCTGCTAACTGCGATCTCATGCGTCGGGATGCCGTTCTACAAGCCTGTCGTGGATTGCCCCCTGATTTGAAGTCTCAACTGCGTCGGGCTCCTCTTGGTGGACGTCTCCTCTTTGGGGAGACTTGGCAGAAAGTGAAGGACGGAAATTTAGACCGCTGGCCCAAAGGCTTTACCACTTCTCACTTTCACGCCGCCCGCAAGGCCGTGGGTCGCGCCCTGCGGAACTCCAGACCCTCTTCGACCTTCATTCCCCGTCATTCCAACGCGTCCCGGAGGGCTCCCGCTTTCGGCCGCGGTAAACCCGTTCAGACCTCTATCCCCTCCTGGCCCAAGCCTGCCCGCCGCCCGGGTCGAGGGCGCGGCAGGTTTCAATGACTACCTTCCGTTCCAGTTCCCGCCGACCCCTCGGGAGTCTCCGGTCGGCGGGAGACTGGCCCTTTGCAGCGACGTATGGCGGGCGCTGCTACCGGACGACCCTTGGGTCCTTACTACCATCTCCGAGGGTCTCTCGATTTCGTTCCGTTCCCCTCCGCCGTTGAGACGATCTCCGGTATGGACAGACGTTCCATCCGACGAGTTAAGAGCTATCGCCTTGCGCGGAGAGGTGGCCTCCCTTCTACAGAAGGCTGCCACGGAGGTAGTGTCTCGTCTCCACTCCCCGGCATTTTACAGCCGCATATTCGTAGTTCCGAAGCCAGACGGAAAGTGGCGTCCTGTCATCGATCTCTCGGCGCTGAACAAGTTTATACTGGCTCCGACTTTTCGCATGGAGACCACCCGGACGCTCCGGGCCGCTGTGCAACCTATGGATTTTGCAGTCAGCCTCGATCTTTCAGATGCGTATCTCCATGTTCCCATACATCCGGCATCCAGACGGTATCTCCGCTTCGCTTTCGAAGGCGTGATCTACCAGTTTCGCGCCCTTCCCTTCGGTCTCAACCTCAGCCCGTGGGTTTTCACTCGCATCATGGATGCAGTCGTCGCCAAGGCTCGACAGTCCTCCTCCAGTCCGATCTCCAACTACTTAGACGACCTTCTCATAAGGAATGCGTCGGAGTCGGTGCTGCGGATGGACAGGGACGCTCTACTCCTACTCTTGTCCCGCTTGGGATTTCTACTCCATGCCCGCAAGTCGGACCTCTCTCCATCTCGCCGGTTTATTCATCTTGGGATGGAATTTGCAACCGACCTCAACCGTGTGTGTTTACCAGAACCTCGGATCACGAAGTTAACCTCCCTCACTTCTCGGGTTGCCCGGTCGGAATCCGTTCCCGCCAGAGTCTGGCTACAACTCCTCGGCTTGATGAATGCAGCGGCGGATCTCCTCCCCCTGGGTCGTCTTCACTCCCGCCCACTTCAGTTACACCTCCTGCTTCATTGGAGGCCATCCTCCGGCGACCTCGATGCCCTGGTGCCGGTGTCTCCAATCCTTCACTCTCACCTACGGCGTTGGATGGACACTTCTTGGCTAGCTTCGGGAGTCCCTCTTGCCTCACCGCCCCCTCAGCTCTCGCTCTGTGTGGATGCGAGTCTCGCTGGGTGGGGTGCACACCTGCTTCCGAGTTTCCTTTCGACGTCCGGCCTCTGGACCCCGGACCTGACAGACAGACACATCAACTGGCTCGAGCTACAAGCAGTGTGGCAGGCGCTCATGGTGTGGGAAGTCCACCTTTGCAACCAGACGCTTCTTGTCATGTCGGACAACACTACGGTCGTCTCATACATTCAGAAGCAGGGAGGTACCCACTCTCCGGATCTCTGCATTCTCCTCTACCGCCTGATGTGCTGGTGCGAGCACCGCGGCATCTCTCTCCGAGCTCGACATATCCCCGGACGCTTGAACGTCTTGGCCGACTCCCTCTCTCGACGCGGCCAACTTCTCCACACGGAATGGACTCTTCACCCGGACATCTTTCAGCTGATCTGCGATCACTGGGAGACTCCCATGATCGACTTATTTGCCACAAGGTGGAATCATCAACTTCCCCTCTTCGTCTCCCCCATTCCAGACCCTCTCGCCTGGGCAGTCGATGCGCTATCCATTCCGTGGGACGGACTGATTGCGTATGCCTTTCCACCGACGGTTCTCATCCCCAAAGTCCTAATCAAGCTCAGAGGTTGCAACGCGATCCTGTTCTTGATCGCCCCGTTCTCTTGGACCAGGTCTTGGACCAACGACCTTCTCTATCTCGCCACGGGTCCGCCCCTTCGTCTCCCCACATCGAGAACTATGCTCAAGCAGCCTCGCCAGCCGCTGTTCCACCCGTGCCCGGAGAGACTCCTTCTTCACGCTTGGAGATTGTCCGGCAAGCCCTCACCGCAAGAGGTTTCTCGGGTGCTGCAGTGGAGGCGATCGCTTCAGCCCGTCGACCCTCGACTCGACGTGTTTACGAGGGCAAGTGGCGAGTGTTCCAGTCATGGTGCTCGGACCAACATCTCTCACCCCTCAAATTAACTACTCCACAACTCGCAAACTTCTTCATCTGGCTCTTTGGAGACCTCGGCCTCGCTCCCATCACGATACGGGGTTACCTGTCCATGATTGCGGACACTTACCGTCATCTAGGCCACCCGGACCCTGGCGCATGTAAAGATCTCGCAGACCTGATGGCACATTTTGGACTGCAGCGTCCGGTTCCCCGCTCTCTGATTCCTCGCTGGGACCTACCCTGGGTCTTGACGTGGCTTAATTCGGACAGATTTGAACCCCTCTCACTGGCTAGCTTCGCGGATGTGACACGGAAGACATGCTTCCTTTTGGCCTTAGCCACGGCGGCCAGGGTAAGCGAACTACACGCTCTGTCAGCGAGTTCTACCTGCCTCCAATTCCGAGCGAATGGTTCTGTACAATTACTCACAGACCAGGCCTTCCTCGCCAAGACCCGGTCTCCTTTGACTGCCCCCCAGGTCATCAATATTCGACCTTTGAAACACGCGACCTTTTCTAAGGAGACGCGCCAGCAGGATCCCGTGCGCGCCTTACGCATTTACATACGCAGATCCAAGCCCGTCCGCCGAGGACGATCACGCCTCTTTCTACCTTTGAACCCCAAAAGAAATGACATAACAGCTCAGACAATATCTTCCTGGCTACGTTGGGTCATTCGGTCCGCCTATCAGGATCTTTCCCCTGACGGGGCGAGGCGGCTCAGGATCCGCGCACACGAGGTTCGGGCCATGGCCACGAGTGTCGCCTTCGATCGCAATTGTGCAGTTCGAGACATCGTGGCAGCAGTGGGCTGGCGGGCAGAGTCAACATTCGCCCGCTTCTACCTCAGGGATCTGTCGGGCCAGCGAGAGAATCTCGCACTGGTGGGGGACATCGCCGCAGCGCAACACTCCCTCCCGGCGCCGGCAGCGCCGTAGGTATGCACTTAGCTAAAATTGTCGGGAGTTTGGCGAATGGGTGTGGGGCTCTGTCGTCTGCCCTTTCGGATGGTATTTGGGCGCGCCACCCTCCACCTTTTCGCCATTCTTCCAGACAGTAATGTCATCGGTAATGTTTTTGAGGAAACAAATTAATTTTTCTCTAAAATATATTTTTTCGAAAAATACTTACCGATGACATTACTCGAAGGACCCTCCCACCTGCCCCGCTTGCCGCTGGTAAGCTAAGTATCACGACTGATTTGTGATTGGGCCACGTAGTGGACGCATCATTGGACTGGGACGGGAGGCTACTCTCAGCCCTAATGAGGGTTCCCCGAGTGCCTCCCGGGTGGTGAAGGAACACAACAAGTTCTTAGGCTAAAATTGAGTAAGTAGTAGACACTTCCAGACAGTAATGTCATCGGTAAGTATTTTTCGAAAAAATATATTTTAGAGAAAAATTAATTTTAACATTTAAAAGACAGCGGGCGAAAGCCCGTTACATTTTTAAACGCGAATGCCGTGCTTCCTGGAGACGCTTCGTCTCATCTTTATCTTCTAGGACTCCATCCCAAAAAGTCTGGAGGGCTGTTCGAAGAATTAGGGGCAGGGGTGGCTCGGCTTCTGTCGGCCATCTTAGAGATGGTGCCAGTTTGGTCACCGATAAAAAGGCTGTGGCCAATTTGCTTGCCTCCACCATTGCCCATAATTCTTCAACAGAGCATTATTCACCTTTCTTCCAGAGAGAGAAGGAGAAGCGAGAATCTTGTACTTGTGATTTTATATCGGATAACTCGGAAGACTATAATGCCCCTTTTACGTTTTCAGAATTGCAGCAAGCCATGCAGAAATGTACTGACTCTGCTGCTGGATTAGATACCATCCACTATCAGCTCCTAACACATCTGCCTGAGGATTCACTCCTTGTACTTCTCAAGGCCTTTAACCATATCTGGATACAATACAATACAATAATACTTTATTAATCCCTCATGGGGAAATTCACTGTCTGCCCATACAACACATGGCCTCATCAATCACTCATTAAAAAAAAAAAAAAAAAAAAAAAAAAAATCACGCTCAAAGAAAACTCTCAAAGAAATGAACTGTAACAGACATATTGTTACCTTTGAATAACAATAGTAATAATACTAGTAATAATACTGAGAGGGCTAGTACTAAGGACGGAAGAATGTTGACCGACACTATCTACTGATAATACTGTTGAAAAGGGTAACAGCCTGAGGGACAAAAGAGTTGGCATAACGTGATGTACGACTTTTGGGTACTCGGAGTCTGCCACTTCGTTCGATGCGTCTGCTGTCAAATTCATATCTAAGTGGATATGTTTTGTCATCAAGAATGTCTGCCAATTTGTTTGTAATCCGTCTGTTGTACAGTGTGTCCAAATTATCCTGTGCCCTACCAATCACCCCACCCCTTTTCCGGATTACTTTGTTAAGACGATCTTGGTCTCTGTTACATAAATTTCTTCCCCAGCACGTCAGTCCAAAAGTTAAAATGTAACAATACTGGAGCAGTAAAACATCTGTAAAAGCTGAGTGCTTACATGAAATGATCTGAGCTTTCTCAAACAGTAAAGACGGGTATGCGTTTTTTTCACAATAGCATCTGTGTTTTGTTTCCAGTTGAGCGCGTTGTCAAAAAGAACACCTAAATACTTGTAGGACTCTACACGCTCAACTTCTGTTCCCTTGATAACAACAGGACCGGGATGCTGTTTGTTATTCCTGAAATCTGTGACCATCTCTTTTGTCTTGCCAACATGTAATTCAAGGTAGTTTCTATCGCACCACTCTACAAAGTCATCGATCTCTTGTCGATAGTGTCTGTTGTCCTCATCTGTAATCAGACCTGTCAGTGCCGTGTCGTCAGCGTATTTGTCCATGACACAGTCGTCATGAGTAGCTCTACAGTCTGCTGTGTACAAAGAAAACAAAAAAGGCGACAGGACAGTCCCCTGTGGTGCACCGGTGTTGGTAAAAAGTACATCTGAGATTAGATCCGAACTAATTCTGACGTACTGTGGCCGGTTTTTTTCCGCCATCTTGGCGCCAGGCTGTAGTTGTGCCAATTCCCAAGCCGGGTAAGGATCCTTCCGACCCGGGCAACTACCGGCCAATAGCTTTGACATCATGTTTATGTAAAACTATGGAACGCTTGGTCAACGCCCGACTGGTGTGGCGTCTTGAGTCACAGGGTCTCATCACAGACCTCCAGTGCGGTTTCCGGCGCTTCCGTAGTACAACTGACCATCTAGTTCGCTTTGAGTCTTTTATCCGAGATGCTTTTGTCAACAAGGAGCATGTCTATGCAATTTTCTTTGATCTTGAAAAGGCATATGACACTACCTGGAAGCATGGTATAATGTCTGATTTGTCGGACATGGGTTTTAACCCTTTGAACCCTGAGTAAATAAGAAGTCTATATACCCTTCAGCCCTGACTTTATTTGAGAAATTTCTGTTGAAAATGGGTGTGTACAGTAAAATATTTGTAAATAATACTTTACAACAGATATCCCCATAAAGGTATATATGTACAGATTTGCCATTGGATGGACTACCGTTTTATGGATTTGACCACACTGTGTCACCTGTGTCGTAATGCCTGGTGACAAAAATAGTGACAGGTGATGATAAACTTGAATAAAAATGTCTTTCTTGCATGACAGGTCGCTGGTACTTAAAATGCATCACTAAATAGGGTGTCTGTTAGTGTGACACATAAGTGTCCATGCATTTCCAGCATGCCGATACAACGTAAAGCCCCTACCTTGTCACCAGATGTCAATGTTTACACCTGCCACTGATAAGGTATATCCATGGTCTAGACAACATGTAATAAGCGGCATCGATTGATGATCAGTGTGTCAGTGTTGTGTTTCGTACACGATCGGATGGAAATACCAGTGTCGTAAAGACTATACACGTACTACACATGTGACCAGTGTGTGTCGTTGGTGTCCACAGACTTACCTACAGGTGCACCAAGGTGTGGCATAAAAAAAAACGGAATATGAATTACAACCTCCGAATTCAGCATTAGAATCAAGCTGTAAGTCATTGCCGTTGTCAGTGACTCAAACGGCGATCGCTCCAGCTGACACTGCCAACACGTGGTTATGCTGCCTCGCGATAGGTAGGCACACATGTCCCTATACATTTAAGCTATCTGCTTTTGAAACCATGTCTCCAAACACAAAATTGTATCACTCCGAATATCTACACATCCACTCGCGATTCCGACCGTAATTCCCACGCTAGCGCATCAAAACTGACCGCATACCACAGACAAACGTACGTGCTGTGCACCGAGTGTAAACAGGAAATGTCAGTGCAAAGGGCGAGGTCACCACACACGCAGCAAGGCTAGCGCGTCACCGGGCGCGCGATAAGAAACACCTGACACCGCTGTAGCGGTTTGTCGGGTTCAACGGTATACGAGCGGCCAACCGCTACAGCGGTTTGCCAGGTTCAAAGGGTTAAAGGGCATCTGCCCGTTTTTATTCACAATTTTTTGTCCAACAGGTCGTTCCATGTCCGTGTGGGCTCCACCCTCTCCGACTCCTTTGAACAGGAGATGGGTATCCCGCAGGGCAGTATTCTATCTCCTGTTTTATTTAGCATTAAAATAAATAACATTGTAAAGGCCGTCAAGGATGATTCTGAATGCTCTTTGTTTGTGGACGACTTTGCTTTGTGTGCACGAGGTCGAGGACTTGCGTCCCTTGAGAGGCGCTTGCAGCTGTGCGTTGATCGCAACCAGGGGTGGGTGTCTCTCAATGGATTCAGGTTCTCGCCCTCCAAGACAGTCTGTGTGCATTTTACTAACCAGACGAAATTTTTTCAAGAACCTAGCTTGAGCATTGCTGGAGTGCCAATTAAGGTGGCCGAAGAGGCAAAGTTTTTGGGGGTCATCTTTGACAAAAGATTGACCTTCTGCAACCACGTTAACTACCTTAGAACCTCTGTCGGAAGGCCCTCGACATTCTTCGTGTCGTTGGCCGTACTGACTGGGGTGCAGACCGCATTGTCTTACTTCGACTGTACCGGGCCCTTGTTCGGTCCAAACTGGATTACGGCTCTGTGGTATATGGCTCGGCTTCAAAGTCTGTTCTACAGCGTCTGAACACAATTCACCATCAAGGTCTGCGCATATGTCTGAGAGCCTTCAGGACATCTCCTAGTCTGTATGCAGAGGCAGGGGAGCCTTCTCTCAGGCTCCGTCGCATCCGCCTCATGCTCAGCTACGTTCTGAAGCTGAAGGCCCATCCAGACAATCCTGCCTATGATTGTGTTTTTAACCCGTCGTTTGCAGAGATTTACGATGCCCATCCGGGAGCTGTCCGTCCACTTTCCTTCCGTGTCTGACCTCATCTGCAGAGGGCCGGAGTGGACCTGGACAAAGTTTCGGAATCTCTGCAACACGTCACTCCACCCTGGCTACTACCAGTTCCTGACATCTTGCTGGACTTGACCGCCCACAAGAAGGATTGTACTCCACCAGCCATATACCAACAGAGCCCCAATGAACTCCTTTCAATTTTTCCTGGCTATTGTCGTCTTTATACGGATGGGTCCAAGTCTGAGGATGGGAGGGTGGCTGCGGCTGCAGTGTCCTCTCGCCATCCTAAACGCCTATTTAAGCTCCGTCTCCCTGACCATTCCTCTGTATTTAGTGCAGAACTGCAGGCAATTCTGCTGGCACTCAAGCATGCCTATCAGTCTCGGGAAAGGAACTTCCTGATTCTGTCTGACTGTTTCTGCCCTGCAGGCCCTTCAGGGCGCGGGAACAGACCATCCACTGCTGGTGCAGATTAGAGAGCTCTACGCAGACTTGATGAAGGAATATTATGACATCATTTTTATTTGGGTCCCAGGCCATGTGGGCATCGAAGGCAACAGAATCGCAGATTCTGCTGCCAACAGTGCCCGCAGTGACCCTGTCCCTGACACACAGACTGTCTATAGTGATTTTAAACCTGTGATTAGTGCATACATAGCCCGCGAGTGGCAGTGCGAGTGGGACAAAGAGGAAGGTAACAAGCTTCATGAAGCTCTTCCTAAGTTGTCTGACAGTCTACCTTTCCGCTGCGGCAGCCGGCGTGAGGAGACTGTCCTTGCTCGGCTCCACATCGGGCACACGTATGTTACGCACTCTTACTTACTTAAACAGGATGAGCGTCCATGGTGTTTTGCCTGTGATGAGCAGTTTTCTGTTCGACACTTTTTGCTGTATTGTGCTGACCTAGTTGACACCAGATATAAACACTTCACAGCAGACTCCTTGAAGGTTTTGTTCCGGGATGTTCCCCCAGACAAAATCTTCAATTTTTTGAGAGAATGCAATATTTTTAACAAGATCTCAGCATTCATAGACTATGTGAATTTTTTATTTGCCCTTTTTGAGAGTCTGTAGACGTTTCTTTTAAAGACGTGCGACATTTTAGCCTGAGATTTTTAATCTATATTTACATCTTGTCTTAAGACCTTGCTTTTAGTCTGGCTGACCAGATTTTTACCCATCCTGCCGTGAGATGGCCTTAGTCGCCTGCTCGGCGTTAAACCCAAATAACTAACTAACTCCTCGGGACATATGCCCTTCGTCCCCTCCCATCAAGCGGAAGTCTTCGGCTCTCGTGGATGCCCACCTTCAGCCCAAACGTTTTAAGTCGCTACCTCAGCCACCCGGTTTTCGCGACATTACGGAGGCCTTTAATACGCATCTCGGACAGGGCCGTCTTGGTGACAAAGCCCACCCGGGTCTGCCCTGGGGGACTTGGGTGGGGTTAGGTATTTTTTAGTTCCCAGGGTCACCCTGGTCAGCCTCACAGGGTGGGTTTTTCTCTCTATTCTGGGGCATGTGTTTCTGTCTACCCTTTGTCCATTCACCTGTATTTGCCTTTTTAAAACTCTCCCTACTGTCTGCACTGCCTGTAGCTCTTGATATTGGATGTGTGTTGCTAAATGGTATTAGCTTTATTTAGGCCCCATGTGTTAGGTTTATTTAACGTATTTGACTGGCTGGCGACATGCATTCAATGTTCTGTTGTTTTTTTCACAAGCAGTGCAGGCACGTCCTGAGAAAGCCTTGTTGCTGTCGGGACGTTTAAGCAATGTACAATCAATCAATCAATCAATCTTGGTGACAAGCATTTTTTCTCGGATTTTCGCTGGTTGGAGGACTTCGATCTTACCTTTCGGCAGCGCTGGTATAATGGACACTCGCCCTACTTCCTCTGTCCCCTTTCGTCCGTGGATTCGGACGCGGAAGCCTTTGTGGGTGGCAGGGTGGCGGTTCGGCGTATTTTGCCTCCCGGCCTGGATACTACGGCGGTTAGAATTTGAAATACCCTTGTATGTACCTGTTTTCTGGAACTGGCGACACAGGCTATTGTTTGTTGCGCTGCGGCTTCTGGGCACTCCAGCGTTTCCCAATTGGAGGATATTCGCACCATTGCTACAGTGGCGAATCGGGCAGCTTACCATGCCTCTTCCAACGCGTTAACGGGCGCGGTTAATTGTGATTTAATGCGTCGCGACAGCCTCCTTCGTTCTTGCCCAGGCTTACCCCCATCTGTTAAGACGCAGCTCTGCCAGGCCCCTATTGGTGGATCGAACCTCTTCTGCCCGACTTGGCAGCGGGTACGGGAATCCTCCAAGGACCTGTGGCCAAGCGCTCCTAGAAGTGACCGCCGTCGCTTTCCTCCAACCCGCAGGTCAGGGGGTCATGCCCTGCGGTTCCCCAGACCCACCTTCCGTCCCCCCGCAGGATCCTCGTCTCATTTTAGTCGACAGCCACAGTTCGGTCGACCCCTCGCAGCCCCGTCCTCTTCCGCCTCCGCCTGGCCCCGACGTTCTCGTCGGCCCGGGCGTGGCCGGATCCAATGACGCTCCCCTGTCTCCACCCCCGCTGACACCTTTTGGGTCGCCAGTCGGCGGGAGGTTAGCTCTGCACAGCACCGAGTGGCGGTCGCTGCTGCCCGACGACCCTTGGATACATTCTGTCGTTTCAGACGGTCTGCGCCTGACCTTTAACACCCACCCCCGCTCCGACGTTCGCCATTGTGGACTCAGTCACCGGCAGACCCGCTCAAGGCGGCCGCTCTTCGGCTGGAGATTGCGGATCTCCTCCGGAAAGCTGCGACGGAACTGGTGACGCGTCACGACTCGCCTGCTTTCTACAGTCGCCTCTTCGTCATGCCCAAACCAGGCGGCCGGGGCGTCCAATCATCGACTTATCGGCGCTCAACAAGTTTATTTCAGCTCCCCCCTTTCGCATGGAGACGGCGCGGGCGCTTCGGGCTGCCGTCCAACCTCTCGACTTTGCTATCAGTCTCGATCTCACGGACGCTTACTTCTATGTCCCTATCCACTCGTCGTCACGGCGCTTTCTCCGCTTCGCCTTCGTAGGACAGGTTTTCCAGTTCCGCGCACTACCCTTCGGACTCAACCTCAGCCCATGGGTGTTCATGAGACTTATGGATGCCGTATTTGCCAGGGCCCGTCGGTCGGCCTCCAGCCCCTCGTCCAACTACCTGGACGACCTCCTGCTTCGGAATCAGGACTCCATCGCCCTCGCGACGGACAGAGACTCGCTGCGAGATCTCCTTCGCCGCCTCAGCTTCCAGGTCAACGAGGGAAAGTCGGACCTCTTGCCGTCTCGTCGGTTTATACACCTGGGCATGGAATTTCTGGCCGACCTCAAGACCGCGTGTTTACCCGAGCCTCGTGTCCAGAAGTTGATCGATCTTTCTTGGACAGTGTACGTTGCCGACGCGGTGTCAGCCCGGACCTGGCTCCAGCTGCTCGGTCTCCTAAGTGCGGCGGCGGATCTCTTGCCCCTCAGCAGACTGTTTACGCGACCTCTCCAGCTTCATCTGTTATTACACTGGTGCCCCTCCTCGGGCGACCTCAACACTTTGGTGCCCGTCCCCCCCTTGATCAGGTCCCACCTCCTCCGTTGGATGGATCCAGGGTGGCTTCGGACAGGTGTTCCTCTGTCCTCCCCCCTTCCTCGGCTTTCCCTTTGCACCGACGCCAGCCGCTCGGGTTGGGGCGCGCATCTCCTGCCGAGCTTTGCTTCGATTTCGGGACAGTGGCCGCCGAGCCTCTCGGACAAGCACATCAATTGGCTGGAGCTACAGGCGGTCTGGTTGGCACTCCGTCATTGGGAACTTCGTCTCCAGGGCCAGGATGTGTTCGTGCTGTCCGACAACTCGACCGTTGTCTCTTACATCCAGAAGTTGGGAGGGACACGATCTCCTCCTCTCTGCATGCTCCTGAACCAGATGATGCTTTGGTGTCGGGATCGCGGGATTTCTATCCGGGCTCGCCACATTCCTGGACATCTAAATGTGTCCCGTCGGGGCCAACCTCTCCACACCGAATGGTCCCTCAGTCCGGAGATTTTCAAGATGATATGTGCCCGCTGGGAGACTCCCTCCATCGATCTATTCACGACGAGGTGGAACAGACAACTGCCAGTCTTTGTGTCTCCCATTCCGGATCCCCTCGCGTGGGGAGTGGATGCCCTGTCTCTTCCTTGGGACGGCCTCGTGGCCTACGCCTATCCCCCCACGGTTCTGATTCCCAAGATCATTCAGAAGCTCAGGGGGTGCAACACGGTCCTCCTCCTGGTCGCCCCGTTCCACTGGATGTTATGCCTGCGACGAGCAGTACTCTGTTCAACACTTTTTGTTGTCTTGTGCTGATCTAATCGACACAAGGTATAAACATTTCACAGCAGACTCCTTGAAGGTTTTGTTCCGGGATGTGCCCCCGGACAAGATCTTCAGTTTTCTGAGAGAGTGCCATATTTTTAATAAGATTTGAGCGTTTATAGATTATGATGTTTCTATTATTTTGACCTTTTTGAGAGTCTTCCGACGTTTTCTTTAAAGACCTGTGCGACATTTTAGCCTGACATATTTTTAAGGTGTATTTACATCATGTCTTAAGACCTTTCTTTTAGTCTGGCTGACCAGATTTTTACCCTTCCCGCTGTGAGATGGCCTTAGTTGCCTGCTTGGCGTTAAACCCAAATAACTAACTAACCCGTTCCACTGGACCAAGAGCTGGACGACCGACCTGTTGTGCCTCGCCACGGAGCCCGCAGTGCCGCTACCGACGCCTCGCACGATGTTGAAACAGCCCCAACAAGCCCTTTTCCACCCGTGCCCGGAGAGGCTAGCCTTACACGCCTGGCGGTTGTGCGGGCGGTCCTCGCAGCACGAGGTTACTCGCATGCAGCGGTGGAAGCTATCGCTGCAGCCCGCAGACCATCCACCCGCAGGGTGTACGAAGGGAAGTGGTGCGTCTACCAGTCCTGGTGCGCGGCTCGACGCCTTTCCCCCACGACACTATGCCACTCCTCGCCGATTTTTTCTTATGGCTTTTTGAGGACCAACACTTGGCGCCCATTACCATACGGGGTTACTTGGCTATGATTGCCGACACTTACAGACATTTGGGGCGTGAGGACCCAGGCGCGTGTAAAGATTTTTCGGACCTGATTGCCAATTTTGACTTCCATCGTCCGGTTCCGCGCTCACTGGTGCCCCGCTGGGACCTTTCCTGGGTGCTAACATGGCTCAATTCCGCACGCTTTGAGCCCCTACATCTGGCCTCTCTGGCGACCTTACCAGGAAAACTTGTTTTCTCCTTGCTCTCGCCACTGCAGCGCGGGTTAGCGAGCTCCATGCCCTTTCCACAGAGCCCACTTGCCTTCAGTTCCGGGCGGATGGCACAGTGCAGCTCCTCACTAATCCGGCCTTTCTCGCCAAAAACAGGCTCCCCTCTGCCCGGCCACAGATAATCACCATACGGCCACTGCAGATTGCTTCCCAGTCCCCGGACTCCTGCCAACAGGACCCTGTTTGGGCCTTGAAGACATACCTCCGACGAACAAAACCTTTCCGAAAAAATCACTCCTGCTTTTTTCTGCCCTTATATCGTGGCAAGTCGGACATTACTGCGCAGACTATCTCTTCATGGTTGTGGTGGATCATACGCTCCGATTACAAGGACCTCTCCCACTCAGGGGCCAAGCGGCTGCGAATTCGGGCGCACGAAATCAGAGCTGTATCGACCAGCCTCGCCTTTGACCGCAACTGCGCAGTCCGGGACATTGTTGCCGCAGTCGGCTGGAGAGCTGAATCCACCTTTGCACGTTTCTATCTATGCGACCTCTCTGGCCAGCGTGAGAACCTGGCCCTGGTGGGTGACGTCTCAGCAGCTCAACACTCCCTGCCGGCGCGCCATGCGCATTAGGTACGCTTAGCTGAAATTGTGAGGTGTTGATCCCAGTCTTTTTCACTAATGTGTCCGCAATTGCGGGGTAGTTGGCGGCGCCCTCCTCCTATTCGCCATTCTTCCATACAGTAATGCCATCAGTAATGTTTTTTGATGAAACAAATTTATTTTTCTCTAAAATATATTTTTTCGAGAAAATACTTACCGATGGCATTACTCAGAGGACCCTCCCACCTGCCCCGCTCGCCGCCAGTAAGCTAAGTGCGAAAACTGGTAACGGCTGCGCATGTGCCGTATAAGGTAAGGGAGACTACTCAGTAAAGGGAAGCTATTCAGGGACGTTGGTACAGCTCACTTGAGGGTTCCCCGGTGGCGTTGCTGTACACAACGATCCCGGGCTGAAATTGTTAAGCTAGGTGCTACTTCCATACAGTAATGCCATCGGTAAGTATTTTCTCGAAAAAATATACTTTAGAGAAAAATAAATATTTCAGTCCTTTTCCTTAAAGTCTGTGAAAATTTGTAAAAAATGACAAAGTGCTGGCAAACATTTGTCTACCTCTTTTTTTTTTCTCCCCCAATTTGTGACTATTCCATTGCGAACGATCATGCTGACACTTGTTGCAAGTGATCTATATAGTATATTTAGCTCTGATCATAAAGTGACTGCATGGCCTTTTTGCCGAACATTCTGATTGGTTGTTTACGCTTCTACCGAGCTCCGTCATTCGCTAAGAGTTCTTTTATTTTGGTATCTCTTCATGCATTAGGCACGAAAGCTTCAAATGAGCTGCTGATAAAGACTGATCTAATTAAAGTGTGTAAACCTTCAGGCTTCAGTTTGGGTTTGTGAAACGTTTATAAAAAGTTTGTGAACTTCATCCCTGCTTTTCTGTACAGACCCTGATTACTGGTTTTCCTTCTTAACCCTTTTCATCCTGATACACTACAGCTTGATATGACTGTTCAAGGGTGATGCCAGAATAGCTTGGCGCCTGAGACACCAAGCTGTTCTGGCACCACCCTTGAACTAAAATGGTTGATCTATCTCCTAATCTGTAGCCCCCACCCGGGTCTGCCCTGGGGGACTTGGGTGGGGTTAGGTATTTTTTAGTTCCCAGGGTCACCCTGGTCAGCCCCACAGGGTGGGTTTTTCTCTCTATTCTGGGGCATGTGTTTCTGTCTACCCTTTGTCCATTCACCTGTATTGCCTTTTTAAAACTCTCCCTACTGTCTGCACTGCCTGTAGCTCTTGATATTGGATGTGTGTTGCTAAATGGTCTTAGCTTTATTTAGGCCCCATGTGTTAGGTTTATTTAACGTATTTGACCGGCTGGCGACATACATTCAATGTTCTGTTTAGTTGGGGGGTTTTCACAAGCAGTGCAGGCACGTCCTGAGAAAGCCTTGTTGCTGTCGGGACGTTAAGCAATGTACAATCAATCCTAATCTGTAATGTAGCCTTCATAGGACAATAAGCAAATTTAAAAAAAAATCAGCCTCGGTATGTAATTGGTTAAAATTCCTTTTTAACTCTTTCAAGACATGCTGCATCCGGATTCGCGGCTACGCAGCGATTCTGGACGTAGCACGTCTCGAAAGAGTTAAATCCTTGACTGCTACTGATTAAAGCGCTTGGTGGAAAGGTGGTGTACTTGCGCGTCTTTTCTGCTGACTGGTATCGTCGGTAGCAGTCAAGGGGTTTATGACCTGTCTTGCAGTTGGGTGGTGGTAAGATTTTCTCGGCGCTGAATGGATTAGAGTGATCATTTGTAACGGACATATCCGGTACCCCTATTCATAGCTTGATCTTAAAGCCCCGTGTACATGCAGCTGCCAGTACTGTAAACAGTCCCAGTGGCCACATTCATAAGGGTGTTGACCCCTTCACTGCCAGTGGATGCAGATTGTCTTTTTGAAATCTTTGGTAATTCAATGTCAAAGATCTAAGCCATCAAAGGTACATGGATACAGTGTGGGTTTAGCCATAGATATGGCCCCCAGAACTGCAGGGGCTCATGAAGATTAATACCTCTTGCAGTTGGGTGGTGTTCAACTTTTCCTGGCAGTGAAATTTTTAATATTGCTTCATAAATTTTGCCTGTGCAGGTGTTTGCACCAGTGGCAGCCCCACAATGGTCAGCCATTGTCCTACCTGGCTTTTCTTGATGACTTGAAGAACATGAGCCCAGAGTAAGTGGACAATTTTTCCTTCTGGATTATTTTCTTTGTGTGTGCATGTTTTGCAGATTTCCTAGAAATTCGTTAAGATACATGGGTGACTGTCTTTCAGTCCTGGACACTGATTCAGCTTTTTCAAAATCTCAGGAAGTTGAATTTCAGATTTTTGTTTCAGACAGAACTGCCGTCCAACCAGCCAGTTACATCTGCAAGAAGCATATATTCTCACTTGCAGGGGCTGATGAGAATGTATGCCTCTTGCTGATCATGGAGCATAGTCCATCAACCATTTTCAGTCATTTCAGTTGTTTTGCACCCATGACAATACATGGTGGCTCAGCTTGCTTATGTTGGTTACAGTGCCCAGTTCTGGAAGTATGCTATAACAGGAGCCAGCAAAAACCAGGAGCTGAAGCTGTGGAGTTGTGAGTCCTGGTCCTGTCTGCAGACCATTCGGTGAGTTGTCTTCATCGTTTGTGCGGTCGAAGGTATACTGTCCACAGACAGATGTAACACATTGAATTCCAACAATTCTGGAGTAATCTTCCAAAGTCAACATTGCTGTTCAGGAGATATGATTGACCATGATGGTTTAACTCTTTGCCAGCTAAGAAAAGTAGCTTTTGTGTATTGCCCAGTAATCAAAGGTCATCAGCCCCAGGATGGCCAGAGTGGGCCCGCGCACGGCTGCGCGGGCCCACTGCGGCTGTGCACGGGCCCACTGCGGCTGTCGTGGGCCCGAAGACATTTTGCTACGGGGTATGTACTATGCCTTGAGTAATTCTGTTAAGAGTTCATTTTTTAATCCGGTGCACATGCCAAGTAACTGCTTGTAATGATACGTTCAGCATTGAAAATAGCCAAGCACACACACTGCAAGCAGACCTTGCCTGGACGGATCTCACTGCCCATAGTATGTTGTCTCTACTAAGCTGCTGGAGATGCCAGCCAAAGGCAAATAGCTGTGGGTGATGCCAGAATAACTTGGCAACTCGACGCCAAGCTATTCTGGCATCACTCTTGAACTATCATGAACGATCCGTATTCTGTTGTCAGGGCTGTATGGGGTAACCTGAATTAGCACCCTGAATCTAAGGATGTAAATTGTAAGTGGGATTGATTGCTGCCAGCAAGGGGTATAGATTTCTGTGAGCATCTGCTGTTCAGTCTAAGCACCTTGTTAACAAATTAAATGTTACTGTAATTGCCTGAAAAAGTGTGAAAATGCCAAGTTTTGATAAAATGTGTTAAACAAGTTTTCACTTGGCACAAAGGTAGCTGATAATAAGACTTTTGCCTGTATACAGATTTGGTTGACCCCCTGAAAAGGCCGAGGATTACGTGGGTTACACAAATGTGTGAAAAATGCATAAGTTGATTTTGATGGTACAAAAACCAACCTTTTGCTCTTGTACACTTGCCATTTCACTGACCTGTCAGAAGGGTCAAGGTAACAAGGTGAGATTGATTTTAAGGATCGGTCGTATTCATGAGTCATAGTAATTTGCCTTTTTTTGCTTGTCTCTTCATCCAAGGCGTGTGTACGGTATCATAATTTAATGGTTTCTTCACTGACCAGGTTCCTAGCCCCTCCTGATAGCATGCGAAATCCAGCCCCCATGCTGAAAGCCTGCATTGATGCCAGCTCCCACTTTATGGTTCTGTCTGACAAACAACACATGGTGAGTGAAGGGTGGGGTTTTAGGATCTGACAGAGCTGTCTCTGTACTGTAGTCTACATCTTTATAACTATAAGCTGAAAGCCTGTAGTAACCCATTATATCCTGAAGTTTTTTTTTTTTCAATTTGCTTATTTTGTGTTGTGAAGGCTGCATTACAGATTATGAGACAGATCATCCATTTTAGTTCAAGGGTGGTGCCAGAATAGCTTGGCGCCTGAGGTCTTCATCCGGAGGATTCGGTGTCAATGCTGGGAATTGACGATGAAGACACACCGACTTCACCGGGACGGCGTTCTCCTATCACCAGCATCGCTGTGGACGTGACTTCGATGTCTTCTACTCGTTGGGTTTGCATGAAGCGGCTCGCCTCATTGCTGCGTTTATTTCGCCGGAACACTGTCCACCTTCTCCACCTGTGAAGAGGAAGGCGGTGGCGATGGTCAACACACCTCGGCAGGCCAAGCCTTCCCCGCACCCTCCACTCCCTGGTCCAGAGGCTCTCGGCTACGGGGCCGCGGCCGGACTCGCTGACCGGTCCCCGATTCTCCCACCGATACCTGCTGGGTCTCCGGTCGGTGGGAGGTTAGCTCTTCACAGTGGAGCGTGGAAACAGTTGTTTTCGGATGACCCTTGGATCATCTCAACAGTGACGGAGGGCGTGAGGATCTCCTTCCTCTCACCTCCTCCCCCACTGAGACACTCCCCCCTTTGGACGCGAGTACCTTTAGAATGCGACAGCATTACAGAGCGAAGTGGAGGCACTTTTACAGAAGGAGGCCATGGAGGTGGTCCTGCGTTGTGAATAAGAATAAGAGTACTTTATTATCTCGAAAAGAGAAATTCGGTTGTGGTACATTTATAACAAATAGTACAAACAAGACATAAAAACTCCCCCACATTCATTGTTGCACCACACTTCAAGATAGAAACGGCCTCAGGACTTTGCAGTAAGCCTCGTCCTCGTGGATGCGTATCTGCACGTTCCCATCCATCCAGCCTCGTGACGTTACCTACGCTTCGCCTTTCAAGGGATTGTTTACCAGTTTCGGGCCCTACTTTTCGGACTGAACCTCAGTCCTTGGGTTTTTACCAGAATTATGGATGAGGGGATGGCAAGGTTCCGACAGACAGCTTCCAGCCCGACGTCCATCTCCCTGGACGACTTGCTGTTACGGAAACAGGTGGCGTGCATTTTGGAGACCGACAGAGATGGCCTGCTCACACTACTCCGTCATCTGGGATTCCTAGTCAATGGAGGCAGTCCGATTTGGTACCGTCTTGCCGTTTTGTCCACCTGGGCATGGAGTTTTTAACCGATCTAAATCGAGTAAGACTACCGGAGGGATGGCTTCAGACTGTAATGGAAGCGGCGCTTGGAGCGATTCGCGCGGAAGCCCTACCGGCCAGATCCTGGCTTCATCTGTTAGGCCTGCTAAGCACAGTAGCGGATCTCCTTACTCTAGGTAGACTGTATGCGCGACCAATTCAGCTTCACCTACTCCTACTTTGGCGCCCCTTCTCGGGTGATCTGGAGACTTTGGTCCTGACAACAGAGTTAGTACAGTCTCATCTGTGGTGTTGGACGGACAGTACTTGGATAGCGTCAGGGATTCCCTTCTTCTCCCCGCCGCCTCACCTATCTATCTGCACGGATGCGAGCAGCTCAGGTTGGGGAGCCCACCTGTTACCGCAGTTTGCCACAACCTCAGGCCGTTGGACAGAAGTAGAGGCAGGCAGACATATCTATTGGCTGGAGATGTAAGCGGTGTGGCTAGCACTCGTCGCTTAGAAAGATCGACTAACGTAAACGAGGGGCTCGTGCTCTCCGACAACTTGACAGTCGTCGCATACATCCAGAACCAAAGGGGTACGCGCGCACCCTCCCTCTGCATACTCGTATATCAAGTCTTCCTGTGGTGCAGGGACAGGGGCATTGCCCTTCGGGCGCGACACATTCCAGGACACCTAAACGTTCTGGCAGATGCTCTCTCTCGGCGGGGTCATATGCTTCACATGGAGTGGTCTCTTTGGCCAGAGATCTTCCAGCTAATCTGCGCGCGTTGGGAGACACTGATGATCGATCTTTTGGCCACGAGATGGAACAAGCTTCCCCTGTTCGTCTTCCCCGTTCCGGATCCACTAGCCTGGGCCATGGACGCGCTATCTATTTCTTGGGAAGGACTCCAGGCGTACGCATTTTCTCCCACAGTGCTGGTTCCGAAGATCATTCAGAAACTCAGGGACAGCAACACGAGTATGATACTAGTGGCCCCTTTCCTGGGCCAAGAGCTGGACCACCGATCTCTTGGCTCTGGCGACGGATCCGCCTATGATACTTCCCACGCCGAGTAGATGCTCAAACAACCAAAGCAGCATCTTTTCCACCCGTGCCCGGAACGGCTGATGCTACACGCGTGGAGATTGTCCGATAAGCCCTCTCAGCTAAAGGCTTTTCGGGGCCTGCAGTGGAGGCTATCTCTACAGCCAGAAGGGTCTCGACTCATAATGTCTACGAAGGGAAGGGGCGCGTGCTTCAGTCCTGGTGTGCCGCGGAGCGACTTTCCCCCACGGATCTAACTACTCACCAGTTGGCCGAGTTCTTCCTGTGGCTTGTCATCAGACAGAAGCTGACACCCTCACCATACGCCTGGCAATGGTGGCAGACACATATAGACACTTGGGACGACCCAATACGGGAGCTTGCAAAGACTTGGCAGATCTGATGTCCCATTTTGATCTGCAACGCCCGGCATCACGCTCATTAGTTCCACGATGGGACCTGTCTTGTGTGCTCACCTGGCTGAACTCTAAGAGATTCGAGCCACTACAGTTAGCAAGGTAAGGTTGGGAGATCTTACTAGGAAGACCTGTTTCCTACTTGCGCTTGCCACATCCTCATGAGTTAGTGAAATACACCCCTTGTCGGTACGTCCCGCCTGTCTCCAACGTAGGACTGATGGATTGGTTCAGCTGCTTTTTGGCTAAGAACCAAGTTCCTACTGTCGCCCCACAAGTCGTTACAGTTTGACCGCTCAGGGCAAGGGATCAGACACGGGACTCGCGACTTCAGGACCCTGTGCACGGCTTTACAAGCCAGTGCTGGTGCTTAACACTTAGTTTGCTTCCATCTGCCAGAGAGCCGAGGCGTGGCGAGGTCAAATTTCACTCTCGCGCACTCATTCTATTTATATCGCACTTGCAACTGTTCAGTACAAGGCGTGCCGGTGCACTGCCGCTATAACGACTACATACTGGTTTGTATTCATAATACATCTCTGCCTAAAGTGACTGGTGAAAGCAACATCGTTCAAAAGTTGAAATTCTCACCTACACACCGATACCAAACATGACAATATTACGACTTACACATGTGTAGCAGGTTATGGTGAAAATAAAGAGAATGAGAATTTGTTGATGTACGATGTCGGTGTTTGTTGTGAAATTGACAAAGTTCCCACAGCCATAACACGAAGACGCTACTTTTCCCAACGAAACATAAGGGTCAGCATGCCTACAGTAAGTATCAATTACCGGATTTTGGTTTCATGGTGGGGGACGGAAGCAGTAGGATGGTTAATTAGGTCACTGACAAGTCGCGTGTTCTGGCATTTCTCGCCCGCAGTCTCGGTACTTTGCAACTGTGCCGTACAAGGCGTGCCGGTGCACTGCCGCTATGACGACTGCCTACTGGTTTGTATTTATAACACATCTCTGCTTAAAGTGACTGTTGTGAAAGCAACATCGTTCAAAAGTTGAAATTCTCACCTACACACTGATACCAAACATGACAAGAATACGATTTACACATGTGTAGCAGGTTATGGTGAAAATAAAGAGAACGAGAATTTGTTGATGTACGATGTCGGTGTTTGTTGTAAAACTGACAAAGTTCCCACAGCCATAACACAAAGACGCTACTTTTCCCAACGATACACACTTGCATGCATAAGGGTCAGCATGCCTACAGTTAGTATCACTTACCGGATTTTGATTTCATGGTGGGGGACGGAAGCAGGAGGGTGGTTAATGAGGTCACTGACAGGTCGCGTTCTGGCATTTCTCGTAGTCCCGGTACTCCACAGATTGCTAATGCCCTCCGTGTATTAAAATCCGATTAGTCCATCACAGGTCACAGTATTTAACAGTGTTTTTAAATATACATTGCGGTTCAGCACATTTGCTGACACACTAGACATAAGAACAATACTGAGTTTCTGTTCGGATAGTAAACAAGACCGACGCCGGTTAAACTTTACAGAGTTATTCAGTAAGCATTGTGCGGTCGGTTTAGTGCCGTCGGATTTTTATCTTCCTCCTTTGTAATTGTCAATGGCATCTGCAGTTCCTGGACAGGTAGAAGGCCACTGGGTCATTTGATATGTGGAGATGTGGCTATATCGACACCCGTTTTTTCAATGGGTGAAATGGCTGTTTCATGCGTCTGCTTGGCTGGTGGAGATGGGGTCCACACTCTTTGTAACGGCGACGTTTGAGCATTGACTTTGCATGGCGTTTTACGGGGAGTAGACATCGGGGGAATGAAAACTTGTATACCACTATCACCTTCATTAGTGCTGTTATTAGAATCAGTGCTATGAGTGTCACTGTGACATTCCACAGATCGGAAACGGTCGTCACGTTTCTTCCCATGTGCACCCTTCGCCACTGGTCGTTCTCCTTTACTATAGCTGCATGAAATGAACGCACGCGACACATTCTTCAACACTCGTTGGATCGAACATGGTCCAAATGTGTTGTGATGAGGCAATATCAGATGCCGCATTTCACGTTGTCTCCGCAGACACACGTGTTTCAGTCACCGTTTCATCCGACTATAGCAACTACTACACATTGTTTTGGAGTACATCAGGTCCGGCTTTGTCTTCCTGGATATTAATTCCAAAATACTTGTGGATTAAGTGTTCATATTTGATACAAATATATGACTATTTATCACTGTGTTTCTTTTGTGATCTTCCGCCACATTTGTTTCCTCAAAAACATTACCGATGACATTACTGTCTGGAAGTGTCTACTACTTACTCAATTTTAGCCTAAGAACTTGTTGTGTTCCTTCACCACCCGGGAGGCACTCGGGGAACCCTCATTAGGGCTGAGAGTAGCCTCCCGTCCCAGTCCAGTCAGGCGTCCACTACGTGGCCCAATCACAAATCAGTCGTTTCTACTTAGCTCTGAAGTTTAGACGTGTTAGCCTATCGCTCCACCGACCGTTGCTAACGGTTTTTCCCTGCTCTTCTTTTTGTGGATTACTGTGTTCCTTCAGATTTGTGTGCTTGGATTTATGTGCCTGTGTGTGTTTTTTCAAGGATTGTACTTCGAGTGAACTGTGTTTTTCTTCGTTCTGGTGATAACGGAAAAAAAAAAAAAAAAAAAACCAAACAAACAAACAAAGGAAGGTACTCCCTGTGGTGTTTACTGCTCCGGATATGGAGCTTCCTCCACCCGTCGCCACGTCGCAGGAGAGGTAAGGTCTTGGCCCCTCCCTCACAAGGCCCTGGCCCGGGTGCCTGTTTCCGTTGGTTTCGTCGGATCGCGCATCGCTTTCGTTCTCGTTTTCGCGCATTCCGAGTGCTTGCGCCCAGTCGCCTGCTCTTTCTGTTTGTATGTTGCAGTAACCCCGTGCGTACCTGCGACAAGTGTGGATCTTTCCGGTGGCCGTGTGACGATCATGATTTTTGCCTTCCTTGTACGGGATGCAATTCGGACCATACTTACACCGTCTGCGCCGCCTGGCCCGAGCAGCAATGGTCGCAGCTTTGGAGTTTTTACAGGCGCGAGCATCCGCATTCGCCTAGTGACAGGGCTTCTTTCCTAGAGCCCACATCAGTGCTTGGCGCTGTTTCTAAACGCGTGGGCGCGGACCGTGAGGATCCACGGAGCCGTCGGCCGCTTGAGCTTTGCTCATCTTCCCTCACTTCTCATCGGACACCGCCTGCTGACTCTTACGGGGAGTCCGCCTTAGGGCGCAGCGTTTGCCTTACGGGGGCACGCATACCGCGACTACCCTCGCGTATTACGTTGTCCAAAATTAATCGAATTTCTGGAGACCGTGTGGATCAGCTGAATCGTTCTCCGCTTGCGATTTCCTCATCCTCTAAACTCTCTAACCGGACACAGCCTGCTGACTCTTACGGGGAGTCCGCCTTAGGGCTTAGCGTTTGCCTTACGGGGGCGCGCATACCGCGACATAATTCGCGTAGTACGTTGTCCGCAACTAGTCGCGTTCTAATGGACCGTGACGATCACCTGCGCTATCGGCCGCTGCACATTGGCTCATCCACAAAGATTTCTAAACGGACAACGCCTGCTGGCTCTTACGGGGAGTCTGCCTTAGGGCGTAGCGTTTGCCTTCCGGGGGCACGCATTACACGACATGCTTCGCGCAGTCCATTGTCCGAAAATCGTCGTATGCGATCTCATTTACACAAGTCTGCGTGCTCTTACGGAGAGCCGCCTATGCGACAACGTACCCGCCGTACAGAGACTGGCGAGAGATCCCGGTCCCGGCGTCATCGGTTTGATGACCGTGTTTCTCTTTCTCACGTGACCTCCAATACTCCACACACTCGCGCGTCGGGTGACTACCGTCAGGAGCATCGTTCTACTGTCCGTTCCGATCGCCGCCGTCCTCGGCATTCATCATCATCTTCCCTTTCATCTCCTTCTCCCGCTTCGGTTCCCCGTTCGGCTTCCAGCTTGTCTTGGTCGGCCCCTCCCCTCCCGTCCCGTCACCCGTCCCCTTCCCCTCCTCGGCCCCGTAGTCGGACCTCCACTGGTAAAGTTCACCGTGACCACCACTCCCGTCATCGCAGCCGCTCCCGTCATCGCAGTCGTTCTCCCCATTCACGTCACACAGTTCCCTCTAGGTCCCCCCCTTCCGTTTATACCTTTCCCCTGCACCCGCTTCGCCATCTTCCCGCGGTACGACGTTCGCCGGTGGCTACAATTTCTCATCCGGACGGGCTCCGCGCCGTTTCTCCCTCACAGACCCTCCATCGGATCTCCCTCCCTACACGCGAGGAGGACACCCTTAGTCTACTTCCTGAGGATTCGGTCTCTAATCTCCTCGACTTTGGTGGCCGCTCCCTTTCGCCGCGCTCTGATGTATCGGATGCGCCTGTGTCGACTACACTCCCTTCGTCGTCGCGCACGGAAACGCTTCTTTGCATTAATGAAGCGGCTCGTATTGTCGTGGCCGCCCTACCGAAAGACGAGTGTCCTCCGTCCCCCCCGCTCAAACGGAAGGTGTCCGCCTTTGTTGATTCGGACCGGCAACAGAAGAGATTCAAGTCGCTGCCTCAACCGCCTGGATTTCAAGATATGCGGGATTCATTCTCCGCTCATCTACACACGGATTCACAAGACTCCTCCTTTTTTGCGGATCGCAAGTGGCCGACTGACCTTGACATCGCGTTCCGCCAATCTTGGTACGCGGGCCATTCACAGTCTTTTCAGTGCACACTTCCCACGTTGGACCCTCCAGTTGTGGCGCAACTTGGCGGCAACTCTAAGCTACGTTACACTTTCCCGCGTGGTTTGGATAAGACGGCGTCCCTAGTGCGGAACACCTTGGCCTGTGGGGGTTTTCTGGAGCTTATCACGCAAGCTTTTATTCGTCGCATTGAAGACTCACGAGAATCTTCACCCCTTCTTGGTGATCTCCTCACTTTAGCGGTCGCGGCTAACCGGGCAGCTTATCACTCTTCCGTCAACGCGATGGCGGCTGCTGCTAACTGTGATCTCATGCGTCGGGATGCCGTTCTACAAGCCTGTCATGGATTGCCCCCTGATTTGAAGTCTCAACTGCGTCGGGCTCCTCTTGGTGGACGTCTCCTCTTTGGTGAGACTTGGCAGAAAGTAAAGGACGGAAATTTAGACCGCTGGCCCAAAGGCTTTTCCACTTCTCGCTTTCACGCCGCCCGCAAGGCCGTGAGTCGCGCCCTGTGGAACTCCAGACCCTCTTCGACCTTCATTCCCCGTCATTCCAACGCGTCCCGGAGGGCTCCCACTTTCGGCCGCGGTAAACCCGTTCAGACCTCTATCCCATCCTGGCCCAAGCCTGCCCGCCGCCCTGGTCGAGGCCGCGGCAGCTTTCAATGACTACCTTCCGTTCCAGTTCCCGCCGACCCCTCGGGAGTCTCTGGTCGGCGGGACACTGGCCCTTTGCAGCGACGTATGGCGGGCGCTGCTACCGGACGACCCTTGGGTCCTTACTACCATCTCCGAGGGTCTCTCGATTTCGTTCCGTTCCCCTCCGCCGTTGAGACGATCTCCGGTATGGACAGACGTTCCATCCGACGAGTTAAGAGCTATCGCCTTGCGCGGAGAGGTAGCCTCCCTTCTACAGAAGGCTGCCACGGAGGTAGTGTCTCGTCTCCACTCCCCGGCATTTTACAGCCACATATTCGTAGTTCCGAAGCCAGACGGAAAGTGGCGTCCTGTCATCGATCTCTCGGCGCTGAACAAGTTTATACTGGCTCCGACTTTTCGCATGGAGACCACCCGGACGCTCCGGGTCGCTGTGCAACCTATGGATTTTGCAGTCAGCCTCGATCTTTCAGATGCGTATCTCCATGTTCCCATACATCCGGCATCCAGACGGTATCTCCGCTTCACTTTCGAAGGCGTGATCTACCAGTTTCGCGCCCTTCCCTTCGGTCTCAACCTCAGCCCGTGGGTTTTCACTCGCATCATGGATGCAGTCGTCGCCAAGGCTCGACAGTCCTCCTCCAGTCCGATCTCCAACTACTTCGACAACCTTCTCTTGAGGAATGCGTCGGAGTCGGTGCTGCGGATGGACAGGGACGCTCTACTCCTGCTCTTGTCCCGCTTGGGATTTCTCCTCCATGCCCGCAAGTCGGACCTCTCTCCATCTCGCCGGTTTATTCATCTTGGGATGGAATTTGCGACCGACCTCAACCGTGTGTGTTTACCGGAACCTCGGATCACGAAGTTACCCTCCCTCACTTCTCGGGTTGCCCGGTCGGAATCCGTTCCCGCCAGAGTCTGGCTGCAACTCCTCGGCTTGATGAATGCAGCGGCGGATCTCCTCCCCCTGGTTCGTCTTCACTCCCGCCCACTTCCGTTACACCTCCTGCTTCATTGGAGGCCATCCTCCGGCGACCTCGATGCCCTGGTGCCGGTGTCTCCAATCCTTCACTCTCACCTACGGCGTTGGATGGACACTTCTTGGCTAGCTTCGGGAGTCCCTCTTGCCTCACCGCCTCCTCAGCTCTCGCTCTGTGTGGATGCGAGTCTCGCTGGGTGGGGTGCACACCTCCTTCCGAGTTTCCTTTCGACATCCGGCCTCTGGACACCGGACCTGACAGACAGACACATCAACTGGCTCGAGCTACAAGCAGTGTGGCAGGCGCTCATGGTGTGGGAAGTCCACCTTTGCAACCAGACGCTTCTTGTCATGTCGGACAACACTACGATCGTCTCATACATTCAGAAGCAGGGAGGTACACACTCTCCGGATCTTTGCATTCTCCTCTACCGCCTGATGTGCTGGTGCGAGGACCGCGGCATCTCTCTCCGAGCTCGACATATCCCCGGACGCTTGAACGTCTTGGCCGACTCCCTCTCTCGACGCGGCCAACTTCTCCACACGGAATGGACTCTTCACCCGGACCTCTTTCAGATGATCTGCGCTCACTGGGAGACTCCCATGATCGACTTATTTGCCACAAGGTGGAATCATCAACTTCCCCTCTTCGTCTCCCCCATTCCCGACCCTCTCGCCTGGGCGGTCGATGCGCTATCCATTCCGTGGGATGGACTGATTGCGTATGCCTTTCCACCGACGGTTCTCGTCCCCAAAGTCCTACCCTGGCGCATGTAAAGATCTTGCAGACCTGATGGCACATTTTGGACTGCAGCGTCCGGTCCCCCGCTCTCTGATTCCTCGCTGGGACCTACCCTGGGTCTTGACGTGGCTTAATTCGGACAGATTTGAACCCCTTTCCCTGGCTAGCTTCGCGGATGTGACACGGAAGACATGCTTCCTTTTGGCCTTAGCCTCGGCGGCCAGGGTAAGCGAACTACACGCTCTGTCAGCGAGTTCTACCTGCCTCCAATTCCGAGCGAATGGTTCTGTACAATTACTCACAGACCAGCCCTTCCTCGCCAAGACCCGGTCTCCTTTGACTGCCCCCCAGGTCATAAATATTCGACCTTTGAAACACGCGACCTTTTCTAAGGAGACGCGTCAACAGGATCCCGTGCGCGCCTTACGCATTTCCATACGCAGATACAAGCCCGTCCGCCGAGGACGATCACGCCTCTTCTACCTTTGAACCCCAAAAGAAATGACATAACAGCTCAGACAATATCTTCCTGGCTACGTTGGGTCATTCGGTCTGCCTATCAGAATCTTTCCCCTGACGGGGCGAGGCGGCTCAGGATCCGCGCACACGAGGTTCGGGCCATGGCCACGAGTGCCACCTTCGATCGCAATTGTGCAGTTCGATTTCTAAACGGACACCGCCTGCTGACTCTTACGGGGAGTCCACCTTAGGGCGTAGCGTTTGCCTTACGGAGGCACGCATACCGCGACATACTTCGCGCAGTAAATTGTCCGAACATCATCATAAGAGATCTCATTTGCAAAAGCCTGCGTACTCTTACGGAGAGACGCTTATGCGGCAACGTGCCCGCCTTACGGAGGCAGGCGAGAGATCCAGGTCTTGTGGCAGCAGTGGGCTGGCGGGCAGAGTCAACATTCGCCCGCTTCTACCTCAGGGATCTGTCGGGCCAGCGAGAGAATCTCGCACTGGTGGGGGGACATCGCCACAGCGCAACACTCCCTCCCGGCGCCGGAAGCGCCGTAGGTAGGCACTTAGCTAAAATTGTCGGGAGTTTGGCGAATGGGTGTGGGGCTCTGTCGTCTGCCCTTTCGGATGGTATTTGGGCGCGGCACCCTCCACCTTTTCGCCATTCTTCCAGACAGTAATGTCATCGGTAATGTTTTTGAGGAAACAAATTAATTTTTCTCTAAAATATATTTTTTCGAAAAATACTTACCGATGACATTACTCGAAGGACCCTCCCACCTGCCCCGCTTGCCGCTGGTAAGCTAAGTATCACGACTGATTTGTGATTGGGCCACGTAGTGGACGCCTGACTGGACTGGGACGGGAGGCTACTCTCAGCCCTAATGAGGGTTCCCCGAGTGCCTCCCGGGTGGTGAAGGAACACAACAAGTTCTTAGGCTAAAATTGAGTAAGTAGTAGACACTTCCAGACAGTAATGTCATCGGTAAGTATTTTTCGAAAAAATATATTTTAGAGAAAAATTAATATTCCGAGTCTGCACAATGCATTTCATCGCCGGCATGGAACACACCTAGCTGTGTGCACACAGACTGTATGCGTTTCATCAGACTCCATCATGATCAAAAGTTAAATCAAATGTACATGGTACACTGTTAGTGTTACACTATTTCCCGAGAAAGAAACGTGACTATCTCCTCAATAGTATCCGTGTAACTAAGCCCTCACTTTTCCTGGATTCGGCCGGGAGTGTACTAAGAGAGGCGCCTGGTACTTGTCTGTCGACACTTGTCAGTGACCTCATTAACCACCCTCCTGCTTCTGTCCCCCATCATGAAACCAAAATCTGGTAAGTGATACTTACTGTAGGCATGCTGACCCTTTTGCATGCAAGTGTGTATCGTTGGGAAAAGTAGCGTCTTCTTGTTATGGCTGTGGGAACTTTGTCAATTTCACAACAAACACCGACATCGTACATCAACAAATTCTCGTTCCCTTTATTTTCACCATAATCTGCTACACAAGTGTAAGTCGTAATGTTGTCATGTTTGGTATGAGTGTGTAGGTGAGAATTTCAACTTTTGAACGATGTCGCTTTCACAACAGTCACTTTAGGCTGAGAAGTGTTATGAATACAAATGTGTAGGTAGCTGTTATAGCGCAGTGCGCCGGACACGCCGTGTACCACATCAGTTGCAAGTGCGATATAAATAGAATGAGCGGGCGAGAGTGGAATGTGACCTCGCCGCGCCTTATCTCTCTGGCAGCCTGAAGCGAACTAAGTGTCAGCTGTGGTAAAGGCGTGTGTGAGGGCTCTTAAAGTGTATCTGCGCAGAACTAAGCCACTAAGACAAGGGCGCTCACGGGCAGACGAGACATTTCGGCGCAAACTATCTCGTCCTGGATACGTTGGGTTATCCGTGAGGCGTATAAAGAGCTCGCCCCAGAACAGGCGAAAACGATGCGCATCTAGGCTCATGAAGTCCGAGCAGTGGCAGCGAGTATCGCCTTTGACAGAAACTGTGCAGTGAGAGACATTGTGGCAGCCATGGGTTGGCGGGCTGAGTCTACCTTCGCCCGCTTTTACCTAAGAGACTTATCCAGCCAGCACACCAATCTTGTCCTTGTGGGGGACATCTCGGCAGCGCAACACTCCCTCCCGGCGCCACAGGCGCCATAGGTTTGCCTAGCTAAAATTATTGCGAGTGGGCACAATGGAAGGGGCCTCGATAGTCAGCTCGCTTCGCGGGTTTGGGGAGGGGGGGGGGGGGGGCGGTTCCAAACTAGCGGCACCTTCCTCCTTTTCGTAATTCCAATTAGTAATGTCATTGGTAATGATTTTGAGAAAATAAATTAATTTTTCTTTAAAATGTATTTTTTTGAAAAATACTTACCGATGACATTACTCAGAGGTCCCCTCCCTCCTACCCAGCTTGCCGCAGTCACTGGCGGGAAAGGGTGAGTGCGCCACCGGATAAGGTAGTACGGGAGACCACTCGGGGTATCCGGGCTATGGCTCCCCAGTGGTTGCCTCCCCTAGTATGAGGGGCACACAGTAAGTTTTTTGGCTAAAATTATGAGTTAAGCGAAGGTTCCAATTAGTAATGTCATCGGTAAGTATTTTTCAAAAAAATACATTTTAAAGAAAAATTAATTTTCTGCTTGTTTTTGATGATGGTCTTGGCTTCTGCATATGACGTTTTGGGTTGTTGAAGATCCCTCCTTTGCTAGCCTGTCTGCAGTTTCATTGCCTCTCACCTTGCAGTGTGCAGGTATCCACTGCAGCACAACCATGTGCGTTGTACAAAGGGAGGCGAGTGCTAAAAACAGATCATTTAGGTCCTTGTCTTTGGGCATTTTTAGGGCCTGTAGAATGGAGAGGGCGTCGGTGAGAAACACAATGGAGTCAGATGTTTCCGGGCAGTTTTTCACTGTTGTTACACCAATTCTCAGGGCTTCTGCTTCTGACCTGTAGTTGGTGGCATATTTGCCGATAGCAAGAGAGATCTCTGCTTCTCTCCCTCCTGGGTACTTAATGTAGATTCCGGCTCCTCCGTCTGTGACAGCGTCAGTTGCAGAACCGGCTGTGTACACAAACCTCTTGAGGGTAGTGGGTCTGGATGTGTTCCATCGTGTAGGATTTGCATTCTGTGTCACACTGGGTACCCTTCTTCTGGATCTTTGGTATGCTGTCGCGTATTTGGGGTTCAGCCGAGCGCTTCCATGGAGGATTCTCAAGGGTTTTGGTGATCTCCTTTGGCATGTTATCTAGGAGATCTGGATTTCTCCACTCAAGGATCCTGGTCTGAGGTATGAAGCTGGAGCGCTTGAGTCTACCCTTTGTTGGCTCTGACATTCTCTGTCTCATCAGGTGGTTCTGCAGACATTTGAATTTTGCTGCTTGTAACAGGAGTTTGGTGTCTCTTCTCTCCTCTAGTGACAGGTCCGGATGCACTTTCCAATGCAGAGATGGGAGTAGAACGTATGGCACCAGTGATGATTCTGGATGAGGGGATGCGCTCGGGCAGAAGTCCTAAGTCGATGCCAGCCTTCACCTGCGTCCAGCGCTCGATGGAGTCCTAGCGCTGAGGTTAGCTTGGATGACACAGCTACAGGCCTTCAATTCTCATCGGGGAAGAGAGAGATTGCCTGGCCACGGCAGCCAATGTCTCCTCGACGCGTGGGCGCCAGGAGGAGAGATCCCTCTCTCAACCAGCGAGCAAGTGTGCAGGTGAGCACGGCAGAATTTAGCGCTCCTCTTGGGTTTCCCGGCACTTCGCTCGCTGGCCAATGGCCATATCAGACAACGGCCATACCACGTTGGACACTGGTTCTCGTCTCTGATCACCGAAGTGAAGCTGTGTTGGGCTTGGTTAGTACTTGGATGGGTGTCCGCCTGGGAACAGCAAGTGCTGTTGGATAAAAGAAGAAAGGGCGCTGTTGGACCCCACCTAGCAGGGTTCTACTCTCGGTGCTGGTTCTTGAGCCTTGCCTCAGACCCTCATCTCAGGCTCCCCACATCTCGCATGATGCTGAAACACTTACTTACTTACGCCTGTCACCCCTACCCGGGTATAGGCCGTCGACGAGAGACCTCCAGCAACTCCTGTCCTGTGCTTCTCCTTCGATTCTACTCCAGGTGGTTCCCAGTCTCTTGATGTCTGCTTGGAGGTCTCGACGCCAGGAGTTTCTCGGCCTACCTCTTTTCCTCTTTCCCTGGGGGTTCCATGACAATGCCTGCCTAGTGATACTGGAAGCTGGCTTTCTCAGACTGTGACCGATCCATCCCCATCTTCTTCGCCCAATTTCATTCTCTGCTGTTATCTGCTCTGTTCTCTCCCAGAGTCTGACGTTGCTGATCTTCTCTGGCCAGTGGATTTTCAAAATTCTTCTAAGGCAACTGTTCATGAAGGTCTGTACTCTGTTGACTGTGGTTTTTGTCAATCTCCCTCTGCTCCATATAGGAGAACTGCTTTTACATTGGAGTTGAAAATCCGGACTTTAGTGTGTTGTGACAGCTCTCTGGAACTCCACACTTTTTTCAACTGGAGAAAGGCTGCTCTGGCTTTACCGATTCGTGCTCTGACATCTGCATCAGTGCCGCCTTTTTTGTCTATGATGCTCCCGAGATAGGTGAAGGACTCCACCTCCTCCAACGGGGTGCCAGCAAGCAAGACTGGTTCTTCCCTGGTTGCGTTCAGCCTCATTGTCTTTGTTTTCTGTTTGTGAATGGTGAGGCCCACTTGGGACGAGATGTCAGCAAGCCTCGTGGTCTTGTCCTGCATTTGTTGATGAGTGTGGGACAGTAATGCCAAGTCGTCTGCAAAATCAAGGTCGTCAAGCTGTGTCCACAGTGTCCACTGTATTCCACTTCGTCTGTGCTCTGTGGTCATCTTCATGACCCAGTCTATGGCCAGTAGGAAGAGGAACGGAGACAGCAGACACCCCTGCCTGACACCAGTTCTGACCTGGAGCTCCCTGGTGAACTGCCCTTCATGGATCACGCGGCATGTCATGCCATCGTAGCTGCTCTTGATCAGGCGGACGAGCTTTGTGGGTACACCGTAGTGTCGTAGGAGTTTCCACAGAGTCTCTCGGTCCACACTGTCAAATGCTTTCTCATAATCCACAAAGTTGACATACAGCGGGGAGCTCCACTCCAGAGACTGTTCCACGATGATGCGGAGAGTGGCGATCTGGTCTGTACATGATTGGTTCTTCCTGAATCCTGCTTGCTGGTCTCTCAACTGGGGGTCAACGGAGCTCTTCAATCTCTCCAGGATGATCCTGTTGAAGACCTTTCCTGGTACTGACAGCAAGGTGATTCCTCTGGAGTTGGAACACTTGCTGAGGTCGCCTTTCTTGGGAAGCTTGATTAGGTACCCCTCCTTCCAGTCAGCCGGCATCACCTCCTCTTCCCAGATCTTGACAAACAGTGGGTACAGCATCTCCACTGTTGTCTCTAGGTCTGCTTTCAGAGACTCCGCTGGGATGCCATCTGGCCCTGCTGCTTTGCCGTTCTTCAAAAATGCCACTGCTCTTCTGATCTCTTCCCAGCTGGTACGTTCTGAAACTGAAGGCCCATCCAGACAATCCTGCCTATGATTGTGTTTTTAAACCATCGTTTGCAGAGATTTACGATACCCATCCGGGAGCTGTCCGTCCACTTTCTTTCCGTGTCCGACCTCATCTGCAGGCGGCCGGATTGGACCTGGACAGAGTTTTGGAATCCCTGCAACACATCACTCCACCTTGGCTCTTACCAGTTCCTGACATCTTGCTGGACTTGACTGCCCACCAGAAAGACTCTACTCCACCAACCATATACCAACAGAGCCTCAATGAACTGCTTTCAATTTTTCCTGGCTATTGTCGCATCTATACCGATGGGTCAAAGTCTGAGGATGGGAGAGTGGCTGCGGCCGCAGTGTCCTCTCGCCATCCTAGACGCCCATTTAAGCACCGCCTCCCAGACCACTCATCTGTATTTAGTGCGGAACTGCAGGCGGTTCTGCTGGCACTCAGGCATGCTTATCGATCTAGAGAAAGGAACTTCCTGATTCTGTCTGACTCTCTTTCTGCCCTGCAGGCCCTTCAGGGCACGGGAAATGACCACCCACTGCTGGTGCAGATCAGAGAGCTCCACGCGGACTTGATGAAGGAATATTATATCATTTTTATTTGGGTGCGTGGGCATCGAAGGCAACAGGATCGCAGATTCTGCTGCCAACGATGCCCGCAATGACCCTGTCCCTGACACACAGACTGTTTATAGTGATTTTAGACATGTGGCTAGTGCGTACATAGCCCGTGAGTGGCAGTCCGATTGGGACAAAGAGGAAGCTAACAAGCTGCATGAAGCCCTTCCTAAGTTGTCCGACGGTCTACCTTATCGCTGCGGCAGCCGCCGTGAGGAGACGGTCCTGGCTCGGCTCCACATCGGCCACACGTATGTTACGCACTCTTATTTACTTAAACAGGAGGAGCGTCCATGGTGTTATGCCTGCGACGAGCAGTACTCTGTTCAACACTTTTTGTTGTCTTGTGCTGATCTAATCGACACAAGGTATAAACATTTCACGGCAGACTCCTTGAAGGTTTTGTTCCGGGATGTGCCCCCGGACAAGATCTTCAGTTTCTGAGAGAGTGCCATATTTTTAATAAGATTTGAGCGTTTATAGATTATGATGTTTCTATTATTTTGACCTTTTTGAGAGTCTTTCGACGTTTTCTTTAAAGACCTGTGCGACATTTTAGCCTGACATATTTTTAAGGTATATTTACATCATGTCTTAAGACCTTTCTTTTAGTCTGGCTGACCAGATTTTTACCCTTCCCGCCGTGAGATGGCCTTAGTTGCCTGCTCGGCGTTAAACCCAAATAACTAACTAACTAACTCACTCTTCCCTTGGCCACCTCCCGGACGTGGCCAGGAAGATCTGCTACTTCTGGGCCCGAGCCACAGTGGACAGAGTAGTGAGCTGCAAGCGTCGTCAGTGGACCCGGCCACAGTTCAGGGCCGAGGGCTCAGGATACTCCTGTCCAACCCAACGTCTTGGCCAAAGATGGACTCCCCTTGGCCGAAGCCAAGTGGTGAGTCTCCGCCTGCTTACAGGTTGACCGGTCCCAGATTGCCTGCAGGACCCGGTCCAAGCGTGGAAAGTCTACCTGCACAGAATCAAGCCCATCAGGAACGGCTGCACTCACCGCTTCCTGCCCTTGGCCCCAGGCTGAGCTGACATTCCGCCCAGACGATATCGTCCTGGCTGCAATGCATCATCCGCTCCGCATACAAGGAAAGAAAGTATCTCCCCGGAGGGGGCTAAGAGAATGCGGATACGGGCACACAAGGTCAGAACTGTCGCCACGAGCGTCGCATTCGACCGCAACTGCGCAGGCTGAGGCATTGTAGCGGCTGTTGGGTGGCGAGCAGACTCCACCTTCGCCGCTTTTATCGCTGAGACCTCTTCGGCAGAGACCTTGGCAGCACAAGACTCCCTCCGGGCGCCTCAGGCACCATAGGTCACACTTAGCTGAAATCGTTGGGAGGTTCCAGTTCATACTTGACTGCCATGTAGAGTCTGTAGAGGTTTCTTTTAAAGACGTGCGACATTTTAGCCTGACATTTTTAACCTATATTTACATCTTGTCTTAAGACCTTGCTTTTAGTCTGGCTGACCAGAGTTTTACCCATCCCGCCGTGAGATGACCTTAGTTGCCTGCTCGGCGTTAAACCCAAATAACTAACAGATTCTCTTCCACCCTTGCCTGGAGAGACTACTGTTTCACACCTGGAGGTGGTGCGGCCAGCTCTCGCAGCACGAGGTTCTCCAATGCAGCAGTGGTGGCGACCGCTACAGCCGGTAGACCTTCCACCCCGGACGGGCGAGAAGTGGAGGATCCTAGAGTCTGGGTGTGCCTCGGAGCGCATATCCCCCAGGGCGCTGACCATGCCTCAGCTGGTTGAGTTTTTCTGGTGGCGGTGCAGAGAGCGGACTCAGGCCCCGATCACCGTCAGAGACTTCCTCTCCATGGCTGCCGACACTTACCAGCAGTTGGGCCGACTGGACCCGGGAGCGTGATGGACCTCTCAGACCTGATTTTCCACTTTGAACTCCAGCGGCCTGCCGCTCGCTCTCTTCTTCAAACACCAGGATCTCCCTTGAATGTTACCTTGGGTGACTCCAGTCAGCGCGAACCTCTTCCCTTGGCCACCTCCCGGACGTGGCCAGGAAGATCTGCTACCTCTGGGCCCGAGCCACAGTGGACAGAGTAGTGAGCTGCAAGCGTCGTCAGTGGACCCGGCCACAGTTCAGAGCCGAGGGCTCAGGATACTCCTGTCCAACCCAACGTCTTGGCCAAAGATGGACTCCCCTTGGCCGAAGCCAAGTGGTGAGTCTCCGCCTGCTTACAGGTTGACCGGTCCCAGATTGCCTGCAGGACCCGGTCCAAGCGTGGAAAGTCTACCTGCACAGAATCAAGCCCATCAGGAACGGCTGCACTCGCCGCTTCCTGCCCTTGGCCCCAGGCTGAGCTGACATTCCGCCCAGACGATATCGTCCTGGCTGCAATGCATCATCCGCTCCGCATACAAGGAAAGAAAGTATCTCCCCGGAGGGGGCTAAGAGAATGCGGATACGGGCACACAAGGTCAGAACTGTCGCCGCGAGCGTCGCATTCGACCGCAACTGCGCAGGCTGAGGCATTGTAGCGGCTGTTGGGTGGCGAGCAGACTCCACCTTCGCCGCTTTTATCGCCGAGACCTCTTCGGCAGAGACCTCTTGGCAGCACAAGACTCCCTCCGGGCGCCTCAGGCACCATAGGTCACACTTAGCTGAAATCGTCGGGAGGTTGCCCCTCGGGGCTAAGCTTCTTGCAGTAGTGGGGTTGTTGGGTGGCACCCTCCTCCTTTTCGCTATTCTTCCTTATAGTAATGCCATCGGTATGGATTTTGAGGAAACACACATATTTTTCTCTAAAAAATATTTTTTCGAAAAATACTTACTGATGGCATTACTCAATGGGCCCTCCCACCCACTTGCCGCCTATATGCTAAGAGTAAGACTGGCATGACTACACAGCTCACGTGGCCTTATGGAGGGAAGGGAGACTACCCAGGTTCCTTTCTTACAGCTCCCTAGAGTTGCATCCCTTGTTGTGTAGGAACACACTAAAGGGCTGGCTTAACTGGGCGAGACAAACCCGAGCCTCGTCTCGGCGAGACACCCGAGACAGTCAATGCGAGATACCCGACCCACCCTTTAATAGGTTCGGCGAACTCTCCGAGACAAGATCAGACGTGCCGAACATAATAAACGGGTGGTACGGGTATCTCGCATTGACTGTCTCGGGTGTCTCGCCGAGACATGGTTCGGGTTTGTCTCGCCCAGTTAAGCCAGCCCTAAAGGAGTCTTAGGCCAAAATTGGTAAGCTAAGGGGTATTTTTCTTATAGTAATGCAATGGGTAAGTATTTTTTGAAAAAATATCTTTTGGAGAAAAATACATTTTTTTGGTTTTTGGCACCACTTCTGAAGTGTATATTTACATTCCTGTTTTTGCTCATATCCTTCAGGTGGTGTACGTGATGCAGATTCACCAGGACAACAATGCGGGCACGGCCCATGTTAGCTCGGTTGCGGAGTTCCCTCTCACCCAGCCCTGCCTCAGCTTTGCCATCCTGGAAGCTTGCAACAAGCTTTTCAAGGCCTCACCAAACGACTCGCACCTGGACGAAATCACCACAGGTACGGCATTAAGGCATTGTCGCACAGTGAACCTGGTTATTTTATAGGAATGGGGTGTGTGTGGGGTGGGGGGGGGGGGACTGGCTCATTGATACAAGGAACTCAAATTCTGAAGGAAAAGCTTTTCCATTTTCTGGACGAGTTAACCCTTTTCATCCTGATACACTGTCGCTTGAAATTAGTTTGGCTATGATAGTTTAAAGGTGGTGCCAGAACAGCTCGGCGCCTGAGGCACCTAGCTATTCTGGCACCACCCTTAAACTAAAATGGTTGATTTGTCTCATAATTTATAAAGCAGCCTTCACAGGACAATAAGCGCATTTTAAAATCAGCTTCAGGATGTAATGGATTAATACAGGCACCACCCTTGAACTAAAATGTTTCCTAATTTGTAATGTAGCATTCGTAGGACAGTAAGCAGATTTAAGAAAGAAATCAGCCTCAGGATGTAATCGGTTAAAAGCTTTGCCACTTGTTTCTTCTAAAACATTACCGATGACATTACTGTCTGGAAGTGTCAATTACTTACCCAATTTTAGCCTAAGAACTTGTTGTGTTCCTACACAACCCGCCCACTGGGCACCGGCCTCTCCAGTCACTGACTGAGGGGGCTAGCAGAGTGGTGCCATCGTTGTCCAGGATAGGACTTGACGTCAGCAGATATGTTGTTCAGTCTTTTTCTCTGGTCCGGTTTTTAAGGAGCTGTGCTAACTCAGGTCTTACCATGTTGGATTGGTCCTTAAAAATACTCATTATTTTTGAAAAGAAGTACCCAACGGAGAAAGAAACACGCTTAGAAAAGACGGGTACAACACAATTTATTAATATTTCGGGTAAATACCCTTTGTCAAAATAGACAAACAAACAAACATAGAGATTAGCCGCTACTTATCTTCAATGGCAGAAGGAATGTGGCAACTGAAGGAGGTGACGTAAAATGATTTTACGTCACCTCCTTCAGTTGCCACATTCCTTCTGCCATTGAAGATAAGTAGCGGCTAATCTCTATGTTTGTTTGTTTGTCTATTTTGACAAAGGGTATTTACCCGAAATATTAATAAATTGTGTTGTACCCGTCTTTTCTAAGCGTGTTTCTTTCTCCGTTGGGTACTTCTTTGCATATTACACGCTTGGCAGTCACCTTTTTGGTCTGGATTCATTATTTTTGGTCCTTTGGATCCCAAGTGTTTGCTGTGCTTGGAGACCCGTGTCAGGGGAGAAGAGGATCCTGGTGGCTGAAACACTCCACTTTGGCCTTGACTTCTGCCTAAACAGGAGGCTAGTCGTACCGGCCTAGTCAATCGGCTCTTGTCACGTTGAGCCCTATCCCATTGTTGACATGCGGGCTACAGCCGCCGCTGCTGATTAGGTGCTTTACGCCTGTATTCCCCTGCATTCAACGGTGTGATAGAAGGTGGTGGCTCAAACGGTTCAATCGGGCTTACCCCCTTGAGTATATCTTTCGGGCAGTCTCCATTGTGCGTCGGCTGGAGACCCGCCGACAAATGCACTTTCCCTTGTTGGGCTCGGTGGCGGGCGGGGACCCCCGGGGGATGAATATCTAACATACTATAATATGGAAAACCCCCAAAAAACCAAAACTGGCACCAAAGCGGCACATAGCCGCCGACATTGTTATTGAGAACGATAGTGACTCTGACTGTGAGGAAGCGACGCCTCAGGCGTCGGCCACCTGGCCTCGCTTTCTCATTATCCACAGCAAAGTTAAAGAGAAGCCTGTTTCCAAGCTGCACCCTTTCCTGGTAGGGGAGACCCTCAGGAGCCGTGTTGGCAGGCCTGAGACCCAGCGCCTCAGGTCTGGTGACTTGCTGGTAGAGTGCCGTACCAGGGTACACTCCAATGGGCTACTGAGGCTCTCCTCTATCGGAGACACTCCAGTGGAGGTCACTCCCCACAAAACGATGAATTCTTCGAGAGGAGTGATTAAAGATCAAGCATTGGCTGAACTGTCTGAAGATGAACTTGTACGGAACCTTAAGTCACAGGGGGTGACCTACGTCAGGCGCTTCATTTCCAAACGGGGTGGTAGGGAGATCCGTCTCCCTACCATCATCCTGACGTTTGGAACCCCCACCGCCCCTACTACCATCTGGGGAGGTTACTACTCCCTAAAAGTGAAAAAGTACGTCCCTCTCCCCATCCGGTGCTTTAAGTGCCAAAAGTATGGCCATGGGCAGAAGACATGCCACCAGGCAGAGGCTCTATGCACCCGCTGCACTAAGCCCGGACACTCTGCTGAGTCCTGCACAGCCATCCCCCTGTGTGTGAATTGCCAGGGGGCACATATGGCTTCGGACAAGAAGTGCCCTCGTTGGATCTCCGAGTGCAGGATTCAGCAGGCGCGTGTGGAGAAGGGGCTGTCCTTTGCGGACGCCAAAAAACTGGTTGATGGCCCTGGTGCAGCTGAGGCTGCGCCAAACTCAAATAACAACTTTGTGTATATTTTCAGTGCTGCGGTGGCAGGCAAGCGCCCCACCAAAGACTTCTCTTGTCAAACCCCAACTTCTTGGTTGGGGGCGGAGCCTCGGATCCTCTCGCCCCTGGAGAGTAACCCTCCTCCGGTGGTGACGAGGAGCCAGGGAACGCAGAAGGCGGACGCTGCCGGTCCGGTGGCACCGCCTTCTGCTGCCCCTAAAACTCAGCCCCCACCCATACCTGTCAATCTTACTACAAAGGCTTCTGGCTCTGGTCAGCCTTCTAAGGCCGCCAACTCTGGCGGCAGGAACGCTGCCCCGGCCCAGAAGTCTAAGAAAGTTATGGGACCGCTGTGCGTACGGGCCCAGAAGGGGGACACTTGATGTCCCCCTTCAAAACAAATATGCTGCATTGGAGGAGCAAATGGAGGGGGTGGAGGTTGTCGTAGCTGGTGCTGCGGCAGCTTCTCCCCCCTCATCTCCGAGGAACCAGAGGAGGCCCGGGAATCGACCCCCTCCCCCCCCCCCCCCCCCCCCCCCTCTGTTTCTTCGACTCCTTCCAAGGCACGGGTAAAGGGGGGAAGGAACTCTTCTCCTACACATAAAACCTAACCATGTACTCTCTGCTTCAGTGGAATTGTTGTGGTTTTCACACCAACTTTGAATAATTACGCCTTCTAGTCAAGTCCTATAATCCCTCGGTAATATCTCTTCAGGAGACTTACCTGAAGACTTCTGACCCTGTCTCCTTTAATGGTTTTAATGCTATCCATAAAGGTTCTGATTCAGAGAGACGCTCGGGTGGAGTGGCTCTTCTCATTAGCAACCAGTTTTTATGTAGCCCTGTTAGTGTTGACACCTGTCTTCAGGCTGTCGCAGCTCAAGTTACCTTAAAGAAGACTATAACCATATGCAGTATTTATCTGCCACCATCCCTGCGGGTCTGTTGTAATGATTTTTTTAATTTTGTAGATCAACTGCCCCCTCCCTTTATTCTCATGGGGGATTTTAACGGTCACGCTCACCTTTGGGGTAGTGACCACTATGATGGCAGAGGTCAGATGTTAGAAGATGTTTTTTCTCAACTTAACCTATGTGTCTTTAATGATGGTTCACCTACATACTCTAATCCAGGTTCAGGATCTAGTTCTGTTCTAGACCTCACTGTGTGTGATCATTCTCTCATGCTGGATTTTGACTGGAAGGTTCACGACGACCTGTGTGGTAGTGACCACTTCCCAGTAGTCCTGTCATCGGTCAGCTGTGGGGAGGATCCGCCAGTACTTACTTACTTACGCCTGTCACCCCTACCCGGGTATAGGCCGTCGACAAGAGACCTCCAGCAACTCCTGTCCTGTGCTTCTCCTTCGATTCTACTCCAGATGGTTCCCAGTCTCTTGATGTCAGCTTGGAGGTCTCGACGCCAGGAGTTTCTCGGCCTACCTCTTTTCCTCTTTCCCTGGGGGTTCCATGACAATGCCTGCCTAGTGATACTGGAAGCTGGCTTTCTCAGGCTGTGACCGATCCATCCCCATCTTCTTCGCCCAATTTCATTCTCTGCTGTTATCTGCTCTGTTCTGTCCCAGAGTCTGAAATTGCTGATCTTCTCTGGCCAGTGGATTTTCAAAATTTTTCTAAGGCAACTGTTCATGAAGGTCTGTACTCTGTTGACTGTGGTTTTTGTCAATCTCCAAGTCTCTGCTCCATATAGGAGAACTGCTTTTACATTGGAGTTGAAAATCCGGACTTTGGTGTGTTGTGACAGCTCTCTGGAACTCCACACTTTTTTTAACTGGAGAAAGGCTGCTCTGGCTTTACCGATTCGTGCTCTGACATCTGCATCAGTGCCGCCTTTTTTGTCTATGATGCTCCCGAGATAGGTGAAGGACTCCACCTCCTCCAACGGGGTGCCAGCAAGCAAGATTGGTTCTTCCCTGGTTGTGTTCAGCCTCATTGTCTTTGTTTTCTGTTTGTGAATGGTGAGGCCCACTTGGGACGAGATGTCAGCAAGCCTCGTGGTCTTGTTCTGCATTTGTTGATGAGTGTGGGACAGTAATGCCAAGTCGTCTGCAAAATCGAGGTCGTCAAGCTGTGTCCACAGTGTCCACTGTATTCACTTCGTCTGTGCTCTGTGGTCATCTTCATGACAGGATCCGCCAGTGGGGCGCTGGAATGTCAAGAAAGCTAACTGGCCTCTGTTCGCCTCTCTCTGTCAGTCTCGTATTACAGAGGAGGTGGTCATGTCAGCTGAAGAACCTGTTTCTTCTTTTACTACTATTTTGTTGGACGTAGCGGGTGAAACCATCCCTAAAACTTCGCATCAGTCCCTCGGAAGCCGAGAGTACCATGGTTCAATGAGGAGTGCCGCAAGGCCCAAAAAGCGCGCAAATCTGCTCAGTGACGTGCTTTCCGTAATCCGTCGCAAGTGAATATTTTAACCTTTAAAAGACAGAGGGCTAGGGCGAAAGCCCGTTACATTTTTAAACGTGAACGCCGTACTTCCTGGAGACGCTTCGTCTCATCTTTAACTTCTCGGACTCCGTCCCAGAAAGTCTGGAGGGCTGTTTGAAGAATTAGGGGCAGGGGTGGCTCGGCTTCTGTCGGCCATCTTAGAGATGGTGCCAGCTTGGTCACAGATAAAAAAGCTGTCGCCAATTTGTTTGCCTCCACCATTGCCCATAATTTTTCAACAGAGCATTATTCACCCTTCTTCCAGAGAGAGAAGGAGAAGCGAGAGTCTCGTATTTTTGATTTTAAGTCCGATAACTCAGAAGACTATAATGCCCCTTTTACATTATCCGAATTGCAGCAAGCCTTGCAGAAATGTAATGACTGCTGATGGCCTAGATACCATCCACTATCAATTCCTAACGCATCTGCCTGAGAGGTCACTCCTTGTACTTCTCAAGGCCTTTAACCATATCTGGAGAACTGGTCATTTTCCGCCGTCTTGGCACCAGGCTGTGGTTGTACCGATCCCCAAGCCGGGTAAGGATCCTTCCGACCCAGGCAACTACCGGCCTATCGCTTTGACATCATGTTTATGTAAAACTATGGAGCGCCTGGTCAACGGCCGCCTGGTGTGGCATCTTGAGTCGCAGGGTCTCCTCACAGACCTCCAGTGCGGTTTCCGGCGCTTCCGTAGTACAACTGACCATTTAGTCCGCTTTGAATCATTTATTCGAGATGCTTTTGTCAACAAGCAGCATGTCTATGCAATTTTCTTCGATCTTGAGAAGGCATGGGTTTTAAAGGGCACCTGCCCGTTTTTATTCACAATTTTTTTACTAATCGGTCGTTCCATGTCCGTGTGGGCTCCACCCTCTCCGACTCCTTTGAACAGGAGATGGGTGTCCCGCAGGGCAGCATTCTATCTCCAGTTTTATTTAGTATTAAAATTAATAACATTGTGAGGCCATCAAGGATGATTCTGAATGCTCTTTGTTTGTGGACGACTTTGCTTTGTGTGCACGAGGTCGAGGACTTGCGTCCCTTGAGAAGTGCTTGCAGCTGTGCGTTGATCGCATCCAGCGGTGGGTGTCTCTCAATGGATTCAAGTTCTCGCCCTCCAAGACAGTTTGTCCCCCACCCGTGTCTGCCCTGGGGGACTTGGGTGGGGTTAACTACTTTTTAGTTCCCAGGGTCACCCTGGTCAGCCCCACAGGGTGGGTTTTTCCCTCTATTCTGGGGCATGTGTTTCTGTCTACTCTTGGTTCATTCACCTGTATTTGCCTTTTTAAAACTCTCCCTACTGTCTCCGCTGCCTGTAGCTCTTGATATTGGATGTGTGTTGCTAAATGGTCTTAGCTTTATTTAGGCCCCATGTCTTAGGTTTATTTAACGTATTGGACTGGCTGGCGACATACATTCAATGTTCTGTTTAGTTTTTTTTCACAAGCAGTGCAGGCACGTCCTGAGAAAGTCTTGTTGTTGTCAGGACGTTAAGCAATGTACAATCAATCAATCCAAGACAGTGTGTGCATTTACTAACCAGAAAATTTCTTTTCCAGAACCTAGCCTGAGCATTGCTGGAGTGCCAATTAAGGTGGCCGAGGAGGCAAAGTTTCTGGGGGTCATCTTTGACAAAAGACTTAACTTCCGCAACCATATTAATTACCTCAGAACCTCTTGTCAGAAGGCTCTTGACGTTCTTCATGTCGTTTGGGGTGCGGACTGAACTGGGCCCTTGTTTGGTCCAAACTGGATTACGGCTGTGGTGTATGGCTCAGCTTCCAAGTCTGTGCTACAGCGTCAGAACACAATTCACCATCAAGGTCAGTGGATATGTCTTGGAGCCTTCAGGACGTCTCCAGCTCCAAGTCTGTATGCCGAAGCAGGGGAGCCTTCTCTCAAGCTCCGCTGCATCCGCCTCATGCTCAGCTACGTTCTGAAACTGAAGGCCCATCCAGACAATCCTGCCTATGATTGTGTTTTTAAACCATCATTTGCAGAGATTTACGATACCCATCAGGGAGCTGTCCGTCCACTTTCTTTCTGTGTCCGACATCTGCAGGCGGCTGGATTGGACCTGGACAGAGTTTTGGAATCCCTGCAACACATCACTCCACCCTGACTCTTACCAGTTCCTGACGTCTTGCTGGACTTGACTGCCCACAAGAAAGACTCTACTCCACCAGCCATATACCAACAGAGCCTCAATGAACTCCTTTCAATTTTTCCTGGCTATTGTCGTATCTATACGGATGGGTCAAAGTCTGAATCCTAGACGCCCATTTAAGCACCGTCTCCCAGACCACTCATCTGTATTTAGTGCAGAACTGCAGGCGGTTCTGCTGGCACTCAAGCATGCTTATCGATCTAGAGAAAGGAACTTCCTGATTCTGTCTGACTCTCTTTCTGCCCTGCAGGCCCTTCAGGGCACGGGAAATGACCACCCACTGCTGGTGCAGATCAGAGGGCTCTACGCAGTCTTGATGAAGGAATATTATGACATCATTTTTATTTGGGTCCCAGGGCATGTGGGCATCGAAGGCAACAGGATCGCAGATTCTGCTGCCAACGATGCCCGCAATGACCCTGTCCCTGACACACAGACTGTTTATAGTGATTTTAGACATGTGGTTAGTGCGTACATAGCCCGTGAGTGACAGTCCGAGTGGGACAAAGAAGAAGCTAACAAGCCGCATGAAGCCCTTCCTAAGTTGTCCCACGGTCTACTTTATCACTGCGGCAGCCGCCGTGAGGAGACTGTCCTTACTCGGCTCCACCTCGGGCACACGTATGTTATGCACTTTTATTTACTCAAACAATAGGAGCGTCCATGGTGTTATGCCTGCGATGAGCAGTACTCTGTTCAACACCTTTTGCTGTCTTGTGCTGATCTAATCGACACAAGGTATAAACGTTTCACAGCAGACTCCTTGAAGGTTTTGTTCCAGGATGTGCCCCCGGACAAGATCTTCAGGTTTCTGAGAGAGTGCCATATTTTTAATAAGATTTGAGCATTTATAGACTATGATGTTTCTATTATTTTGACCTTTTTGAGAGTCTGTTGACGTTTTCTTTAAAGACCTGTGCGATATTTTAGCCTGACATATTTTTAAGGTATATTTACATCATGTCTTAAGATCTTTCTTTTAGTCTGGCTGACCAAACTTTTACCCATCCTGCCGTGAGATGGCCTTAGCTGCCTGCTCAGCGTTAAACCCAAATAACTAACTCCTCCTTGCCCCTGGCTACTTCGCGTTCCTCGAGAGCCCGGCCGACCCCCGCCTCGCCCCGGCGTGCGTCTCCCGACGCCAATGAGCCCCAGCTGTTGGCCAAGTGGTTCCGTCATGGTTCTCCGTGGGATGACAGTAGACCTCGTCGCTGGAGGCTCCTGGTTCCCCTCATCTCGTCGAGGCATTCCGCGCTCCGGCAGCAGAGCTCCTGACCTACGCTGGCTTCCTCTCCGACTCCTCTGGCCCGGCGGTCTTGGACAGTGCTGCCCGCCTTCGCTGGTACGTGGCTTCCGGTCGGACCTCCACCAGCAGTGGTTACCCCGGCAGTGACGGCACACGGCTCTTCAGCTTCGCTACGCCACTCCCCCCGGGGCTTGGATGGCACCGCGACCTTCTTCCGCTGCGCCCTGACCTGTGGGAGTTCGGAGCTGTTCGCGCAGACAGTTGTCCGGCGCGTCGAGGACCCCGGGCTGCGATCTACGCCTCTGACGACGCCTTGGCCTCCGCCACCTACTGGGACCCGATGCCTCGGCTTGCTGTCCGCCGTTCCTGCCCCGACCTCCTTGCTCAAGGGAAGATGCGTCTACGACGGACCCGCTGCGTAGTGATGCTGTCCCCTGTTCCTGCCGCAACCTCCTCGTCGAAGGGAAGACGCTTCTACACAGACCCGGCGCGGTTGCTCGCCTCAGCGTTCCTAGCCTGCAGGCGGTGACGGACTCGACAGGGCCTCCTGACCCAGCCGCTCTCCACCGCCTCGTGTGACGCTTGCTGCTCCCAGACGACCCTTGGGTCCGCTTCAGCCAGCCCCGAGGGCCTCCTGACCTCCTTTGATCTCCTCTGGTCCCCTCAGATGGTGCGGTGCTCTCCCCGGTGGACCACTGTCCCAACGGTTCGGCACGGAGGGTACATTCTTTGCAACTCGAGGGAGTCGCTTGCCTACCTTCTATGCCAGCCTCATCACCAGGAGCTTGCGGACGGTGGTACAGGCCATGGACTTCGCCATCATCCAGGACCTGCTAGACACTTTTCTGCAATTGCTTCTTACACGATCTACCCAATCGGACCGGCCTCCCAGTCAGCTTCGGCAAGTCGGACCCCCGTGCCTTCCCTAAGGTGGTGCACTTGTCTGTGCTTTGGGCCAACCGCAACGTGGTGGGAATTCCGGAGCCTCAGTTCCGGACGCTGGCGACCTTCTTTCGCCAGATGCTTCTAACGGACCCAGTTCTCTCCAGAGTTGGACTTCATCCCCTGGGCCTGAGGACCGCAGCGGCGGATGTCATTCCCTCGACTGGCTTCCTCCCGTTCGCCTCGGCTGCTCCGGCTTCCCTCCTGGCGTCCGTTCCCTGGCACCTTTCACAACCCTGGTGCCGGTCTTCCCGATGCTTCGCCCTCGTCTCCCCTGCTGGGCGGTTCCCATCAGGCGCACCCCTCGACGCGGACGCGAGCCTCGCTGGATGGGACGCGCGCCTTCTACCGATGTTCCTCGCCGCTTCCTGCTGCTGACCTCCAGGCCACGCGGACAGGCACCTTGACAGGTTGGAGCTGGCGGCGATTGGGTGAACCTGCATTCGTGTGAGACTCGCCTCCGACACCTGGAGCTTCTCATCCTCTCCGACACCGTCACTGTGGGCTCCTACTTCCGATGGCGGGGCGGGTTCCTCTCCACCCCCTCTGCTGGCTCCTGTCACAGATCCTCCGGTGGTGCGAAGGTTGCGACATCCCTCTCCAAGCACAACGCAACCCTGGCCTCTTGGTGGTCCTACCAACTCCTGCTCGCAGCGTGGCTGGCTTCTTGACACCGATATCTTCAGAGGATCTGCGCGCAGTGCAAGGAGGCCATGTTCGACCCCTTCCCGACACAGTGGATTCGCCTGCTCCCCCTTGCAGCGGTCGACGCGCTCTCCTTCTAGGGGGTGGCCCTCGCGGATGCTTCTCCGCCAACGCTGCTAGTTCCAAGGTCCTGCTCAAGGTGCCTTGCTGGTGGCCCCGTTCTGCTGGACCAAGTCTTGGGACCACTGACCTCGTGAGCCTCGCCACGCTCCGCCCCTCCCCCCACCCCCCTCCCCCGCCCTGCGGTTCCCCACCCAGCTCACGGGGTTCCAGCAACCCCGACAGACGCGGCTGTTCCGACCATGTCCTGAGCGACCACGCACGCCTGGGGATTGGGCGGCTCACCCTTGCTGCTAGAGGTTCTCAAGGGCACCGGCGGAGGTCATTGCTACAGCTCGCAGGCCTTCGACCAGACACGTCCATGAGGGACAGTGGCAAGTCCTGCGGTTCCGGGGCGACGACAGGTCTGCCTACTCACTCCGCTGGCTTTGCATCGAGCAGACTTTGGTGCCGCTCACATGCAGGAGCTACCTGGCCAGGATAGCGGACACGTGTCTCCACCTGGCAGACATAGAGGCCAGTCGGTATCTTCCTGTCTCCGCGGGGGTTTTCCGGGCCACCTACCTGGACCTCTCCCCGGAGGATGCTCAGAGGCTGGAGGTCAGGGCGCACAAGGTGCTAGCCCTGGCCATGAGCGTCGCCTTCAACCACAGCTGTGCTGTCAGGGCTTGGGATGGCCGTGGGTTGGCGGGGGTGATCTACCTTCGCCCGATGCCACCACAGTGACCTTTGGGCCCGCGGGCGGCCTGAGCCCGGACTGGGGTCTACGCCACGGTGCGACTTTACCTCCCGGCGCCTAGGCGCCTTGTGTAGCTTCGCTGAAATGGTCGGGAGTGTGGCCAGGGTGGGCGGCTGGAGGGCCCCTTATAGGGAATGTGAGTCTAGGCGGCACCCACCTCCTATTCACTATTCTTCCTAATAGTAATGTCATCGGTAATGTTTTTGAGGAAACAAATGAATTTTTCTCTAAAATTTTTTAAAAAAAATATTTACCGATGACATTACTCGAAGGACCCTCCCGCCTGCCCCGCTTGCCGCTCCTAAGCTAAGCTTCAGACTGGTGTGACACCACTGCTTACGCCACGGATGGAGAGGTACGGGAGGCTACTCCGGGTACCTGGCTATGGCGCCCTTGGGTCGCCTCCCTTGTCGTGTAGGTACACAACGAAATTTTGGGCTGAAATGGTAAGCTAAGTGAACGTTCCTAATAGTAATGTGATCGGTAAGTATTTTTGTAAAAAATACATTTTAGAGAAAAATTAATTTTTCGGAGGGAGGTTGTTTTTTGGGGGTTTTTTTTGTGTTTGTTTTTTTTAAATTACCTGTTGACAAAAAAAATGTCTGTTTCATAAAAATCGGTTGATCCGCATTTGATTTCGTAATTTTTGTTATTTTTACTAGATACTTTGCATACAGCAAGATTAAAGGGAGATATTGAACAAGTTTGTAATCTAGCGTTGTACCTCTACAACGTTTTGAACAATAATTAATTCAGTTTTGCAATTTTGGTAGCCACGTTATACTCCCCATCAGTCAGCCTCCTGCCTTTCGGATGAGTGATGTGAAACATCAAATTCGTCACTGTGTACACGACGCCGTGGGACTAGCGATGCCATGACGTGACGTCATTTTGCTGCTTGTACTATTCTTTTTCTTCAGAATACCTGTCACTACACCAGCCCACAGAATGTACTAATGGTGGGGAGCGCCGTGTGTCATCTTTATTTCTGTGTGCCAGTGTGTGTTGATCAGAGGTTGGGTTAGAGAGGAGAGAATGGATCAGAAGGATAAGATTAAAATTATGAATAACTCTGAATGTTCCTAAAAGAAAAACGCATGTGAGCTTCAAACAATACAGTTGACTTTGGGATGAAATGCGCATTTTATTGTATTGTATGATGACTTGTAGGAGAAACCACACAAATTGCAAAACCTTAGCGTGCCTCTCTGTATGTTAACGGTGGGCAAATTTTGTTAAGAGATTATCGTGCTGCTTCGGATATTATTTTTTAGCACCTGCTCATATTTGATCTGCTATCTCTGCCCCTCATCACACTTACATGCAGAATTAGTTGACAGTCTATTTGTTCTACAGGGGAATTGGAGGAAGAGAGGGACCAGTCGCAGAATTTCTCAGATGAGGAGGGCAGCCCCACCACCCACGGGGTGCAGATACGCTTGTATGGTGTCCATACCAGGTGAGACGCTCAGGTTTTACAGGCCACCATTGGAGTATCATGGTTGGTCTGTCTCTTGAAGCGTATTGTCTTCTGAGGATACTCACTGACTTAGAAATTTGACTGCCACTGGCGATATCGTTCGGCAGAAAAGACACATCTCGTCTGCCAAACCAGGGAGGCAACTCAAGGGGGCCATAACCAGGGACCCTGAGGAGCCTTCCGTCCCTGACCATCCGGTCACGTGGCACGTGGTGTCACGCCAGTCATTTTGCTTAGCTTACCGTGAACAGTTGTGTTCTACAGGACCTTTGGCTGTGAACGGTGCAACCGGTTCTTAGGGCCGGTTGGCTTTGGATTATGTGTGTTCCCTTGGTCAGTAATAGTGGGTTTTACCCCTTCGCTGCTGAGTAAAAAGGGAACACGATCAAACTGCTAGAGATATGAGCCATGCAAGATCTATGCCACTTGCTGATCCCAATTGTGACCCTCTCTCATGAAACCAGTCTTAACTCGCAGCGAGCTGATCAGCACTACATGCAGTAATATGTGGTGGTGGGCAAACTGGCTCATTTTCACTTTGTTTTCTCAAAATACATTCCCGATGACATTACTACTAGGAAGTATGCCTAGCTTACATAATTTCAGCCTAAGAACCTGTTGTGTTCCCACACAACCAGGGAGGCAACTCAAGGGGGCCGTAACCAGGGACCCTGAGTAGCCTCCCGTCCCTGCCCATCTGGTCACGTGGCACGTGGTGTCACGCCAGTCGTTTTGCTTAGCTTACAGTTGTGTTCTAGCCTACAGGACCTTTGGCTGTGTACGGTGCGACCGGTTCTTAGGGTCGGTCAGCTTTGGATTACGTGTGTTCCATTGGATTACGTGTGTCCCTCTGGATTACGTGTGTCCCTTGGATATCGCGGGTTCCTTGGATATTGGTGGTTCCCCATCGTACCTTGGAGTTACGTGGTTGCGGGTGTGACTACTGGGGTTTACGGTGTGCCTCCTGGTACTTTACCTTCCCGCCGACGCGTCCTGTGGGCTGTGTGACAGGTTCCCCCTCCCCATCCCCGCAGCCATGGCAAGGTACTTGCCCTCAACCGGCCCTGGGGCCGGGCGGTGGCTTCGACCGGGGGTGCTTTCGTGTCGCTCGCATGACAATTCGCTCGAGGTCGTTTGGCGGGGCCTCAGGGAGTTCACGCCCGGTCGCCTTTCACGTCTGATATGTGTTGCAGCTGCCAAGTTCGCACCTGCCTGCAGTGTGGCGACTTTCAGTGGCCGAGCGACAACCATGCGGTTTGCCTCTCCTGTTCCGGCTGTGCCTCCGACCATTCTTGCGATGTCTGAGAGTGGCTGTGGCTGCAGTGTCCTCTCGCCATCCTAGACGCCCATTTAAGCTCCGTCTCCCTGACCATTCCTCTGTATTTAGTGCAGAACTGCAGGCAATTCTGCTGGCACTCAAGCATGCCTATCGGTCTCGGGAAAGGAACTTCCTGATTTTGTCTGACTCTCTTTCTGCCCTTCAGGCCCTTCAGGGCGCGGGAACAGACCACCCACTGTTGGTGCAGATTAGAGAGCTCTTCACAGACTTAATGAAGGAATATTATGACATCATTTTTATTTGGGTCCCGGGCCATGTGGGCATCGAAGGCAGCAGAATCACAGATTGTGTTGCCAACAGTGCCCGCAGTGACCCTGTCCCTGACACACAGACTGTTTATATGATTTTAAACCTGTGATTAGTGAGTACATAGCCTGCGAGTGGCAGTCCGAGTGGGACAAAGAGGAAGGGAACAAGCTGCATGAAGCTCTTCTTACGGTGTCCGACAGTCTACCTTTCCGCTGCGGCAGCCGTCGTGAGGAGACTGTCCTTAATCGGCTCCACATCGGGCATACGTATGTTACACACTCTTACTTACTTAAACAGGATGAGCGTCCATGGTGTTTTGCCTGTGACGAGCAGTTTTCTGTTCGACACTTTTTGCTGTATTGTGCTGATCTAATTGACATGAGATATAAACACTTCACAGCAGACTCCTTGAAGGTTTTGTTCCGGGATGTTCCCCCCGGACAAAATCTTCAATTTCTTGAGAGAATGCAATATTTTTAACAAGATCTGAGCTTTCATAGACTATGTGAATTTTTTAATTTGTCCTTTTTGAGAGTCTGTAGAGGTTTCTTTTAAAGACGTGCGACATTTTAGCCTGACATTTTTAAGCTATATTTACATCTTGTCTTAAGACCTTGCTTTTAGTCTGGCTGACCAGATTTTTACCCATCCCGCCGTGAGATGGCCTTAGTCGCCTGCTCGGCGTTAAACCCAAATAACTAACTAAATTCACGCCCCCGTTGGATCTCCGGACAGGCCTCGAGGCCGCTCTTCCGGACCTCTGCCTCCCAGCCTTCGGCAGCCGCCTCCGCAGTTCCCAAGCCCGATGTCTAGTGGCGCCTCCATTCAACTTGAGACAAGCGCATCGCAGGGCCTACGTGCTGCTTGGCGACAGCCGGGCCTTCAGGGCGGTGGTGCTGCCCTTGGGTGGCGCCGTCAGTCTGGACCTGTCGGACGCCCTTCGGATCGTCCCCTTGCTCCCCTCGCGCGGATCCTCCAGCGCTTCGCCTCCGATGCGTTGTCTCCAGGCAGGAAGCTGCCCTTTGGCCTTGACCTCAGCCAGTGAAGGTGTGCTTCACGTCTTGGACACCATCATCGCCGGGACCACACGGGCTCCCTCGAGCTCGCCTGGGGACCTCTTAGACGACGTCTCCTACGGAACCGGTTGGAGTCCGCCTTGGACAAGGACAGAGTGGTGCTGCTCCTGCGATCTAGACGCTGCTCCCGGGTCAGTTTTGGTTAGGCGGTCTGTGCGCCTGCGCGTGGAGTTCTGACCAATCTTGACCAGGGGAGCCCTCGGAAGTGGCGGGCCAGGGAGTTGGCTTCCCTAACCCGACCGGTGTCTCAAGAGGACGCGGTTCTCCCCAGAGTCTGGCTACAGCCCGCGGCGGTCTGCGCTTCCGCTGGCTTCTCCACTGGCGTCCCTCCCTCGTGACTGCGCTTCCCCGGTACTGGTTCCCGCTCCGCCGCGAGATGGACCCCGCGGGGCTCGCTTCGGGAGTGCCCCTCGCCTTTCCACCCTCACCGCGTGGGAAACTCATCTCGTTCTTGCTGGTGGTGCGAAGATCGCAGCATCGCTCCGTGCGCGACACTCCCCTGGCCTCCTGTTCGTCCCAGCCGACCCCTCGTTTGGCGCAGCCAGCTCCTCCACCGAGCAGACTCTTCGCCCGGATATCCTGCGGTTGATCTGCGCTCAGTGGGAGACTCACATGATCGACCGCTTTGCCACGAGGTGAAATCGACAGCTCTTCCTCTTCATCTCCCCTGTCCCGGACCCCGCGCCTAGGCGATCGACGCGCTCCCCAGCTCTTGGGATGGCCTCAATGCTTCCGCGTATCCTCCCGACACTGCTAGCCGCCATGGTCCAGCTCTGTGCAGGATATGCAGCACAGTCATGTTTCTGGTGACCCATTCTCCTGGACCAAGTCTTGGGCCACCAACCTGTCGAGTCTCACCACAGCCCCCCCCCCCCCCCCCCCCCCCCCCACCCACTACTTTTGCCCACCCCAGGCACGATGCTCCGGTGACCCGCTCAGAGCGGCTTCTCCTGCACGCATGGACTTTTGGCGGCACGCCCTCGCTGCTAGAGGTTTCTCGAGTGCAGCGGTGGAGGCTATCGCTGCATACCCTTGACCCGGTGCGTCTACAAGGGAAAGTGGCAAGCCCTACGGTCCGGGTGCGTCGTCCCGTCCCTCTCCCCCACCGATCTGACTACCCCTCGCTCACTGAGTTCTTCCTCTGGCTCTTCGGCGCGCAGGCCTTAGCACCCATCACCATCAGGGGTTACCTGGCCATGATAGCTGACACTTATCGCCACCACGACCGCCCGGACTCTGGCACCTGCAAAGACCTCGCCGAACTTATGGCCCACTTCAGCCTCCAGCGGCCAGTCCCCTGTTCGCTGTTCCCATGCTGTGACCTGTCCTGGGTGCTTCCGTGGCCGAATTCGGACCGATCCGAACCGCTCCCCCTGGCCCGGTTCGTGGACGTGACTCGGAAGACCTGTTTCCTGCGGGCCCTCACCACGTCTGCCCGAGTAAGCGAACTGCACGCGCTTCCTCGCGCTCTGCCTACCTACAGTTCAGGATGGATGGCTCCGTGCAACTCGTCACCGACCCTCCTTCCTCGCCAAGCCGCGCCCCAGGTGATCGCCATTCGGCCGCTGAAAGGATTGAACTTTCCCCCGGAAACCAGGCAGCAAGATCCAGTGCGCGCCCTGCATGTCTACCTACGCCGATCCAAGCCCATCCGGAGGGGACGGTCCCCGCCTCTTTCTGCCGTTGACCCCAGGCAGAACGGATATATCGGCCAGACGATATCTTCCTGGCTACGCTGGTTTATCCAGTCTGCCTACCAGGACCTCTCCCCGGAGGGAGCTAAGAGGCTAAGGATCCGCGCACACGAGGTTCGAGCATCGCCTTCGACCTCAACTGTGGCGACAGAGACATCGCAGCTGTGGGCTGGCGGGCAGATCAACCTTCGCCCGCTTCTACCTCGGGGATCTGACAGGCCAGCGAGACATCCTGGTCCTGGTGGGGGACATTGCCGCGGCTAACCACTCCCTCCCGGCGCCTCTGGCTCCTTTGGTAAAGCTTAGCTGAAATTGTCGGCAGTTTGCTCCAGGGAGGGTGGGTCTGGCTAAGCCCCTATACTGGATACTCACAAACCAGATAGGTGAGGCTAGCGCTGGCAGAATTGTCAGTACTCAAACCAAGGGGAATCACAGCGCTGGACAGACTGGGGGTAATTTTCTGGACGGCACCCTCCTCCTCTTCACTATTTGTTTCTTCAAAAACATTACCGATGACATTACTGTCTGGAAGTGTCAACTACTTACCCAATTTTAGCCTAAGAACTTGTTGTGTTCCTACACAACCCGGGAGGCACTCAGGGAACCCTAACTAGGGCTGAGAGTAGCCTCCCTTCCTTGCCCAAAACGGGCATTCACCACGTGGCCCAATCACAATCAGTCATCGATACTTAGCTCTTGTGAGCAGACGTGTTTTAGCCTAGGAAATTTACCGGTTCTTAAAGGGCCGGTCGTCTTAGTCTACTTCTGGACTTCGTACGTCACTACCGGAATTCTAACTGTTCTTCCATCAGAAACTCAGTGTTTTCTTCCCGACGCTCCCTGCTGTGGTTGTGTTGTGCTCTATTCAGCGTGGATCTACTTGGGATTTTTTTACCTTCTTCGTGTGCCTTGGACGCCATGGATGTATCTCTTCCCGTCCCCGCATCTCAGGAGAGGTAACATATCGGCCCCAGCCCTTGGCTGGCCCCGGACCGGGTGCCTGCTTCGGTTTGTGGCTTCAATTTGTGGCTACGCTTCGATCGTATAGATTCGCGCCGATCTCTCGTGTTTCGTTGGCGGGGCTTCGTCGTGCCTGCGCCCGGTCGATAGTCATGTCTGATTTATGTTACAGTAACCAAGTCCTTACTTGCCCGCAGTGCGGAGATTTCCAATGGCCTAGCGATAAGCACAAGTTATGCCTTCCTTGTATGGGATGCGCGTCGGACCATTCTTGCGAGATTTGTGTAACCTGGCCTGAACAAGTTTGGTCCCAGTTGTGGAAATTTTACCGGCGCGAGCGCCCGACTCCGGTTACGGACCGGCAGTCCTTTTTGGAACCCCCGACCATTCCCGGCGTTTTAACTAAACACTCTCGATCTGACCTGGGGGATCGGACGACACGTGGGACACATGAGTTTAGCTCTTCACACAGGACTGCATCTTCTGTGACTCACACTCGATCTAAGCCCGCTGACTCTTACGGAGAGACAGCACGAGGGCAGAGTGCTCGCCATACGGTGGCAAGCCTACGGAGACGCGATTCACGCCGTCATTTGTCCATCAGTCCTGAGAGGTCTCGCAAGGATACACCCGCTGACTCTTACGGAGAGACAGCACGAGGGCAGAGTGCTCGCCATACGGAGGCAAGCCTACAGAGACGCGATCCACGCCGTCATTTGTCCGTCAGTCCTAAGAGGTCTCGCAAGGATAAGCCCACTGACTCTTATGGAGAGACAGCACGAGGGCAGAGTGCTCGCCATACGGAGGCAAGCCTACAGAGACGCGATCCACGCCGTCATTTGTCCGTCAGTCCTGAGAGGTCTCGCAAGGATACGCCCGCTGACTCTTACGGAGAGACAGCACTAGGGCAGAGTGCCTACCTTATGGAGGTAGGTCAGCCGAGACACGTGTCTAAACAGCGTAGGTCTTCCAACAGTCCTCACATCTCTCATTCGGCCAGCAATTCTAGATGCTTTGGCGCAGCTACTTATGATCAGAGGAAGCAACCTGATATGCTACGCAACGGCCGTCACAACTTCCAACCAGCGTCCTTGTTGTATTCGTCTCCTTCGCGAGCTTCGGACCCGAGCTTCACCTCTTCCCAGTTACATCGTCGCAGTCGTCCGCGTCGTCGCAGTCACTCCCGTCGTCGCCGCCGCTCCCATCTTCGCAGCCGCTCCTGTTTTCGCAGTCGCTCCAACCGGGACAGGCGCATGGCTCACTCCAGGTCCCCGTCTCCTGGTCGCGTTTTGCCCCCACCCCCGCCTCACCCACACCAGCGGACGCGATGCTCGCCGACGACTACACATCAACACCAGAGGATGCGATGCTCTCCGGCAGCTACCTTCTCTCGTCGTGACGTGGCTCGACCGATATCCACCAACGTCAATCCTCACCGGACTTCGCTCCCTACGCGGGATGAGGAGACTCTTAGTCTTCTCCCGGAGGATTCAGTTTCGGGCCTACTCGGTGTGGACAGCTCCTCGTCTCACTATACGGTGTCGGATGATACTGCATCCCCTAGACTCCCTTCTACGTCACGCACGGAAACGCTTCTCGGCATTGATGAAGCAGCTCGACTCATCACGGCTGCACTGCCCAATGACGCGTGTCCCCCGTCGCCCCCACTCAAGAGGAAGGTGTCTGCCTTTGTCGACTCTGGCCGTCCACAGAAGAGGTTCAAGTCTTTACCGCAGCCCCCTGGTTTTAAGGATTTGAGAGATTCCTTTTCCGCTTACCTACAGACAGATTCCCAGGAGTATCTTTTCTTCTCTGATCGCAAGTGGCCGGCTGACCTAGACATCTCCTTCCGCCAATCCTGGTATGCGGGACATTCACAGTCCTTTAGCTGTCAGCTTCCATCGTTGGACCCTCAATCGATATCCCAGCTTGGCGGTACCAATCAGCTGAGACACACCCTCCCTCGTGGGTTGGATAAGACGGCATCACTAGTGCGGAACTCCTTGGCCTGTGCTGGTTTTCTAGAGCTTCTCACTCAAGGTTTAATCCGTCGCATCGAGGACGCTTGGCAACCATCGCTTACACCCTTACTTGGTGACCTTCTCGCCCTCGGGGTTGCGGCAAACCGGGCAGCGTATCACTCATCGGTCAACACAATGGCGGCAGCATCCAACTGTGACCTCATGCGTCGTGATGCAGTCTTACTCGCCTGTCGCGGTATGCCTCCTGATCTGAAGACACAGCTGCGTCGTGCCCCCCTTGGTGGACCACTCCTCTTCGGTGACACCTGGCAGAAGGTGAAGGACGGCAATCCAGACCGCTGGCCCAGCCGTGTTACAGCCTCACGCTTTCACTCCGCCCGCAAGGCCGTGGGTCGCGCCCTGCGGACTTCCAGACCCGCTTCATCCTTCACTCCAGCTTCCGCCAAGACGTCCCGGCGGTTCCCCGCCTTCGGCCGTGCTAGACCAGTTAGGACCTCTGTCCCCGCTTGGCCCAGGTCTGCCCGCCGCCGTGGGCGCGGGCGGGCTCCCTGACTCGTCCCCGTTCCAGCCCCCACCTTCTGCTCCGGGACCTCCTGTCGGCGGGAGGCTCACTCTTTTCAGCGACATGTGGAGGTTGCTACTTCCAGACGACCCCTGGGTACTCGCCACCATCACCGACGGACTCACAATTTCTTTTCGTTCTCCCCCGCCTCTGAGACGCTCACCCGTATGGACAGAGATTCCTTCGGACAGTCTGAAAGCCATCGCACTACGCGGAGAGGTCGAATCGCTTCTACAGAAGGCCGCCACAGAGGTAGTGCATCATATCGACTCACCAGCATTTTACAGCCGACTTTTGTGGTTCCCAAGCCGGGCAACAAGTGGCGCCCAATTATCGATCTATCAGCACTAAACAAGTTTATCATAGCTCCCACTTTTCGCATGGAAACCGCCAGGACCCTTCGGGCCGCTGTACAACCGAGGGACTTCGCTGTCAGCCTGGACCTATCCGATGCATATCTCCATGTCCTCATACACCCGGCTTCCAGGCGGTATCTCCGATTCGCGTTCGACGGGGTGATCTACCAGTTTCGAGCCCTTCCGTTTGGTCTCAACATCAGCCCGTGGGCTTTTACTCGCATTATGGATGCTGTCGTCGCCAAGACCAGGCAGTCGTCGTCCAGTCCAACCTCCAACTATTTGGACGACCTCTTCCTGCGGAATCAATCGATAAGCACCCTGCGGACAGACAGAGATTCTTTGCTCCTGTTGCTGTCGCGTTTGGGGTTCCTGGTAAACACAGGCAAGTCGGACCTATCTCCATCTCAACGATTTATTCATCTCGGCATGAAATTTGCGACCGACCTCAACAGAGTGAGTTTGCCGGAGCCTCGGATCCACAAGTTAGCCTCCTTGGCCGCCCAGGTAGCACAGGCGGAATCAGTCCCCGCCAGAGTTTGGCTTCAGCTCCTCGGCTTGATGAATGCAGCGGCGGATCTCCTTCCCCTCGGTCGTCTTTACTCCCGGCCGCTTCAATTACACCTGCTGCTTCATTGGCGTCCGTCCTCCGGCGACTTAGACGCGCCGGTACCTGTGACTCAGATCCTTCGCCCACATCTGCAACGTTGGACAGACACTTCATGGCTCGCTGTCGGAGTTCCTCTAGCCTCCCCGCCTCCTCAGCTCTCACTCTGCGTGGACGCAAGTCTCACCGGCTGGGGTGCACATTTGCTACCGAGTTTCCTCTCAACATCCGGCCTCTGGTCTCCGGATCTAGCAAACAGACACATCAACTGGCTAGAGCTACAAGCGGTTTGGCAAGCCCTCATCAAATGGGAAACGCACATTCGCCACCAGGAGATCCTAGTCCTTTCGGACAACACCACAGTCGTTTCTTACATTCAGAAGCAGGGCGGTACTCACTCTCCCGAGCTATGCATTCTACTCTATCAATTGATGCGCTGGTGCGAGGACCGAGGACTATCCCTCCGAGCTCGACACATCCCCGGTCACCTGAACGTGTTGGCGGACTCACTATCTCGGCGCGGACAATTACTTCACACGGAATGGACGCTTCACCCAGACATCTTTCAGATGATCTGCGCTCACTGGGAAACTCCCATGATAGACCTCTTTGCCACGAGGTGGAATCGCCAGCTTCCCCTCTTCGTCTCACCGATTCCAGACCCCCTAGCCTGGGCAGTCGACGCGCTCTCCATTCCGTGGGACGGTCTCATCGCTTACGCTTATCCCCCGACGGTCCTCGTTCCCAAAGTCCTCCTCAAGCTCAGAGGTTGCAACACGGTCATGTTACTGGTAGCCCCATTCTCCTGGAACAGGTCTTGGACTACCGATCTAATCAGTCTCGCCACGGGCCCTCCGCTTTGCCTGCCCACCTCGAGGACAATGCTCAAGCAGCCCCGACAGCCTCTTTTCCACCCGTGCCCAGAACGACTTCTCCTTCACGCCTGGAGATTGTGCGGCAAGCCCTCACCGCTAGAGGCTTCTCGAGTGCAGCAGTGGCAGCTATCGCTTCAGCCCGTAGACCCTCGACCAGACGTGTTTATGAGGGAAAGTGGCGAGTATTCCAATCCTGGTGCACTGACCGACACCTTATGCCCACGGAGTTGACTCCTTCACAGCTCGCTGACTTCTTCCTCTGGCTCTTTGGAGACCAAGGCCTAGCCCCCATCACGATCCGAGGATATCTGTCTATGATTGCAGACACTTACCGTCACCTCGGCCACCCAGACCCTGGCGAAAACAAAGACCTTGCAGACCTGATGGCACACTTCGGCCTGCAGCGTCCGGTTCCCCGCTCACTGATTCCAAGATGGGACCTCCCTTGGGTTCTGACGTGGCTGAACTCGGACAGGTTCGAACCGCTTTCCCTCGCTAAGTTCTCGGATGTGACACGAAAAACATGTTTTCTGTTGGCACTGGCCACCGCGGCTAGAGTAAGCGAGCTACATGCGATGTCGGCAAGTCCTGCCTGCCTCCAATTCCGGGCAGACGGTTCTGTACAGCTACTCACAGACCCTGCCTTCCTCGCCAAGACTAGGTCTCCCTTGACTGCGCCCCCAGTGATTACCATTAGGCCGCTGAAAGATGCAAGTTTTACTCGGGAGACCAGGCAACAGGATCCAGTGCGCGCTCTTCGTGTATATTTACGACGTACCAAACCCGTCCGCCGAGGACGATCACGCCTCTTTCTACCCTTAGCACATAGCAGAGAAGACACGTGTATATTTACGACGTACCAAACCCGTCCGCCGAGGACGATCACGCCTCTTTCTACCCTTAGCACATAGCAGAGAAGACATATCAGCGCAAACGATTTCTTCTTGGCTTCGCTGGGTCATCAGGTCAGCCTATCAGGACCTTTCCCCAGCAGTTGCAAAGAGGCTCAAGATACGCGCACATGAGGTACGAGCCATGGCCGCGAGCGTCGCATTCGATCGCAATTGTGCTGTTCGAGACATCGTGGCCGCAGTGGGCTGGCGGGCAGAATCCACCTTCGCCCGCTTTTACCTCAGGGATCTGTCAGGCCAGCGAGACAACCTCGCACTGGTGGGGGACATCGCCGCAGCGCAACACTCCCTCCCGGCGCCGGAAGCGCCATAGGTACGCACTTAGCTAAAATTGTCGGGAGTTTGGCGAATGGGTGTGTGGCTCTGTCGTATGCCCTTTATGGCGGTAACTTGGGCGCGGCACCCTCCACCTTTTCGCCATTCTTCCAGACAGTAATGTCATCGGTAATGTTTTTGAAGAAACAAATTAATTTTTCTTTAAAATATATTTTTTCGAAAAATACTTACCGATGACATTACTCGGAGGACCCTCCCACCTGCCCCGCTTGCCGCTAGTAAGCTAAGTATCACTGACTGATTGTGATTGGGCCACGTGGTGAATGCCCGTTTTTGGGCAAGGAAGGGAGGCTACTCTCAGCCCTAGTTAGGGTTCCCCGAGTGCCTCCCGGGTTGTGTAGGAACACAACAAGTTCTTAGGCTAAAATTGGGTAAGTAGTTGACACTTCCAGACAGTAATGTCATCGGTAAGTATTTTTCGAAAAAATATATTTTAAAGAAAAATTAATTTTTCCTAGTAGTAATGTCATTGGGAATGTATTTTGAGAAAACAAATGAATTTTTCTCTAAAATGTATTTTGTTTTCGCAGAACACATTACCGATGGTATTACTATTAGGAATGGTTTCTTAGCTAGTCTAATTTTAGCCCAAAATTGTTGTGTACGAGTATGGTCATGATGGCAGGTGAGGGGCGCCATAGCCTAGGTGGAAACCCGGGTAGCCTCCCTTCCGGTTCAACCGCGCATGCGCTACAGCGCTGATACCCCAGTCAGTTTCTTTGCTAGTTACTGAAAGGTTGTGTACGTCGATGTCTCTAGCTTGAACTGTTCAACTGTGAAAAACCGGTTGTGTTGGGGGTTACAAGCTGTGCCCTTCGCCTTGTGGTTCAGGCTCGGACACTTCGTGTTGGACTTATCGTCAGTGTTTGTAAGCATGAGGACTGACGAAACAGCGACGCCTGGTGAACTGTGCTCACGCGCCTAGTGGCCAGTCGGGCCATCTTGGCTGCGCTCTTGTGTGTCCGGAGTTTTGCCTGCGCTACAGGCTAGCCTCGAAGTACCTTTGTTAGGCTTGGAAGTGACCTTTGGGCTCCTCGCGGGCTTGTGTTAGACCAGTTGTGTTACAGCCTGTTTGTGCTTGGACCTCGCGCCGCGGCGCAAGACTGTGCTTGGTTTCACACGTCTTGTGTCCTGAACTCTGTGTCACTCTAGGACCTTCCCTTAGGGTGTCTGGTGTTAGCAGCCACTTCCTGGTGCCTTTGGCGACGTTTCCAAGCGACTACCCGTTCGTGCCAGCGGCGCCTGTGGGGACCCTGGTCACCGACCGGGGCTGTTCGAGCCTGCCCTCCTCCGCGGAGTCCAGGAGACCTTGGTGGTTGGTTGGTCTTCGACCTGTGTTGGTGCCCACCTTCTTCGGATGGCAAGGTAAAACCTCGGTTATTGCCTACGTCAGGCGATCAGGGTGGGGGTAGAGCGCTGGGCCTCAGCATGAGCCGTTCGCTGAAATCTCGCTCGTACGCGCGGATTCGTTTTGCGGGCCCACGGGGGCACGCTCGCTCGCATATCATTGTACCTTATGTTTTGCAGTTGGCAAGTCCGTACCTGCACGCGCTGTGGGCAGTTCCAGTGGCCTAGTGACGAACATACCGTTTGCCTGACCTGTTCCGGATGTTCATCCACCCACCCGTGCCTGGTCTGCTCCCCATGGCCGGAAGAACAGTGGACACAGCTCCTGAGCTTCTACGGCCGAGAACGCCTGACACCAGCATGAGGGAACGATCCATCCCTGGTACGCACCACAGACCCGTCAAGTGGCCCTTACTGAGGGTTAGAGCCTGCTACTCCGCGGCTTCGGCCGCGAGCTCGAGCTCTAATACCGGCATCCACCACAGTCCTGTTCAGTGGTCTTACTTACTTACTTACGCCTGTCACCCCTACCCGGGTATAGGCCGTCGACGAGAGACCTCCAGCAAATCCTGTCCTGTGCTTCTCCTTCGATTCTACTCCAGGTGGTTCCCAGTCTCTTGATGTCTGCTTGGAGGTCTCGATGCCAGGAGTTTCTCGGCCTACCTCTTTTCCTCTTTCCCTGGGGGTTCCATGACAATGCCTGCCTAGTGATACTGGAAGCTGGCTTTCTCAGGCTGTGACCGATCCATCCCCATCTTCTTCGCCCAATTTCATTCTCTGCTGTTATCTGCTCTGTTCTGTCCCAGAGTCTGATGTTGCTGATCTTCTCTGGCCAGTGGATTTTCAAAATTCTTCTAAGGCAACTGTTCATGAAGGTCTGTACTCTGTTGACTGTGGTTTTTGTCAATCTCCAAGTCCCTGCTCCATATAGGAGAACTGCTTTTACATTGGAGTTGAAAATCCGGACTTTGGTGTGTTGTGACAGCTCTCTGGAACTCCACACCTTTTTTAACTGGAGAAAGGCTGCTCTGGCTTTACCGATTCGTGCTCTGACATCTGCATCAGTGCCGCCTTTTTTGTCTATGATGCTCCCGAGATAGGTGAAGGACTCCACCTCCTCCAACGGGGTGCCAGCAAGCAAGATTGGTTCTTTCTTCCCTGGTTGTGTTCAGCCTCATTGTCTTTGTTTTCTGTTTGTGAATGGTGAGGCCCACTTGGGACGAGATGTCAGCAAGCCTCGTGGTCTTGTCCTGCATTTGTTGACGAGTGTGGGACAGTAATGCCAAGTCGTCTGTTGAGTGGTCACTGTTCGGTTAAGGATCCTCGAGCGCCGTCAGCTAAGCCTCGAGACAATACACCAGTATCCGCCATACCGGCATCCACCACAGTCCCGTCGAGTGGTCGCTGTTCGGTTAAGGATCATCGAGCGCCACCAGCTAAGCCTCGAGACAAAACACCAGTATCCACCACAGTCCCATCGAGTGGTCGCTACCCGGTGGTGTCACCCTTGTTGGCACTACATAAGGAACAGTTATGGGCCCCAGCGCCGGTAGACGTCACGGAGCCGAGGAGTGTAGCCTACCAGGTCGGCGACCGGCACACACCACAGCTTGGGCCAGCCGCTCCCCCCTTCTCATCCGCCGCTGCAGACCAGCGCGATACCTCGGCACCCCGACCCAGTCTTAGCATCAGGATGCCTAGATCGGACAGACCGGCTCGCCAGTCACGCTTCCGCTCCCAGACACGAAGCCAGAGACATGGCACGGCTTCACTCCGAGATAACACGCCCCGTCTACGCCCCGAGCGGGCTCCCACTACTCGTCGTCGGTCGCGCTCAAGGGACAGCTCGACTTGCCAGAGGAATTCTTCCCGCCGTTCGGATTCCAGCCGACCCTCGCAGACGCGGTCACGGTACGACTCGACTTATCGTTCAGTGGCGCGCCGTTGTAGACGTTCTGTGTCCCCACGATGCCGCTCCCGCTCCAAGCATCGCAGTTCTACCCGCCGCAACCGCTCAGCGGCACGGCAGACCCCGTCGTTCTTTGCTCTCTTCGCGGAGCTCAAGAAGTTCACGGGACCATTCTTCAGTGCGGCCCTTTCGGCACCGCTCCCGTGTGGGAAGGACTCCTCTCAGGGCGACGATCACCTCCCGGGACTACACCGGTGTGCGTCTCTCTCCTCGTCAGATATCGGATTTAGCCCCCCGCGCTGTGCGTGCAGAGGAGGATGACCTCGGCTTAAACCCCGCAGAGTCGATGTCAGCACTCCTCCGAGAGACCAGCCCTGCCATGTCCTGCCTTTCGCGCGATGACGAGGAGTTACAGCCCTCTTCCAAGCGGTTTAAGTCTCTTCCCCAGCCGCCGGGCTTCCGAGAACTACGTGACGCGTTCTCCACTCATCTCACGCAGGGGGCCTGTGGTCCTTCAGGATTCTTCTCGGACTCCAGGTGGCCGGCAGGTGTGGATATCTCTTTTCGTCAGTCCTGGTACGTGGGCCACACACAGAACTTCTCCTGCCCTCTTCTGAAGGTGGACCCCCCAGCAGTGTCCTTGGCCGGTACTACCTTACGTCAGTCTCTCCTACCCGGGGTGGAACAAACAGCAGCTCTCATCCGGAACGCCCTGGTTGCGGCGGGTTTCCTGGATCTGGTGACACAAGCTATCGTTCGACGCGTCGAGGAAGCTTGGGATCCCTCGTTGTCTTCTCTACTGGGAGACCTGCTAGCACTGGCGGTCTCGGGGAACCATGCTGCCTACCACACCGCCGTCAACGCTATGGGAGCTAAAAAACTGACTGGGGTATCGGCGCTGTAGCGCATGCGCGGTTGAACCGGAAGGGAGGCTACCCGGGTTTCCGCCTAGGCTATGGCGCCCCTCACCTGCCATCATGACCATACTCGTACACAACAATTTTAGGCTAAAATTAGAATAGCTAAGAAACCATTCCTAATAGTAATACCATCAGTAAGTATTTTTCAAAAAAATTCATTTTAAAGAAAAATACATTTTTCGAAAAATACTTACCGATGACATTACTTGGAGGACCCTCCCATCTGCCCCACTTGCGCCAGTAAGCTAAGCGTTTCCGACTGGCGTGACACCACGTGCCATGTGACCAGATGGGCAGGGATGGGAGGCTACTCAAGGTCCCTGGTTACTGCCCCCTTGAGTTGCCTCCCTGGTTGTGTGGGAACACAACAGTTGTTAGGCTGAAATTACGTAAGCTAGGCATACTTCCTAGTAGTAATGTCATCGGTAAGTATTTTTCAAAAAAATATATTTTAGAGAAAAATTAATTTTTTTGCAGAAATATTTTCTACATACAGCAAAGTATTGTATTGTATTAAAATCTTTATCATAAAAAATGCCATTAAATAGGTTTAAAATGATTTTAAAAGCCTGAGCTTGGCCCCAATAAGCTGCACACAGAAACTTCGCAGGCTGTTTTCTCAAAATGGCCGCCGGAGGCTTTAACAGCTTCAAACACTAATAACTTCTACAATTTTTGGCACTACAGCGTACAGTCATCACGGCTGTGCAGAACCACACTTTTAGTTAGGAGCGGCGGGGGGCCACTGAGTGCAAGATAAGCCATCTGTGGCAAGGCCGGGTGTGGGGGCAATTAGTCATTAGCGCACGCCTCTTCAGGCAGAGTGACAGAGCTGTTCATGGTCCTCGAAAGGAGTGCTCTTTCATTACGCTACGCTATGTGTATGTGCCGACAACCCTATACCGGCGCTCGGCAACGGAAACGCTGAAAAGTGTTAGTAACTGAACATTCACAAAATGCTTTTTTTTTTTCTTTTCGCAAGAATGTCATTATAACATGATTGCAGATTTGTAGCTGATAAAATTTGCTTTCTTTTCATACTAAACATGCCCATGCTGCTTACTACCAGCACACCTTCAAGAGCAGTTACATTTCAATTTGCAATACAATGAACATGCACTGACACAAAAAAGCACTAACTTTCAAGCTCAATCTGTTGTGCATCTAAGTTTTCTGTGGGATGAAAATTTGATGTATCTATGCAGCATTCTAGCCTCTACTGTTATCACTTACTAGAATTCTTGTTTCTTTCCTGCTAGAGCAACACTAGCGTCAGAAAGCACTCCACTGCTGAGAAGCTGGTAAGCTGGTAATCCGTTAGGTCCATCAAGACGATCAACACAAACATGCTGATCCCAGCAGTGTTTATGTAGTACACTTGGGTATACACAGTAAATTCATAACCACTAACACAACAGGTCTTAAGCACATCACACTGGTTCCTTTATATTAACACCAGAACAGAGAATGAATGTTCACACCAACTCGGTACTGTGAGGCTCAGATAACTTACCAGCCATGTTCAGTCACACACAAACACGATACCTGTCTTTATCCTTGGATTGCACTCTTAAAAAAAACCGTAACTGGAATAATACCACCAACACAGGAACCAGCACACAACAGTACACAAGTGTGTCAAACGGTTCTATGTAGAAAATCTTTGAAGAGGAGATAGAGAACATTAAACACAGGCATAACCACCACACATCAGCAGTCCATTACAGAGATTAAAGAAGGAATAGCTGATGTCAGACTGTGACCTACATGGCCTGCTCGCAGCGGGAGTGGCTGCAGCAAGCATGTGGCTGGCTAAACTAAAGAGTGGAAAATCCAGCGTTCTGCACAGCCGTGTCATATATCAAATTAATCAGCAATCACGGTAGTTTTCAGAAATGTATATATGTCAAAACATCCAAAATGCGAGTTAAAACTGATTTTGTGAGAGAGGGTCACAATTTGTGTCCATGTTTCTTGGACGGGTTTGGCTTTTGGTTGTTGAATGAACAAAGATTTCAGAAACTAGAGTGCATGTACAGTGGCAGCGAAGGGGTTAAGGGATTTCCTTTGTATGTTTTAATTTCACAAACAAAGCACATTACTGCTGGTGTAATGTCAACAGATATATATTATTTAGATATGTATTATTATGAATCATTACTACCCGATCATAGGCCAAAACTTTGACTGCAGCAAACTGTGCGCTAATTTGAGTTATGCCTGCTTGTTTCAGGGCTCTGCAAGAGTTGTTGATTCGTTATCGTCCAGAGTCATCCCTGTCGGCCATGGGATCGGCAGACTCCGTTTCACATGATGGCACCAGTGAGTCTTGCTTTCACATCACTGAGTATGGAATATTATCAAAAATATGTCGTCACTCTGACACACGACAAGATTGTGATTGCCTGCGATAGTTTAACCCATTTAACCCCATGTCCACATTTTCCAAAGTTTGGAGGTGTCATCTAATGACTACGTGCCAGCTGCAGGAGATGAATTGACCATGATAATTAATAATAATAATAATTATAATACATAGTTCTTGTATAGCGCTCCAGGAAAACACTGGACTCACTGCGCATGCACAACAGCACACCCTTTCTCTCTCAGACACACACGCACAATTATACACTACTTTAAACCACCCCATCCCTTCCCCACACCTTACATTCACTTCCTCTGAGATCAGAATAGGTGGCAGTCAGTCAACAGTTAGCTAAATATGAGCTAAGTGTTAAATGCCCGACAAAAAAGAAAAGTCTTTAAGTGAGCCTTAAACTGTGACAATGTGGGCAGATTCCGCATTTCCGTTGGCAGCGAGTTCCACACACTTGGGGCGAAAAAGGTGAAAGAACGCTCCCCGACAGTTTTCATGTTAAGCTTCGGGATTTTTAACAGCTTTTCACTGGAGGAACGGAGGGTGCGTGATGGCTGATAGGCAGACAGCTTGGCAGAGAGGTACGGCGGGAGAGATCCGTCAAAATGCCGATAGGCGAAAACTGCAATTTTGTACTGGCAACGGAATTTGACGGGCAGCCAGTGCAGCTGCTTCAGTAGAGGCGTAACGTGGTCTCTCTTTCGTTTCTTCAAGATGAGACGCGCCGCATTGTTTTGAATCATCTGCAAGCGTGAAATCTGATCTGCCGGTAAACCTGCCAGTACAGAATTGCAATAATCGAGCCTGGAAGTAATGAATGCATTTACAAGTCTTGACGCCGTACCTTCTGAAGGTGCCAAGCTTATCTGACACTACCCTTGAATTATCATGGTCAACCCATCTCATTCTGTTGGGTGTTGGGGCTAAATGGGTTAAAATGGTATACAGTAAAAGGATGGTGCCTTGAAAAACCAAGCTATTCTTGGTCACTATCCTTGAGCTATCGTGGTTGACCTTTCACCTTAGCTGTGTTGAAGTCTTCAGAGGGCAACTCCCTGAATTGAGGAATTTCAACCTCAGTGTTTAGTGTATTTAATTTCCCATCTGTGTGTAACTCTATCCTCGCACTGGGACCATATGGCGTTGAGGGCGTCCCCTGGGTGGTGGATAGGGGGTCCCTCGCGAGAGGGCTGCACCGAATGAAATAAGGTGCCGTGAACCAACATGGTCTAAGGGAAGGAGACCACACAAAGCAACATGGGTCTCACCTGACCATACTACAGAGAATCAAATAGACCATATCTGCATTAGCAAGAAATTTAGAAGATCCCTTCAAGATATTCGAGTGAGGAGGGGAGCAGATGTCGCCTCAGACCATCATCTGCTTATCTTAAGAATAAAGCTCAAGTTAAAGAAAAGCAGCACAGGGACAACAAGAAGACAGTGCTATAATGTAGGCCTCCTGAGAGAGACAGGAGTGAGAGAAGAGTTCAAACTGGTGCTGTCAACCGGTTTCAAGTGCTACAGGAGCTAGTAAATGAGGAGGTGGCAGTCACCACAGAGCAGCAGTGGAAGGCAGTTAGAGAGGCACTGAACTCAACCTGCAAAGACACTGTGGGGTTCAAGAAACACCATCACAAGGACTGGCTGTCGGCACAGACCTTGAAGAAGATAGAAGTGAGGCAGCAGAAGAAAGCAGTTGTCAACAACAGTCGCACGAGAGCAGCCAAAGCAATAGTCTAGCAGCTTTTCACAATTTCTGCAGAGGTAAGTAGTTCGTCAAAAGAGTAACAATGGTTTGCAGGTACGAAACGAAAGTACTAATGCCATATAGTTTATGCATGGCAACAATATTTGTCCTTAGGATGGAGACATTTTTGTAGAAGTGTTTTTCAAAAGCTATTTTTCGATGTGAGGGAACCAGTCCTTGTACACCGCCCGGATAAGGTGCAAGACATTTTTTGTGCATAACATTGAAAATTTCAAGCATACAAGTTACAAGTTTATTCCAGTGAGTAAATTAAAATCATCAGCAAGTAAACATGCATACATATATACAATAAAATAAGTTTAAAAGTATTATTTTTAATGCGGTAAGCATGGTCGCGTCGCTAGTTTCAAAATGGCGGTCAGCGAGAAGCCTTCTAAAGAAGTCAATCAGACGCGCACGGTTGATGAAGCTTTACTTTGCTCCTGAATTGAAACAGAGATTATTTTCGATTTGAACATCTTATCAACGTCAAATACGTTATTTGTCCTGTTCTTGAAAACAGCCTTTTCCATAGAACTCGGTCTTTTGTGGGAGGAAAGCATATCGAAAGTAAACTCCCTTTGTGCATGTTGTGCAATGTGTCTGCCGACCATCTTCAACATTCTTTGGCCGGATACAACATGCATGTTGTTCGTCTGTTTTTCAGCCTAACGGCTCTAAGTGCAGGTCTGCTCTTTTTTTTTATATTTTATTAGTGGAGATGGGATTTTTAACTGGTCAAGCACACTCGTATCGACTGGTCTTAAGCACAAGCCAGGCAGAGTGAAATCCATCTCCGAACCGTTTCCATCAAAATCACCATGTTCAGCTAAACACCTAAATATAAAATTTTAGTTTTTGCAACCAATTCAACCAATCCGCACTCAAGTACTCACAAGGACTCTTATGATTAAGCTTTATCAGGACTGCATGAGACAATACAGATAGTAGCCCTCTCTATTATATTACATGTTTTATTTATTTATTTATTATTGATTCATGTATGTATTCACTTACATATTTATTTATTATTTATCCTTTTAATTATGGATGGAAGGAATTCCTTGATGCACATGATCACTATAGTGGTATGGTAGTGGTCACCAAGGAGAGGAAATTTGTTTTCAATATGCATACATCTGTGCATGTTCATAATCTATCCTTTACTTAACATGCATATTTATAGGTCCCAGGTATCCCCAACTTAGTTTATTAATTTATTATTTTTTTGTTTGTTTGTTTGTTTGTGATGTATGTTTGCACATACACATCAGCATAAAATGATTGATTGTACATTGTTTAACGTCCCGACAGCAACAAGACTTTCTCAGGATGTGCCTGCACTGCTTGTGAAAAAACCCAAACTAAACAGAATATTGAATGTATGTCGCCAGCTGGTCTAATACACTAAATAAACCTAACTAGACCCTTTAGCAACACACATCCAATATCAAGAGCTACAAGCAGTGCAGACAGTAGGAAGAGTTTAAAAAAGGTAAATACAGGTGAATGTACCAAGGGTAGACAGAAACACACACCCCTGAATAGAGGGGAAAACCCACCCTGTGGGGCTGACCAGGGTCACCCTGGGAACTAAAAAGTAGTTAACCCCACCCAAGTCCCCCAGGGTAGACCTGGGTAGGGGACATCAGCATACAAGATGAGAACATTCATATACACATATATGATGTGAACATAACATGTACACATATAATGGTAATAGGTGCATACCACCCGCTCCCCACCCCACATACAAAACCACAGAACACCCATTAAAGGACATGCACATCTGTGCATGTTCATAATATATCCTTTACTTGGTATTCATATGTCCTAGTTATTTAAATTTATTATTTATTTTTATTTGTTTGAAAAGTAGGTTTTGTACATATGCTGATGTTCACATACACATATATGGTAATGCTGCCCACTCCCAACCCCACTCCACAACCAGAGAACACCCACTAAACGACACATCTGTGCATGTTCATAATCTATCCTTTACTGAGCATTCATATATCCCAGGTATCTTGACTTACTTTATCTTTTTTATTTAACCGCCATGAGATGGCATTGGTCGCCTGCTCGACATTAAACCCAAATAACTATATATTTAAATTATTTATTTATTTTGTTTGCTTGTAATGAAGGTTTTGTACATACACATCAGCAAACAAGAAAATATACACATATATAGATGGTAATAGGTGCCATACTGCCTGCTCCCAACCCTTACCTAAATACACACATAAAACCGCAGAACACCTACCAAAGGAAGGACATGCACATCTGTGTATGTTCATAATTTTTAATCTATCCTTTACCTAGCATGCATATGTCCCAGGTACCTTAGACTTACTTTATCTTATTTATTTAAATTATTTATTTATTTTGTTTGTTTGTAATGTAGGTTTTGTACATACACATCAGCATACAGCTCAAGAACATACACCATAGTGCCCCTGTGCATGTGGCCACCAGTACTATTCTGTCAGATCTGTCACACCCAGCCAATCATCTCTTCGAGTTTTTGCCCTCTTACTTACTTACTTACTTACTTACGCCTGTCACCCCTACCCGGGTATAGGCCGTCGACGAGAGACCTCCAGCAACTCCTGTCCTGTGCTTCTCCTTCGATTCTACTCCAGGTGGTTCCCAGTCTCTTGATGTCTGCTTGGAGGTCTCGACGCCAGGAGTTTCTCGGCCTACCTCTTTTCCTCTTTCCCTGGGGGTTCCATGACAATGCCTGCCTAGTGATACTGGAAGCTGGCTTTCTCAGACTGTGACCGATCCATCCCCATCTTCTTCGCCCAATTTCATTCTCTGCTGTTATCTGTTCTGTTCTCTCCCAGAGTCTGACGTTGCTGATCTTCTCTGGCCAGTGGATTTTCAAAATTCTTCTAAGGCAACTGTTCATGAAGGTCTGTACTCTGTTGACTGTGGTTTTTGTCAATCTCCAAGTCTCTGCTCCATATAAGAGAACTGCTTTTACATTGGAGTTGAAAATCCGGACTTTGGTGTGTTGTGACAGCTCTCTGGAGCTCCACACTTTTTTCAACTGGAGAAAGGCTGCTCTGGCTTTACCGATTCGTGCTCTGACATCTGCATCAGTGCCGCCTTTTTTGTCTATGATGCTCCCGAGATAGGTGAAGGACTCCACCTCCTCCAACGGGGTGCCAGCAAGCAAGACTGGTTCTTCCCTGGTTGCGTTCAGCCTCATTGTCTTTGTTTTCTGTTTGTGAATGGAGAGGCCCACTTGGGACGAGATGTCAGCAAGCCTCGTGGTCTTGTCCTGCATTTGTTGATGAGTGTGGGACAGTAATGCCAAGTCGTCTGCAAAATCGAGGTCGTCAAGCTGTGTCCACAGTGTCCACTGTATTCCACTTCGTCTGTGCTCTGTGGTCATCTTCATGACCCAGTCTATGGCCAGTAGGAAGAGGAACGGAGACAGCAGACACCCCTGCCTGACACCAGTTCTGACCTGGAGCTCCCTGGTGAACTGCCCTTCGTGGATCACGTGACATGTCATGCCATCGTAGCTGCTCTTGATCAGGCGGACGAGCTTTGTGGGTACACCGTAGTGTCGTAGGAGTTTCCACAGAGTCTCTCGGTCCACACTGTCAAATGCTTTCTCATAATCCACAAAGTTGACGTACAGCAGGGAGCTCCAGTCCAGAGACTGTTCCATGATGATGCGGAGAGTGGCGATCTGGTCTGTACATGATCGGTTCTTCCTGAATCCTGCTTGCTGGTCTCTCAGCTGGGGGCCAACGGAGCTCTTCATTCTCTCCAGGATGATCCTGTTGAAGACCTTTCCTGGTACTGACAGCAAGGTGATTCCTCTGTAGTTGGAACACTTGCTGAGGTCGCCTTTCTTGGGAAGCTTGATTAGGTACCCCTCCTTCCAGTCAGCCGGCATCACCTCCTCTTCCCAGATCTTTCCAAACAGTGGGTACAGCATCTCCACTGTTATCTCTAGGTCTGCTTTCAGAGACTCCGCTGGGATGTCATCTGGGCCTGCTGCTTTGCCGTTCTTCAAGAATGCCACTGCTCTTCTGATCTCTTCCCGGCTGGGTCTGTCACAGCTGATGGGTAGGTCGGTCTCTGCCGGCTGGATGTCTGGGGGGTCGGGTGGGCTAGTCTGTTCAGTAACTCTTCAAAATACTCGGCCCATCTGTCGAGTTGGTCTGCTCTGTCTGCAATAGGCTTGCCTTCTTTGTCTTTTACTGGTCTTTCTGTATGACCATACTTGCCTGACAATCTTCTGGTAATGTCGTAGAGCTGTTTCATGTTGCCACTGCCTGCTGCCTTTTCTGCCTCTGCTGCCAGGCTGTCTGTGTAGGCCCTCTTGTCTGCCCTGATACTACTCTTCACCTCGCGGTTGGCTTCCGAGTATTCCCCCTGTGCCCTTACTTTGGCTGCTCTCGTGCGACTGTTGTTGACAGCTGCTTTCTTCTGCTTCCTCATGCTTCCTCACTTCTATCTTCTTCAAGGTCTGTGCCGACAGCCAGTCCTTGTGATGGTGTTTCCTGAACCCTACAGTGTCTTTGCAGGTTGAGTTCAGCGCCTCTCTAACTGCCTTCCACTGCTGCTCTGTGGTGACCGCCTCCTCTTCATTTACTAGCTCCTGCAGCGCTTGAAACTGGTTGGACAGCACCAGTTTGAACTCTTCTCTAACTCCAGTTTCTCTCAGGAGGCCTACATTATAGCGCTGTCTTCTTGTCTCTGTGCGGCTTTTCTTTAACTTGAGCTTCATTCTTAAGGTAAGCAGATGGTGGTCGGAGGCGACATCTGCTCCCCTCCTCACTCGAACATCTTGGAGGGATCTTCTAAATTTCTTGCTAATGCAGATATGGTCTATTTGGTTCTCTGTTGTATGGTCAGGTGAGACCCAAGTTGCTTTGTGTATTCTTCTGTGTGGGAAGATGCTGCCTCCAATGACAAGTTGGTTTAGAGCACAAAAGTCTACAAACCTCTCCCCGTTCTCACTCATCTCCGAGCCTAGTCCCTGTCTCCCCATCACCACTTCGTATCTGGTGTTGTCCTCCCCTATTTTGGCATTAAAATCGCCCATGACGGTGGTGATGTCTCGCTCCGCACATTTGTCCACGGCAATCTGGAGTCGGTCGTAGAACTCTTGTTTCTCTTCCTCGTCACTGTCATAACACTGGATGACGTTCAGCTTGAGCTTTTTCTTGGTTCTAAAGGCTGCTGTGATAATTCTTGGCCCAAGAGGTTCCCAGCCCATCAGCGCTCTCTGTGCCACTGGTGACAGCATGAATGCTACACCTTCTGTATGGGGGGCATTCTCCTCTTCATGACCTGAATACAGAATCATCTCCCCACTTAACAGCCTTTTCTGGCCAGACTGCGTCCATCTGGCTTCACTGATACCTAGCAGGGAAAGGTTGTACTTTTGCATTTCCGCTGCTATCTGGGCGGCCTTGCCGCTCTGGTACATGGTCTTGACGTTCCATGTGCCCATGGTTGTATCCCTGGATAGAGAGAGGCGGCTCGGTCCTGTGGCTTCCGAAGATTTCCGGCTTTCACCACAGGACGTCATAAGTCTTCTGGTAGAAGAACCTTCCTCCTCCAGGAATGGAATTACTGTTAGTCTTTTCGTCGGCGTTTTTGTAGCTATTTCCTTTTTTGCAGGGTGGGGAAGCTACCCCACGCCCAACCCCCTTACTAGGAGGACCAGGGGTTTTCTGTCGGGGTCACCTTCCCTTAGACCATGTTGGTTCACGGCACCTTATTTCATTCGGTGCACCCCTCTCACGAGGGACCCCCTATCCACCACCCAGGTGACGCGCCTCAACGCCATATGGTCCCAGCGCGAGGTTTTTGCCCTCTGGCCGGCGGTTTCGTGCTTTTAAAGCCAGAACCTCTCGATTCAGATGCAATTTTTTTTTCCAGAAGCTGTCCTCAATACATCACCATGCACGGAACAACGTGATTCCATGATTTGTGACATATGACTGATTTGTGTTTAATATTGTGTTTATCTATCTTTTAGTGCTGTATATAGGATGATCGCCAACTAAGTGTATGATATGATGAATGCCCTACAAGTGAGGACATATTTTACTGTCGCCATGCCACACAAAAATCCTTGTAACGTTTTACTTGGTGAATAAATGTCTTATGTCTTATAATATACACGTACATGGTAATAGGTGCAGTATCGCTCGCTCCCAACCCCAATCCAGTTACACACACAAAACCGCAGAACATCCACCAATGTACATCTGTGCATGATCATAATCTATACTTTACTTAGCATTCTTATGTCCCAGGTATCTTTGACTTACATTATCTTATTTATTTAACTGCCGTGAGATGGCCGTAGTCTACCGCGCGGCGTTAAACCTACATAACTATTTATTAAAATTATTAATTTATGTTTGTTTGTAATGTAGGTTTTGTACATACACGGTAATAGGTGCCATACCGCCCCACTTTCAACCCCAGCCCACATACAAAACCACAGAACACCCACAAAAGACATGCACAATTGTATACTGATGGGCATTAGTGGACTGTAAAATCTATATATAGAGACTTCAGGTTAAGCAAGTGGCTTGTACTGACTGCCTGTATTTTAGCTGCCCACCTACAAATTTCATGTGTACAGTTAACCACACTGCACATGCAGCCATCAGTTCTGTGAAAAGTACTGTTGGCCTCATGCACAGGGGCACCAAAACTTAGAGATAAGGCCACACCTGATAACAATAACAGTACTAATAATAATATGCATACTCAACCACTAGTTCTGTAAACAGCACCTTTGTAAACAGTACCAGTGGCCAAATGCACACATACATCATGGATGTTGCTACCACTGATCACTTCAAACAATAGGCTGCCCAGTTCACATTTTGATACCGTGATCTAGCCTGCACATGCAGTCATCAGTTCTGTAAATAGTACTGGTGGCCACATGCACAGCGGCACCAAACTTAAAGGTGAGGCCAAAACTGCCACCTCAAACAAAACCAAACGCTACCTACCCACACATATCAATGATACAGTCAACCTCTGTGTGCGTTAGGGGGAACACGCTTAAAGTATGGGACTGTAAATCTTACAGCAAAATGTCAAAACCAGTAAGAAGATAATGTAACAGCAACAAGTACATGTATTTTGTAAACCACTCAAAACATGACAACTCATCGAGTCTAATGGTGTTATGAGTGGGTGATGGAAACACTGAAAGAAATAGTACGTGTACATTATAAAGTATGTGCCTCCTCCCCCCCCCCCCCTCCCATAACTAGCTGTTTATCATAAAACATAGATATCTCATTTGATCACTTGACTGATTTATTAAATCATCTCTGTGTCACCTTACCCCACCCGGGTCTGCCCTGGGGGACTTGGGTGGGGTTAGGTATTTTTTAGTTCCCAGGGTCACCCTGGTCAGCCCCACAGGGTGGGTTTTTCTCTCTATTCTGGGGCATGTGTTTCTGTCTACCCTTTGTCCATTCACCTGTATTTGCCTTTTTAAAACTCTCCCTACTGTCTGCACTGCCTGTAGCTCTTGATATTGGATGTGTGTTGCTAAATGGTCTTAGCTTTATTTAGGCCCATGTGTTAGGTTTATTTAACGTATTTGACCGGCTGGCGACATACATTCAATGTTCTGTTTCTTTTTTATTTTTTCACAAGCAGTGCAGGCACGTCCTGAGAAAGCCTTGTTGCTGTCGGGACGTTAAGCAATGTACAATCAATCAATCTGTGTCACCTTTCTCCGTTTTCTTTCTCGTTTTAATCCCAATATATGTCAGTGCTAATGTCAGCTGCTAAGAATCCTTGCAGCGAACTGCAAATGTCTATTGTCACAATTTATTTTAATCATTATGCTGTATTTTCTTTCGTGGAGAACTTTCGTTCTTTGTTGTGTGTTGCGGTTATGGCATGTACTTTTTAGTGACGTCAAGAACATATGACGTAAGATGTGTGTTTGGAACATGTGACGTAGGATGTTGGTTTGAAGAGTTACGTCACTGTGAATCGTTTGGAAGACAGTCAGGAGAGATTTTGCTCTCGAGTTAAAAGTTGTTTTTTTTGTGAGGTGTAGTGGGCAGAGAAATGCCGTGTTATGGTCTATGGTAGAATAGACGATTGAGAGCAGAATGCTCAGTACAGTGGTACGTAAAATTTTGTAGTTTAAGAACTACGACTAGTAACCAGATCGACTGATTAGAGTAACGAGTACCGGACCTTGTCCAACGGCCAAGATGGGCAGACAGGCCTGAAACAGTCGAAGGTTGACTTCACGCATCTTTGGGTATGTATTTGTTTATTATATAGCTGATTCGCGTTTGTTAAGTAGTAGATTCAGAAAATGTATTAGTTGTTCGGCTCTAGATCTGAGATTGTATGATATTCAGCGCGCATCGGCGAGTTTGCGGTGTCGTCTGGCGATCGGCGCGCGGGGATGAATGGAATGATCGAAACGTTTTGTAGAGCCTGTTGATTTTGAAATGAATAATTCGTATCGTGGTGAGAGGTTATGTGTTGTGCGGAAATATGTCGTATTCGTGTGTGTGCATGATATTTCGAATTGACTGTTATTACAATATTTATTCGATGTCGGAAACGATCGGGAATCAGCGACAACGTCCGGAAGCCGTTAACGGTCGTCATCGTTACAGTGTCGTCATTCCGGCGGAAGTAACTTTTTAGCAATGGCGGATTTCTTATGGAGAGATACGTTTTGTATGTGTTATAGATGCTTCCCTCCCCTATCACCAGCTGAGAAGTTGGATTTGTGTATGCTTCATATGGGAATGTAATTAATCAACGTGGTGTACGAGATAACAAGTTGATCCTGACGGTGTGCGTGTGGAGCTTCGACGTGTCATCGCGAGAGACAGTGCGCCGGATTATTCGACCAGTGGTGTGGCTGAATCAACGAGCAACGACGCTACATTCATCTTTATCCCAACAAGCAGCGACGCTACATTCATCTTTATCCACGGTCGGAGTAATCAAACTGTTTAATCGTTCGAGGATCTAAGCATTAATTAGTGTCAGTTATTATCGACAGACATTGCGGAGATGTGACATCGTAGTGGAACAGTAAGTGTAGGATGTGTGGTTAGTGCTGTGAACATTGTACGAATGGTTAAGGGTGCGCGTGAGTTACAGGTGCATGTGTGAATTGAGCGAATATTGTGTAGGTTTGTATACGTCCTGTCTGTTGTTTGTCGTGCGAATGAGAAGATCAAATCATTAAAATCGAAACAAATATCCAAATATTCCGAGTGACTTATATTCTTCCTCCCTGGTGTGACATCTATATGCAGACAAACTGCAAATAACACAGCAGCAAAATAAGTTCCTCTTTTGTGCAGTAGACTACTGCTAGCAAGATAGGGTTCAATTTTAAACAAAGCATTGCATGAACTTCCAAGCGTGTTCACATTGTGCTGTGTATTTTTTTTTTTTCAGTGTGAAGTGTACTGTACCATCAGTGATCACTGAGACTGCATAATTGGCACTGGCAGTGATCGCACATCACAACATAGCTTGTCAGTGCAACTGATTAAAATAAATGTTACTGCTGCATAAAATAATTAATCAAGTTCCGAAACTTTGCTCAGCCATGACAGTTAAAACCAAGTGGTGTGGCACTCTTTTTCTTTTACAGAATGCAGCATAGGTTTTGAAGATAGCGTTTGTGTTGTGGGTTGCATTTTGTTTTGGTGCTGTGTTGTCGAAATGAAACGGGCAAAGCGATGGTAAAGTGAATGGAAATAAATGTGACAAACCTTTATCAAGCCGTAAAAATGCACACAGCAACTTTACACGTTTGCTTTTTTTCTTTAAACAAACAAGCTTATGTAGAACAAATCAAAAAGAACCCGTCGGCACACCGAAATTCACGTCCGCGGAGGTCGTGGCATCACGTGATGTTTTTATCACGTGATTTTGGGATACCTTATTGTTGAGAAACGATATTAATTTTGAGTTCAAGGCATGCGTTTTCGTAATTGTTTTCGTAATTGTTTCTTCTCTTAATATATCTAAGTGTGAAAATATTACTTTACTTTAAAAAATGAAATCCTTTTAAGTGACATATAGTGCATACTACCACTGAATACAGGAACAATGAGACTCGTGTAAACTACTGATCCCCTGTAAACATGGCCGCGACGGTCCTGGTTTCGTCTGCAGCCATACTGGAAACAAAATGTGCTACAGAAAAATGTCTCCATCCTCCAGCGGTTTAAAACGAATGCGCACTGCTTTTATTCATACTAGACTTCATTTTGATATACCCAAACCTTTGTTACTCTCTAGAAAATCACTATCTTGTAAACGGCTGATCGTCTATGAAGGGCAGCTGCTAGACTAAAGGGCACATGAGGAATACTCAGAAGCCAACCGTAAGGTGAAGAGGAGTATCAGAGCAGACAAGAGAGCCTACACAGACGGCCCCGCAGCAGAGGCAGAAAAGGCAGCAGGCAGCGGCAACATGAAACAGCTCTACGACATTACCAGAAGATTGTCTGGCAAGTATTGCCATACAGAAAGACCAGTAAAAGACAAAGAAGGCAAGCCTATTGCAAACAGAGCAGACCAACTCTACAGATGGGCTGAGTATTTTGAAGAGTTACTGAACAGACCCACCCCACCCGACCCGCCAGACATCCAGCCAGCAGAGACTGACCTACCCATCAGCTGTGACAGACCCAGCCGGGAAGAGATCAGAAGAGCAGTGGCATTTTTGAAGAACGGCAAAGCAGCAGGGCCAGATGGCATCGCAGCGGAGGCTCTGAAAGCAGACCTAGAAACAACAGTAGAGATGCTGTACCACTGTTTGGAAAGATCTGGGAAGAGGAGGTGATGCCGGCTGACTGGAAGGAGGGGTACCTAATCAAGCTTCCCAAGAAAGGCGACCTCAGCAAGTGTTCCAACTACAGAGGAACCACGTTGCTGTCAGTGCCAGGAAAGGTCTTCAACAGGATCATTCTGGAGAGAATGAAGAGCTCCGTCGACCCCCAGCTGAGAGACCAGCAAGCAGGATTCAGGAAGAACCGATCATGTACAGACCAGAATGCCACTCTCTGCATCATCGTGGAGTGGAGCTCCCCGCTGTACGTCAACTTTGTGGATTACGAGAAAGCATTTGACAGTGTGGACCGAGAGACTTTGTGGAAACTCATATGACACTACGGTGTACCCACAAAACTCGTCTGCCTGATCAAGAGCAGCTACGATGGCATGACATGTTGCGTGATCCATGAAGGGCAGTTCACCAGGCAGCTCCAGGTCAGAACCGGCTTCAGGCAGGGGTGTTTGCTGTCTCCGTTCCTCTTCCTACTGGCCATAGACTTGGTCATGAAGAGGATCACAGAGCAGAGAAGAAGCAGAATACAGTGGACACTGTGGACACAGCTTGACGACCTCGATTTTGCAGACGACTTGGCTTTACTGTCCCACATTCATCAACAAATGCAGGACAAGACCACGAGGCTTGCTGACATCTCGTCCCAAGTGGGCCTCACCATCCACAAACAGAAAACAAAGACAATGAGGCTGAACACAACCAGGGAAGAACCAGTCTTGCTTGTTGGCACCCCGTTGGAGGAGGTGGAGTCCTTCACCTATTTCGGGAGCATCATTGACAAAAAAAGGTGGCACTGATGCAGATGTCAGGGCACAAATCGGTAAAGCAGGAACAGCCTTTCTCCAGCTGAAAAAAGTGTGAAGTTCCAGAGAGCTGTCACAACACACCAAAGTTTGGATTTTCAACTCAAACGTAAAATCAGTTCTCCTATATGGAGCAGAGACTTGGAGGTTGACAAAAACCACAGTCAACAGAGTACAGATCTTCATAAACAGTTGCCTTAGAAGAATCTTGAAAATCCACTGGCCAGAGAAGATCAGCAACGTCAGACTCTGGGAGAGAACAGAGCAGATAACAGCAGAGAATGAAATTGGACAAAGAAGATGGGGATGGATTGGCCACAGTCTGAAAAAGCCAGTTTCCAGTATCACTAAGCAGGCATTGTCATGGAACCCCCAGGGAAAGAGGAAAAGAGGCAGGCCGAGAAACAGCTGGCGTCGAGACCTCCAAGCAGACATCAAGAGACTGGGAACCACCTGGAGTAAAATCGAAGGAGAAGCACAGGACAGGAGTTGCTGGAGGTCTCTCGTCGACGGCCTATACCTGGGAGGGGTTACAGGTGTAAATAAGTAAGTGTAACTCTATAATACACAATCTATTTTGTGCAGGTTTGCGGGACGGACTATCCGATGTGAGCATGGGCCCTGAGACAAGTTTTGCCGAGGGAGAGGCTACAGAAGACGATGTGTCGATAGCAGGCAAACCACCAGTTGGTCAGTTACAACCGACGCCTCTTATGACGCCGGACGCTTTCATCACACCTGTCAGGTGAGGCTCATGTGGGCTTTTGTTTATTTCTTCAAAAACGTTACCTCATTGAGTGTGTGTGCATTGGGAGGATGGAGGGTATACTGGATATAACCCATAAAGCCCTGTCATGCTTTGATAGGATGTCGATCGACCATGATAGTTCAAGGGTGGTGTCAGAACAGCTTGGCGCCTGTAGGCACAAAGCTATTCTGACAACATCCTTGAACTATCACGATGATCGGTCTCCAGAACATTGATTTAGACCTTAAAAGATATCTAAAAAGTTAATGTAAGAAGTTGATGTTTGTGTGTCTGTGTGTGTATGTCTTGTCAGGGATTGTTTGACCGTGAAAGGTCGGGTTGACCAATTCTCTTGTGCTCTTGGAGCCATATGGTCCAAAATGTCAGACAGCACATTCGGCTAGCTTGTACTTGGCCTTCTGACCCTGGTAAGATAAATTACACACCATTGTACATTTGTTCACCTGGTTATCCTGGTGTTGATTGAGGAACAATTGTTTTCCCATTTGCTGAGCAAAAGGAACTTTGCCAAATAGTGTGGATGTGATTTTTAATATGCGCTCATAACGGTCTATGATTGGCTTTTGTTTGTGTGTGTGTGTGCAGTAAAGTGTCATCCCCAGGAGTGCCCTCCTCCAACGTTACAGTCACAACAGACGACGTCCTCTCCAGCACCAGCAGCTTCACTCACGTCACGGGACTTACCGGTCAAAACGCTGAGGATCTGCTTCTCTCTCCAGGGAGCTCCGTTGACATCTCTGCTGTTGGTGCCATGTCTCCAGCCCCCCCTGCAGCTGTGCTATCAAACTTCACACCGAATGTGTCACAGGCTCAGAATGGCTACGGGTCGGCCGATGTGACCCCAACTAATATCCCTCTGCCTCCAGAAGAGGAAGATGAGCTGGCTACACCAAAGAGTTCCCAGCGGGGAAGTGAAACGCCCAAGAGCACACAGCGCAGTAATGAGTCTCTCACCCCACGTAGTCATATCAGTGCAAGCTCTAATGAGCCCTCGCAGGTGGGTATTGCTCAGCTTGCATTTGTTTCCTCAAAAACATTACCGATGACATTACTATTAGGAAGGTACACTTAGCTTACCAATTTCAGCCTAAGAATCTGTTGTGTACATACACAACCAGGGAGGCGACTCTAGGGTCACGTGCACAGTGGTATCACGCCAGTCTTTTCGCTTAGCTTACCGGGAACAGTTGTGTTCAAGCCTACTGGACTCTTCGGCTGTGTACGGTTGTGACCGGTCGTGCTTTGGATTACCTTGGATTACCAAGAATTGGACTACGTTGTTGGCGTTTTGTGCTTCTGCTTGGATTATTTGTGGTGCTTTGCTTGGGCTTCCTCCTCTCGGCCCTGTTGGATTTCCGAGTGACCTTCGTGGCAGGTTCCTCGCCTGCCTTGCAGTCATGGCAAGGTAAGGCCTTGGTTTATGCCCTCGACCGGCGCTTTATGAGCCGGGCGGCGGCACCAGCAGTGTACTTTTGGCTTCGTTAGTTACATGATTCGAACACGCGTGAACTCGTTTTGCGTGGCCTCGGGGAGCCCACGCCCGGTCACCTTTCATCTTTGCTATGTGTTGCAGTTACCAAGTACACACCTGCACTCAGTGTGGGGATTTCCAATGGCCTAAAGACATACATGCGGTATGCCTCCCCGGCTGTGCCTCCGGGCACACCTGCAACACGTGCGCCGCCTGGGTGGAAGAACAGTGGTCACAACTCTGGGGGTTCTATCGGCACAAACGTCCTACGCCGTCCCCAGACCACCCGCCCGCTGCTGCGCCTCCCCCCATGGCCAGGAGAAGGGACCAGGCGCACCAGCTCAGACATTGCTGAGATGACTATATGTCGGGCCCCGACATCTTCTTCAGGTCCCCGGACTTCGTCCTCTACTGGTCCAACTGTGCCCTCTCAGACCTGGCCCGCCCGCTCCTCTATGGAGACCGGCCAACAGCGACCTCGGTCGCCCTGCTTTGCGGTGACTGACTCTTCGGGCCCCGATGCACCCTCTGGGAACCAGCCTGCCTGCTCCTCCAAGGAGACCGGCCGGCCCACAGCGACTTCGGTCGCCCCGCACCGCGGCAGACGGCAGACCCGCTAAGCAGAAAGAGGCTAATAGAACTCTGTGCATCCGCTCCTCAGAGGCCGGCCCACACAGACTTTGGTCGCCCCGCGCCGCAGTGTTCGACCATGCTACAGACCCTGTGCTACCCTCCGCTGCCTTTCCGCGACGGGACCGCTCAGAGACACTGAGACGCCTGGCTACTTCTTGCTCACCGGGTCCCAGGGACTGGGATGTTCGACGCGACGGTCGGCACAGCCTCCGACCACTCACCGCGGCCTCCTCTCGTCATGCCACTTTGTACTCCTCGAGGGCTCAGCCGCCCTCCCGCTCATCCCGGCATGCTTCTCTTCACCGGCCCCGACACCCGTTGCACGCAGCGCCGGAGCGCTCTCGTTGTTCCTCCTCTCAGGGGGACTCGCCCTAACGGACCCGACAGGCACGCTCCCGCCGACGCAGTCGCTCCCCCTGTGACCGCCGGTCAGCTCGCCGCAGCGATGTCTTGCCCCGTCAGTCTTCACGGGATTCCTTGTCCGCAGTTTCCGCCCCTCCCCCCCCCCCCCCCCCCCCCCTCCAACCAACGGAAGGGCTCCCAGGTGAGACGTTCCCCCCCCCCCCCAGGTCAAGCTCTGGACGACGTCGTGATGCTAGTAATGCTCCCAGCTCCCAGACCCCTTACCGGTCAGTTGGTAGGCATTTTCCCCTCGCCCTTTTGCCCTCCCAGGTTCTTAGCCCCCTCGCCGTCTGGCTGTGTCCCCTGACGACGACGAAGCCCTCAGCTTGTTACCGGAGGACTCCGTCTCGGCCCTCCTAGTTAGAGCTGACAGTCAGTCTGCCTCTCCCAGGCTTGTGCTCCCTGGGCAGCCCCTCGTCTCCTGTGGCCCTCCTGACACCTAGGATGGAGACCCTGCGGTCCCTGGATGAGGCGGCACGGCTGATTGCGTCCTGTCTTCCCCCGGAGGCCTGCTCACCGTCCCCCCCCCCCCCCCCCCCCTGCTGAAGAATGCATCGGCCTTTGTGGATCCCCCCCCCCCCCCCCCCCCCCCCCCCCCGACAAGCCAAGAAGTTCAAGTCCCTTCCCCAGCCCCCTGGCTTTCTGTTCAGGACCTGGTGGAGGCGTTCTCCACTCACTTGCAGCAGGGCCCCTTCGGCGATGCCGGCTTCTTCTCCGATGCCAAGTGGCCGGCGGGATTGGACATCTCTTTCCGCCAACGCTGGTACGCAGATCATTCCCAGGCCTTCTCCTGCCCCCTCCCTATGGTGGATCCTGCGGCGCAAGTGCAGGTGGGCGGCGCTCAGATTTCGCAGCGTAACATTTCCCGCGGCTTGGACAATACAGCGACCCTCATCCGCAACGCCCTGGCCTGCGCGGGATTCTTGGAGCCCCTGACACAGTGGTCAGGCGCGTCGAGGACGCTTGGCACCCATCTATCTCGGCGCTCTTAGGAGACATCCGCACCCTAGGGGTGGCTGCCAACCAGGCTGCGTATCATACCTCCGCCAATGCTATGGCCGCCGCGTTGAACTGCGACCTGATGCGTCGAGATGCTGTCCTCCAGGCCTGCCCGGACCTTCCCTCTGCGGTGAAGAAGCAGCTCTGTCAGGTCCCGTTCGGTGGCACACTCCTCTTCAGCCCTACCTGGCAGGCGGTCAAGGACTCGAACAAGGATCTCTGGCCCAGCAGCTTCGCTCCCTCCTGCTTTCATGCAGCCCGCAAGGCCGTGGGTCGCGCCCTGTGGTTCGTCAGACCCTCCGCTCGACCCCCCTCCGGACATGGCCGTTTTCCCCTCCTGCTGATTCCGGACGCCTGCCCCCGCCTGGCCCAAGCCTGCCTGGCGCGGGAGGGCCCTCTGACTTCCCCCCACTTCTGCCCCCGCCAACCGCTTCAGGGTCTCCAGTCGGCGGGAGGCTCGCTCTCTGCAGCGAAGTGTGGTGATCGCTGCTGCCAGACAACCCTTGGGTCCTCTCCACTATCTCCGAGGGCCTCCTGATCTCCTTTCGATCTCCTCCGCCGCTGCAGTACTCTCCCCTATGAACCGGAGTCCCGACCAATCAGCTCAAGGCCAACGCTCTTCGCGGCGAGGTCGCCGCCCTGCTACAGAACGCCGCCACGTAGATGGTCACGCGACACGACTCCCCATCCTTCTACAGCCGTCTCTTCATGGTACCCAAGCCTGGCGGCAAGTGGCGCCCCGTCATCGAGCTCTAGGCTCTAAACAAGTACATTTCAGCGCCTACGTTCCGCATGGAGACGGCCAGGGCTTTGAGGGCGGCGGTACAGCCGATGGACTTCCCCGTCAGCCTGGACTTGTCGGATGCATACCTGCACGTTCCCATGCACCCTGCCTCTCGATGTTACCTGCGCTTCGCCTTCGGCAGCTTGGTCTAGCAGTTTCGGGCGCTGCCTTTCGGCCTCAACCTCAGCCCGTGGGTGTTTACTCGCATCATGGACGCCGCCGTCGCCAAGGCCAGACAGTCATCCTCGAGCCCAACCTCAAACTGCTTGGATGATCTTCTGCTACGGAACCAGTCGGAGTCCGCCTTGGAGAAGGACAGAGGTGTGCTTCTCGATCTGCTAGCTCGGCTCAGCTTTTTGGTCAACTTGGGCAAGTCGGACCTCGCCCCCTCCCGCCGGTTTGTGCACCTGGGCATGGAAAGAGTTTCTGACCGACCTCAACAAGGTGAGTCTTCTGGAGCCTCGGATCCAGAAGCTGGCGGCCTTAACCCTGCAGGTGTCTCAAGAGGAGGCGGTTCCCTGGCTACAGCTCCTGGGTCTGATGAACGCGGCAGCGGACCTCTTACCCCTCGGCAGTTGCATCTGCTTCTCCACTGGCTTCTCCACTGGCGGCTGTCCTCCGGCGTCCTCGTGATCCCGGTGCCGGTTTTCCCGATGCTCTGGCCTCATCTCCTCTGGGCGGATCCCGCGTGGCTCACGTCAGGCGTTCCCCTCTCCTCCCCGCCCCCCCAGTTGTCTCTCTGCATGGATGCAAGTCTCGCACTTGGGCCTCCCAGACCCTGGTGCCTTAAAGGACCTCGCCGACCTTATGGCCCATTACTTGCTGGGACCTGCCCTGGGTGCTTTCGTGGCTGAATTTAGACTGCTTTGAACCGCTCCCCTTGGCTCGGTTCGTGGACGTGACCCGGAAGACCTGCTTCCTGCTGGCCCTCGCCACGGCTTCCTGGGTAAGCGAGCTCTCTCTGCGCGCCCAGTCTCGCCAGCCTACAGTTCAGAATGGATGGCTCTGTGCACCTCCTAACCGACCCATCCTTTCTGGCCAAGACTCGGTCTCCCTTAACTGCGCCCCAAGTGATCATAGCAGCTTATAGCAGCTGAAAGGGTTGAACCTCCCCTGGGAGACCAGACAGCAAGATCCGGCGTGGACCTTGCGGGTGTACCTGCGCCGATCGAATCCCGTCCGGAAGGTGCGGTCCCGCCTCTTTCTGCCTTTGACCCCAGGCAGACCAGACATTTCGGCCCAGACGATATCCTCCTGGCTACGGTGGGTCATCCGGTCTGCCTACCATGACCTCTCCCCTGAGGGAGCTAAGAGGCTGAAGATCAGGGCACACGAGGTTAGAGCCATGGCCACGAGCGTCCTCTTCGACCGCAACTGCGCTGTCAAGGACATTGTGGCGGCCGTGGGGTGGCAGGTGGAATCGACCTTCGCCCGGTGCTACCTCAGGGACCTCTCGGGCCAACGGGAGAACCTGGCCATGGTAGAACCTGGACATCGCCGCGGCGCAACACTCCCTCCCGGCACCTGGGGCGCCATAGGTAAAGCTTAGCTGAAATTGTCTGGAGGTTGCTCCAGGGAGGGTGGGTCTGGCTAACCCTATTACAGGGGGTAAGATTGTGGGCGGCACCCTCCTCCTCTTCGCTTTTCTTCCTAATAGTAATGTCATCAGTATTGTTTTTGAGGAAACAAATTTATTTTTCTTTAAAATGTATTTTTTCACAAAATACTTACCGATGACATTACTCAAAGGACTCTCCCACCTGCCCCGCTTGCCGCCAGTAAGCTAAGCATCAGACTGGAGTGATACCACTGGACACGTGACTGGATAGGGAGGGACGGGAGACTGCTCAGCGTCCCTGATTACGACGCCCTAGAGTCGTGTCCCTGGTTGTGTATGTACACAACGGATGCTTAGGCTGAAATTGGAAAGCTAAGTGTACCTTCCTAATAGTAATGTCATCAGTAAGTATTTTTCGAAAAAAATACATTTTAGAGAAAAATACATTTTTCCACTTTCAGTGCGAGCTCTTGACACTAGTGTGCCAAGCTGTTCAGGCACTACCCCCAGATAGATCTTTGGAAATCAGAAGTAAGTCAGAATTGCATGTGTTGTGATGAAAACAGTGGATTAAAATGTATTTTTCTCTAAAATGTATTTTTTCAAAAAATACTTACCGATGGCATTACTATGTGGAAGATACACGTAGCTTAACTATTTCAGCCTAAGAAACTGTTGTGTATACATACACAACCAGGGAGGCAACTCTAGGGAGCCGTTACCAGGGCCCCTGAGTAGACTCCCTTCCCTCCTCATCCGGGCACGTGCCGAGGTATCATGCCAGTCGAACGCTATAGCGCTCTGGCGGCAGGCGGGAGGGCCATTAGAGTAATGCCATCGGTAAGTATTTTTCGAAAAAAAATACATTTTAGAGAAAAATACATTTGTTTCCTCAAAATACATTACCGATGGCATTACTATGTGGAAGAATAGCGAAAAGGAGGAGGGTGCTTTCCGCTAGGTCCCGTCATCATTCGTACTTAGCGGTCGCGAACAGGAGCAACCTCCCGACAATTTCTGCTAAGCGTACCTGATGGCGCCAGGAGGGAGTGTTGTGCCGCAGCGATGTCCCACACCAAGGCCAGGTTGGCCCGCTGGCCCGCGAGGTCACGGAGGTAGAAGTGGGCAAAGGTGGAATTGGCCCGCCACCCAACAGCCGCCACAATGTCTCACACGGCGCAGTTCCGATCGAGCGCAACACTGGTGGAGACAGCACGGACCTTGTGTGCATGTATACGCAGCGTCTTAGCACTCGCTGGGGAGAGCTCCTCGTAGGCAGAACGGATGACCCAACGCAGTCACGAGGAGATCATCTGCGCAGATATGTCGTCCCTGCCAGGGGAAAGCAGCAGGAAGAGGCGGGTCTGGCCACGCCGGATAGGCTTTGTCCTGCGCAGGTAGACTCGCAGCGCCCGGACCGGGTCCTGACGGCGGGAGTCCTGGGTCTGGTCGGGCTCCCTGAGGGGGCGCAGGGTGATGACTGGAGCCCTGACTGAAGGGAGCCGATTCTTCGCCAAGAAGGTGGGATTTGTGAGGAGGTGCACTGAGCCATCAGCCCTGAGCTGAAGACAGGCCGGATCCATAGAGAGCGCATGTAACTCACTAACTCTGGACACCGTTGCAAGCGCCAGTAGGAAGCAGGTTTTCCGGGTGAGATTCGCCAGGCTGGCCAAGGGCAGCGGCTCAAACTTGCTAGAATTCATCCAGGTAATGGCCCAGGTGAGGTCCCAGCGAGGAATCAGAGAGTGTGGGACTGGTCGCTTCAGTTCAAAATTCCGCATAAGGTCCGAAAGGTCCGAGCAGGCTCCAGGGTCTGGGAGGCCCAAATGGCGGTAAGTGTCCGCGATCATGGAAAGGTATCCCTGAATGGTAATGAGGGCCAGATTCTTCTCCCGAAACAGCCACAGGAAGAAGTCTGCAAGCTGGGGCGACGTCAGCGCTGTGGGGGGGAGGCGATCCGCCTCGCACCAACCCCAGAAGACTCGCCACTTCGCCTCGTACACTCGGGGAGTGGAAGATCTGCGGGCTGCAGTGATAGCCTCCACCGCCGCATGTGAGAAACCTCTGGTGGCCAAAGAGAAGGGACCCCTGATCGGAGCACAACGGAGCTGGGAGCGGGCAGCCGCGGGTAAGCGAGGGCACAGATCCAGCAAGGCATCCTGGCGCATAAGGTCGCAGTTCGCGGCCGCGGTGAGGGCGTTAGTGGACGCGTGGTAAGCCGCACGGTTGGCCATGACCGCCAAGGCTTGGATGTCACTCCGGGGATCCACATTCAAGCACTCGATGCAGTAGAGCATGGCTTGCGTCACTAGCTCCCAAAAACCCGTGCAGGCGAGGGAATTGCGGACCAAGGTCGCTGTGTTGTTGAGCCCGCAAGGGGTCTACGCTGAAGGGCTCGCCGGCCTCCAAACAAAGTCTCTGCGGCCGGGTCTACCGGAGGAAGCGGGCAGGCAAACGACTGGGAGTGTCCCGTGTACCAGTCCTGTCGGAAGCGGATATCGATGCCCACCAGCAGTGTGCGTCGGAGAAGAAGCCCTTGTCTGAAGGCCAACCCTGCTGAAGCTGGGCGTTGAAGGCATCCGCCAGATCCTGAAAGCTGGGGGTTTGAGGGAGGGACTTGAACATCTTAGTCAGGCGCAGCACGTCCACGAGGGCAGAAGCCTTCCTCTTCACCGGCGGGGACGGGAGACAGAGGTCCGGAGGCAGGAATCGAGCGATGAGCTAGGTCAAGGGTGTGCAAAGTCTCCGAGCGCGCTGGGGGGGAGGGTGGGGGGGGCCAGGTGCAAGGGAAAGGCCACGCGAGGACGAGTGAGACCGAACACTATCACAGGACCCGGAATCCGGGGACACGGAAAGGTCCGAGAGGGAAGGGTCGGACGAGAGGAGAGCAGAAGCCGAGTCCTCCAGGTGGAGGCTAAGGGAGTCGTCGGTGTCCTCAGGGGCTGGCCTCGCTAGAGGGGAGAGCAGGGGGGGGGGGGGGTCGCAGGACATCCGTTCCCGGCTATGGCGGTGCACAAGGGGGGAATGGATGACACTAGCAGAGTCAGGGTCAAGCAGGCGGTGCTCTGAAGGGCGCTGAACCAGGAACACTGACCTGTCCTCAAGACCGTGAGGGTCCCGCTGGTCGCTGTAGTGCAGCGGAGCGCTGTACGTCATGGGAAGAATTCCTGTGCTGTAGCACAGCTGGGTCCCGGCGCTGGCGGCGGCACCATGCTGTAGCGCGGTGGAGCGCCGTAAGTCACGGGAAGAAGGCCTGTGCAGTAGCACAGCTGGGTCCCGTCGCTGGTCACTGCCGGCGACGTAGCGCGGCAGACAGGCCGGGTGACAGGCCAGGTGTGAGGGGTCTCGGGGTGTCGCACGGGGCTGAGGGGTCAAACGGACTGGGGAGTGAGACATCGAGACCGATGGGGAGCGAGAGCGTCGAAGTGAGCGTACCGTAGAACGGACCGACGGCTGGTAGTCCGGGCGCTGGACAAGGTGTCTGCAGCCCGGCGAGGGGGGGGGGGGGGGGGGGGGGGGGGGGGGTGGGGGGGCACAGTCGTAGGGGTTAAGACTGGCGCGGCATGCCCCACGATGTCCGGAGGCCGCTGGTCGAGGGGGTTCCCAGGAGGCAGACGGGCGGTCGCGCTGGTAAAACTCCCACAACTGGGACCACCGTTATTCCTTCCCCAAAGAGCACAGCCGTGCGGAAAAGCAGCCCGAGCAAGGGAGGCAGAAGGTGTGAGAGTCCGAGGGCCACTGGAATCCTTTACACCTAGGGCAAGTACCTAGCTGCACGCTATAACAGAAAACAAAGCGCATGAGAGATAACGGCACGTGGCCCCAACGAACAAAGGGCCACGTGGGCGAAACTCACGACCGGTGCTGCAAAGAGTCGGCTGCGTAAGAACCAGCCGTTATCCGAGGAATGCACTGGCCAGTCAGAAACCTGAGCGGCCAAGGCATGCCCCGAGACCTTACCTGGCCATATCCCAAGCGATTGAAGGCAAGCGAGGAGAAAAACACCAACCCAGGGAGGCCAGGTAGTCCGCCACAACAACCACAGGTAGTCCGCGCGGAAGCACAAGGCACCACGTGTAAAATCCAAACAAGCACACGAAGGCAAACCGCCACACCAACCACTGGTAGTCCGAGCGGAAGCACAAGGCACCAAGTGTAAAATCCAAGGCACAAGAAGCGCAAGCATCCAAGAGTAGACCAAGGAAAGTCCAAGGTTATCTAAGGCTGAGCACAAGTAACACAACCTATCGCGAAGACGCTAAGCGTTCAACTGGCATGACACCCTGGCACATGTGCCCGGATGAGGAGGGAAAGGAGGCTACTCGGGCGCCCTGGTAACGGCTCCCTAGAGTCACCTCCCTGGTTGTATATGTATACACAACAGTTTCTTAGGCTGAAATCGTTAAGCTAAGTGTATCTTCCACATAGTATTGCCAACAGTTTCTTAGGCTGAAATCGTTAAGCTAAGTGTATCTTCCACATAGTATTGCCATCGGTAATGTATTTTGAGGAAACAAAGTCTTCTGGACAAGCATGCAACATCGCATGCTTGTCTGGGCTTTTTTAATCCATTCATCCTGAGGCTGATTTTTTTTTTTTAAATTGCTGATTGTCCTATGAAGGCTACATTACAGATTAGGAGATAGATCAAGCATTTTAGTTCAGTGGTGGTGCCAGAATAGCTTGGCGCCTCAGGCGCCAAGCAAGCTATTCTGGCACCACCTTTGAACTATCATAGTCAGATTTACTCCAAGCAATGGGTGTTATCAGGATGAAAAAGGGTTAATCCATTGAACACAATGCGTACAATTGTGATGTCTGATTTCTGGAAACCATCTATTACGTTTAACACAGCAGTCCAGCGTTGTAAGCTTAATCATTTAAACCAAACCTCTAGTACACTAAACATGGATGGCAGTAAGCCGAGATGCAAAAGATTCACTTGCTATGCTTCTGTGCGAATATAAAGTGAGACCAATTGCAAACTCACTGCTGGATAAGTGAATGATGCCAGCAAGAGGCATAGATCCACATGTCCCAGCGACTGCAGAGTCTCGTGAGGATCTATGACACTTGCTGGCCTCATTCACAGATAGTCTGCCGCAGGGGCTCACGTGGTTTTTGCCTCTTGCTCTTGTCGTTGCTCATCATGTTCCAGCAGGATAAAGAGGCACAGTTTTCATTCTCCCTTCATCAACAGGTGGGCGATGTTTTAGAAGCCTTCTTCAGCCCCCAAGGGTCCACGGCAGTTGGAGTGGTGACCCAGCAAGGTCAGGGAGAGGTTGCTTCGAGTACGGGCAGCTTTGAGGTGGAGAAGTTGGCTTCGAAAGAGGCAGTCAGCAGTGTAAGCAACCGAGGCGCAGGGGATGGGCCGGACATGTACGATGAAAACGACCAAGAGGTGAGATACAGTCCAAACTTGTCTAGACTGGCCAACGGTGAAAAGAAAGTTCAGGTTAGCTTCGGTGTTAAGCGCACCAGTATATGGCAGATTCCGATAAAACACAGATAGTTGTCTGGCTCCAAAGTGGATGCCTTGTGAGCAAGTTGTGCTAGGACCTATGTCAGCCTTGTATGCGCATGGCCAGGCACAGGTCAATTAACCCTTTCAGCCCAAAGTAAATAAGAAGTCTTTATACCCTTCAGCCCTGACTTTATTTGATAAATTTCTGTTGAAAATGGGTGTGCACTGTAAAATATTTGTAAAATATAATTTACAGCAGATATCCCCATAAAAGTATATATGTACCTATTTGCCATTGGATGGACTACCGTTTTATTGATTTGACCACACTGTGTCACATGTGTCGTAATGCCTGGTGAGAAAAATAGTGACAGGTGACTATAAACTTGAAAAAAAATTAATGTCTTTCGTGCATGTCTCTTCACTGTTACTTAACATGCATCACTAAATAGTTCGTCTGTTACTGTGACAGATTAGTGTCCATGCATTTCCAGCATGCCGATACACCGTAAGGCCCCTACCTTGTCACCAGATGTCAATGTTTACACCTGCCACTGATATGGTATATCCACGGTCTAGACAACATGTAACAAGCGGCATCGAACGATGATCAGTGTGTCTGTGTTGTGTCTCGTACACGATATAATGGAAGTACCAGTGTTGTAAAGACTATACACGTACTACACGTGACGAATGTGTGTCGGTGGTGTCGGCACAGAGTCACCTACAGGTGCACCAAGGTTTGGCATCAGAAGAACGGAATATCAATTAGAAGATCCACATTCAGCATCAGAATCAAGCTGTAAGTCATTGCGGTTGACAGTGCCTCAACCATCAATCGCTCCAGCTGACACTGCTGTAGGTGGGCACACATGTCCCAATATATCAAAGCTGTCTGCTTTTCAAACCATGTCTCCAAACACAAAATAGTACCACTCCGAATATCTACACATCCACTCGCCATTTCGACCGTAAATTCCCACGCCAGTGCCGCAAAACTGACCGCATACCACAGACGAAAGTACGTGTGCACTGTCAGGACCCTGTAGTGCAAACAGGATGTGTCGGTGCAAAGGGTGAGGTCACCACGTGCGCAGTGAGGCTCGCATGTCACCAGGTGCGCGATACGAAACACCTGACACCCCTTTAGCAGTTTGCCGGGCTGAACGGTATACAAGACTGCCAACCGCTACAGCGGTTTGCCGGGCCGAAAGGATTAAGGCTTACAGGCCTAAAGACTTATTGCTGATTGGGTGTTTTGTTTTCTCAAAACTCTTACCGATGGCATGACTAATAGGCAGGTATGCTTAGCTTACCAATTTCAGCCCCAAAATTTGTTGTGTGTACCTCACAACCAGGGGGGCGACTTTAGGGGGTCGTTACCAGGACGCCCCGAGTAGCCCCCCCTCCGGTCATGTGCCTGGCCGTTTCCCGCCAGTCTTTTCGCTTAGCTCACCAAGACTGGTTGTGTTCAGCCTGCTTCACTTCAGCTGTGTACGGTGTGATTACCTGGAGACTTCGTGTGGATTTACCGCTTTGTGTGTGCTTACCCCTTTGCGGGGTTTGTTGTGCTTCCTTGGATTTATGTGGGGAAAAGAAAAAAGGAAAGAAGGATTAAAGGTGGTGACTGTATGAAGCTCGGATGTTGCCTCGGGTTTCGGGAGATTACTTGGTGGCTCCTTGGGAAGGAGCCCTGCCCACGGCATGACAAGGTAAAGCTTCGGTGTATGTCTTCGCTGGCGGTTATCAGAAATAGAAGACTGGGTGGCGGTGTTGACCGGGGATTCTGTTGCGCGACTGGTCGTGAGCTCGGGGCCTCTTGGGGGCCCCGCGCCCTTACGACAGGGTTTTGCTTGTTACAGGGCACAAGTAATGACCTGCACCAGGTGCGGGCAGTTCCTATGCCGACGGACTCCCACGATGTGTGCCTGTCCTACGTGGGCTGCTCCTCTGGGCAGACATGTAATGCTGACGCAGCTTGGGTCGAAGAACGCTGTTCACAGCTGTGGACCTTTTACATGAGAAAAACGACCGGCCCAGGTAAGGGAGCCATTTGACCCCTCCGCGACTTCCGCCGTGCCACTGCTGCTGAGGCATGCCGCTTCAGACATCATAGGCGTGTCGTCACGTCCGGCACTACTACCCATTCCCGGTGCCTAAAGCCCTACCGCCTCGTGCGGTCAGCAACCGACGGGACAACAGCCGTCAAGTTCAGGCATCAAGAGCCCTACCCCACCGTTTTGTGGCCGAAATGGCCAGCATGCTCACGACGGGACATGGGCCCTAGGCGCGATCAGGCAGCGGGACCTCGATACACATGCTCAAGGGAGCCTGTCAGCAGTCATAAGACGCACCATCCCCCACCGTACATGCAACAGAGACCCTTCCCCACCTTTTGGTGGCCGAAACGCTGGTCCGCCCTTGACGGGACATAATCCCCAGGCGGGTCCAGGCATCGGGTACTCACTCCCCACGCTCAGAGAGCCATCAGCCACGCAGCCATCGGCCAGACAAGCGCCATGAACGGGCGCCAAGATCCACAGGCCATCACTCAGAAGGGGCGAACATCGCTAGCAGGAAGAACTGCCCCACTTCCATGATTCCGGCGGGTGCCGGACAGTCGCTGATGAGACACCCCTCCTCGTTGTATCCAGTCCTCCGTTCCTCCGTTACCCCGCCTCTCCGCTCGAGGAGCGACGAAAGGCGCAACCAGCGGTCCCGGCCGCCGCACCACTTGGTGAGGAAAGCGCCCCGCTCTTATGGGACTCGCTGCACCTCCAGAGAGGACCACACAGGGGAGGGTGGAGGCTCACGGCATCGTCAGCGGCAGGACTGTCCCGATAGAGATCACCCGTCTAGCCCTACCATCGGGCATGTTCAGGAGTCTCGTCATAGCGGCAGCTTCAGTCGCCTGCAGCATCACGATACTTTGGGCGCAGACCGCTCCGCCTCTCTGAGTAGAAAGGCCTCGACTCCCCCCCCCCCCCCCCCCCCCCCCCCCCAGCGCCCGCTTTTGGCTCAACAATGACCTTTCGGAGCCGATCGATGCGTCGATCTTCCTCGTGGGATTGGCGCCCTCACCCCCAGCCTTGGGGCCTCGCAGACATCGGCCAGTCGTCAGTCTCAGCGGATTCACCCCTGCGTTCCCACCCTAGCCAGCCCCACCGGGCTTCGTCTTCGCGGGAGCAGGTGCTCTTTCTTCTCCCCCCACGCCTCCATCTGCGCGCAGGGACCTCAGCTCTTTTCCGTGGTCCACGGGGAACGACGGCGAGGCCCTTAGCCTCCACCCGGAGGACTCAGTGTCTGCCCTAGGGCTGGCAGACATCCACTCGGCGTCGCCTAGCACTCTATCGTCTGGTTCATCGTCTTCGGCTGGCGCATCTCCGACTTCGCAGACACTTCGCTCCCTGAACGAGGCCTCCCGACTCATCGCCTCCTTCCTCCCCCCGGGTTCCTGCCCTCCATCTCCCCCCCTGAGAGGAAGGCCGCACCGATGGTGGACACGCCATGGCAGTCCAAGTGCTTCAAGTCCCGCCCTTAGCACCGGCGTTTAGGGACTTCACAAAGGCGTTTCTGCACAGCTTCTAGCGGACAGATTCGGTGACCAGGGCTGCTTCTCTGACGCCAGATGGCCAGCGGGAATGGACGTCAGCTTCCACCAACAGTGGTACGCCGGGCATTCTCAAGCGTTCTCATGTCCCCTGCTGGCGATAGACATGGTGGCACTGCTGCAGATGGGGGCCCCCAGCGGCAGGCGGCTACGGATCCCTCGCGGCCGGGAGAAGATGGCGAAGGTGGTGTGGAACTGTTTAGTGTGTGCCGGCTTCCTCGAGATGCAGGCCGTGGTAAGACACCTCGAGGATACCTGGGACCTCTCCGCCTCGGCTCCTCTCTGTGACGTACACTCCATGCTCGGGGTGGCGAACACAGCAGCGTTCATGCCTCGGTTAACGCCATGGCGGCGGCAGCTAACTGCGACCTGATGCAGCGGGACACCATACTAGGACTCTGCTCGTCTCTCCCGGCTTCAGTTTGACGCAGCTTCGCCAGACTCCCTTCAGGGGATATCTTCTCTTGGACCAGCCTCCCCCACCTCCCCCCCCCCCCACCTCCCCATCCCCCCCACCCCAGCACACTTGCGCGCTTTCCCCGCCACCACCCCTACCTGGTCCAGAGGCGCCCAGGGCGCGGCTGGGCCCACTGACTTGTCTCCCGTCCCCCTGCCGATTTCTGTAGGGTCTCTGGTCGGCGGGAGGCTAGCCCATCACAGCGGCGCATGGCGCCAACTGTTTCAGGACGACCCTTGGATTCTCACGACCATCTTGGAGGGCCTGAGGATCTCTTTCCAGTCTCCCCCTCCGTCGCGTCACTCCCCCCTGTGGACTCAGGTGCTGGGGGAACAAGGCAAGACAGAAGCTCTGCGTGACGAGGTAGTCTCTCTGCTGCGGAAGGAGTCGGACCCTGCCTTTTGGATGCGACGTCAGCCCTTGGGGTTTTACCTGGATCATCGACGGCGTTGTCTCCAGGTCGCGACAGATGGCCTCTAGCCCAACCCCACTAGCTGGATGATCTGCCCCTCTGGAACTAGATGGCGACAGCCTTAGAGGAGGACCGGGACACCTTACTGACCCTGCTCCGTCAGCTCGGATTTCTGGTCAACAGAGGCAAGTCCGATCTCGCTCCCTCACGCCAGTTCATTCACCTAGGCATGGAGTTCCGGACCAATATCAACCGCGTTGGCTCCAAGAAGGACGAATCCAGAAGGTAGCGATCTGGCTCTCAAGTCTCGTGTGCGGAAGCTCTCCCGGCCAGGGTGTGGTTCCAAGTGCTCGGTCTCCTAAGCGCGGCGGCAGACCTCCTGCCTCTCGGCAGACTCTACTCTCGCCCAATCCAGCTGCATCTACTCCTCCACTGGCGCCCTTCATCCGGCGATCTGACGGCCCTGGTCCGTGTCTCTCCTTTGGCCAGATCTCATCTTCTGCGGTGGACGGACAAGACCTGGTTGGCATCGGGGGTTTCGCTCCTCCCCAGCACCCCGGCTCTCCATCTACACAGATGCGAGCCGCTCTGGATGGGGAGCACTCTTACTCCCGGAGTTCGTCACAGCCTCGGGCAGCTGGTCACAGGACCATGCAGACAGACACAGCAACTGGCTGGAGCTTAAGGCCGTGTGGTTAGTGCTCTCCGCCTGGGAAGATCGCCTCGCTCTACAAGAGATCCTGGTGCTGTCCGACAACTCGACGGTTGTGGCCTACGTACAGTACCAAGGCTGGACGCGCTCTCCCTCTCTCTGCATCCTCCGATATCAGGTCCTCCTGTGGTGCAGAGTTCGCGTCGGACGCGGCACATCCCGGGCCACCTGAACGTACTCACGTACTCCCTCTCGTGTCGCGGGCAGCTGCTCCACACATAGGGGTCCTTACGCCTGGACATCTTCCGCCTTCTCTGCGTGCACTGGGAGACCCCCATGATCGACCTCTTCGCCAAAAGGTGGAGCAAACAGGGCTCAACTCAGAGCGCTTCCACTTCGTCTCCCCCATTCCAGATCCATTCACCAGGGCCGTGGACAAGCTCTTCATCCTGTTTGACGGAGTGGTGGCTTACGCGTCCCCCCCCCCCCCCCCCCCCCTGTCCTCGTACCGAAGGTGCTCCAGAAGCTCAGAGGCAGCTACGCGATACTGCTTCTAGTGGCGTCATTCAGCTGGACCAGCGACCTTCTGAGCCTCGCCAGGGACTCCCTGCTGTGGCTCCCCACACCTCGGACGATGCTCAAGCAGCCCCGGCGGCAGCTTTTCCACCCTTGTCAGGAACGGCTGCTATTACACGTTTGGAGGTTGTCTGGCAAGCCCTCGCCGCTAGAGGCTTCTCGGGTGCAGCAGTGGAGGCAATCACAGCAGCTCACAGGGCTTCTACCCATAACATCTATGAGGGAAAGTGGCGGGTCCTCCAGTCCTGGTGCGCAGCCGAGCAGTTCTCCACCACGGACTTTACTACACCGCAGCTGGCCGAGTTCTTTCTGTGGCTCTTCTCCCAGCTGAACCTGGCCCCCATCACCTTCAGAGGTCACCTGGCTAGGATTGCGGACACGTATAGCCGCCTGGGATGGCCGGACCCTGGTGCCTGCAATGACCTCTCGAAGTTAAGGGCTCGCCTGGATCTTCAGAGACCGGTTCCTGTCGCTGATCCCTCGCTCGGAGCGGTTCGAGCCTCTACCCCTAGCGTGGCTGGGAGACCTGAACAGGAAGACCTGCTTCCTGCTCGCCTTCGCCACGGCATCCAGAGTAAGCGAGATCCAAACCTCATATTTGCGACATGCCAGTCTCTAGTTCGGGCCGATGGTTCGATACCGCTCCTCACTGACCCGGCGTTCCTGGCCAAGAGCCGGCTCCCAGCGACTGTGCGATAGGTGTTGACCGTCCGCCCGCTCATTTCGACCAGTCCCAGGAGTCCCGCCAGCAGGACCCCGTCCGAGCATGGACAATTTACCTGCGCCGAACTAAGCCGCTGAGACGGCACTCTCGCCTATTCCTGCCCTTGGCTCTGGGCAGATGAGACATCGCTGCACAGACGAGCTCACCCTGGCTCCCATTGGGTCACCCAGTCTGCATACAAAGAACTCTCCCCGGTACGGGCAAAGACAATGCGTATACGCGCACGAGGTCAGAACAGTGGCTGTGACTGCAACCGCGCCGTGAGAGACATTGGGCTGGCCGTGGGTTGGCGGGCCGAGTCTTACCTTCGCCCGATTCTACCTGCGAGACCTATCCGGCCAGCACGAAGTCCTGGCCTTGGTGGGGGACATCTCGGCGGCGCAGCACACCCTCCAGGCACCTCGGCGCAGGGGGGGGGGGGGGGGGGGGGGGGGGGGGGAGCCTCGATTGCTGGTTGTCCTTGAGTGGGCGTTCTGCCCAGGGTCATGGGTGGAATACATAGGGGGCGGCACCCTCCTCCTATTCGCTATTATTCCTATTAGTCATGCCGTCAGTAAGAGTTTTGAGAAAACAAATGGATTCTTCTCTAAAATGTATTTTTTCGAAAAATACTTACCGATGGCATGATTTAGAGGTCCCTCCCTCTTGCCCTGCTTGCCGCTGTTGAGCTAAGGCAAAAGACTGGCGTGAAACGGCCAGGCACATGACCGGATAGGGATGCAAGGGGGGCTACTCGGGGCGTCCTGGTAACGACCCCCTAAAGTCGCCCCCCTGGTTGTGAGGTATACACAACAAATTTTGGGGCTGAAATTGGTAAGCTAAGCGTACCTTCCTATTAGTCATGCCATCGGTAAGTATTTTTCGAAAAAATACATTTTAGAGAAAAATCCATTTGTTTCTTCAAAACCCTTGCCGATGGCATTATTGATAGGAAGACACGCTAGCTACCCTGATTTCATCCTAAATCCGTTGTGTGAATAAGCACAAATGGGAAGGCGACTCCAGGGAGCCCGTTAATTGAACGCAATCCCGGGTGGCCTCCCCTCCCTTCCCATCAGGTCCTATGGGCTGATCTCTCAGTTTCACACTTAGCTGACTTCCGGTCGGTTGTACCGTTTTCCGTTGTGATCGTTTCCGCTGGCTCTCTTCACCGTTTCGGAATTCTTCGACAGACTGGTTGTTAGTGGTGTTGCCTGAAGGATTCCCTCCTTCTTTTTCTTCTGAACTCTCTCTCTTCCTGCAGAGATTTCAATGAGGCAAGGTAGTTTTGGCGTCCGAGTCGACGGCCAGGGCGGCCGGTCTTCGGCCACGTGGCGTTCTTCACCGCGCCTCAGCGAGGGACACTTGCCACGCGCGATATTGCACATAATGTTTGGTGCCATTGTTTTGCCTTTCCTCCCATCTTAGTTCGGATTATTATTACTTAGCGCACATCAGTACCACAGCTCGGGAAATGTCGGAATTTGTCTGGGCATGTTTTGTGCCACAGCGCGCTGTGGCTCGCGCGCCGCACGGTGATGATGATGATAATGATGATATCCACTTGTAATGCGCATCCACTCCATATTAGCAGCATGCTCAGGGGGCAAATAAATAAATTGATAAATAAAACATCATCCGCAACTTATGGTTGGTTCACGGTGGTTGTGTTATCATCCTTACCAACCTACCTAGTGTGGGCGGGGTACCACGATGGCACAGCGGTATGAACTTTCGTTCTCAGGCTCTTCTGTTCATGTGCTCTGTTGTTCTGTTGCAGTGCTCAACTGTGTTCGTGCCCATCCTGTGGGGGATTCCAGTGGCATAGTGACAATCATGGCCTATGTCTACCCTGTACGGGCTGCTCCTCTTCCCGACCTTGCCGGATTTGTGAATCTTGGAAGGAGCAACACTGGTCCCTCCTCTGGGATTTCTATCGATGGGCCCGACCCTCGGCTGCCCAGGATCGCAGTATGTTGCCTCCGGCCCCGCTCCCTTTGACTTCAGCTGCTGTGCGTTCCGGACCCCCGAGACAGTGCGATCGTCTTCCTGGTCGCCCCCTTCACTTGGACTCAAAGCTGGACGACGGATCTTCTCAGTTTGGTCACGGACCCCCCGCTGCGGCTACCGTCACTGCGCACGATGCTGAAACAGCCGAGGCAGAACCTGTTCCACCCGTGCCGCGAGAGGCTCCTACTACACGTTTGGAGGTTGTGCGGGCGGTCTCGGGTACAGCAGTGGCGGTTATTGCAGCAGCTCGCAGGTCTTCCACTCTGAGGGTTTACGAGGGGAAGTGGAGGGTCTTGCAGGATTGGTGTCAGGACAGAGACCTGTCTCCCATGGCACTTTTGGCACCCCAGTTAGCTGAGTTTTTCTTCTGGCTATTTACCGATCAAGGTCTGGCCCCATTACCATCCGGGGCTATCTCTCCATGATCGCTGACACATACCGGCACTTAGGATGACCGGATCCAGGTGTGTCTAAAGATCTGGCGGACCTCATGGTCCACTTCGATTTGCAGCGACCAGTCCAACGTTCCCTGCTTCCGTGGTGGGATCTTGCTTGGGTGCTCACGTGGCTTAATTCAGGGCGGTTCGAACCTTTACACCTGGCCACTTTGGTGGATGTAACCAGGAAGACGTGCTTCCTCCTTGCTCTCGCTTCCGCTTTCAGGGTCAGCGAACTCCATGCATTGTCGGTGGCCCCATCCTGTCTACAGTGGAGAGCGAATGGGTCAGTGCAGCTCCTGACAAACCCTGCCTTCCTGGCAAAGAACAGGCTGCAGGCGGTGAGGCAGGAACGACATTTCGGCCCAAACCATCTCTTCTTGGCTCCGATGGGTCATACGGTCTGCATATGAGGACTTCTCCCCTGAGGGGGCCAAGAGGCTTCAAATATGAGCCCATGAGGTCAGAGCGGTTTTCACTAGCGTCGCATTGGACCGCAACTGTGCGGTGCGAGACATTGTGTCAGCGGTGGGGTGGCGATCGAGTTCCACCTTTGCATGCTTCTACCTGCGCGATCTCTCAGGACAGCGCGAGAACCTGGCACTCCTGGGTGATATCTCAGCGGCACAGCATTCCCTCCCGGCGCCAGATGTGCCATAAGGTAACGCTTAGTTGAAATCGTCGGGAGTGCGCACTGGACGCCTTACTAAGCTTGTTACGATCACGGGGTTTTGTGGGCGGCACCCTCTGCCTTTTCAGTATTCTTCCTATCAGTAATGCCATCGGTAAGGGTTTTGAAGAAACAAATTAATTTTTCTCTAAAATATATTTTTTCGAAAAATACTTGCCAATGGCATTACTCGAAGGACCCTCCCGCCTGCCCCACTTGCCGCCAGTTCGCTTGGCGTGAAACTGGGAGATCAGCCCATTGGGCCTGATGGGAAGGGAGGGGAGGCCACCCAAGATTGCGTTTAATTAACGGGCTCCCTGGAGTCGCCTCCCCATTTGTGTTTATTCACACAACGGATTTAGGCTGAAATCAGGCTAGCTAGCATGTCTTCCTATCAGTAATGCCATCGGTAAGTATTTTTCGAAAAAATATATTTTAGAGAAAAATTATTTTTTCTTGACAAGCATGTACAATTTGAGCCCAGAATAACATATGAATAATGCGGTTCTTAACCCCTCCCTGATATACAGTGGCTAGGGCTCATGATGATCTACGACTCCTGCAGTTGGATCATGTCCACATTTTCTTGGCAGTATAGGGGTTAATTCATTGTTGACAGGTATCTCTTTATTCCGATGCTGACCTGTATGTCATACATCAACTACGATCCTATCTATAGTGTCATGATTCTCTGTTCTGATGTTATTTATTATGCTTTCTTTTTAAGTTATGGTAACCCATTCAGCGTCGATGCCCTACAGCAGGAATGGGTCGACCATAATAATTCAAGGGTAGTGCCAGATTAGCTAATCTGGCGCTGCCCTTGCATTATCATGGTCGATCCATCTCCTGCAACTGGTGCATAGTCATTAGATGACGCCTCCAAAATTTGGGAAATACGTCCGTCGGGCTCAATGAGTTAATCTATGCATTCATCACCAGGTGGCAGAAGTGTTGGGAGAAGATCTGGACAAGTCATTTGAGAGTGCAGTTAGTGGCACTGAGGCTGCGGCCCACACAGACCCACATGACTATCCCACAGGGCACGTGTCAGAGGAGGACCGACCCCACAAACCCTGGCCTCGTCCACCGGATGTCAGCACCGAAGCCAAACGGCTGGTCACGGAGGTCCTGGAACAAAGGTTAGTGTCTTATAAATTTTGCAGTGCAATTAGTAAACAGGTAAAGTAACTCTTTAGAAATTGTTTTATCTGGAAATATGGTAAATTGTGACAGATGTCTCGTCTCTCTTTTATCCTTTCATTTGACAGTAATACTGAAAACTTCCATTTTTTTACCTTTGACAGTAATATTAACCCTTTGCATGCCGGTAGCGGTTTTAGTCATGAAGATTCCTGAAGGAATCATCGCGGCAAACCACTACCGACATGCAAAGGTCTAAAATCTGCATACTTTTATTTGACAGTAAAAGTGAGAACCTTTTCATCCTTTCACTTGCAGTGCCCCAGATGAAGGTGGGGACAAGTCAGCGGAGGGGGAGGGAGCAGAAGATGAATATTTGGAGGATCAGAATGGGGAGGAAGAGGAGGCGGAAATAGAGGAGGAGATCGAGGAGGTTGTCGATGAAGATGACATCGTGGATGATATGGAAGATGAAACTGAAGGCCAGAGCTCTAGGCAGCTGGAGTTTGTCAGCCAGGCTGCAGCCACACGACAGCCGCGCATACAGGTCATTCGGGAGGTGGTTGACCGCAGCATGCTGAATGAGGTGAGGGTAGGTCGGGTGCTCCCCTTGGGCACACACCCACCAGTAGTGTAAACTGTCGTGGCCATTGACTTCCGTCAGAAAATCTTGTGGAATTGCAGAAGGGAAGGAGAAGGGAAACATTTTTCGATTTATGTCTTTCAAATTTCATAATTAACCCTTTTAGCGCCATGGGTGCATTTCCCGAATTTTGGAAGTGTTACTCAACGACTGTGTACCACTTGCAGGAGGTGGATTTACAATGATAATTCAAGGCTAGTGCCAGATTAGCTTGGCACCTTCAGGTGCCAAGCTAATCTGACACTACCCTTGAATTATCGTGGTCAATCTCCTGCTGTAGGGTGTTGGCGCTGAAAGGGTTAACCAGAAGAGAGGTTGGTCCTTTTGTGCAGCGTGTTGAAAGGACATACCAAGAAAAAGGACATACCAAGAAAGCTTATAAAGGAGATACTATGAACTACTAACCTTTCGTTGCCTTTTAGAAAGGTCACTTGAAGCAAAAAGGTCAGTTGAAAATGACATTATCAAGTTTCATGGCTAATATGTGCTACTGAAGCTATGCTTTTTGCTGGTTTCAGAAGCCCATACAAGTATACTGCGGAGCAAAAGAAACAAGACATTTTTGAAATTCCATGATTCCAAAAATGTCACATTTATTTTGCTCCTCAGTATACTTACATTCTTTTACCATAATCTGTGTGTGTTCCCAGTTACAAGAGTGCATTAGCAAGCTGAGTGCTGAAGTGGGACGGCAACAGCAGCAGATGGTGCAGCTGCAGCAACAGCTTGTGGATCAACACGAGGTACAGGTGGATCTACAACGCCAGCAAATTGAGCAGGTGACACTGCGCAGTGCGGCCCAACCCATCCCTGACCTTGAACAGCAGCTTGGTCGTGTGCAGAATGTTGTGGCGTCACGGGTGGAAAGAACACTCTCACAGACCTTGCAGCGAGAAAATATCCTTTGCTTCTCGTAGTGCAGGCATGCTTGTTTTCCACTATTTTGCGGATTTTTATGAAACTCAAAAAACATAGCCCTTGTAGCATGCCTGTCAGGCGTTCTACTTATGTGGTCCCCGGCCCCCCGGCATAGGTTTCAGGGAAAACCATCAGAGTCTCCATAGCATGCCTGTTGGTGGGACGTTGCATTAACTCATTCAGCCCGACAGCCGTATTTCCCAAATTTAGGAGGCGTCATCTAATGGCTATGCACCAGCTTGGCGCCTGTCGGTCCCAAGAGAATCTGGCACTACCCTTAAATTATCATGGTCGATCCATCTCCTGTTGTAGTGCCTCAGGGCTGAAAGGGTTAACCCCATCAGAAAATGAATGCTAGCCATAATCATTGCAGTGAGCTGTCGGTACAGCATCTGTCATCCATCAGCATATCATCCTTCAGCATATTAACCTGTGGTGCAACGTTTGTTGGCATATCGTCCGGGCAACATATGTCAGTGCATTCTGACTATGCTTTAACTTTTTGTGCGATCCTGAGCAAAATTTTTGATTATATGTAATTCATTTGATTAATAATACAGCTTATTCAGTTCATCTTAATTGCCGCTGTGAGATGGCCTTAGTCACCTGCTTGGCGTTAAACCCAAATAACTAACTAGCTAACTCATTTTAATTGATCCTTAACCATGACCACCCAAATCCCTGCATGACAGAATGGCTTCCAGTGAGTCACGAGCTGCGGCAGCCCAGGAGTCATTACACCGTGGGATGACACAGGCCCTCAGCACAGCTACACAGCGAGTGCTTGAAACGCTCATCAAAAATGAATTCGGACAAAGTATCACGCCAAGTGAGTTGTCTATTTGTGAACATTTTGTGAAAAAAATGTATTCACAGAGCAATTTATATGATCTAACTACAAAAAGGACATTAATTTTCAAAACTTAGGTACACAGTTCACACTTTACTGAGTGGAAGCCAAGTTTTGTTTCCTTGAAAGAAAACTTTTTAACTCTTTGGATGTCATTAGTGGTTTTAGTCGCAATGATTTTTGCAGGAATCATTGTGACCAAAACCGCTACTGACACCCAATGGGTTAGCTCGTTTGAGATGTACTGCCTCCAGATATGCGGATCTGGATGCGGCAAGTCTCAAATGAGTTTGTTTCTGCATTTGAAAAATAAGTCTCCTAAAAATGCAGGCACAGAAGTAACATTATTGGCTCACGTGCGAAGCAAAAATGAGTATGTTTTGGGCCAGTGGTTGTCTGTCCATCGTCTCATCCGTCTGCCATCATCCGTGGTAAACTTTAACGTTGGCATTTTCTCAGGGACTATTCAAGCCACATTCTTCAAACTTGGGCCAAGGATACTTTGTGGTAAGACCTTTCTAAACATACCAATTTGAGTGACCTCTCACAAAGGTCAAGGTCACAGGTGCTTAGGAAATAGGTCAAAAATAGCTATATTTGACATAATTTATTTTTTATCAAATACTATTCACAACTTCAAACCCAAACTTGGTACAAAGACACCTGATGGTAAGACCTTTCTATACGTACTAATTTGGTTGATCCCTCGGAAAGGTCAAGGGTCACAAGAGCTCAGGAAATAGTTGAAAATAGCCATATTTTGACAAAAGATGTTTTTTCTCAAATACTATTAACAACTTCAAACCCAAACTTGCTACAGAGATACCTGATGGGAAGACCTTTTTATGCACACTAATTTGTTTGTTTTCTCAAAACACATTACCGATGGTATTACTATTAGGAATGGTTTCTTAGCTAGTCTAATTTTAGCCCAAAATTGTCGTGTACGAGTATGGTCATGATGGCAGGTGAGGGGCGCCATAGCCTAGGCGGAAACCAGGGTAGCCTCCCTTCCAGTTCAACCGCGCATGCGCTACAGCGCTTAATACCCCAGTCAGTTTCTTTGCTAGTCAGGGAAAGGTTGTGTACGTCTGTGACTCTAGCTTCGAACTGTGTCCTGTTGTGAAGTGAAGAAGAGAAAGAGCCGGCTTTTCGTGGTGCCCAAGGAATACCGGTCGTGTAGTTTGTGGGAGGTGTTCCTACTCCTGCCTTGGGTTAGGCTTGGACGCTTTCGTGTGGATTTCGTCGGTCTGGGGACTTAGACCGGTCGAGACGGCGCCATTGTGAACTGTGCTCACGCTTCTCGTGGCCGGTCAGGCCTTAGTGATTTCGCACTTTGTGTGTCCGGAACTTTCTCCTTCGCTCCCTCGCCTATTCTCGGATTGTCCGGTGTTGGCTGGATGCTTCCTGTTTTTCTTTGACGCTGTTCCTAGCTTCTGGAACCGGTCGTGCCAGCGGCGCCTGCGTGGACTCCGGCCGCCGTACGCGAGCCTGCCTTCATCCGTGTGGCCTGGACTCGGCGGTGTTCTGGTTGGTCTTTGACCTGTGTTGGTGCCCTGCTTCTTCGGATGGCAAGGTAAAACCTCGGTTATTGCCTACGTCAGGCGCTCAAGGGTGGGGGTAGAGCGCCGGGCATTGGCTTACGCTCTGCACTTAAATTTCGTTCGTACGCGCGGATTCGTTTGTGGGCCCGCGGGGGCACGCTCGCTCGTATTTCATTGTGCAATATGTTTTGCAGTTGGCAAGTCTGCACCTGCACGCGATGTGGGCAGTTACAGTGGCCGAGTGACGAGCATGCTGTTTGCCTGCGAGGTTTCGGATGTGCCTCCACCCACCCGTGCCCAGTCTGCGCCCCATGGCTGGAAGTACAATGGACCCAGCTTTGGAGTTTCTACGGCCGTGAACGGCCAACACCGGCACGGAGAAAAGATCCTACACCGGTACGCACCACAGACCAGTCGAGTGGCCCTTACCGTGTGTCTGAGCTGTCACCGCCGCATCTTCGGCCGCGAGCCCGAGCTCTAGTACCGGCAGCCACCACAGTCCAGTCGAGTGGTCTCTGTGCGGTCAAGGATCCTCGCCCGTCACGGGCTAGGCCCTGAGAGAAGACACCGGTAGCCACCACAGTCCAGTCGAGTGGTCTCTACCCAGTGATGACGACCTTACAGGCACAAGATAAGGAACGGGTACGAGCTCCAGCACCGGTAGACATCACAGGCCCGACGAGTACGCCACACAGGGTCGCCGACCCGCATACACCACAGGTTGGTCCAGCTGCTCCCGCCCCCTCACCCGCCACTAGAGACCAGCGCAGAGCTTCCACACCACGCTCCAGTCTTAGCGTTCGGACACCTAGATCGGACAAGTCTGCTCGCCGGACACGCTCCCGTTCCTGGTTACGAAGCAGTCGACTCGGCACCGCTTCACTCCGAGACACACCCCGTCCACCGCCCGAGCAGACCCCAGCTGCCCGACGTCGTTCACGCTCTAGGGACAGGTCGACTCACCAATGGACTGCTTCCCATCACTCAGATTCTAGCCGATCTTCGCGGGCACCTTCCAGGTACGACTCGACACTCCAGTCAGCGTCGCGCCGACTTAGACGTTCCCGGTCCCCACGACGCCGCTCCCACTCCGGCTCCCGCTCCAGGCGTTCCAGTGCCACCCGCCGTGACTGCTCTCAGCACTTTAGCAGGTCCGGGCGACGTGCTTCCCCCTCGTCGTCGAAGGCTTCATGGGACCCTTCATCAGTTTGGCACTTTCGACACCGCTCCCGTGTGAGAAGGACGCCTCCCAGGGCGACGATCACCTCGCGGGACACCGCTGATGGGAATCTTGCGCCTCGTCTTGGAGTAGAATCAGCCCCTCGCGCGGCGCCGGTAGAGGACGACGCCCTCAGCCTGAACCCCGAGGACTCGGTGTCGGCGCTTCTCCCAGTTACCAGCCCCGCCCCATCCGGTCTCTCTCATGGTGATGAGGATTTTCCGCCAGCTTCCATCGGACATAGGTTGGAGACGTTACGGGCCCTTGACGAAGCGGCGCGTCTCATTGCAGCTTGCCTCCCTGCGGACGACTGCCCAACCTTCCCCCCTACTCGAGAGGAAAGCCTCTGCCTATGTCGACGCAGACCGACAAACCAAGCGGTTCAAGTCTCTTCCCCAGCCGCCGGGTTTCCGGGAGCTACGCGATGCGTTTTCCGATCATCTAGCGCAAGGTGCCTGTGGTTCGGGATTCTTCACGGACTCCAAGTGGCCGGCAGGTTTGGATATCTCCTTTCATCAGTCCTGGTACGCGGGCCACTCACAGCACTTCTCCTGCCCTCTTCCGACGGCGGACCCCACAGCTGTGGCCTTCGCGGGTGCTACCTTACGTCAGTCTCTCCTCCCCGGTGTAGAACAAACAGCGACTCTCATCTGGAACGCCCTGGCCTCCGCGGGTTTCCTGGACTTGGTCACGCAAGCCATTGTTCGCCGTGTCAAGGACGCTTGGCATCCGTCGATTTCTGCTCTGCTGGGAGACCTGCTCGCCCTGGCGGTCTCGGGGAACCACGCTGCTTACCACACCGCTGTCAACGCCATGGCAGCAGCCGCCAACTGCGACTTGCTGCGTCGGGATGCGATCCTCCGTTCCTGCCCCATCCCTCAGGATGTGAAGTCTCAGCTTCGTCAGGCGTCCCTCAGCGGTGACCTCCTGTTCAGCCCCACCTATATCACGGTCAAGGAAGCTAACAAGGACTCCTGGCCCAGCCGCACCGTTCCAGCTTCCTTTCGAACAGCCTGCAAAGCCCCGGGTCACGCCCTGCGGACCACTAGACCCGCCCCTCGCCCTTTCACCAGAGGTGGACGTCTTCCCCCCCCAGAGCTCCAGCCTTCCCTTGAGCCCGCCCTCTCCCCGGCGCCGCGCCCACCCCCCCCCTGCTCGGACCTGGACCAAGCCTGCCCGTCGCCCCGGGTGGGGCAGGGCCCACTGACTGCCGCACTCTTCGACCCCTGCCGGCCTCTTCCGGGTCTCCTGTTGGCGGGAGGCTGGCGTTTCGCAGCGACGTTTGGCGATCACTACTACCAGACGACCCGTGGATTCTCACGACAATCTCCGAGAGACTTTTGATCTCCTTCCGATCCCCCCCCACCGTGCCGTTCTCCGGTGTGGACTTCGGTGCCGGCCGACCAGCTCAGAGCCGAGGCCCTGCGCAGCAAAGTAGCCGCCTTGCTTCAGAAGTCCGCCACAGAGGTGGTGACGCGACACGACTCCCCAGCATTCTACAGCCGGCTCTTCGTGGTGCCCAAGCCGGGCGGCAAGTGGCGTCCCGTCATAGATCCCTCGCCGTTCAACAAGTTCATTGTCGCGCCGTCCTTCCGCATGGAGACCGCCTGGGCCCTTCGCTCCGCGGTGTACCAATTCCGCGCACTGCCCTTTGGCCTCAACCTCAGCCCTTGGGTCTTCACTCGCATCATGGACGCAGTGATAGCCAGATCCCGACGAACGTCCACGAGCCCCACGTCGAACTACCTGGATGACCTGCTGTTGAGGAACCAGGCCGAGCCCACCTTGAACGAAGACCGAGATGCCCTGCTTCGGCTCCTTGAGACTCTGGGCTTCCTGGTCAACTTCAGCAAGTCCGACCTCGTACCGTCGCGCCACTTCGTGCACCTAGGTATGGAGTTCTGCACCGACCTCAACATCGTCCGGCTGCCGGATCCAGAAGTTGGCAAATCTAGCACGGCAGGTGTCCCAGACAACTACGATCCCCGCCAGGCAGTGGCTTCAGCTCCTGGGTCTGATGAGTGCCGCAGCAGATCTGATCCCTTTAGGACGTCTCTACTCCTGTTCGCTGCAGTTGCATCTCCTCCTTCACTGGCGGCCTATGACGTCCGACCTCAAGGCTCCGGTGCCGGTCCCATCTATGCTCCGTCCTCACCTTCTTCACTGGGCGGATCCCGCCTGGCTCGTGACGGGAGTGCCGCTGTTCTCGCCACCTACCGCCCTCTCCCTCTACGTCGACGCGAGTCTCTCCGGTTGGGGAGCACACCTCCTGCCTTCGTTCGAGACTGCCTCTGGCCTGTGGCCTCTGGAATCGCTGTCCCGACACATCAACTGGTTGGAACTGAAGGCGGTCTGGCAAGCCCTCCTTGCGTGGGAACCTCGCCTTCTACATCAGGAGATGCTGGTGCTGTCGGACAACTCCACGGTCATCGCCTACATCCAGAAGCAGGGCGGGACCCGCTCTCCCTCCCTCTGCATCCTCCTCTACCAGGTGCTCCGGTGGTGCGAGGATCAGGACATCACTCTCCGAGCGCGTCACATTCTGGGTCATCTGAATGTGCTAGCCGACTCCCTCTCCCGACGTGGTCAGCTTTTCCATACCGAGTGGTCGCTGCATCCAGACATTTTTCGGATGATCAGCACAGTCTGGGAGACGCCCATGATCGACCTCTTCGCCACGAGATGGAATCGCCAGCTCCCTCTCTTCGTCTTGCCCATCCCGGACCCTCTTGCCTGGGCGGTCGACGCTCTCTCCATCCCTTGGGATGGTCTGGTCGCCTACGCCTACCCGCCGACGGTGCTCGTCTCCAAGGTCCTACTCAAGCTCAGAGGGTGCAACGCGATCCTGTTCCTGGTGGCTCCGTTCTGCTGGACCAAGTCGTGGATGACCGATCTCCTGAACCTCGCCACGGCTCCCCCGCTGCCGCTCCCCACACCGCGCTCGATGCTCAAGCAACCACGGCAGGCGCTGTACCACCCGTGCCTGGAGGTTGTCCGGCAAGCCCTTTCCGCTGGAGGCTTCTCAGGTGCTGCAGTGGACGTTGATCGCTACAGCCCGCAGAACCTTGACCAGACGAGTCAACGAAGGCAAGTGGAGAGTACTATGCGCCTGGTGTGACGACAGACGCCTCTCCCTCATCGATTTGACAGTTCCTCAGCTGGCGGATTTCTTCCTCTGGCTGTTCAACGACCAGCGGTTAGCGCCGATCACCATCCGGGGCTACCTGGCCATGATCGCTGACACGTACAGGCATCTGGAATGACCTGACCTGGGTTCCTGCAAAGACCTTGCCGACCTCATGGCCCACTTCGGTCTACAGCGTCCCACTCTGCGCTCCCTGGTGCCGCGATGGGACCTGCCTTGGGTGCTTACTTGGCTCAACTCAGCCCGCTTCGAGCCGATCCAGTTGGCAAGACTACCAGACGTGACACGAAAGACTTGCTTCCTTATGGCCCTTGCGTCAGCCTCCAGGGTCAGCGAGCTACATGCCCTTTCAGCACGCCCCGGCTGTTTGCAGTTCCGGACGGACGGTTCGGTTCAACTGCTACCTGACACGGCCTTTCTAGCCAAGACCAGATCTCCTTTGGCTGCCCCTCAACTGGTCGCCATACAACCATTAAGAAACCCAGGCTCCACCCGTGAGTCCAGACAACAGGACCCAGTGCGAGCCTTACGTGTGTACCTGAGCCGGACCAAGCCGCTACGCAGGGGACGCACCCGTCTTTTTCTCCCTCTGTCCCCAGGTAGAAATGACATCTCAGCCCAGACGATATCCTCCTGGCTTCGGTGGGTGATACGATCTGCCTACCAGGAACTCGCCCCTGATAGAGCCAAACGCATGAACATCAGGGCGCACGAGATCAGAGCCATGGTCGCAAGCCTAGCAATCGACCTCAACTGTGCTGTCAAAGATATTGTGGCGGTCGTGGGTTGACGAGCGAAGAACACCTTCGCACGCTTCTACCTGAGGGACCTCTCCGGCCAGCGCCAGAACCTTTCGCTGGTGGGGGACATCGTGGCGGCGCAACACTCCCTCCCGGCGCCCTAGGTGCCATAGTATCTTTGCTAAAATTAGAGGGAGATTGCTTGGGGAGGGCGGCTGTAGTAGCCTCGATGGCAGGGGGTAGGGGCGTTATAGCGGCACCCGCCTCCTCTTCGGGATTCTTCCTAATAGTAATACCATCGGTAATGTGTTTTGAGAAAACAAATGTATTTTTCTTTAAAATGATTTTTAAAAAAAAATACATACCGATGATATTACTCGAAGGTCCCTCCCACCAGCCCCGCTTGCCGCTGGTCCGCTAAAGAAACTGACTGGGGTATTAAGCGCTGTAGCACATGAGCGGTTGAACCAGAAGGGAGGCTACCCGGGTTTCCGCCTAGGCTATGGCGCCCCTCACCTGCCATCATGACCATACTCGTACACAACAATTTTGGGCTAAAATTAGACTAGCTAAGAAACCATTCCTAATAGTAATACCATCGGTAAGTATTTTTCAACAAAATTCATTTTAAATAAAATACTTTTTTTTTTTTTACTTACGCCTGTCACCCCTCCCAGGGTATAGGCCGTCGACGAGAGACCTCCAGCGACTCCTGTCCTGTGCTTCTCCTTCGATTTTACTCCAGGTGGTTCCCAGTCTCTTGATGTCTGCTTGGAGGTCTCGACGCCAGGTGTTTCTCGGCCTGCCTCTTTTCCTCTTTCCCTGGGCGTTCCATGACAATGCCTGCCTAGTGATACTGGAAACTGGCTTTCTCAGACTGTGACCAATCCATCCCCATCTTCTTCACCCAATTTCATTCTCTGCTGTTATCTGCTCTGTTCTCTCCCAGAGTCTGATGTTGCTGATCTTCTCTGGCCAGTGGATTTTCAAGATTCTTCTAAGGCAACTGTTAATGAAGATCTGTACTCTGTTGACTGTGGTTTTTGTCAACCTCCATGTCTCTGCTCCATATAGGAGAACTGCTTTTACGTTTGAGTTGAAAATCCGGATTTTGGTGTGTTGTGACAGCTCTCTGGAACTCCACACTTTTTTCAGCTGGAGAAAGGCTGCTCTGGATTTACCGATTCGTGCTCTGACATTTTTAACTTAGTAGATCAACTGCCCCCTCCCTTTATTCTCATGGGGGATTTTAACGGTCACGCTCACCTTTGGGGTAGTGACCAATATGATGGCAGAGGTCAGATGTTAGAAGATGTTTTTTTTTCAACTTAACCTATGTGTCTTTAACGATGGCTCACCTACATACTCTGACTCAGGTTCCACATCTAGTTCTGTTCTAGACCTCACTGTGTGTGATCCTTCTCTCATGCTGGACTTTGACTGGAAGGTTCATGACGACCTGTGTGGTAGTGACCACTTCCCAGTAGTCCTGTCATCGGTCAGCTGTGAGGAGGATTCGCTGGTGGGGCGCTGGAATCTCAAGAAAGCTAACTGGTCTCTGTTCGCCTCTCTCTGTCAGTCTCGTCTTACAGAGGAGGTGGTCATGTCAGCTGAAGAACCTGTTTCTTGTTTTACTTCTATTTTGTTGGAGGTTGCAGGTGAAACCATCCCTAGAACTTCCACATCACACCATCAGAAGCCGAGAGTACCATGGTTCATTGAAGAGTGCCGCAAGGCCCAAACAGTGCGCAAATCTGCTCAGCGACGTGCTTTTCATAATCCATCGCAAGCAAATTTTTTAACATTTAAAAGACAGCGGGCGAAAGCCCGTTACATTTTTAAACGCGAACGCCGTGCTTCCTGGAGACGCTTCGTCTCATCTTTATCTTCTAGGACTCCATCCCAAAAAGTCTGGAAGGCTGTTCGAAGAATTAGGGGCAGGGGTGGCTCGGCTTCTGTCGGCCATCTTAGAGATGGTGCCAGTTTGGTCACAGATAAAAAGGCTGTGGCCAATTTGCTTGCCTCCACCATTGCCCATAATTCTTCAACAGAGCATTATTCACCTTTCTTCCAGAGAGAGAAGGAGAAGCGAGAATCTTGTACTTGTGATTTTATATCGGATAACACGGAAGACTATAATGCCCCTTTTACATTTTCAGAATTGCAGCAAGCCATGCAGAAATGTACTGACTGCTGCTGGATTAGATACCATCCACTATCAGCTCCTAACACATCTGCCTGAGGATTCACTCCTTGTACTTCTCAAGGCCTTTAACCATATCTGGATAACCAGTTTTTTTCCGCCATCTTGGCGCCAGGCTGTAGTTGTGCCAATTCCCAAGCCGGGTAAGGATCCTTCCGACCCGGGCAACTACCGGCCAATAGCTTTGACATCATGTTTATGTAAAACTATGGAACGCTTGGTCAACGCCCGACTGAGTCACAGGGTCTCATCACAGACCTCCAGTGCGGTTTCCGGCGCTTCCGTAGTACAACTGACCATCTAGTTCGCTTTGAGTCTTTTATCCGAGATGCTTTTGTCAACAAGCAGCATGTCTATGCAATTTTCTTTGATCTTGAAAAGGCATATGACACTACCTGGAAGCATGGTACAATGTCTGATTTGTCGGACATGGGTTTTAAAGGGCATCTGCCCGTTTTTATTCACAATTTTTTTGTCCAACAGGTCGTTCCATGTCCGTGTGGGCTCCACCCTCTCCGACTCCTTTGAACAGGAGATGGGTGTCCCGCAGGGCAGTATTCTATCTCCTGTTTTATTTAGCATTAAATAAATAACATTGTAAAGGCCGTCAAGGATGATTCTGAATGCTCTTTGTTTGTGGACGACTTTGCTTTGTGTGCACGAGGTCGAGGACTTGCGTCCCTTGAGAGGCGCTTGCAGCTGTGCGTTGATCGCATCCAGGGGTGGGTGTCTCTCAATGGATTCAGGTTCTCGCCCTCCAAGACAGTCTGTGTGCATTTTACTAACCAGACGAAATTTTTTCCAGAACCTAGCCTGAGCATTGCTGGAGTGCCAATTAAGGTGGCCGAAGAGGCAAAGTTTTTGGGGGTCATCTTTGACAAAAGATTGACCTTCTGCAACCATGTTAACTACCTTAGAACCTCTTGTCGAAAGGCCCTCGACATTCTTCGTGTAGTTGGTCGTACTGACTGGGGTGCAGACCGCATTGTCTTACTTCGACTGTACCGGGCCCTTGTTCGGTCCAAACTGGATTACGGCTCTGTGATATATGGCTTGGCTTCAAAGTCTGTTCTACAGCATCTGAACACAATTCACCATCAAGGTCTGCGCATATGTCTGGGAGCCTTCAGGACATCTCCTGTTCCTAGTCTGTATGCAGAGGCAGGGGAACCTTCTCTCAGGCTCCGCCGCATCCGCCTCATGCTCAGCTACGTTCTGAAGCTGAAGGCCCATCCAGACAATCCTGCCTATGATGATTGTGTTTTTAACCCATCATTTGCAGAGATTTACGATGCCCATCCGGGAGCTGTCCGTCCACTTTCCTTCCGTGTCCGACCTCATCTGCAGTCGGCCGGAGTGGACCTGGACAAAGTTTCAGAATCTCTGCAACACGTCACTTCACCCTGGCTACTACCAATTCCTGACATCTTGCTGGACTTGACCGCCCACAAGAAGGATTGTACTCCACCAGCCATATACCAACAGAGCCTCAATGAACTCCTTTCAATTTTTCCTGGCTATTTTCGTCTTTATACGGATGGGTCCAAGTCTGAGGATGGGAGGGTGGCTGCGGTTGCAGTGTCCTCTCGCCATCCTAAACGCCCATTTAAGCTCCGTCTCCCTGACCATTCCTCTGTATTTAGTGCAGAACTGCAGGCAATTCTGCTGGCACTCAAGCATGCCTATCAGTCTCGGGAAAGGAATTTCCTGATTCTGTCTGACTCTCTTTCTGCCCTGCAGGCCCTTCAGGGCGCGGGAACAGACCATCCACTGCTGGTGCAGATTAGAGAGCTCTACGCAGACTTGATGAAGGAATATTATGACATCATTTTTATTTGGGTCCCAGGCCATGTTGGCATCGAAGGCAACAGAATCGCAGATTGTGCTGCCAACAGTGCCCGCAGTGACCCTGTCCCTGACACACAGACTGTCTATAGTGATTTTAAACCTGTGATTAGTGCGTACATAGCCCGCGAGTGGCAGTCCGAGTGGGACAAAGAGGAAGGGAACAAGCTTCATGAAGCTCTTCCTAAGTTGTCTGACAGTCTACCTTTCCGCTGCGGCAGCCGGCGTGAGGAGACTGTCCTTGCTCGGCTCCACATCGGGCACACGTATGTTACGCACTCTTACTTACTTAAACAGGATGAGCGTCCATGGTGTTTTGCCTGTGATGAGCAGTTTTCTTTTCGACACTTTTTGCTGTATTGTGCTGACCTAATTGACACCAGATATAAACACTTCACAGCAGACTCCTTGAAGGTTTTGTTCCGGGATGTTCCCCCGGACAAAATCTTCAATTCTTTGAGAGAATGCAATTTGTTTTTTCAAAATACATTACCGATGGCATTACTATCTGGGAATACACTCTATTGCCTATCGATTTCAGCAAAAGTTGTGTATAAGGCACAACTGGGGAGGAGACACCGGGGATCCCAGTACTAGGGCCCCGGGTGGCCTCCCCTTACTACCGTATCCCGGCATGCGTGTGGCGAACTCCCGGCGTTCACCGGGCGACCTAATCAGTTTCACTCATAGCTCGACCGAGGACGGTCGAGTTTTTTGCCTCCTCCTTTCGGACTCTGATCTTCAGTGAAAGTTGAATTAGGAATCTGTTTGGACGGTTGTTACTTGCTCTCGCTTCGTGGGTTTTCGACAGCTTTTGTCTTGTGCGCCAACCGAATTCCGGCTGACCTTGTGACTTTCTCAAACAACTTTGGTTCAGCCGGCCCACGTGCTTTGTGCCTGGTAGTGAGTTGTGACCGGTTGACGACTCTTCACCTCCGGTTATGGCGTCTTCAGTGTTGAAGACTTGCCGCCTTTGTGGGGACTTCCAATGGCCGGACGATGCTCACGCCTCTTGCTTACCGTGTTCGGGCTGTTCGTCGGACAGTACGTGTGACGTTTGCGCCGCTTGGACGGAAGACCGCTGGTCGCGCTTGTGGGACTTCTACAGACACGACCGGGCCCCTCGCTCGTTTCAGCCTCCGCGGGACCCTCCACTGGTGGACGGCCTTCCCTCGACGCCTCGGGCTCCTCTCCGCTCCGTCGTTCGGGCTGTCCGGCCCACAGGTAAGTCCCCCTCTTGTACCATTACGTCGCAGGCTCGCCCTCACCTCTCCGAGTCGTCGGAACAGGGTAGGCGAGCCTCGGAGTCGCGCTCCCCACGCTCTGCGCCTCTAGCGCGTGGCTTGAGCCCCGTTACCTTTCCCTCCCCCCGCTCTGCTTCGCGCGAGCGGTCTGAGAGGACGGAGCGCTTGTCACCCACCCCCGGCTCTAGGTCTCCGGAGCGAGGGCGGGGGACTGAGCGCAAACACAAGAAAGAGAAAAGGCGTCATGATAGAAGCTCTCACTCACGCTCCGAGACCTCGGAACGGGATTCGAGACATCGCGCCCGGCTACCTCCCCGCTCCGTTCCGCCTGAGCGGGCTAGGCCAGCACCACTTTCGTCCCCCCCCCGTCCCGCCTTGCCCGGGCCGGCCCGGGTGGATTTTGCCTCTCACCTCTCACCCTCCGGTTCTTCGGAACGGCGGGCTCGTGTACATAAACGGTCTCCGCCACGCTCCGCTTCGCCGGAGCGGACGCGGCGTGACCATAGTCTGTCCCCCCCCCGTCTCGTATCGACTGGACGGGCCCGGTGTGACTCGGACCCGCGGCCTCCTCGCTCTGAAACGGAGCTCAGGTCGCGGGCTCGGAAATCGTCCCCTCCCCGCTCCGCCTTTCCTGAGCGGGCTTGGTGTGACCCTAGACTGTCCCCCCCCCGCCTCGTATCGACCAGGCGGGCCCGGTGTGACAACGTTGCGCGTGACCTACGCTCCGATCCTTCGGGCGAGGCACAGCGCGCCCGGTTTCTGTCCCCTCCCCGCTCCGCCTTTCCTGAGCGGGCTTGGTGTGACTCCTTGCGTTCCCCCCCCCCGCTACGGCTCTCCCCGGCGGGCCAGGGGGGACCATGCTATTTCGTATTTGAGCCGTTCGCGGGTTCCTAACCCTATGCGGCATCCGTGCGCGGTTGTTGATTTGGAGGTTGACCGCCGCGTTGCCGCGGTCCCTCCGTCCCCGCGGCGCTCCTCTCGGCGGGAGTCGCGGGTGGTTACGTCTTCCTCTCGTGTGGCGGAGCGCCGCTCTCGGAGCCGCTCGCCCCTTTCATCTTTTTCACGGGAGGATCGGTTTCTAGAACCGGACGTCCTCAGCCTTCACCCTACGGATTCGGCCTCGGCGATCTTTCGGCAGGATTCGGCGGCGGGTTCTCCGTCCCGCCTTTCCGCTGTCTCGTCCGCCTCGTCAGACGTCGCAGGCCCCTCGCTCGGGTCGCAGACGGCCCACGCCCTGGAAGAAGCTTCACGCCTGATCGTCAAGTACTTACCACCCGAGTTATGTCCGCCGTCACCTCCTCCGAAGAGACAGGCGTCGGCTATGGTTGACGCGCAGAGACCAGTCAAGCGCCGCAAGTCCCTCCCGCAACCAGCGGCCTTCCGGGACCTTTCTGAGGCCTTCTCCACCCAACTGAAGAACGACTCTTTCGGCGACTCTGGTTTTTTTACCGCCTCACGTTGGCCTCCGGGGATCAACCTGAGCTTCCGCCAGGCCTGGTACGCGGGACACGCACAAGCCTTCGCTATTCCTCTACCAGCGATAGATACGGCGGCCTTAGTGCAGGCGGGCGGCCGCAGACCGGTGCAGAGCGCTTGGCCCCGGCCCATTGACAGGATCGCCTCCTTAGCCCGGAACTCGCTAGCGTGCTCGGGCTTCTTAGAGCTGGCTACCCAGGCGGCCTTACATTGTCTCCAGGATACTTGGGACCTGGAGGTGCAGTCCCCGCTCCGTGATGTGCAGTCCATTCTGATAGCGGCCAACCGGGCCGCCTACCATTCCTCCGCCAATGCCATGGCTGCGGCTGCCAACTGCGACCTCTGGAGGCGGGACACCCTTTTGCGCCTCTGCTCGGACCTTCCCTTGGCAGTGAAAACCCAGCTCCGCCAAGCTCCTCTTGGCGGTTCCCTTCTGTTCGGCGACACTTGGCAGACAGTTAAGGAGGCGTCCAAGGACTTATGGCCCAAGCCGTCTTCTACCTCCGCCTCGCTCCGCTTTCGCAACCCCCGCTCGGCCAAGGGTCGCGCCCGGCGGTCCTACAGACCCTCCTTCCCAGCCGGATCGTCGCGTGGGCGGGCCCGCCCAGCCCAGGCTCCGCAGCCGGGCCCCACCCCTCGCCCCGCGTGGCCCCGCGGCGCCCGTTCGGCGGGCCGCGGCCGGGCTCGTTGACTCCTCTCCGCCCCCGCCGTCAGTTCTCGGGTCTCCTGTCGGCGGGCGGCTGTCCCTCTTCAGCGACATTTGGGGCTCGCTGTTCCCAGACGACCCTTGGATTCGTTCCACGATTACTTCCGGCCTACTCCTCTCGTTCCTGTCCCCTCCGCCGCTTCGCAGGTCACCCATGTGGACCCAGGAGCCGCCAGACGTCACCCAGGCGGACGCACTTCGCGGGGAAGTGGAGGCCCTTCTCGACAAAGCGGCGACAGAGGTGGTTTCGAGGCACGACTCTCCGGCCTTCTACAGCCGCCTCTTTGTGGTCCCCAAACCAGGCGGAAAGTGGCGTCCGGTGATCGACTTATCGGCGCTAAACAAGTTCATTTTGGCCCCTCGCTTCAGGATGGAGACGGCCCGGTCTCTCCGTGCGTCCGTCCGTCCGATGGACTTCGCAATCAGCCTCGTTCTGTCCGACGCATATCTTTACGTCCCGATTCATCCGTCGTCCCGTCGCTACCTTCGGTTTGCCTTTGGAGGGATAGTATACCAGTTCTGCGCCCTTCCTTTCGGACTCAACATCAGTCCTTGGGTGTTCACGAGACTGCTCGATGCGGTAATGGCCTCCTTTCGTCGACGTTCCCTGAGCCCGGCCTCCAATTACTTGGACGACCTTCTACTGCGCAATTTGGTCCCCGCTACGCTCCAGGCGGACAGAGATGCCCTTCTGTCCCTTCTGCGGCGGCTCGGCTTCCTCCTCAACCTGGGAAAATCGGACCTTTCCCCCTCTCGACGGTTCATTCATCTGGGGATGGATTTCCTGACCGATCTCAACCTCGTCCGCCTACCCTTTCCCAGGCGGCAGAGGATCGCCGACTTAGCGACTTCCATGGCGGGGGGGTCTTCCTTCACCGCCAGGGTCTGGCTTCAGCTCCTGGGCCTCCTCAGTGCGGCTGCGGACCTGCTTCCTTTGGGCAGACTTTACGCTCGGCCTCTACAACTACATCTCCTACTCCACTGGCGACCCTTCTCGGGCTCTCTGTCGGATCTGGTTCCGGTTACTCCGCTGGCGCGCCCTCACCTCGAGAGATGGACAGACCTCGCTTGGCTGGCTTCGGGAGTTCCTCTTCACTCTCCACCACCCCGGTGGTCCCTTTGTACGGATGCGAGCCAGTCCGGCTGGGGCGCTCACCTGTTACCGGATTTTCTCTCGGCTTCGGGCCTTTGGCCCCGGGACCTCGTAGGGAAACACATCAACTGGCTAGAATTGAAGGCAGTGGGGTTGGCCCTCGACCGTTGGCAGGAGACCTTGGCCAACCAACAAGTCCTCGTTCTCTCCGACAACTCGACGGTGGTGGCTTACATTCAGAATCAGGGGGGCACTCATTCGCCCTCCCTCTGCATCCTCCTGTATCACCTGCTCCTCTGGTGCAGGGATCGGGGCATTACTCTTCGAGCCCGCCACATCCCCGGCCATCTCAACGTGATTGCGGACGCCCTGTCCCGCCGCGGACAGCTGCTCCACACAGAATGGTCTCTACGCCCGGACATTTTTCGCCTGATCTGCTCGCAGTGGGAGACGCCGCTACTAGATCTGTTTGCCACCAGGTGGAACAACCAGCTCCCAGTCTTCGTCTCTCCAGTCCCGGATCCGCTAGCTTGGGCGGTGGACGCCCTCTCCATCCCTTGGGACGGCCTGATTGCGTACGCCTACCCCCCGTCGGTGCTCGTTCCGAAGGTGTTGCAGAAGCTTCGCGATTCCTCGGCGATTCTGTTGCTGGTGGCCCCCTTCAACTGGACCAAGAGTTGGACCACGGACCTCCTAGCGCTGGCGACGGACCCTCCTTTAGAGCTTCCTTCCCCGCCCACGATGCTCAAGCAGCCCCGTCAGCAGCTCTTCCATCCGTGCCCGGAGCGCCTGCGCCTTCACGCTTGGAGGTTATCCAGCAAGCCCTCGCTGCTAGAGGTTTCTCGGATGCAGCAGTGGCGGCGATTGCAGCGGCCCGCAGACCCTCCACACGGAAGGTGTACGAGGGCAAGTGGAGAGTCTTCCAGTCCTGGTGCGCCTCCCAGGGGCTTCCTCCCGCTAACCTAGCCTCCCACCAACTGGCTGAGTTCTTCCTGTGGCTCTTCGAGGACCAAGGCTTAGCCCCGGTCACCATCAAGGGCTACCGCGCTATGATCGCAGACACCTACCGTCACCTGCGTCTCCCGGACCCAGGCGCCTGCAAGGACCTTTCGGATTTGCTCTCTCACTTTGAGCTGCGACGGCCGGTCTCCCGTTCCCTGGTACCTCGGTGGGATCTCGCCTGGGTACTTACGTGGCTGAATACGAACAGGTTTGAACCTCTTCCCTTGGCGCGGTTCTCGGATTTGACCAGGAAGACGTGTTTTCTTCTAGCTCTCGCCTCGGCCTCCCGAGTTAGCGAGCTTCACGCACTCTCGACGCTTCCAGCCTGTCTTCAGTTTCGGGCAGACGGCTCTGCACAGCTTCTCCCTGACCCTTCCTTCCTGGCCAAGAACCGTCCCCCTACGGCGGCCCCTCAGTTACTGACGATACGGCCCCTCCGGGGAGCGGATCTTTCTCCGGTTTCGCGGCAGCAGGACCCGGTGCGGGCCCTCAGGATTTACTTACGCCGCTCTAAGCCGCGTCGCCAAGGACGCACACGTCTCTTTCTACCTTTGTCTGCGGGCAGACAAGACATCTCGTCCCAGACCGTGTCTTCCTGGCTGCGTTGGGTGATTAGGTCCGCTTACCGGGACCTCTCCCCAAGCGGCGATAAGCTCTTAAAAATCCGGGCCCATGAAGTCAGAGCGGTAGCCACCAGTCTAGCCCTGGACCGCAACTGCTCGGTCTCTGATATTGTCGCCGCGGGCGGCTGGCGCTCAGACTCCACTTTCGCACGCTTCTACCTCAGGGACCTATCCGGCCAGCGTGACTCACTGGCTCGTGTGGGCGACATCTCCGCGGCCCAGCACTCCCTCCGAGCGCCTTCGGCGCCTTAGGTACGTCATAGCTGAAATCGTCGGGAGTGCTCTCTGGGCACGCGGGGTGGTTAAATTACGTTAGGTACGGCACCCTCCGCCTGTTCGCCATTCTCCCAGATAGTAATGCCATCGGTAATGTATTTTGAAAAAACAAATGAATTTTTTTTCTAAAATGTATTTTTTTGAAAAATACTTACCGATGGCATTACTCGAATGGCCCTCCCACCGGCCCCGCTTGCCTTCTCTTGGCTAAGTGTGAAACTGATTAGGTCGCCCGGTGAACGCCGGGAGTTCGCCACACGCATGCCGGGATACGGTAGTAAGGGGAGGCCACCCGGGGCCCTAGTACTGGGATCCCCGGTGTCTCCTCCCCAGTTGTGCCTTATACACAACTTTTGCTGAAATCGATAGGCAATAGAGTGTATTCCCAGATAGTAATGCCATCGGTAAGTATTTTTCAAAAAAATACATTTTAGAAAAAAAATTCATATTTTTAACAAGATCTGAACATTCATAGACTATGTGAATTTTTTTATTTGCCCTTTTTGAGAGTCTGTAGACGTTTCTTTTCCAGACATGTGCGACATTTTAGCCTGAGATTTTTAATCTATATTTACATCTTGTCTTAAGACCTTGCTTTTAGTCTGGCTGACCAGATTTTTACCCATCCCGCCGTGAGATGGCCTTGGTCGCCTGCTCGGCGTTAAACCCAAATAACTAACTTCTTTGCCGTTCTTCAAAAATGCCACTGCTCTTCTGATCTCTTCCCGGCTGGGTCTGTCACAGCTGATGGGTAGGTCAGTCTCTGCTGGCTGGATGTCTGGGGGGTCGGGTGGGGTGGGTCTGTTCAGTAACTCTTCAAAATACTTAGCCCATCTGTCAAGTTGGTCTGCTCTGTCCGCAATAGGCTTGCCTTCTTTGTCTTTTACTGGTCTTTCTGTATGGCCATACTTGCCTGACAATCTTCTGGTAATGTCATAGAGCTGTTTCAGATTGCTGCTGCCTTTTCTGCCTCTGCTGCTAGGCCATCTTTGCAGGCTCTCTTGTCTGCCCTGATACTCCTCTTCAGCTCGCGGTTGGCTTCTGAGTATTCCTCATGTGCCCTTGCTTTGGCCGCTCTCGCGCGACTGTTGTTGACAACTGTTTTCTTCTGCTTCCTCACTTCTATCTTCTTCAAGGTCTGTGCCGATAGCCAGTCCTTGTGATGGTGTTTCCTGAACCCTACAGTGTCTTTGCAGGTTGAGTTCAGCGCCTCTCTAACTGCCTTCCACTGCTGCTCTGTGGTGACCGCCTCCTCTTCGTTTACTAGCTCCTGTAACGCATGAAACCGGTTGGACAGCACCAGTTTGAACTCTTCTCTCACTCCAGTCTTTCTCAGGAGGCCTACATTATAGCGCTGTCTTCTTGTTGTCCCTGTGCTGCTCTTCTTTAACTTGAGCTTTATTCTTAAGGTAAGCAGATGATGGTCTGAGGCGACATCTGCTCCCCTCCTCACTCGAACATCTTAATAATAATAATAATAATAATAATACTGTTTATTGCCATTTGCCTTAAGAACATAAAGCATAGGAATGTGTGTTGGTGTCGTTACAATTACAAACATCACATTCGACAAAAAAAAAAAAAAAAAAAAAAAAAAATATACTCTATCACACAATTCAATGCTCTACACACACTGTCAAAACTTTAAAACTGAACAGCTAATCTCACAAACCAATACGTACCCATTCACACACCCACACTTATTTCCGCCACACACACACAACACACACGCCTGTTAATCTAAGAAGTCTAAGTTAATTAAAGGTATATCGTTTAAAATGAAAACAGACCATCATAGAGTAAATGTCACTAAATTAGTGCTCACAGTCGGGTGTAAAACTAGTTAATATATATCGTAAAACTAGGCTAAAACTGATATGCACTATTCTCTCAACCGTCGGGGGCGCGCCCTGCCGGGGAGAAGACTCATGGAGTCAACTCAACCAAAAGCACCACCAACAACCAAGGGGATAGCACAAGGGATGGGCGAGGGCGAGGTGCTCTGTAGACCGGCCACACAATTCCATACACATATGCACACTCACTCAGTCATTCATGAAAACAACAGTCCTCGGCAATGAAACTCTATGATCGGCCCACAGAGCACATCATCGCACGCTTATAACACTGAAAGGGCTCGGACAGCACTAGGGTAAAAACTGTTACTAAAACGGTTTGTCCGTGCTTTGAGAGCAGAGTAGCGGCGACCAGACAGAAGCAGGTTAAAGAGACAGTTAGCCAGGTGTGTAGTGTCGCGTGCAATAAGCCCTGCACGTCTAAGCAGCCGCTGTTGGTATACACTGCCAAGACTTGGCAAGTCTCTGCTGACTATTTTAGATGCCGTCCTGACAACACGGTTCAGTCTGTGTTTGTCCCATTCAGACGCACTGCCATACCAGACCGCGATCGAGAATGTCAACACACTCTCGATCGCGGCCCGGTAGAAGTGCACCATGCCAGTTCTGCTCACACCAAAAGCCCTCAGCCTTCTCAAAAAATAAAGGTGCCGCTGTGCTTTCTTTACAATGTTCTCTGTGTTTTGTTCCCATTTAAGATCATCGGAGATGGTGGTTCCCAGAAATTTAAAATGCTGAACAGTTTGTACGGTTTGATCGTGAACTACGAGAGGGGGGAGGACAGTTTTGTTGCGTCTAAAGTCCACTATGAGCTCTTTTGTCTTACCGACATCGAGTTCCAGATTGTTCTGGTCACTCCACTGCACAAGCTGATCGACCTGCTCCCGGTACTGGGATTCATCACAGTTTATAATCATTCCCTCCACTGTGGTATCGTCGGCAAACTTAAACATTTGCGTGTCCTCACGACTTGCTCTACAGTCGTAAGTGAAGAGTGAGTACAGCAAAGGGGACAAAACGCACCTCTGAGGAGTGCCCGTGGACAGGGAAATACAGGAAGACACACGGTCACCCACTTTAACGACCTGCGGACGATCCAGGAGAAAGTCGAGCAGCCATAAGCAAATGGACTGTGGAAAAGAACCAATCTGTTGTAGTTTTCAAAAAAAAATTGGAAGGGACAATAGTGTTAAAGGCACTGCTATAATCTACAAAGAGAATGCGTGCGTATGTGTATCTTCTAAATTTCTTGCTCATGCAGGTATGGTCTATTTGGTTCTTTGTAGTATGGTCAGGTGAGACCCACGTTGCTTTGTGTATTCTTCTGTGTGCGAAGATGCTGCCTCCAATAACAAGTCTGTTTAGAGCACAAAAGTCTACGAACCTCTCCCCGTTCTCACTCATCTCCCCTAGTCCCTGTCTCCCCATCACCTCTTCGTATCCGGTGTTGTCCTCCCCTATTTTGGCATTAAAATCACCCATGACGATGGTGATGTCTTGCTCCGCACATTTGTCCACAGCACTCTGGAGTCGGTCGTAGAACTCTTGTTTCTCTTCCTCGTCACTGTCATTGGTGGGCGCATAACACTGGATGATGTTCAACTTGATCTTTCTCCTAGTTCTTCCCAGCCAACCAGCGCTCTCTATGCCACTGGTGACAGCATGAATGCTACATCTTCTGTATGGGGGGCATTCTCCTCTGCATGACATGAATACAGAATCATCTCCCCACTTAACAGCCTTTTCTGGCCAGACTGCGTCCATCTGGCTTCACTGATACCTAGCAGGGAAAGGTTGTACTTTTGCATTTCCGCTGCTATCTGGGCGGACTTCCCGCTCTGGTACATGGTCTTGACATTACTTGTTCCCATGATTGTGTCCCTGGATAGAGAGAGGCGGCTCAGTCCTGTGGCTTCCGAAGACTTCTGGCTTTCACCACACGACGTCATATATCTTCTGGTAGAAGAACCTTCCTCCTCCAGGAAAGGGATTGCTGTTTGTCTTTTCGTCAGTGTTTTTGTAGCTATTTCTTTATTTGCAGGGTGTGGAAGCTACCCCCACGCCCAACCCCCTTACTAGGAGGACCAGGGGTTTTCTGTCGGGGTCTCCTTCCCTTAGACCATGTTGGTTCACGGCACCTTATTTCATTCGGTGCACCCCTCTCGTGAGGGACCCCCTATCCACCACCCAGGGAACGCGCCTCAATGCCATATGGTCCCAGCGCGAGGACTAATTTGGTTGATCCCTCGGAAAGGTCAATGGTCATGAGAGCTCAAGAAATAGGTCTAAAATAGCCATATTTTGACAAAAGATTTTTTTTTCTGAAATACTATTCACAACTTAAAACCCAAATTTGGTACAGAGATATCTGATGGTAAGACCTATCTATGCATACTAATTTGGATGACCCTTGGAAAGGTCAAGGGTCACAAGAGGCTGGCAAATGTGTGTAAAATGCTGATTTTTTTATAAAATTGTACGTATTCCCAAATTTTTGCAAATTTTTCAACCAAATTTGGTACAAAGATAGCTGATGATAAAACCTTACTATGCACACTAATTTAGTCGACTCATCACAAAGGTCTAGGGTCACGGGGGGTTGACAGATGTGGGAAAAATGCTTACATTTTCAGAAAACATGGATTTTGCTGCTGCAGAAGTCAGCCATTGTCAGAAAGGTCACACATGTAAATCGGTCATACACGTGAGCCATAATGGCTTGGCCTTTCTTGTTTTTTTCCCTGTTAACCCTTTTCATCCTGATACTCTTGCAAGAAATAAATTTGACTATGACAGTTTAAGGGTGGTGCCAAAATAGCTTGGCATGTAAGGCACCAAGCTATTTTGGCACCACCCTGGAACGAAAATAGTTAATCTATCACTGATCTGTAATGTAGCCTTTTGTATTTGGTCACCACCACGACCCACCCGCTGCCCTATCCCACAGAGATACCTGTTAATAAGACTAGTATGCATACTAGTTTGATTACTCCTCGGAGAGGTCAAGGGTTAAGTGAGGTGTGAAAATGTCTCTTAAAATTTTATAGAATTTTATTTTTTATCAAAGTTTTCAGTCAGTCTTGCACGTGATCACGGGGGCTTTTCCATTCTTGTTCATGTTTGTTAATATTATTATGACTATTTATTATTAATATTACTATTATAGTGCTGATGAAGGTGATGGAGCAGATGAAGGAACAGTTGCACACTGACCTGGCCCAGAAACTTACTGCCACTGATGCCCTCCTCAAAGACAACATCAGCAAGATGGTGCGATCACGGGTCAGTTCTGACACTTCTTACCTGTTTGTGCTGCACACATGGGTGAAAGTTGGCAGATATAAAGATGGAAATCTGTGAATTTAAAATCGTAGATACAGAAATGTTTAAAAGTCACCCTCCGTATTAGGTGCATCTGAATATTGACAATCCTGTATGACGTGACTAGATCTGTGGCCCAGATGTAGACACCCAGTGAACAAACAGTCTTCTGGCTGACTCTAACCCTAATGCTGAAGTAGGCAAGAGGACTTCTTACCTACTGTGTATTTGTTTCCTCAAAATCCATAGCGATGGCATTACTATAAGGAAAATACCCCTACTCCAGAAGGGATGACCGAGACTCGGAGCACACTGAGGAGGTGAGCTCAGGCGGAAAGTAGAAGTCAAGGATGGACTTCAGCCTCTTCCAATTCTCAACGGAGCTCACCTAGCGCTGAGGCTCGCTCGAGACCCCTTGTGCCTTGGATGAAGCGGCGCGTCTGATCTCAGCTATTCTTCCGTTGGAGGCATGCCCGTCTTCTCCACCCCTCAAGAGGAAGGCCGTGGATGCCCCGTTCCAGGCGAAGTGATTTAAGACTCTTCCTCAGCCTCCAGGATTTTGGGACATTTCTGACGCCTTTAATGAGCATCTGCGCCAGAGCAAGCTGCAGGATAGAGGTTTCTTTGCGGACTCTCTGTGGCCGGCGGACGTCAACATCAAGTTCTGGCAAGCGTGGTATGCGGGTCACTCACAAGCTTTTGTCTGCCCCCTTCCGGCCGTGGACCCTGCGGCAGAGCTACAGGCTGGAGGCAAGGTTCCAGTTCGACGGTTCAACCCCCCCGGTCTCGACCAAACGGCAGTTTAGATCTGCAATTCCCTGGCATGTGCGGGTTTCCTGGATCTGACTACGCAGGCGGTGGTACGTAGTGTGGAGGAGTTTTGGGAGCGGCCTAGTGAGACATGCTTGTGGGACATCCACGCTTTGGCTGCGACAGCGAATTGCGCGGTTCACCACACTGCTACCAACGCCCTGGCGGCGGCAGTGAACTGTGATTTGATGAGGTGTGATGCCGTTCTGAAGAGTTGCCCCAGCATCCCCACAACCTTCAGCTCTCAGCTCCGCCGTGCCCCCTTGGGCAGTTCTCTCCTCTTCGGATCCACCTGGCAGGAGGTAAAGGATACTCATCACTGGTGCAATGAAATCCACTCCAATCAAGGAAATGGAGAAGCTGACCACAATCCAACCTCTCAGCCAGAGGAGAGAAGCCAAAACCATAGTACAGGCTGAGAAGCTCAAGTGCTTGCCCGACCACCCCATAAAGCACAGACTTCACCAAGAACCTGCTCAAAAGAAGCAGCTTTGTCATTACCGATGGTATTACTATATGGGGATTAGTTCTTAGCTAGTCTAATTTTAGCCCAAAATTCGTTGTGTACGATTATGGCCATTGTGGCAGGAGAGGGGCGCCATAAACTGGGCGGAAGCCCGGTTAGCCTCCTTTCCTGTATCACCACGCATGCGCTCCGCGCTTCCCACTCCAGTCAGTTTCTTCGCTAGTTACTGAGCGGTTGTGTACGTCGTGAGCTCTACGCTTCGTAGTTTTCTCTGAGCCGTTAACCGGTCGTTGGATTGTTGTTGCCTTCGCCTGGTGGCTTAGGCTTGGACGCTTTCGTGTGGACTGCTCTGCAGTTGTGTTTGTGAATAGGGCTAGCCTTCAGTGGCGCCGGTGAACTGTTTTCACGTGTTTGTGGCTGCTCGGACTTGTAGCTTCGCCCTTGTGGCCCGGTTCTAGCCTGCGCTTGCTGGCGCCGGTTAGGCTTGGCGGTGTGTGTTTGAGAACTGTGACTGGTGTTCGCTCGTCGTTCGACCCTTGGCTTACGCAGGACGAGCCCTGGAGTGTTGGTTCGTGGCTGGCGTCCTCCGGGCGGCTTCCGTCGACCCTGCCGTTCCTGTGTGGACTGGTGTCTCGACCGGCGACAGTTCGAGCCACCTCTACGCCTGGTCGTCTTTCCTCCACGTGGCTGTTGGTCTTGGCCGGGTGGTGGTCCTTCTTCTTTGTTTGACGAGGTACAGATTCGGTTTGAGCCTACGCCAGGCGCTCAGGGGTGTGGGTAGTGCGCCGGGCCTCGGCATAAGCCGTTTTTGGTTTTTGAAATTCGCAAACGAGGTTCGTTTTGCGTGTCCGTGGGGGCACGCTCGCTCGATTGTCATTGTACCCTTTGTGTTGCAGTTGGCAAGTCCGCATCTGCACACGATGTGAGCTTTTCCAGGGCCAAGTGACGAATTTTCCGTACCTTCCTATGCCCCAGTGACGGACATGAAGTGTGCCCTTTCTGTTCCGCCTGGACTTTCTCCATTCCGTGCCTGGTCTGCGCCCTCTGACTGGAAGAGAAGTGGACCCAGTAGGGACTTTACTGCCGTGGAAAGCCGACACCAGAACGGATAAAGAGTTACAACACTGGTGAGTCCCATAGCAGCTATCACCAGGAGACAGGACAGTCACTGCCGCAGCTTAGGCCGCGAGCCCGTCCTCCTGCACCGGCAGCTTCCACAGTACCAATTAAAGTGGCCAAGGTCCGGTTGCACTTACTCAAGCTCCCAGACAGAACGGATAAGGGGTTACAACACCGGTGAGTCCCATAGCGGCTATCTCCGGGAGACAGGACTATCACCGCCGCAGCTTAGGTCGCGAGCCCGTCCTCCTGCACCGGCAGCTTCCACAGTACCAATTAGTGGCCTAGGTCCGGTTGCAGTTACTCAGATCCCGAAAGATAAGCATCGTAATTTACCCGCTTCTCGGCACAAGGCCGTGTCCCGCTGGTATCCCGTTGAGGTTCTTGCCAGCCGACAGTGTGTCCCGCTGGTATCCCGTTGAGGTTCTTGCCAGCAGACAGAACAGTCAACGCCGCGACTTCGGTCGTGAGCCCGTTCTTTCTCGCCGAAGCGGCCACAGTACCGGATAGTGGTCTCTCCCCGGTTCCACCATCTGAAGCAGAACTTCGGTCGTGAGCCCGTTCTTTCTCGCCGAAACAGGCTTCAGCCCCGGTACCTGGTAAGAGTAGAACGAGAAGAAGTGGAGTGAGCCCCAGAGGTGACTGCTTCCTTTGGAGAATTGAGCATTATTTGACTATGTGAATTTTTATTTGCCCTTTTGAGAGTCTCTAGACGTTTCTGTTCAAGACTTGTGTGACATTTTAGCCTGACTTTTACGCCTTGCTTAGTCTGGCTGACCAGGTTTACCTTCCCGCCCGTGAGATGGCCATAGTCGCCGGTTCGGCATTAAACCCAGATAACTATCCTTGGTGGATCCTCTTCCTCCACGCGCGCGAGCGCTAGAGGTCAGTTTTACGTTGGGCCTGCAGTCTATATGCCTTATACCGGAGGAGCTTAATTAATAGGTATTTGAAATCTTAATCTATGGGCCCGCATAACCTCCCTGTTTACGTGGTAGGAGGGGATGCATGAGGAGCGGTGCCATTTGCAGTTATGGTTTATTATCGTTACTTCGTCCCCACTGGTTCCTTAGTTTGAGTAACACTATCAGATGAGAGCTCAAGCAACATGCTTGGTTTCTTTAATTTCCCTTAAAGGGGGAGGACTTGACATCTATTTTCTTTCTGACTTGAAACTCTCGGGCTCTGGTTACATTCATGGCATGTTAGGTTTGGGGTAATAGTACCAAACGCAATAATTGGTTTTTATTATTTTGGTTTTGCTTGGCAATCTAATGCAAGTGCAATAGTTCAGCAATTGCCAAATTGTCTCCGCCCTCACCTAGAAAACAACAGACAAAGCGAATTTCAGTTTGTGGCGATCAGTATATTAGAATTCTCATGAGGGGGTTTCTTCTAAACAAGCGAGATCGAGTTTCTGCTTGTGCAACCATGAATAAGAATGAAGGTTATACGTGTGAAACGAGAAGCCGCTGATACCTTTTCAATTCAACTTTGATAAGCCTGTGGGCTCTCGTGCCTCCGCTCGTCAGCTTAGTTGGGGGACGAGCCGGGCACACGGTGAGGGTTCACCCACCCACTCTGCCGTGCGGCGCGCTTCTGGGTGCTAGTACCGAGCGGTCTTAGGTTACTCGGAAGCACCTTCGCTCCAGACGGGACCCAGGGACCAGTTGCGGTCGCCCACCCTTCATGGAGCCGGGACCGACTCTTTGCTGTTCGGCCTCCCCTTTCCTGGCGGCCTCTAGTAGTGTTGCTGCTTGCATTTGCCGCGGTACGTTGGCCGTATGTACACTTTTTGAGGCGCTTAGAGCCTGGTGGGAGGCTCAGTGCTGTATGTGAATGTTCCTTCGTTCTTGTAGCTTCAGTGGACGACAGGGTCCCGTGGGCCCCTGGCCCTTGGGACGATGTTCTCCAGTCCCAGGACGTCGCGGGTCGGGTCTGCGGAGACGGCGCTAGACTACACAGGCCCACACCTTGGATCTTCGTTCTACGCAGCGAAGATCGCAGACACCCGCGACTCACCACCGTTAGGGGACTTCCTGGTTCCTGGTCATCACCAACCGCGTTGCGTGCCGCTCCTCGGTTGTCTGGCCTGCTGCCACGTCTTGGGATCTGCTGCTTCAAATAAGAGAGAGGAGGCCCCATGTGCTGCGTCTTCGACCTCCCGACCTTCGGAAGCCGCTGACAGACGCCGCGTGCTCTCCTCTAGGTTCAAGTCCTTCGCCCCCCCGTCTTCTCGCGTGGAGACCCCCCGGGCCATTCGCTCCGACATGCAGCCGATGCTCTTTGCCGTCAGCCTGGACCTCGGATGCGGGACTTCACGTTGCCTTACACCCAGCCTCCAGGCGTGACTACATTCGCCTTCCGGAGAGGGCTCTACCAGTTGCGCGCTCTTCCCTTCGGCCTCAACTTCAGCCCTTGGCAGTTTCTCGGATTTGGATGCTGCGGTACGTCGTACGTCCACGAGCCTCTCCTTGGACTACTTAGACGTCCTCCGCTTGAGGAACCAGTCCGAGTCGGCCCTGTTGGAGGACCGGGATGCCCTTCTCCGCCTCATTGAAGTTCGGGACTTCAGCAAGTTCGATCCCGTCCCAGCGCGTCAATTTGTGCACCCAGGTATGGAATTCCGCACCGACCTCTACTTCGGCCGGCTCCCGGAGAAACGTTTCCAGAAGTTGGCGAACTTAGAGCGGCAGGTTCTCAGACGACGAAGCTTCCGCCAGGCTTTAGATGCAGCTTCTGGGACTGATGTACGCAGCGGCGGATCTAGTCCCCTTGAGACGTCTCTACGCCCGGCCCCCTGCAACTGCGCCTCCTACGGCTCTGGCCTCCGTCGATGGCTGACCTCGACGCTCCGGTCCCGGTCTCAGCCTTGACCCGTCATCACCTACTGCGCTGCACAGATCCTACCTGGCTTGCAACATGGGTGCCGCGGTTCTCGCCTCCCCTCCCTCTCCCTGTGCGTCGACGCGAGCCCCTCGGGTTGGGGAGCTCACCGCCTGCCGTCATTCGAGACTACCTCCAGCCTGTGATCCTGAGAGTCGCCACCCCGACACATCAACTGGTGGGAACTGAAGACGGTCGGGCAAGTCGTCCTTCTGTGGGAACTTCGCCTCCGACCTTAGGAGCCTCTAGTACAGTCAGACAGCTCCTCGGACGTCACCCTCTTCCAGAAGCGAGGCGGGTCCTGACCCCCCCCCCCCGCTATACTACTTCACCAGGCGCTTCACGGGTGCGGGCACTGGGATATCACTCTTCGCGCGCCTCACATCCCGGGAGAGCAGAATGTCCGAACCAACTTCCTCTACCAACGCGGTCAGCTACTGCTTACCGAGTGGTCGCTGCGTCCAGACATCTTCGGAGGTTTCGGCGCAGCCGGGGAGTCACCCATGGTCGACCTCTTCGCCCTGAGTTGGAATCTGAAGCTCCCTCTTCGTCGCTCCACTTCCAGTTCCCTGGCCTGGGCAGTGGACGCTCTCTCCATCCCTGGGACGGCCTGGTCGCCTTGCCTAACACGCCGACGGTGCTAGTCCCCAGGGTTCTACTCTAGCTCTGAGGGCGCAACACGTTGCTGTTCCTGGTGGCGCCTTTCTGTTGGACCAGGTCGGGGTCCACCGACCTCCTGATCCTCGCTACGGCCACCCCGCTGACGCTCTCCACCCCAGCGCGAGGCTCAAGCAACCACGTTGTGCGGTTACCACCCGTGTCCAGAGCGTCTCCGCCTTCTAGCGCGCGGCAGTGGATGCGACCGCTACAGCTCGCAGAACCTCGACCAGACGAGTTACGAAGGCAAGTGGAGGGTCCTCGGCTCCTGGTGCGACGTCAGCTTTCCTCCACCGAAATGACAGATCCACAGCTGGCAGAGTTCTTCCTCTGGCGGCTCTCCGACCAGCACCTAGCGCCCTTCACCTTGAGGCTACTTGGCCATGATCGCGGACGCGTACGGACATCTGGGACGGCCCGACCCCGGTGCCTGCTAGACCTGCCGACCTGATGGACCTGTTCGGTCTACGACGTCGCACTCTACGCTCCGGGGTGCCTAGATGGGACCTGCCTTACATGCTTACTCGACTCAACGCACTGACGTCATGATTGGAAGCCAAAAACTGGACACATCCAGTCGGCAACACTACCAGATGTGATGTCGAAGACTTGCTTCCTCTCGGCCCTCGCCTTGGCTTCCAGGGTCAGCGAGCTGCACGCCTCCGGCACGCCCCGACTGCAGTTCAGATCGGACGGCTCACTTCAGCTGCTGCCCGACCCGGCCTTCCTAGCCAAGGCCAGATCTCCTTGGCTGCTCCTCAATTGGTTACGATTCAGCCATTACGAGAACCAGGTTCCACCCGTAAGTCCAGACTCAGACCTGGTGCGAACCTTACTCCCATCAAGAGACCCAGGCTCCGCTGTGAGTCCAGACAACAGGACCCGGTACGGGCCTTACATGTGTACCTGCGCCGGACCAAGCCGCTACGCAGGACACACACCCGACTCTCCTCTCTCTGTCCCTCAGCCCAGACGATATCCTACTGGCGCCGGTGGATGTCACGTTCAGCCTACCAGGACCTGGCTTCTCACACAGCCACACGCTTGCACACCAGGGCCCACGAGATCTAGTCACGGCTGCAAGCCTAGTGTTCGACCGCTAATATGCTGTCAAAGACTTCCGGGCTGTGGGCAGGCGAGCGGTGACCGCACTTCGCACACTTCTACCTGAAGGACCTCTCCAGCCAGCGCCAGTACCTTCGCTGGGGAGAGACATCGTGGCGCAACACTCCCTCCAGGCGCCTTAGGGCGCCGTACGTATCTTTGCTAAAATTAGAGGGAGGTTGCTTGGGGAGGGCCACTAGATGTAGTGCGATGGCAAGGGTAGGGGCGTTTTAGCGGCACCCGCCTCCTGTTCCTCCTCCCATATAGTAATACCATCAGTAATATGTTTTGAGAAAACAAATGTATTTTTCTTTAAAATAAATTTTTTTGAAAAATACTTACCGATGGTATTACTCGAAGGTCCCTCCCACCTACCCCGCTTGCCGCTGGTCTGCTAAGAAACTGACAGAAGTGGGAAGCGTGGAGCGCATGCGTGGTGATACAGGAAGGGAGGCTAACCGGGCTTCCACCCAGTCTATGGCGCCCCTCTCCTGCCATAACGGCCATAATCGTACACAACGAATTTTGGGCTAAAATTAGACTAGCTAAGAACTAATCCCCATATAGTGATACCATCGGTAAGTATTTTTCAAAAAAAATTATTTTAAAGAAAAATACATTTCTCAACAGTACAGGGAAGTCCTTCCACAGAGCACTCTACCTCTGATCACAGAAGAAGAGGAAAACCCTTGGGCAATGGACAGACATCCAGATCTGCACCAGTGTCGCACATGTTGCCTCAGGAGACAATCAGGATGACACCGTTCGACGGGCACTCACCCTAGCCCTGATCGACAAACAGTACCCAAAGGAGGCATGGTTCCACATCTACACTGATGGATCAGCAACAAATGCCGTTTCCAAAGGAGGTGCTGGCATCTTGATCCAGTTTCCTGGGGGACATACAGCCACATCCAGTGTAGCCACCGGCAAACACTGCACAAACTACAAAGCAGAAACCGAAGCACTTATGCAGGCCACCTCCATGGTTCAGAATTCCGCAGACCAATGCTACCAAGTTGTCTTCTTCTCCGATGCCCTTTCAGTCCTTTAGGCCCTGAAAGGGCATCCTTTCAGTCCTTTAGGCCCTGAAAGGGCATCGGAGAAGAAGACAACTTGGTAGCATGGCCGACAAGCTCGCCCAGCTGTCCAGAGCCTTGCAGAAAGGTCAGACAAACCAGAAGAATAGTTCTCCAGTGGGGTACCAGGAAATGAAAGGGCAGACGAGCTGGCGAAAGAAGGAGCCACAAAAGATCAACAAGAAAACAGCGTCAGCTATAGTGAGCAAAAGACAATCATCAAGGGATTGATGAGGCCGAGGTCAAACAGAGACGACTACCACACAATGACCAGAGAGCAGCAAGTCATCCTGATAGACTGCGTACCGGCCACAACAGACTGAACGCTCCTATGAACAGAAAGCTCAAGCTGGCGCCATCACCAACCTGCGCCTGTGGTCAGGAAGACCAAACAGCGGAACATATTCTCCAGAGATGCCCTCTACAGGACGATGAAAGAAAAGAAGTGTGGCCATCGCCAACTCCACTGCAGACCAAACTCTACGGCAGTCGAAAAGACCTGGAGAAACGACGTCATTCACCGCCGGTACTGGTCTGACTGTATAGCCCACTGCGAACGACAAGAAGAAAGAAGAAAAGGTAAAGGATTCGGCGAGGATCTGTGGCCTAGTGCTCCCAGATTGGACTACCCCCGGTTTCCAGCTGCCCGCAAGGACCAGGGTCGCGCCCTGCGGAGTTTCAGACCCACCACCCGACTTGTTACCAGAAACCCTCTCAGGTCCAGACGTCAGGCACTGGCCGGTCCCCCCTCCCGGTCCAGGCCCCTGCCCGGAAGCCCGAGCGGGGAAGGGCCCAGTGACTCTCTCCCTGCTTCACCCCCGCCGAATCCTGCAGGGTCTAATCAGCGCGGCTGCAGACCTGTTACTCCTCAGTAGGCTCTACTCGCAACCGCTCCATCTCCATCTGCTGCTCCACTGGCGACCGTCCTTTGGAGATCTCGCAGCCATGATCCCAGTCCCGCTGTTGGTCCGGCCTCACCTGCTCAGATGGGCAGACCAGTCTTGGTTGGCGACGGAAGTCCCACTCTTCACTTCTCGCTCTGCTCGGACACAAGCCTCGTCAGCAGCACACTTACTGCCGGAATTCAGCACCGTCTCGGGGCGGTGGCCGTTGGGACTCCGAGACAAGCACATCAACTGGCTAGAGTTTAAGCCGCCTGGCTGGCGCTCATCAACTGGGAGTCGCAGCTCCACGGCCAGAAAGTTCTGGTCCTGTCCGACAATGCGATGGTGGTAGCCTATATCCAGAAGCAAGGCGGCACTCGGTCCCCGGCCCTCTGCATGCTACTTTACCAGATTCTCCTGTGGGGCAGAGATCGTGGGATCGCGCTCCGAGCACGACACATCCTGGGCTACCTGAATGTTCTCGCGGACTCCCTCTCTCGACAAGGGCAGCTCCTTCACACCAAGTGGTTCCTCTGGCCTGACATCTTCCGGATGATCTTTGCGCACTGAGAGACACCTATGATCGACCTGTGTGCGACCAGATGAAACAAGCAGCGTCTGCTATTTGTCTCGTCCATCCCGGACCCGCTCGCATAGGCAGTGGATGCTCTGTCCGTCTCCTAGGAGGCCTCATGGCCTACGCTTATCCGCCCTCAGTGCTGGTGCCCAAGGTCCTTCTCAAGCTCCGGGGATGCAACACGACAGACCTCTTGAGCCTTGCCACGGACCCTCCTCTCCAGCTCCCCACATCTCGCACAATGCTGAAGCAGCCCAGGCAGAATCTCTTCCACCCTTGCCTGGAGAGACTTCTTCTTCATGCCTGGAGGTTGTGCAGCAAGCCCTCACAGCACGAGGTTTCTCAAATGCAGCAGTGGAAGCGATCGCTGCAAGCCAGAGACCATCCACCCGCTGGGTGTATGAAGGAAAGTGGCGGGTCCTTCAGTCCTGGTGAGAGTCCGAGCGCCTCTCCCCCACGGTACTGACCATGCCTCAGCTGGCTGAGTTCTTCTTGTGGCTGTTCAGAGAGCAGAACTTGGCCCCGATCACCATCAGAAGCTACCTTTCCATGGTTGCAGACACTTATCGGCACTTGGGCATACCAGACCCGGGAGTGTGCAGGACCTCTCAGACCTGATGTCCCACAACGAGTTCCAGCGTCCGGTCTCTCGCTCTCTCCTTCTGCACTGGGACCTCCCGTGGGTGTTAACCTGGTTGAACTCCAGTCGGTTCGAACTGCTACCCTTGGCCTGCCTCGTGGACGTGACCAGGAAGACCATCTTCCTCTTGGCCCTCACCACAGCAGCCAGAGTTAGCAAGCTGCATGCCCCGTCGGTGGACCCGGCTTGCCTGCAGTTCAGGGCCGATGGATCAGTACAACTCCTGACCAACCCTTCCTTCTTGGCCAAGAATAGACTCCCCTCGGCCATGGCACAGGTGATGAGTCTCCGCCCACTCACAGGTTTTGACCAGTCTCAGACGTCCCAACTGCAGGACCCGGTATGAGCATTGAAATTCTACCTGTGCAGAGTAGAGCCCATCACAAGAGGCCGCACTCGCCTCTTCCTACCCTTGGCCCCGGGCCGTGCTGACATTTCCGCCCAGATGATATCGTCCTGGCTGCAATGGGTCAACCGCTCAGCTTACCAGGATATCTCCCCGGAGGGGGCTAATAGAATGCGGATACGGGCACACAAAGTCAGATTGGTCGCCGTGAGCGTCGCCTTCGACCACAACTGCGCAGTCAGAGACTTTGTAGCGGCTGTCGTGTGGTGAGCAGAGTCCACCTTCGCCCGCTTCTATCTCCGAGACCTCTCCGGCCAACGAGGCAACCTGGCCCTCGGAGACCTCTTGGCAGCGCAACACTCCCTCCGCGCGCCTCAGGCGCCTTAGATAACACTTAGCTGAAATCGTCGGGAGGTTGCCCCACGAGGCTAAGCTTATAGCAGTGGTGGGGTTTTTGGGCAGCACCCTCCTCCTTTTCACTATTCTTCCTTATAGTAATGCCATCGATATGGATTTTGAGGAAACAAACGTATATTTCTCTAAAAATATTTTTTTGAAAAATACTTACTGATGGCATTACTCAAAGGTCCCTCCCACCAAACCCGCTTGCCGCCACTACGCTAGACTGGCGTGACTACACTGCTCACGCGACCTTATGGAGGGAAGGGAGACTACCCAGGGTCCTTAGTTACAACTCCCAAGAGTTGCGTCCCTTGTTGTGTAGGAACACACAAAGGGTTCTTAGGCTGAAATCGGTAGGCTAAGGGGTATTTTCTTTATAGTAATGCCATCGGTAAGTTTTTGGGTTTTTTTAAATATCTTTTAGAGAAAAATACAATTTTCATCATATGTAAATCTTGTACCACATTAACCCTTTGGGTGTCAGTAGCGGTTTTAGTCGTGATGATTCCTGCATGAATCATCACGACTAAAACCACTACCAACACGGCAATAATGTGGTTTGACTAAATAGTTTCAAGGTGTTGTGATAAGAGGCTGACCTATATTTACACTAAGAACAATCAGAATGTATCTCTAAATTGCAGCAGAAGCTGCAAATCAAAGTGCTTAGCTAAAATAAAAAAGAACAATCATTTCAGCACTCTTGCAGCACTCAGGTGGTTTCTGAATCCCAGCCTACCTCTACATTCTCTCAGTTCAAGCCCCTTGCTCTAGGAGCTGAACTTGCTTATTTGCAGCATTGCTGATTCAAAAACATGCCATGCTTACTGCTTCATGTTGTGTGTTGTTACAGCAAACAACAGAAGCGATAGCCACGGCCGCCACCTGCGCTCTGCAAGGCCCATTGCAGAGCCACCTGCGGGACGCCTTCCAGAGCCACATAGTGCCAGCTTTTGAACACTCCACACAGACCATGGCTAATCAGGTCAATGCGGCCTTTCAGGCCGGCACCCGAGAATGTAAGCAGATTATCTCAGTATTCCATTTCATTTGCAAGAGGCTTAGATGTTGCATGAGCCCTTGTAACAGAGCAGGGTCCCTCACATGAGTCGTTCAGTACAGGAAGGTTTCAGGACTGTTACATCCCAAAATACTGTCTAGTTTCTCTCATGTGGTGTCTCATCTGAATCAAGAGAGTACTTAATATCACATCAAAACAAAAGCACCAGAATACACTGGATTATCTTTTTTTTTTTTTTCCCCCATCAGACACAAACCATTTGAAGGGTCACCTTGAGAACATAAGGCAGGAGCAAGCGTCGGCCCGTGACCCCATCATCGCACAACTGAAAAGCCTGGTGGAATCGTTCCAGCGTGACACACACAGCATGCAGGAGCAGGTCGTTCAAACGTTACGTAGTGAGGTCAGCGGTCAGCTGGCATCCTCCTTGCAGAGGTGAGATGATTTCCCACTTGCGCATGCAGCCACTCAAATTGTGAGCTGTACAGGTGAAGTGCAAGGTGTAGCATGCCATTTAATTTTTGGCTCATGTGCGAAGCAAAAGTGAGTATGTTCTGGGCCAGTGGTTGTCTGTCCGCTGTCGTCCGTGGTAAACTTTAAAGTTGGCATTTTCTCTGAGACTATTCAATCTGCAGTCTTCAAACTTAGCCCAAGGATACTTTGTGGCAAGACCTTTCTAAACATACCAGTTTGAGTGATCTCACAAGGGTCAAGGTCACAGGGGATCAGGAAATAGGTAAAAAAAAAATAGCCATATTTATACAGAATGTATTTTTTTCTCAAATACTATTCACAACTTAAAACCCAAGCTTGGTAAAATGATACTTGATGGTAAGACCTTTCTATGCATACTAATTGTTTTCAACCCCTCACAGATGTCAAGGGTCACAAGAGATCTCAGGAAATGGATAAAAAAATAGCCATATTTTGACAAAGGATTTTTTTTGGGTCAAAAACTATTCACAACTTCAAACCCAAGCTTGGTACAGAGATACCTGATAGTAAAAACCTATCTATGCATACTAATTTGGATGCCCCCTCAGAAAGGTCAAGGGTCACAAGGTCAGCAAATGTGTGTAAAATGCCAAATTTGTCAGAATTTTAGTTATTAACATTTTTGCAAACGTTTCAATTAAATTTGGCACAAAGGTAGCTGATGATAAGACCTTCCTATGCATACTAATTTAGCCGACTCATCACAAAGGTCAAGGGTCACAGGGTTGACAGATGAGTGAAAAATGCTTACATTTTGAGAAAACATGGATTTTGCTGGTGCAGAAGCCAGCCCTTTACTTACTGTCACAAAGGTCACACATGTGGATATACACAAGAGCCATAAGGGCTTTGCCTTTCTTGTGTATTAGATTGTTGCATGGCAAATGAAATCAGTCTTTGAGGCATGCGGCATGTCTGAAAGACTAACTTCATTTGCCACACATCAGCAGCAGACGTGCAGGTAAACATGTGGTGGTTGGGTTATCAGGTAGAAACTGTCATTCCAAAAAACAAACATTAAACTCATTCACACCTGATCATGACTGGAACTTAGAGATGCATCTAGGACTGTCTTGGGCACCAAGCTATTCTGGCACTGTACTTAAACTGTAACAGGGGATCCATATCTTGTTGTGGTGTTTTCTTAACCCCTATCGTATGCAGCTGCTGGTTCTGTGAATAGGACTGGTGGCAGCCCTCATTCAGGAAGGGTTAACCCCTTCACTACCAGTAGACACATAATCATGTCTAAAAGCAGGACAAATTCAACACCTAATGATCTCATCAACCCAAGGAACCCAAATGATCTCATCAATCCAAGGAACATGGATATGACTAAGGGTCAGCAAGAGGCAAAGAACCTCACGAGCATGTGAAGGGGTTATGGGTTAATGAATAAATGGTCGACTTAGCTGAAATTGTCTTCTCCTGCTGCCGTGTCGTATCACTGCTCTTATAAGGGGGAAAGTCACTATTCTCGGTGTCTTAGGTGATACCTGTTCGTGTGCATAGGCTTCAGTACTCGCGCTACACTACAGGCCGCAGGTATATTGCTCCTAAACTCGGTGCCCGATTGGATGACATAGAATCTGGACACGCTAAGCGCAGTAAACCACATTAACTAATCCTACTGTGCGATATACCAGATGAAAACAAAAGCCTGTGAACAGAAAAACGACATACTCGTGGCATGCAATATGTCGTGAGGAGCAAAGATAATGTGCACGGACAGGGATCAACTAAAACACTGAGAATGTCGAGTTTAGCCCCTGCTGTGTTTACGCCACCTAGTGGCAGCAGCAGTGAGCTAAGTCGCTCATTGTGTGATTACATGTATGTTTTCTCACTTGCACTTTCTCTGCTTACAGCTTCCAGGAGCAGCTGAACACGGGTGTTCGTAACGTGGTGCGGGCAGAGATCAGTTCAGCCATGCGTGAACACGACAGCGCCATGACGGACCGTCTGGCCACGTATCTGCGGTCAGGGGCCGCAACCCCTGTGCCCTCTGCCCTCACACCCGACCCCGCTACTGTGCAGGCTCAGCAGTCGCAGATCCGACACCTGGTGAACGCAAACCGCCTGAACGAAGCTTTTCAGACAGTGAGTTGACAGTGGTCATGTACTTTTATGTGTATGGTCCAGCATTGCAAGATAAACCTCCTGTGAGTTAAATGTGAATAACTGTGACCAATGCCGAGATGACAAGATTTACTTAATTCAGATACAAGTACATTCTTTCGTCAATGCCAGCCTCTCTTCGGTGTTTCATTTGGAGAAGGTTCCTGTTAGTACATTCTGAATTTCTCTAGGCAGTTTTGTGAATGTTAATTATGGGGAGACAATCTGATTGCAGAACAGATCTTATGAAAATGATGTGTAAATTCTTATTTCCCTTCCTTCAATACACTCAGTCCCTGACCCAATGACTGCTGAGAAAAAATGAACATGATGCACCTGCAGGAGACGTAGATCCTCATGGTCCCTGACAGTTGTGGGGGCTTATGAGGGTCTATACTGACGCCACTTTGAATCATGACAGCCTGAGGCTTTTTGGCATTGAATTAGCCCTTTTAATCCTGATACACTATTGCTTGAAAAAACAATTGACTTACAGTTCAAGGGTGGTTCCAGAATAGCTTGGCGCCTGAGGGCCAAGCTATTCTGGCACCACCCTTGAACTAAAATGGTTGGTTTATCTCCTAAACAGTAATGTGTCTTCTATCTATCTATATCTATATCCCGTAGTCTTGCCGACCATTGGGACACCACTGATGACTTGGCAACCAGCTCCCTCCATTCCTCTCTGTTCTCAGCCACTCTTAGCGTATCGCCCAGCCTCAGTCCTGTCCACTCTGAGATATTGTCCTCCCATCTTTTCCTCTGTCTTCTCTCCTTCGTCCTCCTTGCACAGTGCCTTGCATGATTGTTTTGGCAAGCCCTGCTGAACGTGTGACATGCCCATACCACTTCAGTTTGCGTTTTTTCATAATGGCTAATAGGTCTTCATAGGGCCCGATGGCTTGCCTGATTCTGCTTCCCACTTCCTCATTCGTGATGTGATCTCTGTATGAAATGCCAAGCAGCCTTCGAAAACATCTCATTTCAGTGGCTTGCATCCTCCTTTCAAGCTCTGCTGTGAGGGTCCATGACTCGCAGGTATACAAGAACACTGAGATGACTAAGGAGCGCATTAGTCTGATCTTGGAGCAGAGCGTGATGTTTCTGTCCTTCCATATGGTCTTCAATCTTGTCGGTGCTGTTGTTGTCTGCGCAATCCTGGACAGTATTTCTGGTTTTGATCCCTCATCTGTCACAATGGCTCCTAAGTATTTGAATTTATTAACTGTTTCCAGTTTTTGGCTTCCAATCATGATGTCAGTGCCAATGCCACTGGTGTTATTTATCATCAGATTGGTCTTCTCTGCACGGATTTCCATCCCATACGCAATGGCTGTACTGTCCAGCTTTTCCACCAGCTGAGCTAGCTCCTTCTCTGTTCCTGCAAGGCCATCAATGTCATCCGCAAAGCGCAAGTTCGTGATTGTTCTGCCTCCAATACTGGCAGTTCCTTCATGATCTTTCAGAGCGTCTGTCATGATTCTTTCCAGGAAGATGTTGAAAAGAGTAGGTGAGAGCAAGCAGCCTTGTCTGACTCCCGACTGTAGTCCTAAACCAGTTTCCTGAAGCAGACTGTGCTAGTGGCCTTGTTGTAAAGGTTTGCTATGACTTTGATCAGGTTGGCATTGATGTTGTATAGCTTCATGGTGGACCAAAGGTGTAGTCTTCATAGGACAGTAAGTATTTTTTTTAATTCACCCTCAGGATGTAATGAGTTAATGGATATTGCTGAGCCACACTTTGCATCAACTGATAGTAAAGGAGTTTACATGCCAGTCACCAAGTTCATCTCACCACTGTTGAAATTTAATTAACCTGTTGTGGTGTAAATGCAGTAGGCTTTCTGCTAAGTTAGGAATAGACGCAGGTTACGCCAGCAAGAGTTTGATCATCTAATTTCAATATTTTTTGTGTCTGCTTTTTTCTTTTATAGGCACTGACAGCGTCGAATCTGGATCTGGTGGTGTTCGTGTGTGAACTGGTGAACTCCACTCAGGTGTTTAGTGCCACGCCCTGCCCCCTCTCACAGCCCGTCCTTCTGTCCTTGATACAGCAGCTGTCTGCAGAGCTGCAGTCCTCCTTCCCGACTAAGATCAAGTGAGTTAATCTTAAGTTTCATCACTGCTGAGAAAATTGGAACACGGTACCCAACAGTAGGAGGTGTTGATCCTCATGAGCCCACAGGGGCTCCTGAGGGTCTTTCCTTCATACAAAAACTCTTTCTATCTATGTTCCTGTGACAGCTGGGGATCTTTGTTATTGACAGTTTAAGTGGATGGCAACCCCCATGTGCATGCAGCAGCATTAGTGGTGTGTTACGTGGTAGTCGTCGTCGTAGTATGATGCAATCACACAAGACACACTAACATAGGATTCTTGTAAAGAAACTTCACACAGCTGCAGCTCTTCACACGTGGCACAAGGTTGTAGACCACACTGGAGTAACAGTTCCAACAGTATTTTATTCTCACAATGCATTCTCAGCAAAATGCGTCCACAAATGCATCCACACGTTGGTACACTGTCTCATACAATGCATCCGCAATTGTGATACACTGTGTCTCCCATACAATGGACGCACATATTTACTAACGCTCTCTTTTATACTATTACAGATTTCCAGAACAATCCGACAAATTACACAACTCAACCAATCAGAAAAGAAAACGTAACCAAACCTCATTAATATTCATGAAAAAAGAACACTCGAGATCTTTCTACAATCTACCACTAACATCCAGGCGCATTCTGTAAATGTTGCAAACTGTAGCCAATGTATGCTACAAAACTTTGACGTCATATTTGAGGTCACTGGAACAAACGCACCTTTTCCAGAACGTTCCAGGTTAAACGAGTTCGGACTTCAGCAGCAATGTAGTGAAAATATGCAACGTTCTATCTACACAACAAAAATCGATCGAAATTCTCCATGCAAAAGAAAACGAATCATACTAAAAAGGTACGTGATTCTTATCTACAGTAACTCAACTGAACTCGCCTTTTCCTTTGATTAACACACACATGCCCCCCCCCCCCCCCCCCCCCCCCCTCCACAAAAAAAAAAAATAATAATATTATTTATTATTATTATTTTAAATAAAATAAATAAATTAAAAAAATAATAATAACACAACCACAAACATAACATGGTAGATGCATGTCTAAGGGGGCTAAGCCTTTTTGGCTGTCTGTAGCACTTTTGGTCGAGTTGACTCCTGCCAAATATGCTACGGACAGCCAAAGGGTTATGTGGAACTGGTGGCTGCATGCGCTGAGGGGTTAACATCACAGCCCCTCAATTTCAGGTACCTGACAGAGGCAGTGACCAGCCTTGACCCCAATGAGGTCGTGACCCGTGAGCACATCCCCACTGTCCTGGAGGCCCTGGTGGCTAAGCTGAAGCGGTATCAGACCACCCACCCACCCAACAAAGATGTCAAGCTTTTGCTGATGGCTGCCACCTCCCTGCTGGCCAGATAGGACCTTCCTTGTTGACGGCGGACAGAATCAAGTGACTGTAGTTTATGTTGATGTGAATGGGTGATTGTGAGATATCTGACCTTTTAAAAAAATTTTATGATGGCTAAAACTGAAAGTTTTTGTTTGTATGTTTGTTTTTGTTTTGTTGTTGGTAATTGTATGAATTTGTGAGATCTTTGTCCTAGGGTCGTTTGTTTTGTGAAATGATTCCTTCTGGAATCTTGTCAACCAACACAGTTCTGACTGGCATGGGGTGTGCGTGTGCACGCGTGCATATGTGTTCATGCCTGTGTGTGTATTGTTAACTGGATGCATGCTGGAGGGTGAGTATGAGTCCTGACCAGACTTGGTATAGTTTTCGTGTGACCATGTTGACTTTTAAGAACTACACATAGTGTGGAATGGTGCTTCACAGCTTATTGTATGGATAGCGATATAGTGACAGTGCCGTGACAATGACCCCAAATACCTCGCTTTATGCCACAGACTTTTCCCAGTAGTTTACATGCGTGCTGGTCTGTGATTTTGGACCTTATACTTGGAAGGTCGACAGTCGCAGACCAGTACACAATTTATGCGTTTAACAGTACCATCTCATTGTGCCTCTTTGTTTACGCCTTGATCCTTTTCTAACTGGTCCGACACATTATGGAGCATGTGGTCTTCATGGAAGTTAGTGACCAGTGTGTGCTTTGTCATTGTCAGAAGAGGATACAAGTTTTGAGGGCCTCCACAGAGCCAGGTAAGCAGAGCCTGTTTTTGGCAACCACTTTCTATTGCAAAAGAATCCGAGAAACGTAAAAAACGTCTAAAATGTCATTAACCCCATCACTGCTGAGAAAAACTGAACATGATCCAACCGCAAGAGACATAGATCCTCATGAGCCCTCGCAGTCGCGGGGGCTCATGAGGATCTGTGTCTCTTGCTGAGACCATAGGCACCTATGTTTCTTTGACCATTTAACTTTTGGTCGTTGAATGAACAAAGATTTGAGAAATACAATATACATTCAGTGGCAGGATAGGGGTTAACTCATTTGCAGCCACGCATCCGGATGCGACTGGCCGCGAATGAGTTAAGGAGCATCATTTCAGTGGTTACAGCCACCTGAATGACCGTCTTTTATGACAGGTAATAACGGTGGTCGCGCAAAACAGGTTTTGCTGTATCAAGATTGGCGATATATCCGCAAGTATTATGGGAAAAAGTTCTCTTATAGATGAAAAATAAGATTGGAATAGTTTTCTTAATGTTTTCCAGAAAGTTTTGTTTTCACCAAATCATGCAGGGCCCCAATGGCTGCAGCGTGCTTGGTTGGTTAGCTTGAGGTTTCCACTCATGGGTAATTCTAATGTCTGACAGACTGAGAACGCGTTGGCATTTGCAGTTTCAGAGAAAGCAGTACCAGAAAAAGATAGCTCAGTTTTCATGAAATTCCCGACAAAGAAAGAAACACACTTTTAAGGAAATTTATTGTGTTGTACATATGCTTTTCAAGCGTCTTTCTTTCTTTCTTGGGAATATCTTTGCATTCTACGCGCTTGGCGGTCACTTTTTTGGGTCTGGAGTTAGTTTTCATGGCTTCTTTTGTGAGAGTGTTCAGTAGCGTTTTTTTTTTTTTAATATTTTATTTTATAATTTATTTCTTTTAAATCCTTCAAAAACATGGGAGCTCCACATTGGATGCTTACCGACTGACCTGACCGACGTTTGGGTTTAGATATACGTTAACTCTGTGTGTCGCATATATTGTATAGGATTGAGTGTTTGACAGCTTTCGTCTTCAGTTTTAATCGGTTTTATTTTATACAATGAAGTCACATTTTTGATGAATCGTTATTAAAACTGTATATATATATTTCCTTTCAGCTAGAAAGGCACACCCATTATTGCTTCATATTCCCCAGCTTATATATACTCATTTCTTTTTACAGTATTGTATTGAAATATGGGGTATTAAACTTGTCCGCAAGTATTTCACACTGAAATACGATGGCTCTTGTGTATTTTAAGTTTGTGAATATGATTTAAAGTGTTAGGTTGAGTTTAGCTACTGTTCAGCAGATAGGAAAAGGATGATGTTTGTTTCTTCTTTGTTCTTGATTTCAGGATGATATATTATTAACTCTTAAACTCCCAGAACTAAATGACTTCCATTCTGTAGAATGGAAGTCATTTAGTTCTGGGAGTTTAGGAGTTAACAAACCACCTCCCCACCTCGTCCCTATGTGTTTTTTAACCCCTTGACTACTAATGACAATACTGAACGGTTTCGTCAGTAGCAGTCAAGGGGTTAATGCCCCTTACTGTGTTGTGTTCATATACATGTATGACAGAAGACGTATCCGTAAAGCGATCAAGTACAAGAGTAGTTGCTTTGAATTCATAATGGAAAATTATGCAAAGTTCAGCTATGCTTTTCTTGCATCTCTGGTAGTGATGATGTATCAATGTTTCTGGTGTACATAAATTTTTCTCCTTTTTATTCTGTTTAATTGCATTTTGTGTGTGTGTGTGTGTGTGTGGTGTGTGTGTGTGTGTGTGTGTGTGTGTGTGTGTGTGTGTGTGTGTGTGTGTGTGCAAGGTTTAGTACTTCAGTACCGCTATCCTATTTGTGTATGAAAATGTATATCGCCCTTTTTTACTTCAACTTGATTTTAGTCATTCGTTTTGTGTTCTGTGATGACTTTTAGCTCGGTTACCTGTGACCTGTTCTTTGTCTCGGAGGCGTGCACATACATTGGCAAGTGTCGAACTAGTCTGTCTGACATTGGCGGTGATAGTATGTCACGTACATTGGTTTGTAGTTTCAAAGAGAATTCACCGCCACTGGCAGCGAAGGGATTTAACAGCAGTTGAGGTCAGACTGTGCCACGTGGCACAGCTTGACCTCAGCAGCTGTTAACCCCTTCAGTGCCAGTAGCCTTTGAAGTTTACATTTTGAACCATTCTGTGGGAGAAACGAAATACTGGCGATTGCGAAGCTCACCAGGACCTGTGCCTCTTGCAGTCGGATTGTGTTCGCGATGTCCCGGCGGTGCAGGGGGTTAATGCGCGTGCAGGTCTGTAACATGATTACGGACCTTACGGCTTTCAGCCGTAAGGTCCAAAATCACAGACCAGCACAGCCTGGCGATCGAAAGAAGCTGGAAAGCGTTTTGAGAAACATCTTGACCTTTTTGTTAGTTATTTATGTGATGTTACATAATTATTGGGTCAGCAGTGAGTCATCGGTAAAATGCGTCTTGTCTCTTGTCTGTGTGTATCGTTTGACTGTGACCTGTGTGTGACCTGTTATGAATGAGTAAAGTCGCCTACATCAACGCTGAATAGTGTTATTGGATTTGTTCGCCACCGCCTCTGTGTTTGTGTGTGTGTGTAAACAGATAAAGGGTTGTCTGTGATGGGGGGGGGGGGGGGGGGGGGGGGGGGTCGGATTGTCGTGTTTACATTTCGATGGTATCGAATGTTAGTAAAGTGTAAATAAAGGGAACAAACGATATTCAGAGAGCAAGCATGGTTGATTTTTTTCCCCCCAGAGCTGTAAAGTAGAACTAATTCTGTGCATTAGGGTTCAGCGTGTTCGCTTCATCCCTCTTATCTCCAGACCCGAATAGTTCAGATCTTAACTCATTCTGCCCGCGACACACTCCAGCAAGATATGGCTCGACCATGACAGTTCAAGGGTGGTGGCAGAATAGCTTGGCGCCTATAGGCGCCAAGCTTTTCTGCCACCACCCTTGAACTATCATGGTCGATGTGTCTCCTGAATTGTAATGCAGTCCTCGGAGGATAACTCCAAAATGTGGGTGTTTCGTACCTCGGGCACAATGAGTTAACTGCAAATAAGACCTTCCTGAGCATATTAAATTAGGCGACCCCGCTCAAGGGTCACAGTGGTCAAGAAATGCGTAAAAAATGGATATAATTTTATGCTTTTATTGGCACTTAGGCAAAACATTTCAATCAAACTGGGGAGAAGGCTAGTGGATGGTAACACCTAAGCACTCTAATTTCACTGATCACTCCTAACGGTCAAGGGAGGTCGACAAATGTGTGCGAAATACACGTATGTTGACCAGACAAAGGATTTTGCAGGTACTATTGACATTTAACCATATCATACTGAGACTTAAAGCTTCACATTTGTACACTGCCATATGCAAGCTACATTATAGTTCTTACAGATAAGGATATAGACCAATGGCTTTAGTTCAAGGGTGGTGCCAGAATAGCTTGGCGCCTAGACTCTGAGGCGCCAAGCTATTCTGGCACTACCCTTGAACTATTTTAGTCAAACTAATTTCACACACAGGTGTATTCCGAATGATAAGGGTTAAACACCTGCTTATATGAGCGGCGACCAGTCGGAAAAGTCACGGAAGGTCAGAAAATTGACTGATGTGGATCAGTCATGCACATGAGCCATGACGGCTTTGCCGTTCTTGTTTTATTATAACGTTTGAAAAGAACAAGATGCTTGCAAGACCATTTAACTCCCAGCTCGTGCGCTCGGCCCCCGGTGGCTGCTTGCACAAGGGAAAGTTGAGGGGGTGGGGGTAGCACTCGAGGGGGTTGTCCTTGAACTGGCATCGATTGCGTGAAATATTTGCAAAATATTAGACACTTGAAATCAATTAACCACGCGACATCTGTGATCCCCAAAGAGATTTTCTTGTTATCAGCCTCTCGATGCTAGCACCTGTTGCCTGTGCAAGCGTATCGCCAAAGATTTTACTCTTGACTGTCTCGAACCTTCGCTTAAAGATACAAACCCTAAGATTTTTTAGGTGAACTGATCTGTCGAGATGTGCCGAATACAGATACGCGGCGTTTTCGCTGCGTATCCGTAAGCGGCACGTCTCGAATGAGTCCAGCTTTTGTCAGTGATCAATGGGTTTCCCACTTACAGAAAAACCGAGTGATATATGAAAAAAAAAAACAATTAAAAAAAAAAAAGAGAGAACAGGAACACAAAATGAATGGAAAAAGAAACGTCAAACTTGCTGTCCCTCGCTCAGGACCCCCCGCCCCCCCCCCCCCCCCCCCCCCCCCCGAAAAAAAATAAAAATAAATAAAATAAAAAATACAAAACAATAAAATAAAACAAAACTTTGAAAAGCAGCAGAATTACCTAAAGTTTTCATATTATTCAGCGGCTCTTGCAAGATTGTCTTCACACAGCTCTAACATAACATGCAAGAGACTCGTACACGAAGCATAAGGATCGTCTGCTGTCTACAGTTTTTGACAGTACCAGGGTATGTAGACAGGACTACGCCTGTGCAAGTAGCGGAGGTAAGGACTACGTCCCGTACGACCCACTAAGCTGCAATTTATGCTTGGATCAAAGTGCAAGTCAATAATTATTGTTCATGTTAAGCTGCAAGTAGACTGGCGCACCTGTAGCTAGTTGCAGAGGTAAAAAATGTGTCCTCAAACTGTCATAATTTGACAAAATCGGCGAGATTTAAGTGTGCAAAATTTGATCGATCACGTCCGATACGTCGGGCCGGATTCTGCTGCTTAGCTGCGTCTACACTACACTAAATACATGTGTCAAGATTCCTGTGGGTTGTACAAATGACAATAAGTGGTTAGTTTAGGGAATTTTAGTGTCCTACAAACTGAAAAAGGTTATTTGGTGTTGGGACTACGCTGTGCAAAAGACGATCTCGGTTGTTCAGGATCGGCCTATGGTGTGAAGGATTTGGGACTACACTGCACACGACAGAAGCAGGAAACATATCTTGTTTGAAGTACTTGCAGTGCAACTATTTCCAAATGCCAAAACAAAAATTAACATTTGAAGTAAAGCAAATATGATATTTTTAGGCGAATAATGTGTATTATTTAAAATAAATTATATTTGCAAAACAACAGTCGGTAAAAACATAAAGATGTGACCAGCTGTTATGCAGAATTTTGTTTAATGGTGTATTGATGTAAGATGATTCAAAGCCTCAAACTATGGTGGGAATATATTGTATTTATGTCTGAATAAAAAAGTAGATTTGTAACACGTCTGACAGTTTCATAACATGATTGACAGTCATCTTGTCAGTCGTGTTGCGGTTTACATCTGGTTCAATACATCACAATAAAAATACAGAATATCTTGTTGTTTCACAGCTTGCAAGCTGTTCAGCTTAATATGCGTCGTCTTTGTCTGAAGCTTGGAACGTGACCATTAGAAAACACAGAATGAGCATACCCACAGCTCTTTCTGTCTTTGGTAACACCACTAACATCAGCTGTTAGTCGTATTACCATAGTTACTTACGTCTATAAAAACAAAGGTTTGTAAATCTAACTGTATTTCTTCGTCTTCTTTTTGTGGGAATATTCTGCCCGGATTGAAGTGGTCCACCATGCACTTGTTGGCTCATGTGCGATAGCAAAAGTAAGTCTATAAAATGGGCCAGTGGTCGTCTGTCCGTAGTTAACTTTAACGATGGATTTTCCATTCAATCCACAGACTTCAAACTTGGCCCAAGCCAGACCTTTCTAAACGTACCAATTTTAGTGACCTCTCTCCAAGGTCAGGGTCACAAGGGATCAGGAAATCTGTCAAAACTAGCAATATTTTGACAAAAGACCTTTTTTTTCTCAAATACTATTCCCAACCAGAAGCCCAAACTTAGTACAAAGATACCTGATGGTATCTATGCATACTAATTTGGATGAACCCCACCCGGGTCTGCCCTGGGGGACTTGGGTGGGGTTAGGTATTTTTTAGTTCCCAGGGTCACCCTGGTCAGCCCCACAGGGTGGGTTTTTCTCTCTATTCTGGGGCATGTGTTTCTGTCTACCCTTTGTCCATTCACCTGTATTTGCCTTTTTAAAACTCTCCCTACTGTCTGCACTGCCTGTAGCTCTTGATATTGGATGTGTGTTGCTAAATGGTCTTAGCTTTATTTATGCCCCATGTTGTAGGTTTATTTAATGTATTTGACCGGCTGGCGACATACATTCAATTTTCTGTTTAGTTTTTTTTCACAAGCAGTGCAGTCACGTCCTGAGAAAGCCTTGTTGCTGTCGGGACGTTAAGCAATGTACAATCAATCAATCTAATTTGGATGACCCATCAGAAAGGTCGGTAAAAGAGATCAAGAAATAGGTATGCCAATAGGTATGTGGATTCATATAAAAATGTTTCCAACAAATTTTGATTAATAGGAGTTAGTTACTGTATGGGTTAGTCAATGAACATCCATAAGTAACATAAGCCGTTGCATGCAGCTGACATGACTTGGGTGTAACGTGTGTTATGTTCGTTGTTCCCAAAAATGTTCGTGTTGATCAGCCTCATATAAAATAATCAACATTCTAGCCGGGGTATTTTAGCAAAGCCAAACACATTCTGTCATAACAGACACTTTTACCTTGCCTCTATCATGCTTCTTTTTCTGGCATATATCTTTATTACACCTTTTAATGGAATTTCAAATAGGTTATTGACAGTATTTTACTGCATATTAAAATCAGACAGCTACATAATGAAATAAGCGTAACAATTCAACGTAGGCTGGAAGGGGGGGGGGGGGGGGGAGCGATTTTTGCACAGTGTAGTACCGCGACCATTCCTGCACATCGTAGTCCCAACATCGGGTACCCTTTTCAGCTCGAAAAAGACTAAAATTCCCTAATTTAAACACAGAATACCACTTGTACAACCCGCAAGAATGTTGACAAGTGCATTTAGTGTAGGGTGGACGCTGTTTTGCAGCAGAATCTGTCCCAACGAATCGGACACGTTACCGATCAACTTTTGCACAACAAAAGGTCGCCGATTTCTTAAAATTACGACTATTTCCCGCCAGCTTTCGAAATTCTGCAAAGAGCTGCAGGTGTGCCAATCTATTTGCAGCTGGCAGATGTTTGAAATGAACAACAACGACTTACATTTTGTCAGATACATTGCAGCCTAGTGGGTCTTTGGGGACGTAGTCCCGCCTTCCACACCGTAGTCCTGTCTACATACCCTGAGTACTGTGGTGTTCAGTTAAAGCATCGGGATGAAATCTTTGACGTGTTTGAGACATGGTGTGCTGCGTAATGCCTACTTAGGTACGCGGCGGCATATGATGTAAATATTCGCTACGTGCCGTGTGACATAATCTTTTAAGACCCAGACTGTTAATATGACAGTCACAAATGTCCCTTTGATCCTCTTGAGGACAGAGTCCATCCATAACATCTCTTAAACCCTGAACTGCCAAGAAAATTGAGCACCATTCAACTGCAAGAGGTATAGATCTTCACGAACCCCCGTATTTGCGGGGGCTCATGAGAATCTATGCCTCTTGCTGACACCACTTTGAATACGTCTTCCTTGGACGGCGGGGCTTTTATTTGGCGTTGAATTAACGAAGGCTGCAGAAACAATGTGTATCTACTGGCACAGAAGGTTAAACCGACACAGCTCGAAAGCCCGTCCGATAAACCTATTTGCAGATATACCTGAAACCAACAAAAGGCATAGATCCTCATAAGCCCCCGCAAAGTGGGGGCTCTTGATGATCTATGCCTCTCGCAGTTGGGTTGTGTCAGTCGACTGTGCCCCGGCATCGGAATTAACTGAATAAGCCAACCAGTCAATCAACAATTTCCCTTTAACAACGTCGAAGGGATCAGGCTGTATGTTGTCCACAAGCCTTAACTTTAAAAAACTAGCACAGCATATGTGGAATTGTTTTCGTTGTGTCAGCGCATAGCAGGCGTGAAGCGTCACGGTGGATGATCATCAAGCCTATAATAACCGCAGGTTTTAAAAAAGAGAGAGAGAGAGACTGAGAGAAAAGAGCACATGCTTTTCCAGTATGATTGCGTTTTAAGTCCAGCAACAGCAGGCTGTCACTGTGACAGATGGATCGGCGAAAATTATGAAAGCTAAAAATAGACGGAGCATTCCCGATGCACCGTTGAATCATAAGGCCCAGCATTCGTGTGTTACGGAACCATGGTGTACTGACTAGATCTACTGCCCTACTCCCAAGCAATAGACGATTTTTTGGAAATCAGAAGTAGGTAAAAATTGCATGTGTTTCGAAGAAATAGAAATAAAGCGGATTAAAAGCCCGGACAAACACGCGATATCGCGTGTTAGTCCGGGCTTTAACCCATATCATACTGAGGCTAAAAGCTTCAAATTTGTACACTGCCATATAGTACTTGCAGATAAGGATATAGACCAATGGCTGTAGTTCAAGGGTGGTGCCAGAATAGCTTGGCGCCTAGAGGCGCCAAGCTATTCTGGCACTACCCTTGATCTATTTTAGTCAAACTTAATTCACACACTGGTGTATCATTTCCGAATAATAAGGGTTAAATCCGCTTTTTTCCCGTCGAAACACGTGCAGTTTTGACCTACTTCTGATTTCGGCAAACAATGTCTGTTGGTGAGTCTAGCGCTGGCAGAACTGTACACACGCATGTATATGGTCAGTCGTCCTTGTTGTTTATCTGGGGTTTTTTTCTTCCGTGGGCGGCCGGCGATTGGTTGCGATTGTAGGAAGGGGCAGGAGGCCTAACTGTCCAGCGCTGAGTATTGCCCCATGGTCACTGCCGCCGAGAAAAACTGAACACGATCCAAATGTCAGAGACGTAGATCCTCATGAGCCTCCCGCAACTGCGTGGGCTAACGGACCTATGGGTCTTGCTGGTGTTTTTGCCCGTGTTCCTAGGACGTCAAGGGCTGTTTGTCACACACACACACACACGCACACGCTAGCATACACACACACGCACAAACACTTGCACGCACCCACACGTACGCAAACACGCACACTCCATATGCACGCACACACACACACAGGCACGCTAGCATATAGGCCTACACGCACGCTAGCATACATACACACGCACAAACACTTGCACGCACGCACACGTACGCAAATACGCACGCATGCACACATACGCGCGCGCGCGCACACACACACACACACACACACAAAAACACACACGGCTCCCGTCGAAATTGGAAGCGCCCCTTTGTGGTATAAATACAGTTTTTTTAATTGACTTGACATTACGGATTTTCAGAACCACAAACGTTTAGTTTTGTTGTTCTTATCACAACACGTATAAATTGCACAGTGTCAACCAACACCAAAACTGGAGTTAGGCGATGTCACATTATTTTAATCATATATACAAACGGTTATTAAAAAAAAAAAAAGGTCCTTGTGCCGATGGCAAGTGGCCGGGCCGCCCAAACAATGTTGTACCCACTCCGCTTGGTTATAAGCTATGCATGTATTACAAGACTATTTGTTTTCAAGTAAAGTTATGAAAAATTGATGAAATAAAGTTAACATTAAAGTCATATACAAATGTGTGCTGATCTGTGATTTTGGACCTTACGGCTGTAGGCTGTAAAGTCCAAAATCACAGACCAGCACACATTTGTGAGAACTTTATTTTCATCAGTTTTCATAACTTTGTCTCTGGCTCTATCAGTCGTCCCACTGTGGCGACAGTACTCGGTGTGTGAACGGTGGGGGTGGAGTTTCGATCATGTGTTCGTCTTCTTCTGGAAGCCGTGAATGAGCCATATGCGCGAAATGGCTGGTGCAGCAGCCACAATAAAACAAAGAGCAGAGCAAAACCCACCCAGAAAGACGGGTGCAGTAGCTGGGTGAGGCCCGCTTTGTTTCGTGTCAAGGCGTGGGTATACAGCACCATGGCTAAAATGCCTGTGTCAGACAGAAATCGATCAATGAAACAATCAATCAGTAAATCAATCAATTAGTCAGTTAGTCAATCAGTCAGTGAGAAGCTTTCACGTGTGCCTTTGCAGAATCAGTCAACCAACCACCCAACCAACCAAACACCCAACCACTGAACCAACCCAACCAACCAACCAGTCAGTCAGTCAGACAAATCAATCAATCAATCAATCAATTAGAAGTTTCAACATGTGTGTTTGCAAACTCAGTGTTTTACCGACTGCATTCAAGAAATCAGCTTGAATCAATACATGTCGCTATTTATTTGACTTGTCACAACTACAGACCCCTAAAAGTTGTAGTGAGTGACAAGTCAAATGAATCATTTTGATTGTACTCCAGGAAATGCGATTCGAGTCACGGTGACAGGAACATAAGTCTATTACTATAATAGTAATAGACTTATGCAGGAATAAAAAAATAAAAAAAAAATTTCAGATTGTCGGACTGTCGCTACTCTACGCACAGAGTGGCAGCAGTCAGACAGTTTAGTTTGATGATTTTACCGCTGGCAGTCGCCGTAACAGACGATTTCCGGAAATCAGAAATAAGTCAAAATTGCACGTGCTTCGACGAAAACGGTGGATTAAAAGTCCGGACAAACACGCGATCGCGTGTTTGTCCGGGCTTTTAATCCACCGTTTACGTCGAAACACGTGCAAATTTTGACTCACTTCTGATTTCCGAACGTCTAAGTGGCTTAGCCTACCGCATAGAGTTGCAGAGTGCCGAAGCTGGCGCATAAACCATGTTTCCTCCATCTCCGTCCACGGTAAATATATGTCTAGCACTAGTTTGATCCTCATTGAGAGCTGTACGCGTTCCCTTCGTCCCCTTCTTCCTGTTCTAATGAAAGTCTCTTTGGTGGACTTTTGTCCAACAGTGACGATTACATTGTTTCAAAAGGCAGATGTCTCATGTCTCATGTTCGTGTAACTTTTCCTCCGTCTGACATGCGGAGTTATAAATAGACAGAACCTCCGTGAAGATCATGCATTTTGCTTTCGTCACGTTTGGAACAAAAAACTCTGACAAACCTAGAACTGAATGTGTAATTTGCACTGTTTTTTTCGTTTTACGTCATACGTCTTCATTTATTTGAGTGCGTGTCTTTGGGGGGGGGGGGGGAGGGGGGAAGGGGGCGGGGTGTGGAAAGGGGGAGAGAAGTCAGAGTTGAAATGTATGAAATCATGAAATGGATAGTTATTCGTCCATACGTTCGTCCTCCTTTCTGTCTGTCCGTCCATCTGTCTGTCCACCTGTATGTCCGACTGTCAGTCCGTCCCTGTTACTGACCATCCTTGGGCAACCCTAAAAAAAAAAAAAAGAAGGTAATTTTATATTGAAAAAAAAAAAGATATTGACAGACCCAGTCTTGTAAACATCAGATCAACTCGCATTTTTCACATTGTTGAAAGGGGAAAAAAACAGCGCAAAAATGGCTGTGATGATACGATGTTATTAGTTATTTACAGCTGTCTGGGCGTACAACGGTGTGTTGTTGTTATTAATAACTCCGCCGTTTTGAAGGAGAGCAACGTGATTGGTCATCTGACGTGAGGATGTAAAAAACAAAATTGTTTATAGCAAAATAAGTAAGGTGTGTTCTTTTAATGAAAAAGATTTTTAAAAGAATAAAAGTTAAAGAATAACAACCGAACAACGCGTGTAGATTGCACACCCCAATAATGATCCAACTTTTTCACTTACTGAAGCATTTTACTTCAATGGGAGTGAGGGGAGAGGGCGTGAACAGTGGGGATGGAGAGAGAGAGAGAGAGAGAGAGAGAGAGAGAGAGAGAGAGAGAGAGAGAGAGAGAGAGAGAGATGATGATGATGATGATGATGATGATGATGATGATGATGATGATGATGAATTTTTTATTCAGGATTACTGAAGTATTAGGCAACTCAATGCCGCCTGTCTAACAAGCTGTCCTGTAAATAAAACAAAACACAACAGGAAATCAAACACACCATAGAAAGAAAACAAATTCAAGGAAAAACATTAAGGAACACAATAGTTGAATCATTGTATAAGTAACTGCCACCGATGCAAAAGCAAGGGAAATAAATAGGTGCATAGCATTAATCATATCCTCGCGCTGGGACCATATGGCGTTGAGGCGCGTCCCCTGGGTGGTGGATAGGAGGCCCCTCGCGAGAGGGGTGCACCGAATGAAATAAGGTGCCGTGAACCAACATGGTCTAAGGGAAGGTGACCCCGACAGAAAACCCCTGGTCCTCCTAGTAAGGGGGTTGGGCGTGGGGTAGCTTCCCCACCCTTACTTACTTACGCCTGTCACCCCTACCCGGGTATAGGCCGTCGACGAGAGACCTCCAGCGACTCCTGTCCTGTGCTTCTCCTTCGATTCTACTCCAGGTGGTTCCCAGTCTCTTGATGTCTGCTTGGAGGTCTCGACGCCAGGAGTTTCTCGGCCTACCTCTTTTCCTCTTTCCCTGGGGGTTCCATGACAATGCCTGCCTAGTGATACTGGAAGCTGGCTTTCTCAGACTGTACATGGTCTTGACGTTCCATGTGCCCATGGTTGTATCCCTGGATAGAGAGAGGCGGCTCGGTCCTGTGGCTTCCGAAGACTTCCGGCTTTCACCACAGGACGTCATAAGTCTTCCGGTAGAAGAACATTCCTCCTCCAGGAAAGGAATTACTGTTAGTCTTTTCGTCGGCGTTTTTGTAGCTATTTCCTTTTTTGCAGGGTGGGGAAGCTACCCCTACGCCCAACCCCCTTACTAGGAGGACCAGGGGTTTTCTGTCGGGGTCACCTTCCCTTAGACCATGTTGGTTCACGGCACCTTATTTCTTTCGGTGCACCCCTCTCACGAGGGACCCCCTATCCACCACCCAGGGGACGCGCCTCAACGCCATATGGTCCCAGCGCGAGGAGCTTCCCCACCCTCAAATAAGGAAATAGCTACAAAAACGCCGACGAAAAGACAAACAGCAATTCCTTTCCTGGAGGAGGAAGGCTCTTCTACCAGAAGATGTATGACGTCCTGTGGTGAAAGCCGGAAGTATTCGGAAGCCACAGGACCGAGCCGCCTCTCTCTATCCAGGGACACAACCATGGGCATATGGAATGTCAAGACCATGTACCAGAGCGGCAAGGCCGCCGCAGATAGCAGCGGAAATGCAAAAGTACAACCTTTCCCTGCTAGGTATCAGTGAATCCAGATGGACGCAGTCTGGCCAGAAAAGGCTGTTAAGTGGGGAGATGATTCTGTATTCAGGTCATGAACCACATTCAACAGATTACAGATCTTCATAAACAGTTGCCTTATAAGAATTTTGAAAATCCACTGGCCAGAGAAGATCAGCAACGTCAGACTCTGGAAGAGAACAGAGCAGATAACAGCAGAGAATGAAATTGGGCGAAGAAGATGGGGATGGATTGGTCACAGTCTGAGAAAGCCAGCTTCCAGTATCACTAGGCAGGCATTGTCATGGAACCCCTAGGGAAAGAGGAAAAGAGGTAGGCCGAGAAACACCTGGCGTCGAGACCTCCAAACAGACATCAAGAGACTGGGAACCACCTGGAGTAAAATCGAAGGAGAAGCACAGGACAGGAGTCGCTGGAGGTCTCTCGTCGACGGCCTATACCCGGGGAAGGGCGACAGGCGTAACATCAACAACATTAATCATATACTCATCTAAGACAGTGTCCTAGAATCAGCAGTATCAGTAGCTTATAGCGACACCGACAATACAATAGACGTTCAGTTAGCAAGTCAGAGAGAGAGAGAGAGAGAGAGAGAGAGAGAGAGAGAGAGAGAGAGAGAGAGAGAGAGAGAGAGAGAGAGAGAGAGAGATCAATGAACAATGAACAATGAACCCTTATTTTCCAACGGTAGAAGTTATTGGTAACAGGACCAGTTTTCAAACTTGCCGTTGCTACATCTACTACATAAATGACATAGACATGTAAACATACACATACCACACACTGACGCATGTATGCACTCGCTCACGCACGCACGCCCGCACATACGCACGCACACGCACGCTCACACACACACACAAACACAAACTTGCACACGCACGCACTTAGACACACACGCACACATATACACACACGCTCTCGGACACGCACTCCAGACATACGTACGCGCATAACGCGTACGCACAAAAATATAAAATGAGTAAAAATGCAAAATAAAGCAATACACAGAAAATCATTAAGTACATTAGAATTCATACAGCAAAGGCAAATATGTATATATGTGCTCTCTCTCTCTCTCTCTCTCTCTCTCTCTCTCTCTCTCTCTCTCTCTCTCTCTCTCTCTCTCTCTCTCTCTCTCTTAATCCACCCCCTCCAGTCAGGTTTTCGCCCGAAGCATAGTTGTCATACAGCCTTATCGCGACTTACTGACACGTGGCTAAGTTCAATGAACAAAGGCGAATTCACAGGTGCTGTTTTCATAGACCTTCGGAAAGCTTTCGACATGGTAGATCATGAAATTCTCCTTTCCAAGCTCAGTATATATCTGGATGGTTCATTTTCAAGTAACTGTTTTCATACATCAGACGGCAGTTCTCAGGCATCTATTCATTCCTTTAAAACAACCTCGTTTTTCGCTTCCTATCTTACAGACAGACAGGAGCGCGTGATGGTCAATGGATCTTACTCTTCAAGTGGTTTAGTAACAAGAGGAGTGCCCCAGGGCTCTGGCCTGGGACCTCTTCTCTTTTGCATATTTATCAATGACCTGCCACTACATTTCACGAATGACAGAATTGAATGTGACTTGTTTGCCGATGACGCAACAATCCACACCCCCGATAAGTGTCTCGAGTCTTTAAATGATCATTTGCAACAGGGACTGAGTGAAATTTCCAAATGGTGTGAAAATAATGCAATGATCCTTAATCCCACCAAAACCGAATGTATGACGATAGCAACCCGTCAGAAGCATCAGCTCAAGCCACTTTCGCTTAGCCTGGAAATCCAAGACCACACCATTACACAAGTAACTGAACATCGCCTACTTGGAGTTATTGTTGATAACCAGATGAAATGGCAAACTCACATCAATGTTGTCTGTAAAACTGTGTCCAGAAATGTGTTTATGCTGTCTAAGCTAAAATATCTTATTGATGTCGACACTTGCAAACTATTTTGCAATGCCCATGTCAAATCCCACATCGATTATGCCTCCACGACATGGGACGGCAGTGGTGACACACATGAAGAGGCTTAACTCCTTGCATCGCAGGGCAGTGAAGCAGATCCTGCCTGATCCAGCTCTTTCTACTGACCAAAAATTTGAAAAACTAAAAATGCTTCCTCTTGACAAGCACCATCTCTTTAACAAAGGGGTAGTCATGTATAAAATCTGGAATGAAATCCACCCAGAATACTTGTGTAATCTCTTCACCAAGGTAGCTTCAGGCTATTCAACATCAAGGCGAAACTTCATCACACCACGCCCGAGGATAGATTTATTTAAAACCACCCTTGCTTTCTCGGGCGCCTCGTTTTGGAATAAACTGCCAGCGCACATAACACACACTGGTTCACTCCCCTCTTTCAAGGAAAGCCTCTTCATGTACCTGCTATCTAACAGCTCATTCACTGGTTAGGGTATCTCCATCGCCTAAAGCCTTGACATTAACCTCCGCGCGCACGTGCGTGTATATGGGTGTGTGTGCGCACGCGCGTGCTATGTGTGTGTGTGTGTGTGTGTGTGTGTGTGTGTGTGTGTGTGTGTGTGTGTGTGTGTGTGTGTGTGTGTGTGTGTGTGTGTGAGAGAGAGCATGCGGCGCGAGCGTGCGCGGCGCGTGTTTGATTTCAGTGAAAAAAGGAATTTTAAAGACTATTTTTTTTTTTTTTCCCGTTCACATTGTTAGTAATCATAATTGGTGCCCTCCATTTTGCCTTATCCATCTCTTTTTGAACGACTTGTTATATTATGTGCACTTTCATGTTAGTAGCTTTGTACTTTTGTATCTTAGTAGCTTTGTACCTTTAGCAGATTTGTATCTTTGTAGTTTAGCAACGGCAAGCGTGAAAAATGGCACATGTGCTAACTGCTTCTTCCGTTCAGAAATAAAGTTTCATTTCATTTAATAAATAAAAGAAATAAAGTTTCATTTCATTAGTCATTTCATTTCTCTCTCTCTCTCTCTCTCTCTCTCTCTCTCTCTCTCTCTCTCTCTCTCTCCTCTCTCTCTCTCTCTCCTCTCTCTCTCTCTCTCTCTCTCTCTCTCTCTCTCTCCGGCTCACACACACACACACACACACACAGCATGCACCACACACACACACACAGCATGCACGCACACACACACACACACACACACACACACACACACACACACACACACACACACACACACACACACACACAAACACACACACGTGAGCTTACTTACTTTACTTACGCCTGTCACCCCTACCCGGGTATAGGCCGTCGACGAGAGACCTCCAGCAACTCCTGTCCTGTGCTTCTCCTTCGATTCTACTCCAGGTGGTTCCCAGTCTCTTGATGTCTGCTTGGAGGTCTCGACGCCAGGAGTTTCTCGGCCTACCTCTTTTCCTCTTTCCCTGGGGGTTCCATGACAATGCCTGCCTAGTGATACTGGAAGCTGGCTTTCTCAGACTGTGACCGATCCATCCCCATCTTCTTCGCCCAATTTCATTCTCTGCTGTTATCTGCTCTGTTCTCTCCCAGAGTCTGACGTTGCTGATCTTCTCTGGCCAGTGGATTTTCAAAATTCTTCTAAGGCAACTGTTCATGAAGGTCTGTACTCTGTTGACTGTGGTTTTTGTCAATCTCCATGTCTCTGCTCCATATAGGAGAACTGCTTTTACATTGGAGTTGAAAATCCGGATTTTGGTGTGTTGTGACAGCTCTCTGGAACTCCACACTTTTTTCAACTGGAGAAAGGCTGCTCTGGCTTTACCGATTCGTGCTCTGACATCTGCATCAGTGCCGCCTTTTTTGTCTATGATGCTCCCGAGATAGGTGAAGGACTCCACCTCCTCCAACGGGGTGCCAGCAAGCAAGACTGGTTCTTCCCTGGTTGCGTTCAGCCTCATTGTCTTTGTTTTCTGTTTGTGAATGGTGAGGCCCACTTGGGACGAGATGTCAGCAAGCCTCGTGGTCTTGTCCTGCATTTGTTGATGAGTGTGGGACAGTAATGCCAAGTCGTCTGCAAAATCGAGGTCGTCAAGCTGTGTCCACAGTGTCCACTGTATTCCACTTCGTCTGTGCTCTGTGGTCATCTTCATGACCCAGTCTATGGCCAGTAGGAAGAGGAACGGAGACAGCAGACACCCCTGCCTGACACCAGTTCTGACCTGGAGCTCTCTGGTGAACTGCCCTTCGTGGATCACGCGACATGTCATGCCATCATAGCTGCTCTTGATCAGGCGGACGAGCTTTGTGGGTACACCGTAGTGTCGTAGGAGTTTCCACAGAGTCTCTCGGTCCATGCTGTCAAATGCTTTCTCATAATCCACAAAGTTGACGTACAGCGGGGAGCTCCACTCCAGAGACTGTTCCACGATGATGCGGAGAGTGGCGATCTGGTCTGTACATGATCGGTTCTTCCTGAATCCTGCTTGCTGGTCTCTCAGCTGGGGGTCAACGGAGCTCTTCATTCTCTCTAGGATGATCCTGTTGAAGACCTTTCCTGGTACTGACAGCAAGGTGATTCCTCTGTAGTTGGAACACTTGCTGAGGTCGCCTTTCTTGGGAAGCTTGATTAGGTACCCCTCCTTCCAGTCAGCTGGCATCACCTCCTCTTCCCAGATCTTTCCAAACAGTGGGTACAGCATCTCAACTGTTGTCTCTAGGTCTGCTTTCAGAGACTCCGCTGGGATGCCATCTGGCCCTGCTGCTTTGCCATTCTTCAAAAATGCCACTGCTTTTCTGATCTCTTCCCGGCTGGGTCTGTCACAGCTGATGAGTAGGTCGGTCTCTGCCGGCTGGATGTCGGGGGGGTTGGGTGGGCTAGGTCTGTTCAGTAACTCTTCAAAATACTCGGCCCATCTGTCGAGTTGGTCTGCTCTGTCTGCAATAGGCTTGCCTTCTTTGTCTTTTACTGGTCTTTCTGTATGGCCATACTTACCCGACAATCTTCTGGTAATGTCGTAGAGCTGTTTCATGTTGCCGCTGCCTGCTGCCTTTTCTGCCTCTGCTGCCAGGCTGTCTGTGTAGGCCCTCTTGTCTGCCCTGATACTCCTCTTCACCTCACGGTTGGCTTCCGAGTATTCCCCCTGTGCCCTTACTTTGGCTGCTCTCGTGCGACTGTTGTTGACCGCTGCTTTCTTCTGCTTCCTCGCTTCTATCTTCTTCAAGGTCTGTGCCGACAGCCAGTCCTTGTGGTGGTGTTTCCTGAACCCTACAGTGTCTTTGCAGGTTGAGTTCAGCGCCTCTCTAACTGCCTTCCACTGCTGCTCTGTGGTGACCGCCTCCTCTTCATTTACTAGCTCCTGTAGCGCTTGAAACCGGTTGGACAGCACCAGTTTGAACTCTTCTCTAAGTCCAGTTTCTCTCAGGAGGCCTACATTATAGCGCTGTCTTCTTGTTGTCTCTGTGCGGCTTTTCTTTAGCTTGAGCTTCATTCTTAAGGTAAGCAGATGGTGGTCTGAGGCGACATCTGCTCCCCTCCTCACTCGAACATCTTGAAGGGATCTTCTAAATTTCTTGCTAATGCAGATATGGTCTATTTGGTTCTCTGTTGTATGGTCAGGTGAGACCCAAGTTGCTTTGTGTATTCTTCTGTGTGGGAAGATGCTGCCTCCAATGACAAGTCGGTTTAGAGCACAAAAGTCTACAAACCTCTCCCCGTTCTCACTCATCTCCGAGCCTAGTCCCTGTCTCCCCATCACCTCTTCGTATCCGGTGTTGTCCTCCCCTATTTTGGCATTAAAATCGCCCATGACGATGGTGATGTCTCGCTCCGCACATTTGTCCACGGCACTCTGGAGTCGGTCGTAGAACTCTTGTTTCTCTTCCTCGTCACTGTCATTGGTGGGCGCATAACACTGGATGACGTTCAGCTTGAGCTTTTTCTTGGTTCTAAAGGCTGCTGTTATAATTCTTGGCCCAAGAGGTTCCCAGCCCATCAGCGCTCTCTGTGCCACTGGTGACAGCATGAGTGCTACTCCTTCTGTATGGGGGGCATTCTCCTCTTCATGACCTGAATACAGAACCATCTCCCCACTTAACAGCCTTTTCTGGCCAGACTGCGTCCATCTGGCTTCACTGATGCCTAGCAGGGAAAGGTTGTACTTTTGCATTTCCGCTGCTATCTGGGCGGCCTTGCCGCTCTGGTACATGGTCTTGACGTTCCATGTGCCCATGGTTGTATCCCTGGATAGAGAGAGGCGGCTCGGTCCTGTGGCTTCCGAAGACTTCCGGCTTTCACCACAGGACGTCATAAGTCTTCTAGTAGAAGAACCTTCCTCCTCCAGGAAAGGAATTACTGTTAGTCTTTTCGTCGGCGTTTTTGTAGCTATTTCCTTTTTTGCAGGGTGGGGAAGCTACCCCCACGCCCAACCCCCTTACTAGGAGGACCAGGGGTTTTCTGTCGGGGTCACCTTCCCTTAGACCATGTTGGTTCACGGCACCTTATTTCATTCGGTGCACCCCTCTCACGAGGGACCCCCTATCCACCACCCAGGGGACGCGCCTCAACGCCGTATGGTCCCAGCGCGAGGACACACGTGAGCGCGCGCCCAAAAATATCGCGTACACACATATGAAGGCAAAAACATTATACATAGTACATGCAGAGAGAGAGAGAGAGAGAGAGAGAGAGAGAGAGAGAGAGAGAGAGAGAGAGAGAGAGAGAGAGAGAGAGAGAGAGAGAGAGAGAGAGAGAGAATGACAATGATAATGACAATGAATCTTTATTTTCCAAGGATAAAAAGATTTAGGTCTGAAGACCTTTCTTCCATCTTGTCCTTGCTAAACTACTGACTTACACAAACACTCACGGGGCCGCACGCACTGACACACCATAAGCGCCCAACAAGGCAAGTCATACAGGCTGCCCCCCCCCCCCCCCCTCGATCAGCTGCCGCTCGAAAGCGACAGCAGGGATAATAATAATAATAAGCGCATTAAATAGGCGCTTTATCCCAATTGAAAATCGGCTCAAAGCGCCGCCGCGAACTGAACCCAACAAGCACGCTCACGTGAATCACGCGCATTCACTCACACACTGAACGTAAACACAGAACTTTCACGTGGTGCTAAGGGCAAGCTCAAGCGAGCTACTGTAGTTTTTGGAAATTCAAAATCGTTTGTATTTGAAATTTGATTAAGTGGACTGAAACTGATACCAAAGTGGAGGGGGAGGAAGAGCCGGAGTAACCGGAGAAAGAACCCCCGACGGTCCGCCCGAATTAACGGTGACACTTACTAGAGGAGAAAAATCCGACGCCGGAACCCGTAATCGAACCTCGCACCTTTAGCATTGGTGGCAGGCGTCTTAACCACTGCACCACGGACCGCCCCAACCAGTGTGTAGGCGATCATATACAAAAACATCAAAAAAACACACTTAATACACGTAGTGAGATATACACTACCATCTAACAAATGTACCATAAGATCACAAAAAACCCAGCAACAATCAGATAGACAAATTCAAAATACCACGTCATTATAAGACAAAGGCAGTTTACGCTTTCATTTCTAGCAAATGCTGATTAAGCCGTGTCTTGAAAGCATTTATGGTCGTGATAGATTTTATTTCTTTTGGAAGTAAATTCCATTCTTTGGCTGCTGAATATGACAAGGACGATTTAAACATGTCAAGGAGGGCCCTAGGCACTACCAGGTCGTTCCTCAGTGTCGGGTACGGAGTGTGGGGAGCCTTAAAGAGAGCAGCGAGATATCCAGGTGATTTTGAAAGAGTGATCTTACGCATAAATACACATTCATTGAATAAAAAGTGCTTACGAAGGGCAACATATTTAATTTTGTTAGTTTATCGTCGGTAGTCAAAGGGGTGTGGGATCTTTTAGGATAAGCTTTGCCGCACGTCTATTAAGTGAATTTATTCTTTTTAAAGAAATATCGCTGCATCCATCCCATACTGTCGATGCGTAATCTAGATGGGATTTTATGTGTGCATTATAAAACAACTGCCTGGTTGAAAAGTCGGTGAACTGAACTAGTCTAGATAACAGATATAATTTTTTTTTTTACAAAACCTTACAAATAGAATTAGTATGCGAGTGCCAACTGAGCTGGTCGTCTACAGTGACACCAAGAAAACGATGTTCTCTAACTTGCGCTATTGGTTGCTGTTCAAGAGAAAGTTTGAGTGGCGGCGGGCTCAGCTGATGCTTTTGCCTTGTTGTCACACGCATACATTCCGTCTTTGATGGATTTGTAATCATGGAATTACTCTGGCACCAATCAAAGACTTCATTTATTGTTTGCTGGAGTGAACTAGTGATTGTGGGCACTTCTGGCGCAGACACATCCAAAGTTGCATCATCTGCAAATAAGCTACAGGTAACGTAAGGTTGTGAGATATATAAAGGTAAGTCATTTATGTAAAGTGTAAACAATAAATGCCCGAGAATAGATCCCTGGGGCACGCCATGCATAATCAGCCCCTCAGAGGACGATTCGCCATTTACGCTGACATACTGTCGTCGGCCTTCAAGGTAGGATTTAAAAAAGGATACAGCTCGGTCACTTACGCGGTAGACTGAGAGTTTTTTGGTAAGGAAGGTATGGTTAATTAAGTCGAAGGCTTTGGTAAAGTCTAAAAAGATTACTCCAGTCAACAGTGCTTTGTTTATTGATGTGAGCCAACGATATTATATATAATGTTTTGTATAAATCACTTTATCAGCCAGCCTCTGCCCTAATGAAATGGATCTGTAAAGCTGAGATTCAGTCGCGTCTTTTTGTCCCGTCGCACGTGTTTTTAAAATTGCCCAGCTAGGGCCCTGAGCTCACAAACTGAGTTTGCGGGGTTTAAACTCTTGTCAACCGGCAGGCACACAGCAGCTTTGAGGGTCCAGCCTAGTGCCGACACACCATGGAGAGTGTGTGAGATACACTGACGTCACAAGGTAACGCTTATCTGGCAGCTTTACTTGGGCGTACACAGGAACTAATCCTGTAGCATACGATACTGACAAATAACAGCCAAAAAAAATTGAGAGCCACACTGCCTGCATCTGTATTTTCTAACAACAGTTGTCACAGCCCTATTCCACAGGTGCACATGGAGTGTGGCTGTCATGTATCATCCTATCATTCATCAATATCATCTGCTGCAGAATAAGTTTGTGTGTAGATCTACATAAAGCTGATAGGGGTTAACTTGTGACTGCGTGCTTTTATATAGGCCTAGAGCTGACCGAGTTCAAACTCTGCCAAGTCAGTCCGCGGTTTGATGGACTTAGTGGCAATGGACTTAGCTGGGTCCAAAGACCTTTTTGGCACAAAGTAAACAAACATTTACTATGGAAGACTTTCTAAAACATCTTTCATGATTGTATTATGACAATAGCTTTTCCACTTTGTGATGTCCAATTAATCAATGGCGCACACTGTGCACACTTGCAATTTAATTATTATGTCAAAATCGGACATGTAAGCAGGTCTGTTTACTCCGTCAACTTATCACGATAAAAAGGGAAAAATCAGGTATAGAAATGACGTCATCGCTGATATTGGAGTTAAGACGGGTTTCAGTGAAACCAAACAAGTGGAAAGGGTTGGGTTGACTTAAAAGAACACACACATCGGGAGTCTTGTTACATAGATGATAGATATTGAGATGACCTATATGAATATTAGAGGAGTCTGACATGTTGAAAAGACGAATACTGTGACTGAACAAAACAGTTCAGAAACAGGTAATACACACTGAGCTGCACAGACGGCAATAAACCTAACAAGGATCATAAGGACTGACAGTAACGCCAAATGTTTGTCACAATGAAGCAGTGTCATGTAATTTAAAAACAATGACAAGAAAATCGAGTTGAAACTGGGTCAGTGTCACATGCAGTTTTGCAGTCTAACACCTGAAAGTCAAAAGAGAGATAGAATTACAATTAACCTTTACAACGGTAGATATTTGGTTACAAGACCAATTTTAATTCGACTATAACTAAACTACAGACTACTAATGCACGCGGTTATGAGCAATACGATAGACTTTAGTATTACAGTACGCACACACACGCACGCTCTCTCGCGCGCACGCGTGCACTCACTCGCATACGTACTCAAGTAGGCACATACATTTTTACTTACTTACTCACCCCGGCGCTCGCATGAGAGTGAGACAGACAGAGACAGACAGACAGAGATAGACGGAGACTGGACTGAGCAGAGAGAGAGAGAGAGAGAGAGAGAGAGAGAGAGAGAGAGAGAGAGAGAGAGAGAGAGAGAGAGAGAGAGAGAGAGAGAGAGAGAGAGAGAGAGAGAGAGAGAGAGAGAGAGAGAGAGAGAGACTGACAGAGAGAGAGAGAGAGAGAGAGAGAGAGAGAGAGAGAGAGAGAGAAAGAGATGATGATGATGATGATGATGATGATGATGATGATGATGATGATGATGATGATGTGATGATGAAACTTTATTTATCAACGGTAAAATGTTTTGACAGAAGTTTTACAAACTTGCCGTTGCTAACATCTACAACATGAAATAGGTTAAAGATAATAATAATAAAGACATTATATTTACACACATTATTTCATGCACCAATAAAAGAAAATTAAAAAGAAAGAAACAAAATAATAATAAAATTAAAAAAAAATTATATACACAAAATAATAGTAACACTCAACATTCATCTTATACCACACACACACACACACACACACACACACACACACACACACACACACACACACACACACACACACACACACACACACACACACACACACACACCATACATAAATGCATGTGGTACATGAAAGTATTAACCATCAGGGTTTGTTTAAATAAATGCCCAGTGATGTTATGCTCGGCTCATCAGGTAATCGAAAAGTTTCGTTTAAATGTGCAGGAATAGTGTTCCATACAAACGGTCCAGAAAATGATAAACTAGTTTTAAAGAGATCAATTCTAGGCAGAGGTAGGGGTAAAGTATTGTTCCTTGAGGTCCGTTCGCGTTCTTGCTGTGGCATAAATTTGGTGGTTAGATACTGCGGTGTCATGTTATTTAATATCTTGTGCATGAGGATGCATTTGTTGAAACTAAGTTGTTGACGCAGGCCGAGAATGTTTAGATGTTTAAATTTGTCTATGGTAGGAATGGGCCGCGTATCTATCATTTTGACAGCTCTTTTATATATAGAGTTTAACCTGTTCATGTGAACATCACTACAACCGTCCCACACTGTGGAGACACAATCAACGTGAGACTTGATATGGGCATGAAAAAAACAGTTTACGAGTATGTGTATCCGTTACTTGTCTAAGCTGGGACAACAGGAAAGTGTTTTAGCAATGGTTTTACAGACTGTATTTATATGCGTCTCCCAACATAGTTGTTCGTCAACGTGTATTCCCAAAATTTACACTCTGTGACTTGTACACGCACTTACACAACATACACACACGCGCGTAATATAATGATAAGAACTAATTGGGGGGGGGGGGAGAGAGAGAGAGAGAGAGAGAGAGAGAGAGAGAGAGAGAGAGAGAGAGAGAGAGAGAGAGAGAGAGAGAGAGAGAGAGAGAGAGAGAGAGAGAGAGAGAGAGAGAGAGAGAGAGAGAGAGAGAGAGAGAGAGAGAGAAACACTTCGCGGCTTGCGATCTCATACTCCGATCGACTCGCGTATAAATTTATGATTTTTTTTTTTAAAGTTCGCCTATGGAGTGGAGTGTATACACACTGGCTGGGGAGGAAAACATGTGACCACAGCCACGTATTGTTAAAGCCCCTCACCCAGACGCTTGCATCTTCAAGAAGCATAGATTCTCATCAGCCTCTGCGGGGACTCGTGAGAATTTACGCCTCTTTCTCAGGAACAGGCCTCACCCCATTTACATCTTTAGATCGTGGCAGATATCAGGGAGAGGATTTTAGTCTATTACTGTTGTTGACAGACTTGCATCGATTGAAGAAAACTACTCCAAACCCCAAGCAAATCCGCGCAATCGTATTTGGGGCCCAGTTGCACGACGAGCGTGCAGGTGCGTGTCTTAGGTACAATGGTAAGTCTAAGTCCTTTACTGTCCGTGGACGTAGATTCAGTGCGGTTTTTAAATAATTGCCAATTCAGCGTCAAAGATGCAAACCCGTCAAAGTAGCGTGGTTTCAGCAAGAGGCATAGATCCTCATGAGCCCCCGCAATTGCGGGGGCTCATGAGGATCTATGCCTCTTGTGGTTGGGCTGTGTTCAGTTTTTCTTTCTTTTGGGAGGTGAAGTGGATAGGAAAGTCTGGCAAAGTAAAATTTGAGCTGAGATTTTGTGTCACCACCTCTCCCAATCCCCCTGTGTTGCCTTTATGTCTGAAATAGCTTATTTTGTGAGAAAGAAAATTCTACATGGACCACACATTATATGTGAAATGTCAGGTTTGCCTTGTATATCCATGGTCTTGCTTGCAACCTCATAAGTGACACTTGGGCCCCAAATTCATATTTTGATGCAGTTGCCTCCTTCTTTTTTTTTTTTTTTTTTTTCTGACAAAACTGGAACTTTTAGCTCAAGAAGAAATGCTCATAACAGGCTTGTGAAGAAAGCCTCAGAACACATATTCTGACCACATTACTTTTTCATTTTTCTCAGAACCATTAATTTGTTCGTTTGGGGGGGGGGGGGGGGGTTTGCACGCAAACACCATTGTTATGTGTTGCCGGTAAGCACATCCGGCAATGTGTGAGGTATGCTTTGCTGGCATAAAAGAAGACACCAGGAGAGGTTTAACATGTGGCGGTGAATTTATACTTTACAGAGCTCAACATCGTGGAGGTGTATGAAATAATTTTCCATGGCAATTCAAAGTCAGTACCTGATGAGCGTTACACTTATTTCCTTTCTTTTCTCAATCAATTTAGGCGCGTCCTTTTAAAGTATGCTGATACAAATGGTTTGACTGATTTAACACTTTCAGCCCCAAGGTCCCATTTCTCAAAATTTGGAGGTGTTGCCTAACGACTATGTACCAGTTGCAGGAGATGGCTTGACCATGATAATTTAAGGGTAGTGCCAGATTAGCTTGGCGCCTGAAGGCGCCAAGCTAATCTGGCACTACCCTTGAATTATCATGATCAAGCCATCTCCTGCTGTAGGGATCCGGGGATAAAAGGGTTTTTTAAAAATCAGTCAAACAGCCCACCAACCCAAGGCAAACCAAACCTAGTCAAACGGCACACAGATAGGCCTAGGGAAGCGCAAGTATGCTGGCAAACACCTGGAGTTAAAGTCGTGCAACTTGGCCTAGTTTTCTTGCCGTCTTCTCCAGACGTCTCGAGCGCGGCTCTCGACACGCGCAACAGGTTGTAGCAGTCGATCTGCGCGTGTGCCGAGGGTTCCTTGCGGGCTCCGGACCAACGCCTGATGACAAAACTAATCGATAATCAAATCTTAAATCTTAAAACACCCCAGGACTGACTCAGTCTGTGAAATGCAGATGGACACTGCAGTTTAAGAAACTCCGGATGTCATTCTTCTCGAATGAGTTAACTTGCGAGGACTTCTTCTTAGTAGGAGAGGCATGGTGAAAGTTCCGCGTGACTCCATGTACCTGACTATAGTAATGAGTTTATTTTTAATTATTTTTCTGCAAGAGGCATACATCTTTAGGAGCCCCTGCGATCTGCATAGACTGATGAGGACCTATGCCTCTTGCAGAGGATCAGGAGTTCCGCTTTCAGTGTCTTACACTCAAGGTGTTCCGTGCAGTACACTAGGGTCTTCACATTTTCATGTCTTTCTGCATGAGGCGCGGATTTTTCATGAGCCCTACATGCTGCAAGAACTCATGAGGATTTATGCCTCTTAATATTTATTGAAAATAAAAAAGGTTGCAAGGAGCGTAGATTGTCATGAGCCCCTGCGATATCGCAGAGGCTCATGACGATCTACGCCCCTAGCAGATTGGGCTGGATTTAAAGGCTGAAATCTGTGCGGCCACTGTGCGCACCTGACGCGCACGCGGACAAGCTGGTGACAAGGCGGCGAAAAGAAAGTAATGAAGCAAGAGACGAGGTGCAAGTATCGAAAAGGGACCTACTGACGCTTACGGGGTAGTGTTTCGTTGGGCGGTTTCATACGATATTACCACTAGGGTTATATTTGGCACTCGAGATGGGGGGAGGGGGAGGAGTAGGAAAGGTGTGGGGGGGGGGGGGGGGCGGCCATGTGTTTCAGGTTCTGGATGTAAACAATTCTGGATGTAAACAATACCCCCTCCCCCTCGGGGGATGGGGGGGTGGGGTGGGGGGGGGGGGTGGGGTTGTTTACATATAGAATCTGAAAGACATTGGTTTTCCATCCAGTTTCATGTGAGAATATGGGGAATGGGGGTGGGAGGAGGGGGTGGGGGGACGGGAATGCCACATTCAGTGCTTCAAGTGTGGCTTCACTTTGTCACATGCTGCACAAATAATGACAATTTCTGTCAATGAGAAGTAGATTATGAAAAGATGCGTCTTTTGATGCAAAAAGTGGATTATAAGCATGGACAAACATTTGATCTGACATATTTGTCCGGGCAGTTAATCTACTTTTTTGTCAAAACAAATTTGACCTCTTCTGATTTCTAAACAACGTCTATTCAGATATTAACCATGACGATCTCATAGTGTTGACACACCACTCCCCAGCCCCCTCCACCCATTCCAAGATCCTTGTTTATCCTATTTATGTGTCTCACACGCACGGAAGATGCAACTGTGGTTTCACCGTGCAAAGGAACATGCTGCCCAGTCTAGAACCTTCTTCCTCTTCTTCTTCATTGTGTTTCCCGACCAGCTTTAACATTTTGACGACTTTTTGTTGGGACACAATACGCATGTAGTTGGTCTGTTTTCCAACCCATCGGCACTTATGGGCAGTGGGCTTTCGAACAGTGGAGATGGGATTTTTAGCGTGCGCACTTGATGATTAACTCATTCAGCCCCGACACACCACAAAAAGACATGGATCGAGCATGATATAAGGGTGTTGCCAGAACAGCTTGGCGCCCATAGGCGCCAAGCTATTCTGGCACTACCCTTGAACTGTCACGCTCGATCTCGATCACCCCCCCCCCCCCCCACCCACCACACTTTGGTACCGGTTTCACGCCACTTTACAAATTTCAAATACAATCGATCAAAAATCTCTGTAACTTCAGTAGCTGAACTGGCCCTTCGTCTGTCTTGTCTTAAATGGCGTAAATCCGTGTCTGTTACGTGAGTGTGCGTGTTGGGTTTCAGTTCGCGGCGCTTTGAGTCGATTTGCCCCAAAAATGAGAAAAAGCGCCTATATAATAACGGTAGTTTTATTATTTAGTTAGTTTTATCTGTCTCTAAAATTGACTGAATACAGTCCTTCAGACGGAGGGAAACTTCTAAATTTGGGGATGTCGGTCCCAGGGTAGAATGTGTTAAATGCCGGTGTGCTGTGCACATGAAGGCGGACAGGGACTGTAATCTGAGTCTGTGATACACTGATTTTGACTCCAAAGAATGAGAGGGGAAAACTAATCTGGCCCATCGGGGGATAGAGCCCAGGGGTCAGTTGCATGAGTGAGCTTAGTCCTGCATTAGCCACTAAGCAAGGTGCTCCGCTATAGCGGAGCACCTTGCTTAGTGGCTAGCGCAGGACTAAGCTCATTCATGCAACTGGCCTCAGAACGTCCACATAGCTAAGCAGGCAGTGCTACCGCTACCGCTGATCCCCATCCACATCACCTTTGACAAGAGGGTAGATCTATTTTGTTGTTGTTGTTGTAAAAATCAAGATTTTCAATATTTTTCGATGATTTTAAAATCTCGCTTTTCACAAATATGGATTTACTTATGTCTGGTACATTCGCAGGGCAGAAATCGAGTGTCTCACTTTCTAGAATCATACAATCTCGCGCCTGCAGTGCCGGTAGGTCCCTCTGCAAGGTGTGTGCTGTATGCCGACTGCAGGGTTTCAAAAAAAGGATTAGCGAGTAATTTATTGCAAAAGGTGATTTTTTTTTTCTCTCAAGCGCTCCAGCGGTGACGCACCTATTTCAAATGAAGCCGATTTTCATATTCACAGCAGCGAGCCTTTTTGCGCGGACAGCTTGTTTCTCAAAAAGAATAGCGGCTCTTCAATTCATTCTCGCACAACGAACAGTTCCCATCTTAACCCTTTCAATGTGAACGCGATCCAACTGCAAGATACATAGATCCTCGTGAGTCATCGCATTCGCGGGGTCTTATGAGGATCTATGTCTCTTGCTGAGACCAATTTGTATCCATGTAAATTGTTCCTTGGAAGGTCGTGGCTTTTGATAGTAGAGTCGACGAAGATGTCAGAAACAAATATGAGCCCAGTGGCAGAGAAGGGGTTAAAATAAATCGTCTCTGCTAGCCAACGGTCGCAAGGCGCGGGAGATGACTCGACAATGATAGCTCAAGGGCAGTGCCTGCTTTGCTTATCGTCTGAACGAAGCAACGTTTCTTTAGCCGATATCAAGCTTAATCTCAAACTCAACTCCAGACAGATGATTTGAAAAAATAATGAGTGCGAGGCCATACCATTAAGTACGCCGGGTCAAAGCGAATCAGGCACCACTTTGAGCTACATCGTATGTCACCCTTGACTACCACACTGGTTATCTACCCTCGATCCGAGAGGAGGTACCCTTTGTGTGGATTGACCCCTTCCTTCATCTCCGGTCGGGGCTGACATAGAACCATTAAACTAACCTCTTAACTGTCGGGGGCAAGGTGAACGCTATACTCAGCTGCAAGCGACATAAATCCTCATGAGCCCTCGCGAACCCGGCGGCTCATGAGAATTTATGACTCTTGTCAGTTCTATGTGTTTGTTGCCTATTTTTCGTCGCATTTACATCACACTCTACGCAAATTTCGGTCAGTTGTCCAGTCACTTTACTGAGACGCGAAATTCGAGGGGTTAATAACGAACTCAAGGGCCCCTCAGACGCACGAGGATTCATGAGGATCTACTCAGTCCTCTGTGTTCCACCGACATCGTTGGCTTTTTAGTTGTTCAGTTTCAAGATGGTGCAGTGCAGCTCATTCCACGAACAGCTGGCGTAAAGTGATTGACGATAGCATACAAACTCTCTGAATTCCAGTTTGTATTGTGATGGCGTCAGGTACTGACGTCATCCCTTTGGAAACGAGCGCTAATGTCAATAAAGATATTATTGTCCACCAATAAGACTCCACGTAGCATTTAACTTGAACTATCATGGTCGAGCCACATCTTGCTATGGTGTGTCGCGGGCAGAATTAGTTAACTCTTAAACTCCCAGAACTAAATGATTTCCATGCTGTAAAATGGCAGTCATTTAGTTCTGGGAGTTTTCAGAGTTATGAAGCCTGGTGCGCAAACGTCTCGTTAATTCTTTACATAGTATTTTTCGGAGAGATAATTTTTGTTGTATTACTGTTTATGTACAGAATGTATCAGTGTACTCAAGTATGTATTAGTGTATTGCTTGTACGTGTATTTGAAATGAATACACTTTTTTATGTTGGGAGGTGTAAATACATTTTTCATAACAAATTTATAGCTTTTAAGTTTTATGACACGCAGAAAAATCATATATTCAACTAAATGCTGCCGGATAGACTTGCACAATTGAGATTTTATTTAAAAAAAAATGAAAAGGAACTACAACACAAACGAATGAATGAATGAGATGGCATGCGTGTCTATGTTTTAACGAATCCATTCGAGATGATTGATCTGTGTGGATGTAGAAAACTGTATAGATCTCCACAGCTGGCTGCACGTTACAAATATCGATCAGTCGGTGCATTTCATGTGCGACCATGTGTGACAATACCCCCACCCCCATCCCCACCCAACCACCACCCCATTTGTTTTCTCAGCGCACTTTGCATTCACTCATTCCGGCAACAGTAAACAAATGAATCTTTCAGCAGGAGGCACTGAGCCTCACGAGCCCCTCGACAGCTTGAAGGTCTCAGGAGAACCTATGCCTCTTACAACGGCTTAACCCCTTCACTACCGAGAAAAAGTGAACGCGATCTAACTGCAAGAGACATAGATCCTCATGTGCCCCCGCGACTGCGGGGGCACATGAGGATCTATGCCTCTTGATGAGACCGCTTTGTGTCCATGTTCTTTGGACAGTTGACACAGGTTTGAGAAATAAAATGTACCAGGGAAGGAGTTAATTTTATCTGTGTTTCCGAGCCGCGTACCCGAATGCAACACCTCTCAAATGTAAAAATTAACTTTTGAGAACTAACCCCCTCCACCCCCCCCCCCCCCACGCGAACTAACAAACTAGTCATATATTACTTGGAATTAATAGGGTAATAGGGTACAGCTGAATTATAAAATAAAAAAATTCATATTTTTGCATTATATACATATATCACAAGATACAAAAAAAAACAAAAAACAAACTACAATGCACAATACAGCAGACTACGATACAGCACAAAATACACTACAATATAGTACACTGCAAAACAATATAAAACATAGTAGTACAAAACAATACAAAAGTACAATACAACAACAACAACAACAACAAATTACCCTACACGCGTAAATTCCCCCCCCCCCCCTCCCCCCCCCCCCCTCCCCCACACACACACACACCCACACACTGACGTAAACACCGACGCACTGCCATGCTAAACCACAACATTGGGGGAAAAAAGGAGAAGATTGCCATACTATGAGAACTAACAAACTAGTCATATATTACTTGGAATTAATAGGGTAATAGGGTACAGGACAAGGACAGTCTGATATAAAACCTACGACCCGAGGACCTCGATGCCACCGTCCCAGCTTGCTAGGCCACGGCAGACGAACCAAGGGTTTAAAGGGCAGTACTGCGCACACTGCACTCCACCAAAACGCTCCACCGCGCAGGCTTTAGGAAACGTCCACGGACCATGACACCGACCATTCCAAGTCCTGTAGCGACGGGCGAGGGGCGAAAAGGCAGGTGAAAGATGTCACTGGAAGCCGCAGTCTCAAACCTGCATGCAGGCGGTTCAGGATAAATTGGTCGCCTGATGTTGACCTGGGGATGACAATGTCACTCGGCACACCCTGAACGACCAAGCAGCCTTCTCTAGGGACAGCACTGCTTGCTCCACACGGACAGGGGCCTAGAAAATGTGGCCTAACCAAAGCTCATCCCCTCACAACCCCAGTTGGCTAGCCGCGGTCGACGGGCATCTTCTCCTGTGGTCAGAAAACAACAAAGTAAAAACAATGGATCCACTCTCATGACGACCACGACCGGACTTAATGTAGCATGCTGGAACATCCGAACCATGCTCGACACAGCAGACAGCGGACGCCCTGAACGTCGCTCCGCCCTCATTGCCCATGAAGTGCGGAGGCTTAACATCGACATCGCCGCGCTCAGCGAAGTACGTCTCCCGGACGAAGGGAGTCTCCAAGAACTTGGCGCTGGCTACACCCTCTACTGGTCAGGCAGGTCTGCATCAGAAATGACCTCTCAGAACCATTTCCCATTTCTCAGGCGTGGGCTTCCTGGTCAAGACCTCCATTGCGACTAAGCTGGAAAACCTACCAACCGGTCACTCAGACAGCATCATGTCCATGCGCCTCCCATTGAGACACCAGCAACACGTCACCCTTTTCAGTGTGTACTCCCCAACCCTCCTGGCAGAGCCTGCAGAAAAGGACAAGTTCTACGCTGACCTGCGCAGCCTCCTACAGAGCACCCCTGCAGACGACAAAGTCATTATCCTTGGCGACTTCAACGCCAGAGTGAGCCAGGACTCTGAAGCCTGGAAAGGAGTCCTCGGCAAGCATGGCGTTGGGAACTGCAATGACAATGGCCGCCTACTGTTGGAGTTCTGTGCAGAGCAGCAGCTTGTTATCACCAACACCACTTTCCAGCAAAAGGACAGTCGAAAAACCACCTGGATGCATCCTCGCTCCAAACACTGGCACCTTATCGACTATGTCCTAGTGCGTCAGAGGGACCGCAGCGACGTCCTCCACACCAGAGTTATGCCCAGCGCAGAGTGCCACACTGACCACCGCCTCATCCGCTGCAAACGCAGGCTCCACTTCAAGCCAAAACCCAAGAAAGGGGGGCCCCCCAAGAAAAAGCTTGATGTTGCCAGCCTTCAGCGTGACGACGTGAAAGCGGCCTTTCAGACAGATTTACAGCGCAGGCTCAAAGACACAGCTGACCCAGCAGACTCTTCCCCTGAAACACTCTGGGAACAACTGAAAACTGCTATTGCAAAATCCTCTGCAGAAGTCTTGGGTTTCGCTAGAAAGAGGAACAAAGACTGGTTTGACGAAAACGACGTAGAGATCCAGGAACTCCTAGCAAAAAAAAAAAAAGAGCCGCCCACCAGGCCCACCTAGCCCAGCCCTCATGCCCTGTGAAGAAGTCTGCCTTCCGCCTCGTCTGCAGCAATCTCTAGCGCAAGCTCAGAGATCTACAGAATGAGTGGTGGACCAGACTCGCACAGAGGACCCAGCTTTGCGCTGACAACGGTGACTACAGGGGCTTCTACGAAGCACTGAAAGCAGTGTATGGCCCCAGGCACCTGATACAAAGTCCCATGCGAAGCGCTGATGGACAGGCACTCCTCACAGATAATACCTCCATCTTGAACCGCTGGTCGGAATACTTTCAGGACCTCTTCAGCGCTGAGCGCACTGTTCAAGAAGCAGTCATCCTCCAAATCCCACACCTCCCAGTAAAGGTTGAATTGGACGAACCGCCCACCGCTGAAGAGACCATCACGGCCATCCACCAGCTCAAGAGTGGCAAAGCAGCAGGCATTACGGAATCCCACCAGAGATCTGGAAACATGGATCCCCTGCACTCCACAACAAGCTCCACGACCTCTTTCTCTGCTGCTGGGAGGAAGAAACACTACCAAAGGATCTCCGCGTTGCAGTCGTCATCACCCTCTACAAGAACAAAGGAGAGAAGTCTGCCTGCTCCAACTACCGTGGAATTACACTGCTGTCCATTGCCGGAAAAATTCTTGCAAGGCTGCTCCTGAATCGGCTGGTACCTGCCATCGCTGAAGACCACCTCCCAGAGGGCCAGTGTGGTTTCAGAACCAACAGGAGCACCACCGACATGGTCTTTGTGCTGAGACAGCTTCAGGAGAAGTGCCGCGAGCAGAACAAAGGGCTGTACATAACGTTTGTCGACCTAACAAAAGCGTTCGACACTGTCAGCAGGCAAGGCATGTGACAGATCCTGGAGCGACTTGGCAATCCCCCAAAGTTCCTCAGCATGATCATCCAGCTACACGAGGACCAGCAAGGCCTGGTCAGACTAAACAATGACCTCTCAGAACCATTTCCCATTCTCAACGGTGTGAAGCAGGGCTGCCCTCTTCACCATTTTTTTTAGCATGATGTTGAAGAAGGCCACAGTGGACCTCGACGATGATGATGCAGTGTACATCAGGTATCGTCTCGATGGCAGTCTGTTCAACCTCAGACGACTGCAGGCCCACACCAAAACCCTAGACCAACTGATTCGTGAGCTGCTCTTTTCTGACGACGCTGCCCTCGTTGCACACAGCGAGAGAGCCCTGCAGCGCATCACGTCCTGCTTCGCAGATGCTGCCCAGCTCTTTGGACTCGAGGTCAGTCTGAAAAAGACAGAGGTCCTCCATCAGCCGGCACCCAAGGTAGAATATCGCCCTCCCCACATCTCCATCGGCGAGTCTGAACTGAAATCAGTGCACCAGTTTACCTACCTTGGCTGCATCATCACGTCAGACGCCAAGCTGGACAAGGAGCTGGACAGCAGGCTGGCAAAAGCGAACAGCGCTTTCGGGCGCCTATACAAGCGGGTGTGGCACAATCAACAGCGAAAACAGGCACCAAGATCAGCGTGTACAGAGCTGTCGTCCTCACCACCCTGCTGTATGGTTCCGAGTCCTGGGCTCTCTACCGCAGCCAACTGCGACACCTCGAACGCTTCCACCAGCGCTGCCTGCGTACCATCCTTGGCATTCACTGGAGTGACTGTGTCACAAACGTCGAGGTCCTTGAACAGGCAGAAACTGTGAGCATCGAGGCTTTGCTGCTGCGGACACATCTCCGCTGGGCTGGGCACGTCTCCAGGATGGAAGATCATCGCCTACCCAAGATGACCCTGTTCGGCGAGCTCACCACTGGACACAGAGACAGAGGGGCACCAAAGAAGAGATACAAAGACTGTCTCAAGAAGTCACTTAGTGCCTGCCAAATCGACCACCGCTAGTGGTCTTCACTTGCTGCGGACCGCGACACCTGGCGCTCCACCATCTACAAGGCAGCCGTCTCCTTTGAGGACTCTCGCAGAGCGAGCCTTAAAGACAAGCGGCTCAGGAGAAAAAACAGAGATGCCACAACTCAGAACCCTGACCAGACCTCCCTTTGCAGCCACTGCGGTCGTACCTGCCTGTCCCAGATTGGACTCCGCAGTCACGAGCATGCCTGCAGACGCCGTGGGCAAACCCTATAGAATCCTCGTTCGCGAAGTCAAGCCAAGACTGAGACAGGGTACAGCTGAATTTACATTGTACTTGCTACATGGTAGATTCAACTATTCATGCATTAGTGGCGATGTGTGGTGTTCATTTACCAGTAGGAAAACGGGTAGCGGACCGAAGTCAGCCGCAATGGGCCCGGCCCGCACACGACTCTGCGGCCGACTTCGGCCCGATGGCCGTCACGTACTGGGATCTTCTGTTAAATAACATAAAATTTACATTAATCAAAGATCGCGCTCCCTCCCCTCCACCTCCCCCCCCCAACCGTACGTTGCCACGGTCGCTTCTCTTCCCCAACCCCCATTCCGTTACTCTCACAGCCCCCCCACCCCCCTGCCACCCCCCCCCCCCGCCCCTTCCGTCTTATCGCCTTCTGCGCCGCCGGTGATCAAGTGGTGCAATAATTGGGGAATTGCTGACCGCCCGACATTGCAACAGCGCGCGACTGTGACGAGATGTTATCGCCCCCCCCCCCCCCCCCCCCCCCCGCTGTTTCTCCAGGCAAGTGCGGACTAAACGTAAGACGTTTTAATTAATTCATTCAAGGCGCCACGCATCAATAGCCGGGAAAGTGTCCTTAAAGGGACTTTGATATAGCAATTTAAAGATATTTTACCCCGGGGGTGAGGGGCACAACCCCTAGGATCCCCCCAGATCCGCCCCTGAAGAGATACTGTCGCTTATCCTGGAAAGTGAAATATACACACCCAAAACAAACAGAGTGGCTGATAGTTACTTTTCGCTGTTGGTTCTGACTGTAACCTCCCCCCCCCCTCCCCACATCCCCCTCCCCCCCCCCCCCTCCCCGCCTCGCTCGCCCGGTGGTCAAATGATCCACGATACGTTGAGTCACAGTCGTATAACAACCCCACAGCTGAGTACAATTTCCTCCGTCTGAGGAGAAGCTGGACTGATTTTGTCCGCACACGGTATTTTATTCCTAGTATTTTCTTGACCCCCCTGCGGCTGTGGATACCCATGAGAATCTATTTTCCTTGCAGATCTGGAAGAATACCCGCTGATAGAAACGGTAAAATTTCAGTTCCTTCGACCGAGAAAGGGCCGAGCTGACCTGTCAGCCAGAGGCATAGATTTTCATGGGCCCCGGCATTGGCCGGGGCTCATGAAAATCTATGCCTCTTGCAGAAATTGGCTTACTAGCATCTATGCCTCTGACAGATAGCAAGTCCGGTCTGAATGATTGAGACTGAGATTCGGTCTTGTAAAACTGCAGGAGGGAGTGCGTATAGCCTGATCGAAGGCCCGATTTCGCGGTTCTTGATTCATTTGTCAGTACCGATCGTTAGAAGACGATGCTTCAGGGGGGAGTTAATCCTGTTATTATCAAGTGGGATTAGCGCCTCTTTGACGCTGGCGACATGTTGGTTTTCTAAACGGGTTGCAGATCGGACAGTGATAGATTGGCTGGATTTTCTCTCTGTTGCCAGCGTTGTTTGTTCTTTAGGAGAAAATGCGATTAACAGTCGTTATCTCTAGAGTACAGACGTAAAATCTGAATGCCAAATGTCGAATAACACTGTCGTAAAATGTGTTCAAAGCGGAACGTTGTCGTAAAATGTTCCACTGGTGTTCAAAGCGCTTCTTTCAGTCTTTCAGCCATTCCACTTCATCTGCATCTCTTGCACACTGGTTGTCTCCCTCGATTACCTGCCCGGCGCTGATTCGCGGCAGCGAATCGAGGGACCAGTGTGCAAGACTTTTGTGACTCTACAGTCAGGTCAAAACCCGAAAGCCAAATGTCGATGAACATCAGACTAACACTGTGTTCCACACTGGTTGCCTCTCTCGATTCGCTACTGTAGCAAATAAAGGGAGACAACCAGTGTGGCTGCGTTCAAAGTGTTTTGCCATTTTTGTCTGCCTTATTGAAAATACGGTAGTCTTTGAAATGGGGCTGGTCGGCGGAACGCACTTCCGGAGCATGCACATGACGTTTTTGGCGTGCGGAGCAGAAATTCTGGCAAAGAAGTAAAACAAGATAAAAATGACGTCACGTCTAGCTAAGCAAACCTTGATAGAGAACGTCTTTTTGGCGCCAAAGCGCCGTATGTGTGTGTGTGTGTGTGTGTGTGTGTGTGTGTGTGTGTGTGTGTGTGTGTGTGTGTGTGTGTGTGTGTGTGTGTGTGTGTGTGTATGTGTGTGTGGTGTAGTTTGCTATCCATCGTAAACATTAACGTTGGCATTTTCTCGGAGACTTTTCAAGGCACATTCTTCAAACTTGGCCCAAGGATACTTTGTGGCGAGGCCTTTCTAAACATACCAATTTGAGTGACCTCTCACAAAGGTCAATATCACAGGGGCTCAGGAAATAGGTAAAAAATAGCTATATTTTGACATTCTTTTTTTTCTGAAATAATATTCATAACTTCAAACCCAAACTTGGTACAAAGATAGCTGAGGGTAAGACCTTTCCATGCCTACTAATTTGGTTGATCCCTCGGTAAGGTCAAGGGTCACAAGAGCCGGCTCAGGAAATAGGTTCAAAATAGCCACATTTTGACAAAAGATGTTATTTTTTTCAAAAACAACTTTAAACCCAACTTGCTACAGAGATACCTGATGGGAAGACCTATCTATGCATACTGTTTTGGATAACGCTTCGGAAAAGTCAAAAATCACAGGCTGGCAAATGTGTGTAAAATGCCAATTTGTGATAAAATTTTAGGTATTGGCAACATTTTTGCAAATTTTTCCAATCAAACTTGGCACAAAGGTAGCTGATAAGACCTTTCTGTGCATTCGAATTTACTCAACTCATTGCAGAGGTCAAGGGTGGGGAAGGGGGTGTAGGGTTGGATACTCCAGGTTGGGGCAGGGGGGTTCAGACCAAATTTGTAAAAATGCTATAACAAAGTCCCTTTTTGGGGTGTTTGGGACCCCCCCACCCCCCACCCCCACCCCACCCCTCCCTCATTTGTTCATTCGGTCCTTGGAAGCAAGGTCTATCGCATCGCCCCCACCCTCTCTCCCCCCCCCCCCTCTTGCACTCGGCTTCGCTGTTTGATTTTTGGCACCCCGAAAGCAAGGTCCGTCGTTCTGAACCCCCCCCCCCCTCTCCCCCCCCCTTCGGTTGTTTGAATTTTGCGACCCCTGGCAGCAAGGTCCGTCGACTCCCCCCTCCCCCTCCTCTCCCCGTTGTTTGATTCTTCGGCCCTTGGAAGCAAGGTCTGTCAACTACCCCCCCCCCCCCTCCTCTCCCTGTTTGATTTTTTCGGCCCCCGTATGAAGGAGGAGGCCTTTTATATCAGGTTCACGGTTCCAAACAAGACGTTGGACCCCCCCCCCTCCTCCCCCCGCAGGAGTAAAGTAAAGTGATCCGACCCTGTCTTGTGTTCTTTAGAACATTTCGGCAGTCTTTCTGAACGTGTCTTAACCCATTTCGCCTGGGACCCTGAAGCAGGAAATGGACTGACCATGATAATTCAACGGTACTGTCAGATTAGCTTGGCGCCTTCAGGAGACAAGCTAATCTGACACTACCCTTGAATTATCATGGTCAATCTATGCAGCTGGTACACAGAGGTTATGCAACAGCTCCAACATTTGAGAAATGGGACCTTGGGTCTAAATGTATGTGTGTGTGTGTGTGTGTGTGTTGTGAAGGGTTGAGGGAGATGGGGGGGGGGGGGGGGGTGCCCCGTGGGGGGAGGGGGATGTGTGTACAAATACGTGAGGCTAGTATCTGATAAGTGAAGTTCAGTATTGCCTGGGTCACGGGAGTTCGCTACACTGACCCTTGTAGGCCTGAGGGAGGTCAAAGGAACCATGCATTGTTCGACCAACAAGGTATTCAAGCTGTTTTGTTTACAGCAAAAAACTCAGTCGCTCATCTTGCGTTTATAAGACACCATTGAATGTGGCATTTGGTCACGTGACAACATGTGGGCGTTGACTTTGGCGCCTCGTGTTTTGAAAGTTTATGAATTTGGATTACCAAACAATGCCCCCTCACAGTCAGACTGGTGCTGAGAGCGATTTTAAGGTAATTTTTTATTTTTACAGCGTTCACATGAGGTCGCAGATAGTGAAAGGACCGTATTCACTTTTCTGTTGGCTCACGTGCGAAGCGAAAGTGATTCTATTATTTTCTGTCCGTCATCCGTCTGCCATGGTCTGTGTCGAAAACTTTAACGTTGGCATTTTCTCGGAGACTATTCAAGCCATAGTCTTCCAACTTGGCCCAAGGATACTTTGTGGCAAGACCTTTCTAAACATAGCAATTTGAGTGACCTCTCACAAAGGGGAAGGTCACAGGGGCTTAGAAAATAGGTAAAAAATAGCTATATTTTGACATAATTTATTTCTTTCTCAAATATTAATCACAACTTCAAACCCAAACTTGGTACTAAGATAACCTGAGGGTAAGACCTTTCAATTCATACTAATTTGGTTGATTCCTCGGAAAGGTCAAGGGTCACAAGAGCTCAGCAAATAGGTCCAAAATAGCCATATTTTGTCAAAAGATGATTCTTTTCTCAAATACTGCTCACATGGAGAGGGTCACAGGCTTGCAAATGTGTGTAAAATGCCAATTTTTGATAAAATTGTAGGTATTATGCACATTTTCACAAAATTTTAATTCAAATTTGGCACACAGGTGATGATAAGACCTTCCTATCATGTATACTAGTTCAGTCAACTTTATGATATCATAAAGGTCAATGGTCACGGGTGTTTGACAGCTGTGTGAAAACTAATTAGATTTTGAGAATACATGGATTTTGCTGGTGCAGAAGTCAGTCATCTCTTTGCTACTAGGGTCACACATGTTACATCTAATCCACATTATGGTCTGTGGTGTTAAATCAAGATCTATGCCCTTTGCAGATGGGTGGAATTTGCCTATTGATGGCATTGCTTTTATCCAAGCTTACTTAAGTAAGTCAGCAACACAATATCAAGATTGATCATGCGGGTGGTGGGATCATTTATATATATATATATATGCATGTGACTGTGTGTGTGTGTGTGTGTGTATGTGTGTGTGTCTCTCTCTCTCTCTCTCTCTCTCTCTCTCTGTGTGTGTGTGTGTGTGTGTGTGTGTGTGTGTGTGTGTGTGTGTGTGTGTGTGTGTGTGTGTGTGTGTGTGTGTGTGGTGTGTGTGTGTGTGTCACACCGACTAGAGCCCGCGTTTGAGGACGGACAAGCTTGAAATTTTAGGATATTGCCCTAAAAGAATTATCTCGAGAAATTGTTTTCGATTTTTTTTTTATTAAGATGCTCATTGGCGAGAGAAAATGGTCGTTTCACAAAAACCGGTTTATCCACACTGGAGTCCGTAGTTGTTCTTATTTTTACTAGATAATTTGCATATAGGTAGATAAAATCTCAGAGTGGCTCTTCCGGCACGCCACGCTCAACATCACGGCCTGCGGTAGCCTAGTGCACTCAACGAAGCCAGTACCAGCAAGCTTCAGGCCCCACATTCCAGCCGAATGATGTAATGACAGACACCTCCCAGACGCAGTGACTGTGTTTCTTACTGAACAGCCACGTGTGTACTTTTTAGAAACCATTTTGGACTGCTTTCACGTTAATGATGTAGTTCTACTACGTTTTAAAAAAAAATGAATATGAAGTTATATACTAGTTAAGTTCAGTATAATTAAGGTGGTGACTGTTTATGCCGGAGCGACTGTCTAAACACCGGCGCCCCCAGGTGCTGTTTGACCGTTGTTCAGTTTTATGTTGCCTAGAGATCATCTCCGTATCGACGTGGGTATTTTGTTTTCTGTTGTTAACTTGTTTTATGTACTAGTTTTAGCCAAGTAGGAATTTAATAAAGAACATTACATTATAGTGTGTTCAGGGGACATAGGGCTGTCTTAGTATTCTGTTTTTGTCAGGGAGGTTCGGGTCGGGATGAGGCCACTGGCGCTGGCCATTAGATGCCTTGGCGACGGGCTTCACCCGTCCCGAGTCATTGTCCATTGTGTAGCTCTGTTATTGTAATTTGTGGAATGAGCGAGTGAGTAAATGTAAGCAGCACCTGTGGTGGCAAAAATGTGAATTTCCCCATGAGGGATTAATAAAGTATTATTGTATTGTATTGTATTGTATGGTATTGTATAAAAAGGAGATATTGAATTTGTTCGTTAACCAGCATTGTACCTCTAGAACTTTTTGAGTGATTAAATATATATATATATATATATATATATATATATATATATATATATATATATATATATATATATATATATATATATATATATATATATATATATATATATATATATATATATATATATATATATATATATATATATATTCACGTTTTGAGGATTAATTTCACAAATTATATGGGTTAATCTTAAAACAGTTGAATCTTTTTTTTACGACAAAAACATTCTTCTCATTAATTATCGCATGATTTTTCGAATACGGTAAGCCTACAGTTTGTCTCGGCTGTCGGGTACGATTAGGTCAATTGTGACCTGCATGCCCTAGGTGCGAAAATCAGACAATTTTCTGCACCACTTTTTCGGAGTCATTATTTTGAAAACAGCTAACATAACTTTAAGTTTTCTTTGACGAAAAAAAAAAACAACCCACTATCTTCTCAATAATAGTGATTTTTCATAAACAGTGTTTGCGTAAGCCTGCTGTTTGTCCCGGCCCTGGGGTAGGATTAGGTCAAAACTGTGATCTGTAAGCCCTAGATGTGAAAATCAGCAAGAAAATTGCAAAGTTGCTCCTCTGATACGTCAAATGTTTGTACTGCGATGAATGACGTATAACATCGAGTCGTCACTATGAACACGGTGTCGTGGGGCTAATGATGCCATGACGTGAAACCTTAAATGACGTCATTTCGCTGCTCGTGCTATTATTCTTTTTCAGAATAGCTATGCTACGCCAGACCACAGAGCTTACGAATGGCGGGAATTGCCGTGTGTCCGTCTTTATTTGTGTGTGCCTGTGTGTGCGGATTAGAGGGTGGGTTAGAGTAGAAGGAGATGGATTCCTGTCGCTACGCGAGCCCACAGAGCGTACTAATGGCGGGAAGTGCAGTGTGTCCGTCTTTATTTGTGTGCGCCGACGTGTGTGTTGATCAGAGGTTGGCTTAGATAGGAGGAAAATGGATCAGCATTATAAGCCTAAAAATATGAACAACTCTGAATGTTCCTAAAAGATAAACGCATCTGAGCCTCGTACAGGTCTACGTCCTTTGTCTCAATGCATAACTCAGACCATTTTGTATTTTCAGACTGAGTTAGTTTTTGAAATCTCTGCTCATTGAACGACCAAAAGCCCGGCTCAACCGTCCAAGACACGTGGATACAAATTGGTCTCTGCAAGAGGCATAGATCCTCATGAGCCCCCGCAGTCGCCGGGGCTCATGAGGATCTATGTCTCTTTTAGTTGGATCGTGTTAAATTTTTCTCGGCATTGACGGGGTTAACTCCAAGCAGGCGACTAAGGCCATCTCACGGCGGGTTTTTGGACTGAACCGGGGAGGCATCCCAATGTTTTACACACTCGAGATTTAACCCCTTGGTTTAAATAGTTTATTACTTTGCAAAATACATAAAAGAATATACATCAATTATCATCAGATCAAAACAAGACACAGGCTTATAGTATGATCTGGACACTCAGTTATATTTGCAAAATTTGCATGGCGGTGGTTTACAGATTTTAATACAGTATAGGTAAGCAAATCAATATCAATATATATATATATATATATATATATATATATATATATATATATATATATATATATATATATATATATATATATATATATATATATATATATATATATATATATATATATATATATAACTAAAGAGAGAGAGAGAGAGAGAGAGAGAGGGTGAGAGAGAGAGTTGTCTCAACTGGTCTTTATATTTTCTTTATTTCCTTTATTTCTTTCAGTCCTATTTTATAAATCAATGAAATCTTTTTGCTGCAGTAATAACTTCGTGTACAGCTGAAAATATATCGTTATTCACTATGGATCAGTGGTGGGGTTTTACTTCCATTAAGGAGTAAATGTATATTGGTGTATTCTGGTGGAAGTGTAAGTATTGTTAAACGTCTTATTACATCGTAATTACTACACTGGAGTAAAAAAAAAATGGTCGGCGGTTTCAGAACTGGCTCCTCAACAGCAGGCAGGAGAATTGGACAGGTGACGACTAACCAGGTCATAACTGAGGTCGCTCATGTTGAGTCTAATTTTACAATGGACTATCTGTGTTATTCTACAACATAGATAGTAATATGGGGGTACGACACAATCGTCTCGTGACAGGAATGAGTTAAATTCGCTTAGGGATTGACTACGCTGAATGTGATCGGGCAAACTGTTCCAAAGGCCCGTGGTGGATGGGAAAAGTGAAGTTTTGTACAGTTCAGTTTTATAATGGGGGACTTGGCGTTCAATTGGACGTCATTTGTGGTATGGATTTGACGCGGATACTAACTGTGGTAGGTCTGGGCCTAAGTACGCGGGGGTTATACCATTGAAAATTTTAAAATAAAGGATGAGTTTATGACGACGTCGTCTTTGCCACAACGGCGGAATAAAACCGGTTTCTTCATAAAGTAATTGGTGGCTAGTGCCACGGACTGAATCAGTAATGGTTCTTAATGCGTGTAACTGGAGACTTTCCAATTCATCCGAAAGTGCCCCTGTACAATTATCCCAGATCACATCAGCATAGTTTGTCATGGAACCCCCAGGGAAAGAGGAAAAGAGGTAGGCCGAGAAACTCCTGGCGTCGAGACCTCCAAGCAGACATCAAGAGACTGGGAACCACCTGGAGTAGAATCGAAAGAGAAGCACAGGACAGGAGTTGCTGGAGGTCTCTCGTCGACGGCCTATACCCGGGTAGGGGTGACAGGCGTAAGTAAGTAAGTAAGTAACATCAGCATAGTCAAAGTGTGGCAGTATAAAAGATTTGAACATAGTCTCCAGAGATCGTCTCGATAATCTATATTTATATGAATCTAGGCAAGCTATATGTAATCGACATCTAGCTATACTAGATTTGATATGGGTATCCCATTTACAGTTATTTTGCAAGATGATGCCAAGGTGTTTGTGTGTAGCAGTACTTTGAAGTGGACTGTTATCAAAGAGTAGGGGAAGTGGTTGGAAGTTCTGGCTACGTGACATGATCAATAGTTCAGTCTTTAGGTGATTAAAATTTACTTTCCACTTATGGGCTCAAAATACTAATTTTTTTCAAGATCCGAGTTCATTATGTCAGCTCTAATATTATCATTATTCAGGGACAAATACATACTGGTATCATCTGCAAACAGTTTCATTTTAGATTCAATGTCTAGTACAATGTCGTTAATATAAATAAGAAAAAGGATAGGGCCCAACACTGACCGTTGCGGGACGCCCGCCTCCACGGGTAGATATGTAGATATACATCCTTTGATAACAACAGCTTTGCTTGCGATTGCGCAGATAATCAGCCAGACATTGTAGAAGCTTCCCACGTATTCATATTACATCTAATTTTTTAAGCAGATCATGATGTCACACTTTATCAAAGGCTTTGGCTACATTAAAAAAATACAGCTTGGGAATTTATGCCTCTATCCAATGACTTGCAGAAGTCATTATAGACACTAAGGAGTTGGTAGACTGTTGAGTCCCCAAGTAACCCCTTCGCTGCCAGTGATCACGAATTTCGCGTCTGACACGACTGCACACTGACCGATATTTGCGTGAAGAATGCAGATTAAATGTGACCACAAAAAGTGCAAAAGGAGCATTGAACTAACAAGAGACATAAATCCTCATGAGCCCCCGCGACTGCGGGGGCTCATGAGGGTTTATGTCTCTTGCTCTCTTGTAGTTGGTTAACGTTCGCCTTGCCCCGGTAGTTAAGCGGTTAAGCACGAAATTTCTTGATGAGGACTGAAGTCTTTCTCTGAAGGCTTCCTATAGGTTCAGAAGAGAGATTGACCAGGGGTAAAGGGTGATGCCACCAGAGTAGTGTGCCAATCTGTTCTGGCATCACCTTGAACTATCATGGTCGTTCGATCTTCGGCCTATAAGTAGTGCGTCAAGGTTGGATGTTCTCAAAGGACTTGCACGGCGTCACAGGTCCTGGTGGTGCCTCCTCCGTACGAACGTCTGGTTTAGATAATGGTAAGCGAATAAAATGCTTGAATCCACCCAAATAATGATGTTTGAAATGCTTGACGAATTCACAAAATGCTTGAATGCACAAAATACTTCAATCCGCAAAGTGCGTGTATCCACAAAAAGCGCGTGAATTCATTAAACGGTAGAATCCATAAAACGCTTGATGTACGCGGCGCGGGTCACGTTATACATTTAAATTCAGGCAGCTGAGGCAGTGCAAGGACCGGTGTTTTTAAAAATAATTTTTGCCTTGTTTGAAAATTTGTAGTAGGGCTAAATGTTGAAATTTGCTGGAAATTTCTAGTTAGATGAGAGGAGACATGTTTGGTGCTTTGATTCATACCATCCTGAGCTTATTCAGTAGAGAATTGTGGACCTATGTTGAGTTGCCGTTGACGTAGTGATTTGAGGGGCACGCTGATTTCAGCTGTGCTTGGGTGTGGGGTTGGTAAGGAATCAGGTTCATAGCCAAGAAATGAGACTATCAATGTGCTGTTTTTATTGTTATTTTGTGCATGGCAAATGTGCAGCTGGTGGGCGGTAGTGTTTTTTAGGTGATTGAAATATTAGGGGATGCCTGGGACTGACTATGGCTAAGAGACAGTACGGAAACGCGACTGTGTACCGTGGCCTTGATTTGTACAATGCTGGAATCCACAAACCGCATGAATCCATACAACTCTTGAAGCTGGGATGCCACAAACTTTCGTGACTGCTGCGGGACAAACAACTATGAAATCGTTGAGAACACAATGCTAGTTATGCGGACGTCCTTTTTGATAATCTCTTCCACAAAGCATAATCGCAAGCCTCTTAAATTCCCCCCGGACTTGCAACATGTTCCGGCACACACGCTCAACCGCGCGTTGAAACGCGGGAAGGATGCAGCGAGGGGCTTACGACGATTACAGCACACAATACAAGCCCTCTTCTCTACCTGAATCACCGTCTCTGAAGTTTCAAAGCGCCTGTCGCAAAGTCAGGCTGTTTCAACAAACTCCCATCTAGGTCCTAATATCTGCAAGAGGCATAGATTCTCATGAGCCCCTGCTGACCAGTTGTAGCTCAGATCGATGGTGATATAAGAGGTTTAGGCGTAGGGTTGATCAGAGACTTCTGTTCCACCGATTCGGCGGCCGCAGGTCTGCATCAAGGACATGTTTGGCGTTCCAGTTTTGAAAAATGAAAAGGATATTAGACGGGGGGGGGGGGGGGGGGTGGGGGGGGGGGGGGGGGGGGGAGAACGAAAGAAAGAAAGAAAGAAAAATCACTGAACATTTCCCGATCAAATTCAAAGAGCGCTGTCATCCGCTAACACGGACAGAACCTATGTACGCCCCCCCCCCCCTCCCCCCCCCCCAAAAAAAAAAAAAAAGAAAAAAAAAGTACATGACACAATTTCAAAAGTTTACTGTAAGAGGCTAAACAAACATAACCGGATTGAATATAACTGTATAAGAACGGCACGGACCAAGTCATCAGCACTAAGTCCCAACCGCCCATTTTCAAACACGACATTGGTGCAAAAACAAACCTCAGTACTGTTTCAATTGCAAAGCACAGATTATAAAAGTCTACACACGTGTTAATGTCAGTAGGCCTACCGTGCGGTTTTCGAAGTTGACTGATTTGGACCTCACGGCGGCTCAAGTAGTCAGTCCGTCAGTTATGTAAACATCACAGAACAATGTACCGTTGTCGTGAAGGATTAGACCTATTAACATTGTGTTCCTTACAAAAAGACGGTTTAAGCTCGATGCTATAAAACCACTAAGTCAGGTAGTACGTCCTCGGAATGAGCCGCCATCTTTGAGTTTCCCATAAAGGGGGATAATCGTCGGTCCGCAGGAATCAAGAAAGACAACTGCTGGAAACAAACCACTGCCTTCATGGAAACAAGCGCGCACATTGTCCGGGGACCTTGCGGCTCGTGAGAGAGACAAACTGACAACGGAGCGCAGATTATCGGCCTTTGACTGATCGTGTATTCCTTGCGCACACAGTCATCTCCCCCTGTCCATGCCGTCGGAGTATTGTGCTGGTCTGTGATTTTGGACCTTATGGCTTTCAGTCGTAAGGTCCAAAATCAACAGACCAGCAACGTTTATTGTAGAGCTCTGCGAATTCTTGCCAAACACTGACTGTGGCAATGTAGGCCTATGGCCTGTGTCAGTTCTGCTTATTGCTGTAACGAGAGTTCAGGTCAGTGGCATTTTCATCTCGTGCCATTGTTTTAACATCAAAGGTCTGGTGCTCAGACGTCAAAACTGCGGCTCTGTGCAGAAGGCTGACCGGCCGCAGGTTTACGCCTGTTATCGCGGTGGAAAACGTGTACCAGAAGCATGCTTCGAGAGTCTTTTTTTTATGCATCGATTAATTTTATTTTCGCTTCGTGACTGCACACAGCTACTGAACTGAGAGATGCGGATACTTGGTCCCTGCGATCACAGATATAGCGATTCTTTGCATTTCAATCGAAAGAATGGCACATCAAGGTCGAGATTGAGCGAAATTTGCGTTAGAAGTGTGCGACCAGTATGATCATTTAGAATGCTTTACGTTGTTCAAGCTTGCTGTACGAAGTGACAAGAAATGAGCAGTACGATAAAAGGAAAACTGAAAATAGAGGTTGAAAACCCTTTAAAGTATGAAACATTAACCACTATTTCAACCTCTATTCTCTATTGTCTGTTTTCCAGTCACACGAAACCATTGCGGCAACAGTTTTAGCGGTTCAGTTTTGAGCAGTACGATGTTTTTGTCTTCGTGGTAAGTCATTGTTCTGCTCGGTTGTCCCCAGTGATCATTGACCGTAAGAAAAGACGAACACTGGGCATCGCATCGCTTGAATGAGAGTAGATGAACTTTAACTCATTCTACCCCAGACACACCACAGCAAGATAAGGATCGATCATGATAGTTCAAGGGTGATGCCAGAATAGCTTGGCAATGCAGTCTTCAGAGGACAACGACAAAATTTGAGGATTTCGGTGTTGGGGTAGAATGAGTTAAAACGCTTTCAACCCTTTTCATCCTGATACACTTTTGCTTCAAATAACGACTGGGGTGTGACCTCTCTTACCTGACTAAAGTGGAATTCTGTATGACGGTGGGTCACGTGACCGCCCTTAACATGGAATGACAGTGGGGTTTTGAGGGTGAGATAGTTCTAAATCCATTCAAAGTTCGTCACAGGCTTTTTATTTCATGATGACTTCCTCCTGTTTGAAATGCTCCCCAAAAAGTGAGTAAATTTGAATTAATCGTGAAAGCAAAAATAGAAAATAAAATTTAATATTAAAAATATAATAATCAGCAACTTAATCTTAGACAGACTCGGTCAATAGCTAGTATAGTTACAGTTTTAAAGCCATTCTGCACAGGTTTGTCCAAAAGAACACAGAGACTGATGATGGCACATCTCATGGTGGTTGCTGTTTCACTGAAACTGTTAGGCCTGAAAACAAAACGATCTTTGCCGACCAAAAGCACTCCGGGGGTACCGCACAGTGTGTAAAATACAGACACGTGACGCATACGTTATCATTACTAGTTGCCGCAAAAAAATATGCTCCAAATAGTATACATGGTAAGAACATTATATGAATACACTATCATTATCATGCACCTTAATGAGTGTGAATTAGTACAACCTAAAGTGGCTGAAAGGATGCTAGCTTCGGTGATATAATGCTACCTGCAAGTTAAAGAGAGGCATTAGATCACTAAAGGTTGCATCATTTCAGTCAGTTTAAATTGTGTTTATTCAATTTTGTTTAACCCTTTCAACCACTGTACGTACATTGTGCGTCCGAAGCCTGTGTCAATTCAACGCGAAAGAGCTCCTGTCGTCCCAAGAATGATGGATACAAAGTGGTCAGTTTCAGCAAGAGGCATAGATCCTCATGAGCCCCCGCAATTGCGGGGGCTCATGAGGATCTATACCTCTTGCGGTAGTGTGGTGTCCATTTTTCTCTTGACAGTTGAGTGGTTAACAAGCCCTTTCCCAACATACGCTGCTGAGGCGCATGTCACATCAGTCGTACACTTCATTCCAAATCAAACACCGCCTCAATTTGAGGATGTGAATAAATGTGACGGTTTTCTCCAAGCAAAAGGCATAGATTCTCATGAGCCCCTGCCTGCGCAGGGGCTCATGAGAATCTATGTCTTTTGCATTTTGAATCGCACTCTCTTGAGCGCTGATAAGTTTAGTACTGCCAGATGGCGACTTCTCTAATACCTATACACAAGCCACTGGAAGTCCTAGTGGGGTAGTAAGTGTACTGGCACCCTGCGGCTCGCCGGGGGACAGGGGATGGGTGTGGTCGCACGGCCCGTGCGGGGGTAAGCAGGTGTGGCGGTCTGCCAACCGTGTCACTCCCTCTCGCACGGGCGCAGCTAACTGTCCCTTCACGGACGCGTGCACATAGCCGCAGCTATTTCCTGCTGATCGTTACGGCTCTGGGACGCAAGGCCAATAGTCCGTCGCGTCATTATGAAGCGATTACATATTGCTCGAAAGGTCAGTGACAAGTAAATAATAACAATAATCTGGCCACGAAATGTGTGGGGGCGAGCCTTGAATGTTTGCATAGTCGTCAACCACACTGGTTGCCTCCCTCGATTCGCTACCGCTTATCAGCGGTAGCGAATCGACGGAGACAGCCAGTGTGAGTCGTCAGCTTGATTGGCTTAAATCAGTGAAAGTCCAAATGGGTTCAGTCATTCTGATGGTGTAGATAATATGGGCGTCTTGAATCAGGCGCGATCTTTGAGCTGTCATGGCCAGTCCGCGATAGCGACAGAAAGGAAAAAGCTTTCACGTCTCAAGACGGTTTTTAACCCATTCAGCCCTGACGCCCAACAGCAGGAGATGGATCGACCATGATAATTCAAGGTAGTGCCAGATTAGCTTGGCGCCTGTCGCGCCAAGCTAATCTGGCACTACCCTTGAATTATCATGGTCGATCCATCTCCTGCAACTAGCGCATAGTTATTAGATGATGCCTCCAAAATTTGGGAAATACGGCCGTCGGGCTGAATGAGTTAAGTATTCACTAGTAACCCCTTCACTCCCATTGGACGCAAAATTTAATGGTGTCTTTGAAAGCAGAGCAGTTTCAACATCAAATAATCCCAACAGTGCAAGGAACATGGAGATAAATGGGGTCAGCAAAAGGCCAAAAAAAGCAAAACAAACAACCCTATGAGGTTCTTTGCCTCTTGCTGTTGAGAAGTGTGCGTATTTTTCGGCAGTGACAGGGTTAATTTAGTTTACATAAGGTTATACAGTATCAGAAAAATGCGGTTTGTGGTAAAGTAAAATAACAAAACACAAACAACCCAACTACCGAACGAACGGACAAATGAACGGACAAACAAACAAACACTAAAAAAAAAGTGCAGAACATAATAATTACTCGGATAAGATATTTGTCATAGCAAAGTAATGGTAGTATGGCTTGTGGAAATGATTTAAAATCCAGTGCAAAGAGAGTAATGACTCAGACACCTAAGATATTGTTCATAGCAATTTATGGAAGGTTGAAATTCAGTACAGCTGCAAACGCAATTTAAGCGTTATCAGACTGCAAGCATGGGTTGTCTACCTTTGCCACGTCATATCAACTTCAAAGTGTCACGTCCAAATACAGAAGTGATAATTTCATCAAACCGCAAAAGGTTGCTTCCAGGCAGGTGCAGTCAAAACACAAATGAGTTGTCCAACAGCCAACAGTCTACGTCCATTTGACATCTGCAAGAGGCGTAGATTTTCATGAGCCCCTGCATATGCAGGGGCTCATGAGAATCTACGCCTCTTGTGGTACGCGTCGTCATTGTCACGTCCAAACACTGACGTGCTCATTTCGTCACTGAGACCGCGGAATGGTGTATCCAGTTAGACGCAGTTGAGTTGCCCTGTCTAATTGCTACAGCTAACTACATGAGGCATAGATTCTCATGAGCCCCTGCATCTTCAGGGGCTCATGATAATCATGTCTATGCCTTTTTGGTATGCGCCGACAGTGTCACGCCCAAACACCGACGTGCTAATCAGTAATCAGTTTCAGCGCACCGCGGAATGGTGCATGCAATTAGGTTTCAGTCAAACAGTTGTCAAACAGCCACGTCCATTTCGCGAGTTTTCATTAGGTGTTGTCTTCTAGCTGTCACAACTGGTTGTCCCCCTCGACTGGCTACCGCTGACGAACGGTAGGGAATCGATGGGCACAACCAGTGTGGTATTTACATGTTACGCGTATGTTATGCTCTACGGCTCTTACTGACATGGAGGGGCAAGACTGGGCCGGTCAGCAGACAAACAAAAAAAAAGGCGAGTAGTGAAATCAATGAACACTTGCATTAACCCCTTCGAAGCCGGAACACAACAAGCAAGCAACAAGCAAGACCCAGTTGCAAGAGGCATAGATCCTCGCAGGGGGCTCATGAGGATCTACACCTCTTGCTGACGTCAATTTATATCCATGTTTCTTGGACGGCTGGGCATCTTCGACGTCAGTTGAATGAAACAAAAATTTCAGGAGCGGTCTGCGTCCAGTTTCAATGAATTTTAAAATGTTAAAAACTGTCCTCGCCAAGCAATGCTTTGCGTGTCAAAGTTCGCCAATAAATCGTGTTCTCAATGTTTGTCCGTATCAACTCTTTTAGCCCGACGGCCGTATTTCCCAAATCAGTTTTGGAGGCGTCATCTAATGACTATGCACCAGTTGCAGGAGATGGATCGACCATGATAATTCAAGGACAGAGCCAGATTAGCTTGGCGCCGATCGACCATGATAATTCGGCGCCAAGCTAATCTGGCACTACCCTTGAATTATCATGGTCGACCCATCTCCTGCTGTAGCGCGTCAGGGCAGAATGAGTTAATAAGATTTTATTTAGTAGTCGGAGTTTAGCGCCGAGCAGGCACTGTTCGTCTCCTACGTAGCAGAGGTGGAGATGAGCAGAAGTCGTTAACCCATTTAGCTCCGAGTCCCCACAACAGGAGATGGATTGATCATGATAATTCAAGGGTAATTCACTACCCTTGAATTAGCATGGTCGATCCATTTCCTGCAACTGGTACATAGTCATTTGGCAACACTTCCCAAATTTGAGAAAGGGGACCTTGGGGCTAAAAGGGTTAATTAACGACATTCAAGCGTTGTGCAGCGTTACTGTAATAAGACATACAGTGCCAAGAACATTTACACAAGAGACCTTGAGAACTGTTGACTCAGTCTTTCTTGCTTGGACAGAAAAGGTCGCTTTGTGAAGGAAACAGAAATATATTGCACGCACCAAAGTTAATACCAAAGAGGAGGTTATCGCATGAAGCAGTGCTTAGCAGCAGCAGGCTTTTAAAGCTCTAGCTTCCTTCCTTTCGCACCTTGAAAATGTGCGCCTCGGAGACACCTTACAATACAATACAATACAATACAATACAATACAATACAATACAATACAATACAATACAATACAATACTTATATTCACGAAGGGGGAAAAGATGATCAAATTGTCAAATAGCTTCAAGAAAGCGTTAAACAGAACTAGCATTCCACAAAGCGACGAATTTAGTAAGAAGAAATTATTCTTGTCAATGCACATGTCTATTAGTAATGACGAGCGGGGTGGGTCATTGTGTAGTAGTAATGGGTAAGAAAAAATTACTTTGAGCAGGGTACCTCTACCCTGCTCATCGTAATTTTTCTCTTTTCTCTTTCAGTTAGTAATGAACACGAACAAAAAAATAATGCCTAGTGACCCAGCAATTGTGAAAAAGTAAAATATGATTCGTTAAAGTTTATTTGACTCACATTCACGGTTAACCCTATGGATGTCGGTAGACGGCTGCAGGAATCACCTCGACAAAACCGTCTACCGATAGCCAAAGGGTTAAAGTTTTCTCGTACGACAAAAGAACGAACGAAAGTCCATGTTTTCTTTCCTGGTGTCAATCTGTTCGAAACTTTGTTGTTGATGTTGTTTTGGGTTTTTTTTTTCCGGGGGTGGGGGTGGGGTTGAGGTGAGGTGAGGGGGGAGGGGGTGTTCGTCAGTGACTCCGACTCGGTGAAAACAAAAACAGTTTTCAGTATCGCAACTAATGGTGACTGAACGCCGATCATTAAATTTGACAATGCCATATTCACGAGGCGCACTTTATTTTTCTTTTCTCCCCCTTCTGGTTACCGCATGACTATTATGCGCACAGCGCGGTGATCCAAACTAACTGCAACATAATGAAACCTAACACTGTGATAAATACCACGCGTCACATACCGCTGAGCTGCCGCGCGAGACACGATAGCCTGCGCACCTGCTGTATCTCTGGCCCAATCAAATCATGACTGGGTGGAGTCACGCCCTGAGTTATCCATGCCGATTCGCTGAGCCTGACAATAAAGGCGGGACGGAGAGTTTGACGGACAGGAAATTACCAGTAGTCGGAATTGTGTGTGACGGGTTGTGCTGACAGTTAGCGCGCGCCGCGCGCGAAGTACACCGCGAGTTGAAACTTTTCATCTGCAAGAGGCCGTAGATTCTCATGCACCCCTACAATAGCAGGGGCTCATGAGAATCTAGCCTCTGCACGTGCAATGATGTACGTCTCTGCTCCCTTAAAGAAAGAAAATAAGAGTGGGTGGACTTTCTGTAGGGAACCTCAGTGAACAAGTTTAGCTTGACAACGACCCCCGAATAGCAGGCAACTTCAAAGAGCTGAACTTGACTCGGGGGGCAGGCGCGCGCAGTTGACAAGGCGTCTGTCAAGTCAATTTCTGCTGGTACAGCGCTCAGTGTGTCATTTTAGTCTCTGATCGCCAGCAAGGCAGGTAGTGCTGCCAAGTGCTCTCTCAGTCTCTCTCTCTTCTGGAATTGTGTGCTGATCAGTTACGGACATTTGTAGGACTTTTTCTTCAAGTTGTGGGTGTCATACCTTCAGCGAAAATGTTCATATTATTATAACGTGAAGCTTTTTGCTATTTGGATTTTGTGACCAAAAAGAGCAAATCGACTGTCGCAAAATTTAGTTTGAAACTCAAGAATTGTGTGTTTGTAGGCTCTTTGTTGTTGTTGCAAATTGCCTGGCTCCCAAAAGACCTTGCAAAAACAGAAAAATTATTCTTCTTGTTCTTTGTGGAGAAATCTTTGTGCTGGAACAGACTACAGCGGACTTGGTGAAATGTGGTAGTTGTGAGGCGAGAGAAGTCGCTCATCACCAGGTAGCTATGCAAGCAGACAGTAATCCCATGCTTGACGGCTCATACAATCATCTCCGCCTGCATGGCACGGTGTGCACTTGCCTTTGATGTCACCCACCTCCGTAGAAGACTGATATACTTCGGCGTGCCTTGCTGCCGAACTATACACACGGTAAGTAACCGAGCACACGATGCACTCTGCATACACGTAACTAACTACACTGGCGAGCAAAAGAAATGCGACATCTTTGGAATCACCGGAAACACTTTAGTGTTAGTGTTTCCGATGATTCCAAAAATGTCGCATTTCTTTTGCTGACCGTTTCCTATCCGGGTTTGCAAAATTGTCGCATTTCTTTTGCTCGTCAGTAGTGTTAACTCATTCACGACGTACCGCATGGAGATAAGCGGCCAAGGGCCGCGTATCCCCATGCGGTACGTCGCGAATGAGTTAACTCGAGTCAGCAAGTGGCGTAGATTTCTCATGAGCCCGATCACTGACCCTGCAGGGTGCGGAGGCTTGCCACTGATGGGCATTTTGTCTTCAGGGGTTTCCCACCGCGATACCGCACCAGACAAGGAGAATCTTGCCTCATCGTACCTCATCAGTCATGCCTCGCGCATTTCTCATCAAGAAGAAGCGTGCCTCCGCTGAGCAGCATGCCGGCGTCTCTGACTCTGATCCGCACCTGCACCGTGAAGGGGGGAAGACGGCTGAAGACAGCAACGTAGAGAAGGAGAGAGCAGCAGGAATGATGGAGGAGAGGAGGAATGAAGGCAGCGAGGTGGAATATTTTTCAGAGGAAGACACGAGATCTTCTTCACACTCTGCAGGTATAGTAATTCATTTTGTCGCGTAATTTAGCCATGGTGTTGGTTGTTATTGGTCTTTTCCACACGTCATTAACCGTAACCCCTTCAATGCCAGTGGACGCAGATTGTATCTCTGAAACATTTGTTAACCCATAACATCCTGAGGCTGATTTAAAAAAAATCTTTTTGTCGTGCTATGAAGGCCACATTACAGATTTAGGAGATGGATTTTAGTTCAAGATGCCCCCGCAGATAAATATCTGAACACCACCCGACTGGCCCTGGGCGGGCTAAAACAGGCAAACTAACAGTTTACTGATGAAGTGCGTTTTGCATTTTCCCTGTGTGTCCATGTTTTTCACTTCCATTACTGAATATGCTGATGTTGAAGTTGACTCTCTTTCTGTCACCGATGTTCAGTTCGTATGCTGGACACAACGACCTTTTAGCCTCGCGGCTCTAACCGAAGGTTCTTACTTATTCCAGACGTGCGCTGCGTACCCGTGTACGGAACATCTCGAATCGAATGGGTACATACATAATTATTATCTCAACCCAGAGCACACTTAACTCTTTCTACCCCAGACACACCACAGCAAGATAAGGATCGACCATGATAGTTCAAGGGTGATGCCAGAATAGCTTGGCGCCTCTGGGCGCCAAGCTATTCTGTCATCACCCTTGAACTATCATGGTCGATCTGTGTCCTGCACTAGAGTGCTGTCTTCAGAGGACAACGGCAAAAATTTGGGGATTTCGGTGTTGGGGTAGAATGAGTTAATTATATTCATCGAGAAAGAATATTATCATGTATGTTCAATCGTGCGCCTCCAACCCCCCCCCCCCCCCCACTTCCCCCATCTCTCTCAGTCCATCTGTGTTTTGAGAAAGTATGTATGTCTGTCTGTGTGTGTCTGCCTGTCTGTTTCTCGCTGAGTTGTGAGAAAGTCTTGTTGTTGTCGGAACGTTATAGCAGCGTACAACCATCCAACCAATATTATTTTTGATAAGACATATATGTATATGCTTGTGGTCCCCTAGTCTAGCATGTGAATTTTTGTTGTTGTTACAGGATTATCTTATTCGTGTCTATCTATTTTTTAGTAATTGTTTATTCTTATACTAGTTGTTGATTTTTTTTGCTTATTCGTATAACAGGACAGTTTGTAAGAGAGGCGATGTTAGCCTGAAACATTATCCTAAAAAAACAACGTTTCGTCATCATCATCACATTTAATCTCTACGGTATTTCTGTACATACCCCCTGCAGATTCTCTCTCTGTCTCTCTCTCTGTCTCTCTCTCTCTCTCTCTCTCTCTCTCTCTCTCTCTCTCTCTCTCTCTCTCTCTCTCTCTCTCTCTGTGTGTGTGTGTGTGTGTGGTTTTCGCCTCGCATTGAGTTATAAGTATGAGAAATGCGCCATATAAATACCATGTATTATTATTATTATTTATCTCTCTCTCTCTCCGTCCCTCTCTCTCTCTCTCTCTCCTCCCACTCCCCCGGTCTCCCACCATCCACCAACGCTCTCCACCCCACCAGCGGAGAAAAAAAATCTCATTTTTGCACATGAATTATAATGCAGACAGCTGTGTCAACAGCGACAACGGCGGAGCAAAACATATACCACATCTGATATGGTTGCGTTTCGGATATTTTCTTTGAAAGCGTGGCCGTCACAGACAGCTACACCTAGCTAGGTACATGAAATGAACAGGGTCGGCAAGATGCATAGATCCTCATGAACCCCCGCTGTCGCGGGGGCTCATGAGGATCTGTGCCTCTTACGTTCGATTTCGATGTTGTTCGCTGCGCGCGGTAGCCAGTGATCACATTTAGCAACACCTGTTGACGGGGCGCACGGTCGTGAAACAAAACATAAATACACGTTATTGTAGTGATCACAATATATTATATAACCTGTTGTAGAACCCACTAAAACTCGCGTGACAAAACTCACAACAATTAGAGTTGATGGGAACGCAGTGGTATTTGCTATTTTTGCATGTTGAGAGCGGAGGAGGGGTGGTGTGGGGTGTGTGTGTGTGTGTGTGGGGGGGGGGGGGGGGGGGGTGGGGGGTGGGCAGAGAAAGGAGGGTCTGTAAACCATTTCTACCCAAGAAACTGTATTTTTTCTAACTGCCTGTCCCTCCAGTGACACAATCTTAATGATATCGCGAAATGATATGACCAACCCAACCCAACCCAACCCAACTCAACCCGGCAACAAAACAACAAAAAACAAAAAAGAGCGCATGGAACCTAAAGACAACTTTCTGTTTTATCTATTCTTAAACAGTAAGACAATAACGTTTTCTTGAACCCTGAATCTTGACAATGTAAAACAACAACAACATCAAAATATACCCTCGTTATACATAATAACTCAAAAGACTTGCCAGGGTTAATGACCACCCCAGGCCCCCCCACCCCCCCCCCCACCCCTTTACCTATTTATATTTAACCATTTCGTGAAAATGAGATGCTCCTTGATTAGTGAGCCGCTCCTGTTCCCAAATCCCACTATGCTCGCCTACCTTGACAGCGTGCTTAAAGCCACCTGTCACAGCAGTGAAACAATATCTACTGCACGTGCCACCCGCTCATCATATTATTCTCTTTTGTGTAACACTGGGCTCAACCGCAATAAGCTCATAGAGGCATGTGAGACACAGACGCAAATTAGTGAAATAGGTTTCAGTGAGCTGTATTCACCTCGAGAAAAACTGAACGGGATCCAACTGCAAGAGGCAAAGATCCTTATGAGCCCTCGCATTCGAGGGGGCTCATGAGGATCTGTGCCTTTTGAGGATCTGTGCCTTATCCATGCTACTTTGACGGCTGGCGATTTTGACGTGGAATTTCCAATGATTTCCAAAAGACAGTCTGCGTCCTCTGGCAGTGAAAGGGTTAACACAATGACCTTCAATGACCAGGCGACCCAAATACTTGAAAAGGGAAGGGGAGACTGCCAATGCTAATATTTTAGGAAGATTACAAAGTGAAGTAGGTAAAACCACTGTCAGGGGAGAGAATTGTGCAGTAACGACCAATGATCATAGATCGAGTTTGGTCCAAGCACCCCCCCCCCCCCCCCCCCCAAAAAAAAAAAAAAAAAAAAAAAAGAAAAAAAAAAAAAGGAAAAAAAGAAAAAAAATAAAGGTAGGAAAGAATGGTGCGCTAAGTAAGTGACCTGGAAGCAATGAATATGGAAGCCCCCCCCCCCCCCCCCCCCCCCCCCCCCCCGAGATCGCATATTCACTGGATTTCCAGCCCCTTGATGCATGGAAATTTAGATCTAGGCCCTCCAGGCTAAACAATCTGTAGGAAGAACACGTTCACCTTTTTTCTGGTCTTTTCTGGTCAGTAGCCACTGTGAGTGAATGGCGTATTGATAGTGTATTGTAATGTGTCCTGTTCGTTCGCTTTTCTGCGACCGCGTATTTATTTTATGAATAATCTAATTAACAATGCAGCCAATAACAATAGAATATGATCTATGTGATATGATTAAGATGCCGTTGTGAATAACTTCTAACTGGATGAAATACACGACAAATAAGTTTCTCATCCTAAACTATTTATTATTTTTGCCTTATGAATCATTTATTTTTTCCTTATATATTTCGACCATAATACAAATTTCTAATTGTCTCTTGATCACATATCAGAAAATAATTATTATGGCAGTGCTACAATTACAATATTTAAAAAAAAATGAAACTAAACTAGCGGCACTAAACAGACAGAGACACAATAGAAATAACATTATTTTCTTTCATTTTGTGGATATTCGAGAACAGTTGTGTGTACATTAGACAGCTGCTGTCCCGCTGTATTACATTCATGGGGGGAGAATTTACGTAATTAAATTGGCGATGATAAAGATACCTGTACCATTATACAATAATTACAATTATGTATTACATTTGATGCATTATGAGCGCTTCTCTGGTACGCCTGAGCAAGTTGGAAAACGTTGGAACTCGTAACACACTCAGTGTGATATTCGTCACTGGCACTATCCTTGAATTATCATGGTTGACCCATCTCCTGCTGTAGTGCGTCAGGACTGAATGGGTTAAACGGTCTCAAGAACAGTTGAAACAATTTTGTTTGTTGTTTTATTGAAGATAATTTGTTTTGGAAACTGTTATACATGTTCTTAGATTTTTATTCAGAAAAAGAAAAAAAAAAAAAAAAAAAAAAAAAAAGGTCGTCCGAACTCTGTAGGGAAGAGGATTTTAGAATTATCAGATTCCGCAAAGCCCCCCCCCCCCCCCCCCCCGCCTCCCCCTACCCCCACCACCCACTTCCACCCATCCTGGAACCCTGCCATGCGCGTGTCAGTATCGCCATAGCTTTGTCCAAGCATTTACGCGCGCGCGGGATATTCACGTGCGAAGTGTTTAGCCACATCGGCGCGCCGTGATACAGGTTTAAATGCCCATCGTGCTTTTCCAGCACCATGTCTCCGTGACAATGGGTTTCGGTCGCGTGCGCGCGTGGCGGTGTGCGCGTGGCACGTGCGATAGAATAGCGGCTACCTGCGACAGGTGAACACGCACAGGCAGGTGGGCAGGGCAGAGGGGTTTAGGGTTAGTAGAACTGAAAAGGGGTAAGGAAGGGTCGGGTGCACTCGTCATGGGCCGAGTCCTCATACTCCCCACCGCCGGTCACAATCCCCGAATCAATAACTCGGGAGCGGTCGACTACACCGGAGGAGGAAGCGACTCGGCTCAGAGGGATCGAGTTCGGGGACCTGGTGCTGCTATTACAAGATGTCGTCCCAGTCATCACGGCGATAGATGGCAGCCCATATCACCGAGCGCTAGTCGCCGCCCGGTGGCTGGTACACTCGGGTGCCATCAAAGACCTCGAGCCCCCCAAGCCACAGGACACGGCCAGCCAGGTCACAGCCCTGTCAACGGAAACGGGGAGCCAAACTACCATCGACTCCCCCCGGACAGCGGAACAAACAACCAGCACCACGCCAGTAGAAACACAGGACCAAAACACAGAGACTGAAGCCACAGACATCCAAGATGCGGGCACGGACCCGCCCCCCAAACAACAACCACCAGCACAAGTGGGCAACGGCTCCACCACCGGCCCACACCAGCAAAGAAGACGACGCAACCGACCGCCAAAGCACCTCAGGCAACAACGCCCACCACTCCTCGCCACGCCGCCACCACACATGCGGCTGCCACCGCAACACTGTTACCCACCCCGTCCACGCCAACGACCGACCTCTCGACCAAGATTCGACTGGCCGCCACCACCACCACCCTACCCCTCCAGACCCATCTTCACCCGGCCATGGGTCCTCCGGCCACCCCCACCACCACCGCCACCACTCCTACAACATCTACTGGAGTGGCTGGCACACCTCCACCCACCAGCCTGGCGATAGGCGACGGCCTCCGGCCTACCACACGCCTCCTGCACCACCAACCACCCGGCCTCGGCAGCACCACCAGACAGTAGCGCAACGGAGCAACAACAACAACACCAACACCAAAACTCCAATCAACGTAAAGACTGCTAAAATCACCACGCCAAAACCACAATCTACGTCAAGACTACCTACGTAAAGACTGCTCAACTACCACGCCAAAACTACTAGTCCCTGATCACTTTCAGTGCAGTGGGACAGTAAGCTGGATACAACAACAAGGGTCGGGTGGGGGGTGGGGGTGGGGGGCCGCTATACATTCTCTTAAAATTAGACCACTTGACAAAGACTTCGAACACAGTTGGAACAAATAAATCTGCGTGTGCTAATCTGTAACTTTGGACCTTAATACGGACTGGAATCAGAGACCAGTACACATTTATTCCACTGAAAGTCTTTAGTTTAAATTTGGAAACCTTTTGTACAAAAAATTAAATACTGACAAATACTTGTAGTAAAATTGGTGCAGTAATGTTGCCAGAAAAAACACAATTTTACAAGTTAGTACTTGTTGAAAAATTGCTTTTTCTTGGAAGAAAACAATTTTACAATAAGTATTTGTCAGTAGAGATCTACTTTTGTATAAAAACAACAACAACAACAAAAACAAAACAAAAACAACAAACAAACCAAAAACCAAAAACAAAAATAAACAATCGAAATTACAATTGCAATGGAATTTAGGTCTTTGAAACTAGTGAAGAAAACAGCATAGCATTTGTAATAAATCTAGTTGTCCCTATATGAACAGCAAAATAACGTGCGTTTGATTTCCTTGACAGCTTCAAGAAGTAGTCAGATTACATTATACTTTGGTAAGCGCAGAGAAAGAGAGAGAGAGAGAGAGAGAGAGAGAGAGAGAGAGAGAGAGAGAGAGAGAGAGAGAGAGAGAGAGAGAGAGAGAGAGAGAGTTAGTGTCGCGAGCTTGTAATGTTTTCACTTTCAGAGTCAAATGGCTGCCAATTTAGCATCATCTGCATAGGACTGTGTAAAAGACGTTGCAAATTTGTCGACCAGGACAGGCCAAGGACTATCATATAGTGATTTAAATAGTTTATTGCATTGTCAAAACATTACAGAATGGAGACTGAATGATTTTCTCCAGGCCAAACAAGCCAGAGGCTTATAAGACTATCATATACTGAGGAGCAAAAGAAATGCGATATTTTTGGAATCATCGAAAACACTCTTCGGAAATGTCGCATTTTTTTTTTTTGCTCCTCAGTACAGTTCATTATCTTCACAGTCAATCCATCTTCAGTGTCGATCCATCTCCATGGGCGAGCGTCCTCACAGCTAACGCTATCCGTGGAAGAGGTAGCGAGCGAGGCAGGTGAAGCGAGTGCGTGGTTTCGCCTTTTGCTTTTTGCACCTGTCCCCCTGCCTCTCTCCTTCAGGTACACCCCGCTCCCCCACACCCTCCCCTCCGCCCGGCCCTCGATACCTCCCGACCCGCAGTTAGGCAGGGCTAACCGCAAAGGTCGTGTAGGTGGGAGGATACGGATCACTGACCATGGGCAGTGAGGTTACAGGGTCAGGCAGTTATCTAATGTACGCGTTGCGATTACATTCTGTCAGCAGTGACTGACCAGCCTTGTGTTTCCTCCTGCTTGACGTTCTGTCAGCAGTGACTGACCAGCCTTGTGTTTCCTCCTGCTTGACGTTCTGTCAGCAGTGACTGACCAGCCTTGTGTTTCCTCCTGCTTGACGTTCTGTCAGCAGTGACTGACCAGCCTTGTGTTTCCTCCTGCTTGACCTGAATCGCTTTGATGCTTGGGACAACATGCCACGAGACCCAAACTGTGTACTATTACATTCGATTTATCTATTAATTTATTCAGATTTAACACGGCGAGCAGACTGCTCAGAGTTAAGTCCCGACAGAATAAATGAATAAATAAGGTCATCACTGACCAGTCAGACTACAAAAATGGTTTTTAAATGAAACAGGGCGTAAATACATAGCGAAACTATGTCATTGTAAAGAATTACCGTGAAAGTGCATACTGTAGGCCTATGTCTATGTTATACATAAACTACAACTCCGCTTATAACACACTTAAGATCATTGTTTTTTTCTAAAGCGTTAGATCCTTAGGCTGATTTTTGTTTCCTCAAATGAGTGCATTGTCCTTTAAGGCTGCACTACAGTTCAGGAGAAAGATCAACCATTCTAGTTCAATGGTGGTGCCATAACAGCTTGGCGCCTCAGGCGCCAAGCTATTCTGGCACTACCCCTGAACTACTATGGTCACATTTATTTCATGCATTAGTGTATTAGGATGGAAATGGTAAATTAAGGAGTCAAATATTTAGCATCAGATCTAGTTCATTGTTTTTTTTCCTCGGCTGTGAATGGGTTAAGTTTAATGACGTTTCGCAATAATCTATGCATGAGTTTTTACTTGAATTTCATGGCACAGATCTATTACACAATAGTGAATTTCACATTTGTCGGACACGTGAAGTTTAGCTACAGCAGGAAGGAAGTTTCTAGACTGTTCACTTACACGGCTTGCAAAAGGTCGGTCGGTCACACGTTTTCTTGGGAAAAACAAATCTATGTACAAAAATGGAAGAAAAAGCCGGAACTGGTGTGAAATAATGCGAAACGCTTGAACAAGACACCGGAACCAGAACATTATCAGCGTCCCGTATAAAGTCACACGTGTGGCTTTTACGATCTCCTCCGTATGAGGGTAATGAAGAAGTAAATTTGGTTTATCCATGTTAGCAAGAGGGTTCCATGGGTTTTCGTGACGGTTAGCAGGTGGCACAGAACCTCATGAGCCCATGCGGCCTGCGGTTGCAGGGGCGCATGAGGATCTATCCCACTCGCCACTGGGCATGCATGCTGAATGACATCCGTTTCTGTCTTTGCGTGGGCGCTTTGTGAATGGGCGGCGAAAATTTCACCTGTTGAACAGGCCGGGTAGCGGTCAGGGACTAGCCTGGGAACGGACGTGAGGGATTTGAAGCCAGCTCAGTCCTCCTCTCTGCATGAGGCATAGACTTTCATGAGGCCCGGCAGCAGCATGGGCTCACGAAGATCTGTGCTTCTTGCTGGAGAGATCGACTTGATTTGCTTTTCAAGTTCAGACCGAGTAGTAGGCCCATGGAGGTTGAGTTGTATAGAGAACGTGTGTATTTGACACAAGACAGGTGGACAGTCTTCGGTCAGGAAGTGGGGAGACCGTGTTGTACGGGAAAAAGGGCAGGCCCCGAAAAGACCTTGAAAACAACGAAGAAATGAAAGAATGTGAGAAAATCTTTGCTTTTTCCAAGCTGGCCACCTTAACCCCTTCCCTACCAACGTACATACGGACATTTTGTTTCTGAAATCTGCGTTCACTGAAGGCCGGACCAAAAGTCACAACTGTCCAAAGAACATGGACACAAAGTGGTCTCAGCAAGAGGCATAGATCCTCATGAGCCACGCAGTCGCGAGGGCTCATGAGGATCTATGCCTCTTGCAATTAGATCGCGTTTACTTTTTCTTGGCAGTAAAGTGGTTAAAGTTGAACAAGGCACAGGAGAGAGAGAGAGAGAGAGAGAGAGAGAGAGAGAGAGAGAGAGAGAGAGAGAGAGAGAGAGAGAGAGATCGCCAGCCGTTGCAAGGGGTGTCTGTCACGCAGTCAATCACATTAACAAAGTTATGAAATTGCATACCATTCTCCTCCGCGTTGAACTGTTCACATCTCGTACTTGAATATTGAACAGTAGCTCAGTAGATCTATCATAGATATGCTAACGAGGTGACGTGATTGTGTCACTTCATATACGTCATATGAGCACGCGAAACCTGTCATTTTTCACACCTGACGCCTCTCACCTTTAGACCTGAAGGTGTTGGCTTCAGACAGGAGGAAGGGATCCAGTTCGTTATTGATTTATCTCCGTCACCGACACCACCAGCTAAAGGCGATCCACCTGCAGCAGCTGGCAAAATTAAAAAAAGAAAGAAAAGAAGCATATATATATATATATATATATATATATATATATATATATATATATATATATATATATATATATATATATATATATATATATTATATATATATATATGTATGCTTTTTTTTTCTTTCTTTTTTAATTTTGCCAGCTGCTGTATACATGTAAAATACGCGCGTTGATAAATTGATAATATCATAAAATCAGCCATATTATAAAAATCAACATCTGAAAATAAACACTGTAAGAAAATCTACAATACGAAAAAATCAACCATATCAGAAAATCAACAGTATGACGAAATCAACAAGATGAGGCAATAAAAAAATGTATCAACAAGTAAATATTAGAATAATATTTTTTTTAAAAACCCACACGTGTGCTGGTCTGTATTTTGAAACTTGCGGCTTATTTTAGTCGTCTACACTTTGTCTATTTTTTTAAATCATGTATTATTTAAGTGAGTTTAGGTGTGTGCGTGTGTGTGTGTGTGTGTATGTATGTGGAAGTGATGGTGTGTGTGGGGGTGGGGGAGGGGGGAGGTGGGGGGTTGTTGCGGAAGACATGAATATGTATCTGTCTTTGTTCTTGTCTCTATAATTTATGTTATACCGCTGCGCCAAAATTTCCATTCGAGGACGATATGGTACTATTGTATTGTATTGTATTGTATTGTATTGTATTGTATTGTATTGTATTGTATTGTAAAAGCCAGAGAGCATCAACCAAATTGGTTGTTGTTATCATATCTGACCATCAGAGCAAATGACTTATCGTTTGACCTTTTTCTGTGTTTTTCAGAGCTGCGAGATTCTCCTTCAGAAGTCAGACACCCAGCGTCTTCACCAGAACCTGAGCAGCATCATCCTACAGACCTCAGCATGAGGGCAGCCTCACCAGCTTTCTACAGCTCACCGCGCTGTTCTTCACCACATCGACAACTTGCACGGGCATCAACACCGCCGCGAGACCGCTCGCCACTCGTATCTCCGATTCAAAGCCACTCGCCCCTCCGACACCACTTTCCTGAACCCCACCCATGTGTGCCGTCTCCGCGTCCCATTGCATCCTTCTCAAGAGTTCAGATACACAGAAACTTTCCCATGTCAGATTCGCCAGTAGACACATCCCAGACTTCAAGCTCATCTCGTCACTTGTTAAGTGCATATCATCACCAACACCAGCAGCGAGTTCAGTCGCCTGTTTGTGGGTTTCCAGCAAGTCAGCGGCAAGAGACAAGTCCACAGCGAGACACAGCTAGTGCACACCGCCATCAAGCCAGTCCTCCGCAAGTCCCAGCGCCCACAAAACGACCATCAGATTTCAGCACAGCGTTCTTGCTGAGTCGGCCCTCGGACAAGCGAGCACGTTCCCCTGGCCAAGTTTCCCCGGCCTTCGAGCCGTACGGACTCACGCAGCTTTCACCGGTCAATGCGGACAAACCCAGCATCCCAGAAAGGAAGTCTAACGAATGTGAGAAAATCCCAACCATTTCGCTTCCCACCAAGTACAGCCCGCCCTGTCTGTCTGTGTCGTCGTGGCTGGAGACTCACCACGCCAACATGCCTGTCCCCAACTCCATGGACCTCTCACACAGCAAAATTGGCAAAACATCCGAATGTTTATCACCAGAAGTCATCCGCCAGAGTTCGGACCACGAGCATTTCCGGTCACGTGTGAGTCTGCGTCACGATGATGGGTTCTCCGCCTTCAGAAGAAACAGCGGCCACGAAGAGAGGATGGTCAGAGGCGCGTTACCGTCGGAGAAGACGTCAAGGTCAATGTCATCGGAAGTGACGTTAAGACATGCGCCATCCCCACATGAGAGACGCATGCTTTCGCCGACGCCCAGAGACCGAATGCTGACGTCATCACCACCCCCTAGAGACAGAATGTTGGTGTCACCACGAGTTTTCAACACCCGTGATGTAGACAGTAGTCGTCACTCGTTAGACAGACGGCTGCCTTCCTCATCGCGAGTGTTGACTACGCCAGAGAAGCTGTTCGCCGCACGTTTGTTTGCCCCCGGCAGCCTGGCACTGCCCAACGCTGGGGATTTGAGGCGTGGCACCAGCACTTCCCCGGCACACAGCGAGCGCACGTCATCGGGCAGCGAATCTCCCGCCGCCGTCAGCCCGGACAGCAGCCCCACCCAGCTGCCTCGCTACCCTGGTGACATGCCGTGGGGTCAGACGGCATCCTCGGCCGGACCTTTCCTTCACCCCGGCCTTCCTCACCCGTCCCAGCACCCGCTCTTCCCCATGGGGTTACGGTACATGCCTGGCCTGCCCCTGCCCAAACCGCTGCCTGACTTGGCCCTGCCTCTGGGTTACCCCAAGTCACTGTCTGACGGGCTTGCCTCAGCATTCCGCAGCACACGACCGCCCTTCGTACACCCCGCCGCGGCAGCGTACTACTCCTCGCTGCACAGCTCTATGCCTTATCCCTTCGCCTTTTCTCCGCCAGGAGGAGACGGCCCGCACAAAGCTGTGAGCGAAGAGGTACAGCAGGCGGGACTGGAGAGGCTTGAGGCGCTGAAGGCGTTACGGAAATCCTCCTATGAACCGCTGGCGGCCTTCCAGCCTGCCCAGCCTTCTGCTGCAGCTCCTGCACCATCCATCCAGCAAGGTCAGTACCTGCTCGTTGTTTCGCAGTATACTTGCATGTCTGTCTGTCAATCAGTTTGCCCGCACATTTCATTTCTTCTGTGGGTTTTTGTTTTAAATTTCAAGCGTCTGGTGTTCATACGGTTCCATCTACGTTCAAACCAGACTCTGTTTGACTTTATTTTATTTTATTATTAAATGTTGCTTGCTGGCTTTCCCGACAGAAAATGACAAACGACCAAAATTCAAGCTAAATTATTATTATTGTTTTTTTTAAATTTTTATTTATTTTATTTATTTATTTATTTATTTATTTATTTATTTATTTATTTATTTATTTATTTTTTTTTGGGGGGGGGGGGGGGGGCGGGGGGCAATTTTGATGATTGATTGGCTGCTTTATAGAACATGTACACATAAATTCGTGTGCTGGTCTGTGATTTTGGGTCTTGTACAGCTGTAAGTCTGTGATTTTGGATTTTAAATCTGTACAGCTGTAATGTTCAAAATCACAGACTAGCACACATTTTGACATCGTGATTCAGATTTGCCCGTTACCGTGGCATCCACACCCACTTTAACTCATTCAGCCCGACGGACGTATTTCCCAAATTTTGGAGGTGTCATTTAACGACTATGCACCAGATGCAGGAGATGGATCGACCATGATAATTCAAGTGCAGTGCCAGATTAGCTTGGCGCCGACAGGCGCCAAGCTAATCTGGCACTGCCCTTGAATTATCATGGTCGACCCATCTCCTGCTGTAGTGCGCCAGGGCTTAAAACACGATTTTCTTCACCAAAGCATGTTTTAATTTTTCTTTATCTTCGAACTTCAGGTAACTGCTTGAGTCCAGTCGCTGCGGCCACCGTCCTCTCCCCTCGCGCGAACCGCGCGTCCTCCGCCTCCCTCCTGGACCCGGGCACGGGGCGGCCCTCTGAGGTCTCCGACCTGCCCCTCGGGGTCACTGTGCCCCCAGGGATGGGGCTGGAGGGCCGGATGGGGGTGGTGAAGAGGACGAAAGAGCACGAGCCTGTACGCTACCAGTGCGAAGCGTGCAGCAAGAGCTACTCCACCTTCTCGGGGCTGTCCAAGCACAAGCAGTTCCACTGCGCTGCGCAGGTTAGCCGCGAAATTTGTCCATGCGCAGCTTTGCCTTTTGTGTGCTGGTCTGTGATTTTGGACCTTACCCACCCGTAAGGTCCAAAATCACAGACCAGATCCCGTGTAATTTAATCCATGGCGTTTCACGCTTTAAGCACAATTTTATTCCAAGACATTTGTTATGCTTTCCTTGTGTTGATTGGGACGACAACTATTCTATCGTAAATGATAAGGATAGTCGGTCCAATTCTTGATATGATGTTTCAGAGTGGAATCTATTAAAATAACGAATGAATATAAATCCTTTTTTGTTGTTGTTGATGACAAATGGATAGATGACACCCTTTTCTTGCAGTCCACTCTGTCATTGTAACCCGACGCATAACCTTTGAACTCCACCCCACCCCCTTACCTCATCCCCACCCCCGCCCCCAAACACTCCAAGAGGACCACTTAGAAAAGGAAAGGCTCAAAGTCTTGAAGTCACTGATTTTCTATTCAATACACGTTGTTCGGAAATCAGAAGTAGGTAAGATTAGCAGGTAAGAGATGCGATATCGCATGTTTGTCCGGGATTTTAATCCACTCTTTTCAGTCGTCGAAATACGTGCAAGTTTCACATAATTCGCTTCGCATCGTCTATTTATCCTTGATATATGAGGCCTGGCGGAGGTTTTCAAGCATAGATAACAGTGTGAACGAGAAAAGAAGTCTGATTTTCTGCATTTTTCTCGCTGTTTTGCCAGGTGAAGAAAGAGTTCAGCTGCAAGTACTGCGACAAGACCTACGTGTCCCTGGGCGCGCTGAAGATGCACATCCGGACCCACACCTTGCCCTGCAAGTGCTCCGTGTGTGGCAAGGCCTTCTCCCGACCCTGGCTGCTGCAAGGACACGTGCGCACGCACACGGGCGAGAAGCCCTTTTCCTGCACGCACTGCGCACGCGCCTTCGCCGACAGGTCCAATCTGCGCGCACATCTCCAGACGCACTCGCACGTGAAGAAGTACAGTTGCAGGGCTTGCTCAAAGACCTTCTCCAGGATGTCCTTGTTGCTGAAACACGAAGACGGCTGCTGTCCCAGTATGGTCTGAAGGAAAACTGCTCCGTGAAGGCAAAAGACAGTCCATTTTTGTTTAAAAGCGAGATTTTCATTGTATACTGGCGAATGAAAACCTCGCTTTTCACAAAACGGGACTGATTGTCTTTTGCCTTCACAGGGCATGAACAGACCAGCTTTTCTGGGTGAACCACCTCGGTCAAGCTGACCACGTGAAGACATTTTAGTCAGGGTGGAGCAGCCATGTGGTGTTTTTTTTTTCTTGCAAGCACGGATGCTCTCGCAAACATTCTGCGCGTATCGTAAGTCCATCAACAATTCTCTGGAAAACGGCTATGCGCATTTATTGACCATCCCAGAAATAATCCAGTACTGAAGTCAAGACCATCGGGCCGACGTCGGCCTGATGATCTTTTGCGTATTGGGAAAGCCGCTCGATCCATGGTCCAATCAGTTTGAGACACAGGATCGCGATTCGCTCTTCACGACGGGCTCGGTTTCAGGCTGTTCATTGAATGAACTTGGACGCTAGAAAACAGAACTTAGAAGAACTTTTCCTTGATCAAGTTATTCGCTCTTGCTACAAAACGAAGACTGATATCCCAGCAGGATCTAAAGAGCTGTCGTTGCTTTTGCTTGAAATAAAACCAAAGACAGACAGCGGACGATATGGTGCAGACAAACGAAAAACAAATCGCCAGTGCAGCTTCTTGACGCCGTCACCGCGCTGTGCATGTTTTATGTCCTTAAACTGCCAGCTTTGGTGCAAACCACTTTTGTGTCACTATTGGCCAGTTTGAAAACGTGTCTTCCATTTGTATACATGTACTCTGTTTTTTACACTCACGTTACTGTTGTGTGATAGTCTGTGATTTTGGACCTTACGGCTTCGAGCTGCAAGGTCCAAAATCACAGACCAGCACATACGCAGTTAATGGTATACAGATGCGGAGTTACATTGACATTGTCTTCCAACCCGTTATTTAACTTACAATTGTTGTTGTGTACTATGTCGGGTGTACATGTACGAAGCGACTCATTGACTCAATTCTTCGACACTATAGATGCTATTTATTCCAGGCAAAAGTCTTCCCAAGGCCAGCAAAAGGCACAGATCTTTAAAGAGCCTCCGCAAAATGCGGGGGTTCTTAACTCATTCGAGACGTGCCGCATCCGGACACGCGGATTTAGGCCGCGTGTCCTGATGCGGCACGTCTCGAATGAGTTAAAGATCTAGGCTTTTTGCAGATCACATTTATGTGTGTGCTACTCACTCCAGGCGGAGGAGACAGGCAAATGAGGTTGACAACGGAGATCACACAACATGTGTCTCACTCAGACTATTTCTCACACCGCTGGGAAGACTGAGTGACTTCCGGGATTTCTGTATGCGGGGCTATTGCAGTGTTTTAAGCTCAGCTTGGCAAGAGTTTTGTATGAAATTCTGAACTTGAAATCGCCACTTAGTTTGGGTTGTTGTAAAATACCACGCCATGTACTGTGTTGTTGCAACTAGTCCTGATTTCACTTCTGACAAACTTTTCATATTTTTAACGACACTCCAATCGTGTCAATTGTTGTTGATCTGATGTAACACAGTGCCATCCAAGAACAAGATCTTTGCGTTTTGCAAATGCCATTTTGTTGTTTGTTGCGTTGAACAGGAATTACTGTTGTAAATACTTGTATAGTGTTATGAGTATGTCTTGTCACTAAGGTCCCTCTCGTGAGCTTCCGGCTAGCGTGGAATGAACGGTACACATTCCAATGAAACTGTAGGTTCAGTAAAATGCTGTGGACTGATTAGATTGCACGATCAGGACATAATTGCGCATAAAAGTTTCTTATGCAGACCATCAGTGTTGGACTTGGGTTGGTACAAAGTAATGTTTGAATTTATTATCGCATGTATACCATGCTTTGCCAACTATGAATCTCAGTATATATACTGTAGTTAGGAATGCACTTGAGATGTGTTTGTCATGAAATGTATCGTAGTCAGCATTGAAAAGATTTCCCGTATGAAACACACATAGACTCAGTACATCAGCATTGCATTTTTACACTGTTTTATCACTGGACGTTACTTGACAGTTCAGTGTTAAATTTTAACCCTTTGGGTGTCGGTAGCGGTTATGACGCGATGATTCCGGTAGGAATCATCGCGACAAAAACCACTACCGACAGCTAAAGGGTTAAACAGTTTTAAATACATGTACCTAAACATATTGACTGTATTATATGTGCAAAATGGCTTTTTGATATCAGTGAGAGAAGCGCCGGATGAGTCTTCCGATTTGAATGAGATCTCATGAACCTTTTTTAATTATTTTTTGGGAGCCATTTTCATCGAAGAAATGCTTGTCTTGTATTTCAAAGATCTCAGAACGTGTATTTATTTGTAAACCTGCTTCTGACCGAAACCGCCATGACGTCAACTTGCCAAACGTCCATGTTTATACAACTTCCAACCTTTTTGGTGTGTATCGAAATATCGCCATTTTTGTGCTGGTCTGTGATTTTGGACCTTACAGCTGGAAGCCATAAGGTCTAAATTCACAGACCAGCACGCTTTTTATGTTTATTTTTAAGTTTATTCTAGTCTGTAAAATGCACACGTCCAACATTTTTGTTGCAGTAGCAAGAGATGGCTATGAGACCATTTTTTATTTTGTACATTTGTTCAGCCAATTTATGCTCGTACCTGCGCAACTCTAGCTAGTTGTCAAACACACACACCCACACAGACACCCACCCATACAGACACACAGACACACAGACACAGACACACACACACACACACACACACACACACACACACACACACACACACACACACACACACACAAGCACACATGCACACACACTCGCGCGCGACGGAATACTATATTTATAGTAAGTGCCAAATGTTTATCTCACGTACAATCCGTACATTTAGTACTGTATGCTGTACTCTCAGTTTTAATGTATACTGACGAGCAAAAGAAATGCGGTATTTTTGGAAGTATTGAAATACTAAAGTGTTTCCGGTGGTTAAAACATGTCGCAATTCTTTTGCTCGTTAACGCTTTTTTTGGGTTTGGTTATAACAGGATTTATTTGTCTGATTTTCTAGTTTAAAGTTCTTTGACTAGACTTTACCTTAAGAAAATCACACGAAATGAAGCCTGTATAAATCAGACTATTTTTTTGTATTGGTTTTTGTGTTCAGTTTTGACAAATTTGTTTTGTCGACTGAGCGTTTGGTTGCGACGATCTCGAATGTAAATTATTTGGAATGCATGAACATGGATGTGGATTAGTAAACCATTTTCAGATTTATGGAACTGTTCTCTCTTCTGCCTGTATGTGTATGTCAATGTGTGTGCGTGCGTGTGTGTTTGTGTGTGTGTGTGTGTGTGTGTGTGTGTGTGTGTGTGTAAGTCCTAGACCCTCCCCCCCCCCACTTCCACCCCCCCCCACCCCCACCCCTCTATATAAATTGATAAAGTGACATAGGAAATCCTGACCAAACAAGTGACCAAGCGAGTAAAATAAAAAATAAAATCCCAAGAAAAAGAAACACGCTGAGAAAGGACAAGTACGACACAATTTATGTGTAAATAAACTGTGTTGTAATTTAGTTTCTAAGCGTGTTTGTTTCATTGTTGGGATTTTCTTCGCATAAAATGACAGTCTTGACTATCGAGCACGAAAACCACAAGACAGCCACACGTACAAATAGTGCTTGTCCTCCAGCGCGCGATATGTCTTTAATACCGGCACGCATAATGAAACCCTGATGACAACCGCAAGGTTATCAACTAAAACCCGGCTCGTCCAGAAAGAGGCATAGATTCTCATGAGCCCATGCTGTCGCAGGGTCTCATGAGAATCTATGCCTCTTGCTGATGGCAGACCTGCATGGTCCAAGGAAGCATAAAACCGTGATGGCAACCTCAAAGTGAGGAACAACTGATGCAGACCGCCTCGTCCAGCAAGAGCCATAGACTCTCGTGAGCCCCGGCGACTGCAGGAGTTCATGAGAATCTATGCCGCTTGCAGATGAAATGGCAGGTGTCACACTGAAATGCAAATGATATGCAAAGGAGGAAAGGCGACGGAAAATGACACAGGGGGGATATAACTGAAGTGTAGGACAGGGAGCGGAAGCAGGAGACATGGCTATAAATAGATCTCACCAGAAAGGCGATGTCTTGATTGGCCACAAGGGAGAAGAAGCAAGGGTGCGGGAAAGGAGGAGAGGTGGTGGTGGGTGGGGGGAGGGGGGAATCTTGCGAACAGGGGTGAGAAAGGTGGGGATGGGGTGAGAAGGGTGAGGAGGGGTGTGTGTATGTGCGTGGGATTGAGACTAGTCCATAAGCTAGCGAGGTCTACCGTGCCACCCACCCCCCCCCCCCCCCTAGTACTCAATAAGATGGGTTTCAAAGTGTACCCCCCCCCCCCCACACACACACACACACTTTGGTACCGGTCTCAGGCCACTTTACAAATTTCAAATACAAGCGATCAAAAATTCTCTGTAACTTCAGTAGCTGACTGGCCCTTCGTTTGTCTTGTACTGTGTTTGCCTTAAATGGCGTAAATCCGTGTCTGTTTCGTGAGTGTGTGTGTTGGGTTTCAGGCGCGGCGCTTTGAGTCGATTTCCCCAAAAATTGAGAAAAAGCGCCTATATAATAACGGTATTATTATTATTATTATACCTTAGTATGTCCTGAGATGTGTAAGCCATGTTCTCCGAAAATCCTTTGTAACACACTAGAGATATAGCCGATGGCGCAAGGGTACCCCCATTCACGCTCTTCGCAGATGCTAAAATGAGGTTGAGAAACATTTTCCTCTAAATAAACCATAATTCATTCCAGAAGGCCAAATCAGGCAATAGTATATTAGGGAACACCTTCTGCATCCTCTGCAAAAAAACAGAATGAAAACATATTGAATCTCTGGCTCACAGTGCAGGTATTTGTGCACCCAGTAAACGGCCATTTCCGCGAAATCGCAAAAAAAAAAAAAAAGACAAAAATAATGTGTCAGATGCCTTCAGACATTTTCTATAGCACTGGCAGTCCATTTTTAGGCTCACATCATTAAAACAGGATGTCACAATTATTATAAACTTGACTAGGTGATGCTGTGATTGCTGTGAGTGACACAGTTGTTGATTTTGTATCCCTATCCCCAAGTTGTAAAAATACACAAAATTAATTTTTTTAAAATTACTAAAGTTATTTAATTTCATTTTGACTTCTCTTTACCTATTATGTTTCAATAATGTGAGCATAAAGTGCAAGAAAATAAGGAAAGTCGGCATCCTTTACGGTACGTTCGTGGTGAATGAGAACTTCTTCCCATTTAAAATTGCCGAATTAGGAAACGTACGTTTGTTTCTGATCCCCTCAGAAACTTTGTATACAACTGATAGGTCTTTTTTTTTTAAAATAGGTTTTATCGGTTAGGCAGAACATAAAGAAATAGCATCCTGCAGAATCCAGGATGCTGCCAATAGAGTCAGCAGTTGGATTGAAAGATGACCATCTCTTTCAATCAGATGGAAGAGGTCACCTTGAAACTGGAGACCTTCCAGTACCAAAGACAGACAGGCCAACTTTACTGGCAACAAATAAATTACTGAATTCACGTGGAGGCCTCACATCAAAGCCATGGAAGCTAGAGCTGCGAAAAAAAGGCTCTGATGAAGAAACTGGTGGGGACCACATTGGCGCAAATTACAGCATCCTGGCGCAAGCAAACACCTGCTCGGTCAGACCAGTAGTGCGGTACCAAGATACATCGACAACATGAAACACTGCCTGCAAAACCAATAAAGCCAGGCTTGACAAGATGCAGAACATGGGTCATTCTCAGTGATGCAGTGACATTCTTAGAGCCATCTGGAGCACCCCAATTTAGGAAATGGAGGACATTGGAGCCACTGGAACGCAGAACAGCACACATGATGAAGAGACTTACTAAACACCGGCAGCATGGGAGACTACAGGAGCAGACCAAGAACCGTCAGAAATGCCCAAGTCTGAACTGACTCACAACTGAAGGTCCTGCAAAGGAACCAAGCCCAAAGATGTGTGAAGAGCTCCCTTCAGATACCTGGACATCTAGAAAGAGCCTTCTAGACAACATAAACAATTTTTAAGGACTCTTTGTCAAAACTCGCGGCACTGCACAAAACCATCTCGCTGGAGATTATGTACAAGCGCTACCCTCACAGCAGCTGTGGTACCGCACAAGACGCCGTGCGGAATGAAGGAAGTGGCGTGTACATCTGTAGTGCAGACCGCACTACTACCTCCCTCTCCTTACCATCTGGCGGCAGCATCTCCAACTATCGTACAGATCTGCAGGTGCTCAACACAGCAGCAGAGCCGGCATTAGCTAGGGAAAGGCAGCAGCTTGATCCACTGATCTCCTCACCAGGAAGCTTCAAGGTAGACTGGATGCCCTGTCCACAAAATAGTGCTGCAGTGGATTCCAGTGCATTCTGGAGTAGCTGGGAGTGGAAAGGCTGACAGCGTGGCCAAGAAAGCAGGCGCAAGACTACCTCAAGATCGCAACTGACCTAATGTAACCCCCCCAAAAAAAAAAACAACAACAAACAAACAACAAACCAAAAAAACAAAAAACGAAGACACTACAGCAACAAAATGATTGGCAACAGCAGAATGGCGGCTGCAGCCCGTGGGCAGACGACATCAACAAGCTGAACAGGGAGAGCCAGGCCAGCATCTTTCATCTACGCACTGATTACTCTGGACAGGGTTCGTATCGAAAAGCAGGGACGAAGTTCATAAAAATTTCATAAACGTTTCACAAACCCAAACTAAAGCCGGAAGGTTTACACACTTTAATTAGATCACTCAACAACAACAACAAAATAAATAAATAAATAAATAAATTTTAAAAAATGTAAATTAAAAAAATAAATAATAATAATTAGATCACTCTGTATCAGCAGCTGATTTGAAGCTTTCGTGCCTAATGCATGAAGAGATACCAAAAAAAAAAAAAAAAAAAAACGCTTAGCGAATGGCGGAGCTCGGTAGAAGCGTAAACAATCAATCAGAATGTTCGGCAGAAAGGCCATGCAGTCACTTTATGATCAGAGATAAATATCGATCACTTGCAACAATCGTCAGCATGACCTTTCGCAATGGAATAGTCACAAATTGGGGGAGAAAAAAAAGAAGTAGACAAAAGTTTGCCAGCACTTTGTCATTTTTGAAAACAAACTTTCACAGACTATAAGGAAAAGGACTGAAATTGACAGACTTTCCAGGGCCCTGAAAAAGCCTTGTCACTTTGTAACAACTTTCACAAATGTTCACAGACCGTACGGACCCTGCTGGACTCACCTCGCGAGACTGGGTCATGCGGAAACAGCCCTATGCGAATTTGGCGTAGAAAATCAGTCTCCTTAGCACATTCTCAAAACCTGTCCATACAGGTAAGCGGTCCGCTGGCAGTTTTGATCAGAAGACATGCCCCTGTACACCAAACTCTGAAAACATGCTGCCAAGCTCTTGACAGCTCACTTATTGGCAGCCAGAACAATATAAGATTTAAAGACGGCCATCAAGGAATTGAACGTTGCAGAAGAAGAAGGTGAAAGTGGTGATCTCGTGGTGGACATGTGGAAACTAAGTATTTTGATAACATTGTTTTGGCTGTTAGGAACCATGAAACTTTATTACGCATATTCATATTTACACATTTCTAGACGAAAATAAATGAAAGGAAAAGGGGATGATGATGATGATGATGAAACTTTATTTTTCAACGGTAAAAAGTTTTGACAGAAAACAAATCGTCATTTTACAAACTTGCCGTTGCTAACATCTACAGGATAAAAAAGAAGGGAAACTATAAAATATATATGTACATACAAAACCCAATAGCATCATTATATACAGAAAAAATAATAATACTCATCACACACACATGCACACACGCACGCACGCGCGCCGCTCACATGACCCACACGCACAAACAAACACGAGCACACACACACACACGCGCACACACATATAAAAACCTTACTAGACCCGCCTTACGCTAGGTAAAATATCACCTAAAATACCAGCCAGTTAAAAATAGTTACAATTAAATTTATGGGTCACATTGAAATTAATGAATTGATCACAAACGTTTATGCTCTATATGCATACTTTTTTAAGAAAACTGGCAACAAAAAATATTTAAACAGAGGAGTATGACGTAAGCAATTTTTATGATCATTTTGAGTTCTTTTGCATACTGGTAAAATGGGGGTAGGGCAGCAGATTCAGCCACTGTGGTCCCTAAATGCATCACAGCATCATAAAATCAGGTTGGGACTAACTATGGTACTCCATCCTAACCAATAAAACCTAACAAAGACCTATCAGTTGTATACAAAATTTATAAGGGCATCGGAAACAACGTACGTTCTCAATTCGGCAAATTTTAAATGGGAAAAAGCTATCATTCACCACGAATGTACCGTAAAGTGTGCCAACTTTCCTTAGTTTCTTGCACTTTATGCTCACATTATTGAAACTTAATAGGTAAAGAGAGGTCAAAATGAAAAAGAATACCTTGAGTAATCTGTTTTAATTAATTTTGTGTATTTTTACAACTTGGAGGTAGGGATACAAAATCAACCACCGTGGCACTCACCATAATCAAAGCATCACCTAGTCAAGTTTATAATAATTGCGACATCCTGTTTTAATGACGTAAGCCTGAAAATGGACTGCCAGTGCTATAGAAAATGTTTAAAGGCATTTGACACATTATTTTTGTCTTCTTTTGCGATTTCGCGGAAATGGCCGTTTACTGGGTGCACAAATACCTGCACTGTGAGCCAGAGATTCAACATGTTTTCATTCTGTTTTTTGCAGAGGATGTAGAAGGTGTGCCCTAACATAATATTGCCTGATTTGGGCTTCTGGAGTGAATTAGGGTTTATTTAGAGGAAAATGTTTCTCAATCTCATTTTAGCATCTGCGAAGAGCGTGAATGGGGGTACCCTTGCGCCATCGGCTATATCTCTGGAGTGTTCCAAAGGATTTCGGGGAACATGGCTTAAACATCTCAGGACACACTAAGGTACACTTTGAAACCCATCTTATTGAGTACCGGGTTGGAGGTAGTGGGGGGGGGGGGGGGAGGATGCACGATAGACCTCGCTAGCTTAAGGAGTACGACGGAAACAGAACAACTGATGTCAAAATTCGCCAAATAAGGAGTTATTTTCTAAAAACTAGAATATATCTCAAAGGTACCGAGTTCAAATTCCAACAGAGATATATTTGTGTTAACTTCCATCTTAATCCCATGTTCTTTTCTCTGTGCATGTGTCACAGCTCTACAGAGATTTGTAGGAAATACTGCTAGTCGTATCATTACTATTTCGTTGCCATGTTTATCATCTTTTACATTAACGAAAACAACTAACAACGCCTGGCTTATCGGATCAGATGTGAGGCGCCTGCGTGGCCAGAACATTTCCCCAGTTACTACAATGTTCCTCACCTCACCCCACTGACTGTCGTCTGTTCGTTTCTCTTCCTCCCCCACCCCACCCCACCCCCCATCCCACCATGTCCCCACCACCCCTCGTCTCACCTGTCGGTCTGTGTACCTGGCTTGCACCTGCCGCGAGAGGCGTCCCCGGATGGCAAGAGATACTCCGGCCGCGTCGGCTGTCTGTTGGCCCGAGCACGGCTGTGCGCGGGCCAACAGGCAGCCGACACGGCCCTGGGACTTTTAGCTTACTTACACGGCCTCTCTCTCTCTCTTCCACTGCTAAGGTAGCACGCTTGAACTCTCATAACCTCTTAAAAGCTTGATCAACGGTGATATGATTAAATGAGCACTGACCGTGTCAGCAAGAGACTAAATTCTCAAGAGTCCCTGCTGTCGCAGGGACTCATGCGAATCTACGCCTCTTGTGGGTGGATGGATGGCGTTGGTTAAGGGGCATACACTAGCGTGTCTCCCATTACAATTTCGTCCAGCCCTGGCACGCGACCCTTTTTTGTGCACGGTATTGTGACTCTTCACCCCTCTCCTTTCCTATTCACTTACATTCTCCCCCCACCCCACCCCTTCCCTCTTCGCAACCCCCCCACCTCCCCCGACCCCACCGTCTTCTTTTACTCCATACCCGGATCTTTCCAAACCAAAACAGTCCTATTCCTTCCAAATTTCTTCCGCAATCTGTTTAACGCATTCAGCCCCGAGGTCAAGATTTCTAGCATTTGGGAGATGTCCTATGAAACTAAACTGTTCAGGAGATAAATGTAGATCCACCGTGATATCTTAAGTGTGTTGCTAGAGTAGTTCGGCTGTCGCGGTCAATCCACACATCTTGTTACAGTGTGTCAGAGACGATTGAATTAACTCATTCAGCCCCGACACCACAGCAAGACATGGATCGAGCATGATAGTTCAAGGGTGGCGCCAGAGTAGCTTGGCGCCGAGCTATTCTGGCACCGCCCTTGAACTATCATGCTCTATCTGTCTCTAGAACTGTAGTACAGTCATTCAGAGGGCAACTTCAAAATTTGGGGATTTCAGTCCTGGGGCAGAATGTGTTAAAAAGGTTGGTTGGTTAGTTCGGGGTTTAATGTCCGCGATACCGGAGTGATAATGAACAACATGTAAAGGGCGGGTTATGGGGAACAAGGACAGCTATTACCTATGGAGTACGACCTGAACACTGATCAATTCGGCCGCACTGCAAGTGTGCTACTTTGATTTATCTGGACTTTTAACGGACATGATATCTGAAGAATCCCGTCGTTTTGTCTGGACTTCCGCCCTCTGCTTAACACTTTCGGCCCTGAGGTCAAGATTTCTAAAATTGTGGATGTGTCCTATGAAAAATAAATTGGCATAAGAGTTGAAGAGATGAATGTAGACGGCAATAACCACCATGATACCTCAAGGATGAAGTTGGACTAGTTTGGCTATCGTGGTCATACAAACGCGGATCTACTGGCGCTCATATTCAAGAATAATATAATAGACAAAAGCACCAGTAAGGGAGAGAATTGTGCATTGTGTGCACTAGTGTTTTTTCACATTGTACTGCGTTATATTTAACTCATTGAGCCCGAGGTACGAAATACCCACATTTTGGAATTATCCTCCGAGGACTGAATTATAATTCAGGAGACAGATCGACCATGATAGTTAAAGGGTGGTGGCAGAATAGCTTGGCGCCTATAGGCGCCAAGCTATTCTGCCTCCACCCTTGAACTATCATGGTCGAGTCATATCTTGCTGTGGTGTGTCGCGGGCAGAATGAGTTAAGGTATACTGTGTTATACTTAAGTGTTTTCTATGATTACAAAAATGGCACATTTATGTTGCTCGTCAGTGAATCTACCTCTTACTTTATCCTGAGCAGTTAGCCGTTTCGCCTTCATTTTCTTGTTGTGTTCAAGTCAGACCTCTCCCCACGTTTGTCATGTATTCAGTGCCCAAAGCTGTTCAAACCCTTTTTTTTACCAAGTTCAAAATGGCACAGGGAAGTCTTTAACTCATTCTGCCCGCGAACCACCACAGCAAGATATGGCTCGACCATGATAGTTCAAGGGTGGTGGTTATAGGCGCCAAGCTATTCTGCCACCACCCTTGAACTGTCATGGTCGATCTGTCTCCTGAATTGTAATTCAGTCCTCAGAGAATAATTCCAAAATGTGGGTATTTCGTACCTGGTGCACAATGAGTCAAGACGTCACTGTGCCATTTTGAACTTGGGAAGGAAAGATCCGAGTCGCTTCTACCCTTATTAAAACATTTACACCTTCCTGTCTTTTACACGCTTTCTCGTTTTGACATTCATTTAAATTTAATGATTACAGAATGAACAGGGGGCAGAAACAGCACATTGTTTAGTTTTGTTCTCTCTTTAACACATTCTGCCCCAGGACCGAGATCCCCAAATTTTGAAGTTGCCCTCTACATGACTGTATTATAATTCTAGAGACAGATCGAGCGTGATAGTTCAAGGGTGGTGCCAGCTATTCTGTCACCACCCTTGAACTGTCATGCTCGATCCATGTCTTGCTGTGGTGTGTCGGGGCTGAATGAGTTAACATTTTTGTTGACTTGTCAAACCAGCACCTTTTTAATGAGTATTGCGGTAAAGACACTCACAAGCATAGAGGCAACAAGCAGTTGGTCCAGCTATCGTATCGTACTGAATCGTATCGTATAGTGTAGTTGATTCAGTGTTTTCATTGGAATGACAGTTCATGTTTAAACCGGCCAAACAGCGCACTACACGTTAAATAGAACGTTGAACTAATGCATGCCATTAGTTCTTCATTTTATTTCAGCATTTCTTGAAAGCAATAAGTAACTGAAATCCAATACAGAGTAACAGTTGATTCCAAATCAGCGAAATAGCGGATTTTTAAAATTTAGGATTTCTTTTTCAATACATGTATTTAAATTTTACTCTTTCTGTAACGAGCTTTGGAATGTACACTGTTACGACGGATTTCAATTTTGTTTTCAAGAAGAATGATACAGTGAGGAAGTTACATTGCTGAGATAATTTAATGAAAACGCACAAGATGTCAAGCAAAATAACTTTTTTTTTAGCTTACACAGTCATTTTGATGTAAAGCTGTTATTGAAACTTCTTTTTTTTTAAAAAAAAAGGATAAAACAAAATAGGATAAAGTAAAATAGGATAAAATAAATATATAAATAAAACGAAATAAAATAAAATATTAATAAAATAAATAAATATTAATAAAATAAATAAATATTAATAAAATATAAAATAAAACAAAATAAAATAAATAAAATAAAATAAAATATTGTTTTTGTTGTCCAACGCTCCTTTCTCTATCAGCTCGAGCAAGAGCCTAATACTAACTTTTGATATGCTAGTTGTGGTTCGCGTGGCTGCAATGTCGCATGTACACTGCATCCACTGCGCTACTGGGGATCCCGCGTAACTAACACCGACCCTGAAACCGGGCCTTTCACAGACAGGTGCACTCTGGACGGGCAAGGGACCCTGAAAAAGGCCTTCAGAACTCTACGCCCAAACCCTCGTCAACACCGCATCCGACCGTGTGACACTGATAAAGTTGAAGAATTTACAAGAGACATAGGATAGATCATCACAAGCCCCCGCGACTGCGGGGGCTTATGATGGTCTATGCCTCAGTCTTGGAGTTGAAGGGTAGAGACTAGGTAGTAATTTTTACACGCCTGCTGGTTTGAGATGGAGTAAGACGGGTAGGGTGAGGTTGGCAGTACGCTGAATTGAGGTGGTCCTTGTCGGACAATATCCACAAATTTGCACAAGTTTAGTGGTGGAGTTTCTTTGTCGTTATGCTAACGCGCAGAGCTCAACGATTTATGAAAAGTAACGAGTAATACTGATCTTTTGTATTTTTTTTCATAACTATTTAAAATAACTACGCGCTTAGAGATAACTGCTCACCTGGGGATTCAGCGCGATATAAATGCTCTTTATTATTATTATTACTTACTTACTTACTTACGCCTGTCACCCCTACCCGGGTATAGGCCGTCGACGAGAGACCTCCAACAACTCCTGTCCTGTGCTTCTCCTTCGACTCCACTCCAGGTGGCTCCCAGTCTCTTGATGTCTGCCTGGAGGTCTCGACGCCAGGAGTTTCTCGGCCCACCTCTTTTCCTCTCTCCCTGTGGGTTCCATGACAATGCCTGCCTAGTGACACCGGAAGCTGGCTCTCTCAGACTGTGACCGATCCATCCCCATCCCCCCCCCCCCCCCCCCCGCCCAACCCCATTCTCCGCCGCCATTTGCTCTGTTCTCTCCCAGAGTCTGACGTTGCTGATCTTCTCTGGCCAGTGGATTCTCAAAATTCTTCTAAGGCAACTGTTCATGAAGGTCTGCACTCTGTTGACTGTGGTTATTATTATTATTATTATTATTGTGCGTTTGAGGTGAACGTACGAACCTGTTACATTCATTTCAAGGAAGAACTGTATGTTTCACTCACAGACAGATTAACTCACTCAGCCCCGACACACCATACCCGCAAGACATGGATCGAGCATGATAGTTCAAGGGCGGTGCCAGAACAGCTTGGCGCCGATAGGCGCCAAGCTATACTGGCACCACCCTTGAATTATCATGCTCGATCTGTCTCTAGATAAGTCTTTCAGAGGGCAACTTCAAAATTTGAAGATTTCGGTCCTGGGGTAGAATGTGTTAATTAAGACACCTGACTGTGTGATATAGCCCCACAAAGGCCATTATATCAGATCGACAGATAGTTTCTGTTTTGCTCGAGGAGCTGGAGTTTGGAGTTATAAATAGCTTTTTATCTCGGATTTGACGCTTACGCAGATAACTGTGACGTACGCAAATATGGTAAACAAATATCATAACAAACACTGTTGTCCCGCGTTTTCCGTGCGAAAACTAGAAATCTGGACCGTCATTGTCACAGCGGTCAGCGAAGAAGTAGAAAGTAGCAGCCGTGGACAGGACTAAACTTCGTCTCCACTGCCAGCTGGATCGATTGCGTGAACTGAAGATTGCAGTGTACACTGTGAACTGTTGATCTACGTACACAGGAAGTTCCCAAATGGTCACGCCGACTCTCGCTTGGTGGAGATGAACGGCGCATACGCCTTTAACAGTGGAACGGACACAAAGTAAAATAATCACGCGGTTAAGAACGAATTAACAACCGCGGCCACTTATTAGGAGGCATTTAGATTATAACACATGTTTTATACATTCCAGGTGGTGATATTCGTCAAACAGTTGTATGCAATGCAGAGACTGCTCCGGGAGGGCCTAAGGCTTTACAAGGGAAATTCGCACTGAAATTATGAATCATCATCATCATTGTCATCATCATCATCATCATCATCATCATCATCATCATCATCATCATCACCATCATCATCATATACACATATATAGCACTTAACCACCAAATCAATGATGCTCTAATCGCTTTACAAAACCAAAATTGAAGGTCGGAAGAAAACAGAACGGCAGGATACATGAAAAATAAAAACACAATAGAAAATTACAATAGAAGTTACAACTGAAAAGTACGTCAAAAACCACACACACACACACACACACACACACACACACACACACACCCTCCCCCCCCCCCCCACACACACACCCTCCCCCCCCCCTCACACACACACACTCACATTCATACACACACACACACACACACACACAAACACACACACACACACACACACACACACACACACACACACACACACACACACACACACACAAAATAACTAAGTAACAGGTCTTGCAACTTTGACACCGTCTCAGTGTGATGATATTTCGCGAGCATGACCATGCCGCAGTAAAACGGGGGCACTAACCGCAACCTGGCGGGTTATAGAAAGGGATGTATAGTTTGTCGGGTGGGCAGGTGCGACCATACCCCGGCACGCGCCCCTCCATTGTCACGCGGCCACGCGCGCACGCGCTCTTAGAGATCAGCCTCCAGTAACGGCTGCTGGGGTATGTCTTTCCGGCTTGACTCCCGTCGGCCACGCGCACACATGCTTGGAGGAGGGGACAATACAAAAGGTCGTACTCGATTTAAAACTGAGAGGAAATTGTAAGGGAGGGAGGGGAAAACGGAGGGGTGGAGGGTACAAAATAATTACGGGTGCCCAATGCGCGGGCCAACGGCGGCCGACGTCGGCCCGATGACCTTGCGAGCAATGGGTGGGCGCTGGAGCAGAGGGTGTGGTGCTGAAATGGGGTGAGGTTGAAGGGGTGGGGGTTGTTTTGGGGTGGGGGTGGGGGCGAGGTAGCAACACCTTGAGTGGCAATTTGAATTTACGAACGTCTCCACTTGGAAGTGAGTCCTCTTTATATGGATCCTCTCGAGAGCGTTAACATTTCGTGTTGCGAATCGACATTTACCGTTCACACAAAAAGTTCTCAGTACAACGACGACGCAAGAGCAAAAACAAATAATGATCAAAAATGCCCCTCGCGGGATAAATAAAGTTTATTGAATTGAATTGAATTGAATTGAATTGAAACAATAATGGCTTCAGGGGAAAGTCAGTTTTGTGTTCATTACCGTTTTTAACCCCTTCGCTGACACTGATAACGAATTTCGCGTCAGAAATGATTGACCACTGACCAACATTCGCGTCAGAAATGATTGACCACTGACCAACATTCGCGTCAGAAATGATTGACCACTGACCAACATTCGCGTCAGAAATGATTGACCACTGACCAATCGCGTGAAGAACGCGGCATACATGTAGGCGCAACACGTACAATTAGGCATGAAGAACACAGGATTAACAAGAGACAAAAATCATCAGGCGGATTTATGTCTATTTATGAGGATTTATGTTAGCGTTCGCCTTGCCCCGGCAGTCCAGGGGTTAAACCAGATTTTCAGGAAGTTCACTACAAAGCATATTCCATGGACACAGTAGTGAGGTTTTGTTTAAAACGAACGACTCGCAAAAATGAACGAGAGCGAAATCACGGCGGACAGTCACCACTCCAAACACCTCCAAGAGGCATAGATCCTCATGAGCCCTCCGGGCTCATGAGGATCTATGCCTCTTGGAGATACCGTTTGAAGTGTTGTCTATGCTAATGGAACAGGCTGGTTATCAGCCGTGATTTCGCTCTCGTTCGTTGTCGGTAGTCATTCGTTACAAACAAAACCTCTCTAGACACTTTTTTTTTCTCGGAGACGCGTCTCTGTCAGCGTACATGTACCACTTCACTGACAGTGCACGCAGACTTTTTTATTTTTAAATTAAAATAAAATTAAATCTTTGTAAAATGTATTGTCAAAGATCCCAAGCCATCACTGAAAGGAACGCGGATACAAAGTGGTTTCAGCAAGAGGGATAGATCCTCATGAGCCCCCGGCCCGTAGTTATGTGGGCTCGCGAGGATCTCCACCTCCTGCAGTTGAACGGTGTTCAGGCTCATAGGGGCCCGATGATAGTAGCTTTGATTAATGCAAATCCACTGCGCCACCGCGTGCGCGCCAGCACTTATACTCAGAAGCTCAAGAAAAAAATACTGGTATTTTGTCTTGAGCTTAGTATAGGCGCTGGCGCGCACGCAGTGGCGCAGTGGATTTGTATTAGTCAAAGCTACTATCATCGGACCCCTATGTTCAGGCTGTCTCGGCAGTGAAGGGTTTAAATTCGTGCACTGCATTCTTGGACCTATTGTGGGTCATAATAATGAACTCATACACAGCAACACCATCGCTATTTACTGGTGTCATATAGCAGTCCGGCAGTTTAACACGTTTAGAGCCGCGAGGAGATAGTCAAGTTGAACACAACCCAGCTAGCAAGAGGTATAGATCCTCATGAGGATATATGCCTCTTGCTGACACCACTTTGAAGCCATGTTCCTGGGACATCGAGGGGTTTTCTGAGTGTTGAATCAAGGAAAATTGCAGAATTTAGTCTGCGTCAGTTGCAACTGCACGGATGAACCCAGTAATCCATTCTCTCCCAGTGGACGCAGGCTTTTTATGAAATATTTGTTAATTCAACGCGATGCGATGACGCTTCAAGAACAGGAGACAGAGCGATGTGACAACTGAATGGTTTGGCGCCATCGGGTGCCACGCTACCAGTCCTGATACTTTTTGATCACACCTCGTACCATGGCACCACTCTTGAACGGCTATCATGATCGATCTGTCGCTGTGTTGTCTACAGACAACAGCTCTGAAATTTGGGAATTTTGATCCTACGTTTAATATGTTCGTGAAATCCTTGGCTACAACGCGTGCGGAAGCAAAATAAAACCTTCATGTAATGTGAACGACAGGGCGTGAAAAAGAAAATACATAAGTTGACTACATAGCTGATTTACACTTTAGTTTAGTTTAGTTTAGTTTAGTTTAGTTTAGTTTAGTTTAGTTTAGTTTACTTTACTTTACTTTACTTTACTTTAGGCTTGGTTTGGTTTGGTTGGTTTGGTTTGTGTTTCGTTTCGTTTCGTTTTCCTTTCTTTCGCTTCGTTTAGTTTCGTTTTGCATTGTTTTGGTTTTGTTTCGTTTTGTTTTGTTTGTTCGGTTTTTTTTTGGTTTCTGCGTGCATGTACTGTGACTTTCTGAGTCAACAAATGAAACAGAGGGAAAAAGCAAGACTACACTGCAAAAACAAGAACTTACAAAATACAGTTGGTCAAGGCTACGATTACTATCGTTACGTAACTTTCTGATTGTTTGACACGCATGCGCGGACGTGCTAGTCGATCGAGCGGACGACGCGCAAGTTGGTCGGGTAATAGGGGAAAATAAGATCACAGATCCTCAATAATTTTGTTATCACGCTAGAGCATCAAGGGACTGAGACGGCATCAGTCAAGTGTTTGTATTTTACTTGCTTGCACAGTAAATGAACCTGGAACACTTAGCCAGCTATTCAGTCGCAAAGTGAATCGCTATACAGGAAGCCGGCAAAGACTCTCATGATCCAACATATACCGACGAAAAGAGAAAAAAAGAAGCGACATTTGTAATCACCTTAACTCATTCTACCCCAACACCGAAATCCTCAAATTTTGCCATTGTCCTCTGAAGACTGCATTGCAGTGCAGAACACAGATCGACCATGATAGTTCAAGGGTGATGCCAGAATAGCTTGGCGCCCATAGGCGCCAAGCTATTCTGGCATCACCCTTGAGCTATCATAGTCGAGCCTTGATCTTGCTGTGGGGTGTCTGGGGTAGAATGAATTAAGCAATTTAGTACACTGACGAGCAAAAGAAATGCGACAGTTTTATAATCATCGGACACATTTTAGTGTTTCCGATGATGTCAGTCCCAAAATGTCGCAATTTTTTTGTTGCTCAGTGGGTATATATATCTTGCTTTCACACAAAAATGCACCTACTGTCTTTTGGCTTCGCAGGGCAGTTTCTCGGAGAATGCTACTGGTTGTTCAGCCCGACACTGCACCCATGTCTTTGTTGATATTGTGGTGTCTGCGGTGTTAATGAGGTGAGAGTTGGATCCCAATTGCGCATTAGGTCATCGGTCCGCACACGGTCCGTGCGCGGGCCAACGGCGGCCGACGTCGGCAAGATGACTTTGTGCGCACTGGGGAAAAGCCGAGAGGGCGATTGGGTCTGGTCAGTAACGGTGCAAGGTGCACATGCTAAAACAAATTACGGGAAAGCTTATCTCATACTGGGATCGTTTGAAACAGGTGAATCGAGTCAGTGGTTTAAATAGTTTATTGCTTTGCAAAATGCAAAAGAGGATTACAGCGATTTCCATCAGATCAAAACAAGGATGATCTGGACACTGAATCAATTACATTTGCATTTGCATGGTGGTGGTTTGCAGATATTAAATACAATGTAGGTAAGTAAATCAATATATATATATATATATATATATATATATATATATATATATATATATATATATATATATATATATATATATATTATAGTGGCGAGAGAGAGATAGACTGAGAGAGAGAGAGAGAGAGAGAGAGAGAGAGAGAGAGAGAGAGAGAGAGAGAGAGAGAGAGAGAGAGAGAGAGAGAGAATGAATGAATGAAACTTTATTTTCCAAGGATAAAAGAATAGGTGCGCAGACCTGTTTTCATTCTTGAGAGAGAGAGAGAGAGGGGGTGAGAGAGAGAGAGCGTTGCCTCAATTGGCCTTTTTATTTTCTTTATTTCCTTTATTTCCTGCAGTTATAATTATAAATCAATGAAATCTTTTTGCTGCAGTAATAAATTCGTGTACAGCTGAAAATATATTGTTATTTACTGTGGATGGCAGGGCTTTACTTCCATTAAGCAGTAGATGTATATTGGTGTGTTCTGGTGGAAGTGTAAGTATTGTTGAGCGTCTTATTACATCATAATTATTACTCTCTCTTGGCTTGACTTCGCGAACGAAGATTTTATAGGAGTTGCCCACGACGTCTGCAGGCTTGTTTGTGGCTGCGGAGGCCAATCCGAGACAGGCAGGTTCGACCGCAGTGGCTGTAGGGGAAGGTATGGCCAGGGTTCTGAGCTGCGGCATCTCTGTTTTTTCTCCTGAGCCGCTTGTCCTTAAGGCTAGCTCTGCGAGAGTCCTCAAAGGAGACAGCTGCCTTGTAAATGGTGGAGCGCCAGGTGTCACGGTCCGCAGCAAGCGAAGACCACTGGTGGTGGTCGATTTGGCAGGCACTAAGTGACTTCTTGAGACAGTCTTTGTATCTCTTCTTTGGTGCCCCTCTGTCACGGTGTCCAGTAGCAAGCTCGCCGAACAGGGTGATCTTTGGTAGGCGATGATCCTCCATCCTGGAGACATGCCCCGCCCAGCGGAGCTGTGTCCGCAGCAGCAAAGCCTCGATGCTCACAGTTTCAGCCTGTTCAAGGACCTCGACGTTGGTGACATAGTCACTCCAGTGAATGCCCAGGATGGTTCGCAGGCAGCGCTGGTGGAAGCGTTCGAGGAGTCGTAGTTGGCTGCGGTAGAGGGCCCAGGACTCGGAACCATACAGCAGGGTGGTGAGGACCACAGCTCTGTACACGCTGATCTTGGTGCCTGTTTTCAGCTGTTGATTGTGCCACACCCGCTTGAAAAGTCGCCCGAAAGCGCTGTTCGCTTTTGCCAGCCTGCTGTCAAGCTCCTTGTCCAGCTTGGCGTCCGACGTGATAATGCAGCCAAGGTAAGTAAACTGGTGCACTGACTTTAGTTCAGACTCGCCGATGGTGATGTGAGGAGGGCGGTACACTGTCTTGGGTGCCGGCTGATGGAGGACCTCTGTCTTTTTAAGACTGACCTCGAGTCCAAAGAGCTGGGCAGCATCTGCGAAGCAAGACGTGATGCGCTGCAGGGCTTTCTCTGTGTGGCAATGGCCGCCTACTGTTGGAGTTCTGTGCGGAGCAGCAACTGGTCATCACCAACACTACTTTTCAGCAAAAGGACAGTCGAAAGACCACCTGGATGCATCCTCGCTCCAAACACTGGCACCTTATCGACTATGTCCTAGTGCGGCAGAGGGACCGCAGTGACGTCCTCCTCACCAGAGTGATGCCCAGCGCAGAGTGCCACACTGACCACCGCCTTGTCCGCTGCAAACTCAGGCTCCACTTGAAGCCAAAACCCAAGAAATGGGGGCCCCCCAAGAAAAAGCTTGATGTTGCCAGACTTCAGCGTGACGATGTGAAAGCTGCCTTTCAGACAGATTTACAGCGCAGGCTCAAAGACACAGCAGACCCAGTAGACTCCTCCCCTGAAACACTCTGGGAACAACTAAAAACTGCTATTGCAAAATCCTCTGCAGAAGTCTTGGGTTTCGCCAGAAAGAAGAACAAAGACTGGTTTGACGAAAACGATGTAGAGATCCAGGAACACCTAGCAAAAAAAAGAGCCGCCCATCAGGCTCACCTAGCCCAGCCTTCCTGCCCTGTGAAGAAGTCTGCCTTCCGCCTCGTCTGCAGCAGTCTCCAGCGCAAGCTCAGAGATCTCCAGAATGAGTGGTGGACCAGACTTGCACAGAGGACCCAGCTTTGCGCTGACAATGGTGACTACAGGGGTTTCTACGAAGCACTGAAAGCAGTGTATGGCCCCAGGCACCTGGTACAAAGTCCCCTGCGAAGCGCGAACGGCCAGGCACTCCTCACAGATAATACCTCCATCTTGAACCGCTGGTCGGAATACTTTCAGAGCCTCTTCAGCGCTGAGCGCACTGTTCAAGAAGCAGTCGTCCTACAAATCCCACACCTCCCAGTAAAGGTTGAATTGGACGAACCGCCCACCGCTGAAGAGACCCTCACAGCCATCCACCAGCTCAAGAGTGGCAAAGCAGCAGGCATTGATGGAATACCGCCAGAGATCTGGAAACATGGAGGCACAGCACTGCACAACAAGCTCCATGACCTCTTTCTCTGCTGCTGGGAGGAAGGAACACTACCAAAAGATCTCCGTGATGCAGTCGTTATCACCCTGTACAAGAACAAAGGCGAGAAGTCTGACTGTTCCAACTATCGGGGAATTACCCTGCTGTCCATTGCTGGGAAAATCCTTGCAAGGCTGCTCCTGAATCGGCTGGTACCTGCCATAGCTGAAGACCAACTCCCAGAGGGCCAGTGTGGCTTCAGAGCAAACAGGAGCACCACCGATATGGTTTTTGTGCTGAGACAGCTACAGGAGAAGTGCCGCGAGCAGAACAAAGGGCTGTATGTAACATTTGTCGACTTAACAAAAGCGTTCGACACTGTGAGCAGGCAAGGCATGTGGCAGATCCTGGAGCGACTTGGCTGTCCCCCAAAGTTCCTCAACATGATTGTCCAGCTACACGAGGACCAGCAAGGCCAGGTCAGACTCAACAATGACCTCTCAGAACCATTCCCTATTCTCAACGGTGTAAAGCAGGGCTGCGTGCTGGCACCGACCCTCTTCACCATCAATTTTAGCATGATGTTGAAGCAGGCCACAGTGGACCTCGATGATGACGATGCAGTGTACATCAGGTATCGTCTCGATGGCAGCCTGTTCAACCTCAGACGACTGCAAGCCCACACGAAAACCCTAGACCAACTGATTCGTGAGCTGCTTTTTGCTGATGATGCTGCCCTCGTTAATTATTACACTGGAGTAAGAAATGGTCGGCGGTTTCAGAACTGGCTCCAAAAGAGCAGCCGGCAGAAGATTGGACAGATGACGATAACCAGGTCATAATTGAGGTCGTTTATGCTGAGTCTGAGTTTACAGTGGATTATCTGTGTTATTCTACAACCTAGATAGTAATATGGGGGTACGACACATTCGTCCCGTGACAGAAATGATTTAAATTCGCTTAAGGATTGACTACGCTGGATGTGATCGGATAAATTGTTCCAAAGGCCCGTGGTGGATGGGGAAAATGAAGCTTTGTACAGTTCAGTTTTATAATGGGGGGAATTGGCGTTCAAGTGGACGTCGTTTGTGGTAAGGATTTGATGCGGATACTAACTGTGGTAGGTCGCGGGGGTTATACCATTGACTATTTTAAAATAAAGGATGAGTTAATGACGACGACGTCTTTGCCACAATGGAATAAAACCGGTTTCTTCGTAAAGTAATTGGTGGCTAGTGCCACGGACTGCACCAGTAATGGTTCTTAAAGCGTGTAACTGAAGATTTTCCAATTCGTCCAAAAGTGTCTTTGTACAATTATCCCAGGTTACATCAGCATAGTCAAAGTGTGGCAGTATAAAAGATTTGAACATAGTCTCCAGAGATAATCTCAATAATCTATATTTATATGAGTCTAGGCAAGCTATAAGTAATCGACATCTTGCTATGATAGATTTGATATGGGTATCCCATTTACAGTTATGTTGCAAGATAATGCCAAGGTGTTTGTGTGTAGCAGTACTTTGAAGTGGACTGTTATCAAAGAGTAGGGGTAGTGGCTGAAAGTTCTGGCTACGAGATATGGTCAATAGTTCAGTCTTTATGTGATTAAAGTTTACTTTCCACTTACGGGCACAAACACTAATTTTCTCGAGATCCGAGTTCATTATGTCAGCTTTGATATTATCATTATTCAGGGACAAGTACATATTGGTATCATATGCAAACAGTTTCATTTTAGATTCAATTTCTACTACAATGTCGTTAATATAAATAAGGATTGATTGATTGATTGTACATTGCTTAACGTCCCGACAACAACAAGACTTTCTTAGGACGTGCCTGTACTGCTTGTGAAAAAAACCCCAACTAAATAGAACATTGAATGTATGTCGCCAGCCGGTCCAATATGTTAAATAAACCTACGAAATGGGGCCTAAATAAAACTAAGACCATTTAGCAACACACATCCAATATCAAGAGCTACAGGCAGCGCAGACAGTAAGGAGAGTTTTAAAAAGGCAAATACAGATGAATGGATTGATTGATTGTACATTGCTTAACGTCCCGACAGCAACAAGGCTATCTCAGGACGTGCCTGCACTGCTTGTGAAAAAAAAAAAAAAAAAACCACAACAGAATATTGAATGTATGTCGCCAGCCGGTCCAATACGTTAAATTAAATAAACCTACGCCATGGGGCCTAAGTAAAGCTAAGACCATTTAGCAACACGCATCCAATATCAAGAGCTACAGGCAGTGCAGACAGTTGAGAGTTTTAAAAAGACAAATACAGGTGAATGGACCAAGGGTAGACAGAAACACATGCCCCAGAATAGAGGGAAAAACCCACCCTGTGGGGCTGACCAGGGTGACCATGGGAACTAAAAAGTAGTTAACCCCACCCAAGTCCCCCAGGGCAGACCCGGGTGGGGGTACAGGTGAATGGAGCAAGGGTAGACAGAAACACATGCCCCAGAATAGAGGGGAAAACCCTCCCTCGGGGGCTGACCAGGGTGACCATTCGAACTAAAAAGTAGTTAACCCCACCCAAGTCCGCCAGGGCAGACCCGGGTGGGGGTATAAATAAGGAAAAGGATGGGACCTAACACTGACCCTTGCGAAACGCCCGCCTCCTCGGGTAGGTATGTAGATATACATCCTTTGATAACAACAGCTTGCTTGCGATTGCATAGGTAATCAGCCAGCCATTGTAGACGCTTCACACGAATTCCAATTGCATCTAATGTTTTAAGCAGACCATAATGCCACACTTTATGGAAGGCTTTGGCTACATCAAAGAATACAGCTTGGGAATTTATGCCTCTATCCAATGACTTGCAGGGGTCGTTATAGACGCTGGTAGGAGGAGCTGGTAGTCTGTTGAGTTCCCAGGTATAAAACCTGATTGGCTAGCAGTTATCAGATAATTCGAATAAAGATATTGGAATATATGGCGTTGGATACATTTTTCTAGAATTTTACCAATGCAGCTTAGCAAGGATATAGGGAGGTAGTTACTACATTTGCTTTACCGCCCTTTTTTATAGACAGGAGTTACATGAGAAATTTTCCACATGGATGAAAATATACATTAGTCAAGCGACCGGTTAAAGAGAATGGTAAGAGCTTCTGAAATAAGCGTACTACTAGCTATCAAAATTTTATTGTGTATAAGATCAGGACCTACGGTTGATTGTACATTGCTTAACGTCCCGACAGCAACAAGGCTTTCTCAGGACGTGCCTGCACTGCTTGTGAAAAAACAACAACAAAAAAAAACTGAATATTGAATGTGTGTCGCCAGGTGGTCCAATACGTTAAATAAACCTAGGACATGGGGCCTAAATAAAGCTAAGACCATTTAGCAACACACATCCAATATCAAGAGCTGCAGGCAGCGCAGACAGTAGGGAGAGTTTAAAAAAGGGAAAAACAGGTGAATGGACCAAGGGTAGACAGAAACACATGCCCCAGAATACAGAAGAAAACCCACCCTGTGGGGCTGACCAGGGTGACCCTGGGAACTAAAAAGTAGTTACCCCACCCAAGTCGCCCAGGGCAGACCCGGGTGGGGGAGGACCTACGGCCTTATTTGGGTCCAGATCGTTGATAACATTAGTTACCTTTGTGGGACTAAGATGTATATGGGAGATTGATGTAGGTACATATTGCATATCGGGTACTGGATCGTTGTTACCTTCTACTGTAGATTAGCTTGTAAGGTGATTATTAAACGCCGTTGCTTTCTCCTCATTAAAGAAATACATTTTACCGCTTTCCTCGATAGGGGGTATCTCCTCTATCATGAATCATTTTTTTGACATGAACGATTTGACTAATTTCCACCAGTTCTTACTTCCGATGTTTCTATTACAAGAAATACGATTGTCTAAATCTAACATGAACTCTTCACTGTCTTTTGCGTATTGCATCTGTGTAAGCGTTACGAGCATGACGAAAAAGTATCGTCAGCTTCTGAGTTGGTATTTTTGGCCCGCCTATGGAGGTTATCCTTAATTTTCTTAAATTTAGCTAACCGTTTGTTGTACCATGGAGCATCTCGTTGTTGGACTATTATAGTTTTGACTGGCATACATTTCTTGGCAGTATTTAGAAGTGTGAGGCCAAGTGTCTTGGCAGCAGATTCAATAGACGGAATAGTTGCTATGGCTGTCCAGTCAATTCTAGCGAGTTCTCGTGCACATGTTTCCCTGTCAAGCTTGGCATAATTGAATATTGTTCGTTTAAATCGTACATTTGGACACATATGGCCTTTAAGCTTGATAATAGGGACAGAATGATCACTACACATGAGAGGTAGAACATCAACACATGAGACTAACTTATATATTCTCCGCTAGGAACTAAACTGAGGTAAATACACGTTGCGGTTGTAGATGTTATGCGGGTAGGAGAAGAAACTAATTGCATGAGGTTGTTCATAACCAAGATGTCAGTGAGATATGGCGACGGGTTCCGAAGTGTATCAGAATTAAAATCTCCAAATATGATAAATTTATGTGGGGTAGAGATTACATTTGTTTAAATTGACTAGTCAACAAGACGCCAGTAGTCAACAGCGGAGTTAGGTGGGCGATAAAAGGAATCTATAAGAATAATTTGCTGGGTCAATCTAGTTTCGACCCACACAGCATCGAGGGATGGTACAGCAAGGTCAGGTCTAGGCTTACATTCAAGATTATCTTTAACATAAATGGCAACGCCGCCATGCTGATCAGGTCTGTCTAGTCAAACAAGGAGCTGGAATCCATCAATACTTATATTATCATTATTTATGTTGTCCGAAAGCCACGTTCCTGACATATTAACAATGTCATAGTCTTTAATTTTATATTTTAAAATGTCAAGTTTATGGCGAAGACTTCTAACATTAGCATGAATAATTGAAAAATCTTTTGAGGATGAAGTCTGAGTTGGGCCAGGGTTGGGATGTATGTCATTGGATACAACTAAGTGAGTAATCCAATCAGCTGAAGAACTATGACGATGCACGTGGAAGGGGCTGAAAATGGGGAATAAACCTTGACGTACTTTTCTTCACTGAAGAACTTCATCTTGCAACACAATAGCTGAGGTTTAATTCGAGGGGTGGTAGGACGTAGATCATTAACCGAACAAGCTGTTATAAGAAGGGCAACAATGAGGGCAAGCGCAAGCCCTGCGTGGCCGAAGATGATGAAGATAAGGAACGGTTCAACGTTGCTAACGTAAATAAAATAAAGTTTATGTGTGGATAGTCTGACTGCAGTGGTATAAAATCCGCCGGATCTGGTTCTATGGTTTTGCGTACTCAGTAACGGGCATTAGGTTAAAATCTTCACAAAGGTAATAAAACTCTAATTGAACCAGAGCGGGCGGCATGTCATAATGTAGCTTGACTTTGCTACGCATTTGGACCAGTAGAGAGAATAGCGAGGAAAGACGAGGCAAGAAGAAACGATTGAAAGAAAAATGGAAAGGAATGTCATATAGTTATAGAGTTATAGTGACGATATGTTTCTCCGCAAAAGCTACTGAAATACGAAGTATTAAATTTTACAAATCACTGTATAATGTCAGATTAAGCATGTATCCTGCAAGAAAGAGCCAGCAGGAAGGAATCGCGTTTCACTCCAGTTGGTTACTCTCGTGCGTGTCACAAGCTTACTGTTACCAGTGAATAATAATAAGCAACAAAAAGGGGGACAAATTAATGCTAACTAGAAAGAAAAAAATGGTGGGATCGCAGATCACTGTGCAGGCAGGCCGTGCAGGCCGTGGGAGAAGGGTCGAACAAGACTGCCCGGGGGCAACAGTCCCGAGCTATCGTGGTCGACCCGTCCCCCACGGCCCTTGTGGTGCCTGTCGAAGACAACCAAGCGGCGACCACTGTGAAACAGTATGCAGCCATACGCAGCCAGCCCGCGGGAGACAAATGGAACACGATCGCCCCGAGTCAAACTTGAGGCAGCGCCCCCGAGCTAACATGATGAATCCATCTCAAATGGCATATATGTGGCGCATATCCAAGAGAGAAGTGTAGTCCCCGATCACTTTGTGCCAGTGGGACATTAAACTGGATATAACGTAATGTAAGAGAGAAGAGAGAACGAGAACGAAAAGGAAGAAACAGGCCCTTGTTAAATCAAACGTAGAGCGATAACCCTAGTATACACACTGTGCATTGGAAGACGGATCGAACTTGGCCACCCTGGGGCAACACTCCTGAGCCATGAGTCATGGTCGAGCCATCTCCCGTAGCCATAATATAGCTTATATGCAAGACCGTGGTTACACAAATAAAAATACAGTATGTAGCCCGGTCACCGAAGACAAGTCAACTATGACGGCGCTAGAAAAGAACCCCGTGCTGACATGGTCGATCCTTTTTCTGCGGCTTTTGAATGGCTCCTGTCTCTACGACTAAACACAAACACCTCCTATGATCTGCCCATGGTGTCTCAAAGCGACAGCGTTGTGAAACAGTATGCGACCAGGCCATGGGAGGCAGGTCGAGCACGACCGCCGTGGGCAATACCCTCAAGCTGTCTTGGTCATCCACGGTCTGTTTATGGTAAATGTCTAAGAAATAACAGTGCAACCAGCCCGTGAGACGAATCGAACACGACCGACCTGGGACACAACCCCGAACTATCATGGTCGACCCAACCCGCCCGACCCGTGCGTTGCACCTATCCAACCCTTGACAAATCAGGACACAGGGTGGTAACAACGCGTGTGCCACCTCGAGCCTCCATGGTCGATCTATCTCCCACAGCCTTCTTGCAGAGCATGCTCAAGCTAAAACTAAGAGCGGCGACAGTGTGCATTCAGCCAGTGGGTGAAAATTCGAGCATGAGGGCTCCGGGGCCGCACCCCCGAGCCTCGATGGTCGAACTATCTCCCATAGCCTGCTTGCAGTGCATGATCGAGTCAAAACACAACGCGGCGATAACTGCGTAGCAGTGTTCATTTAGCCCGAGGGAGACAGGTCAAGAACAGGCCCCCCGGGGACAGCCCCCGAGCTTTCACGGTCGATCCATCACCTTCTGCCTATCTGCAGTGCTTGTCCAAAACATAACACAAAACGGCACCACAATATAACAGTGTGTCTTCAGCCCGTGGGAGACAGATCAAACATGAATGCCTCGGGGCCACACCCCAAGGTTTCCATGGTCGATCCATCTCCCATAGCCTGCTTGTAATGTTTGTCCAAAGTCGGACAACCACGAAACGGTGCCCATGTGTAACAGAGTGCATTCAGCTCGTGGGAGGCAGATAGAACACGATGAACGATCCGTCTCCCATAGCCTGCTTACAGTGCATGATCAAGTCAAAACACAACACGGCGTTCACTGCGCAACAGTGTGCATTCAGCCCGTGGGAGGCAGATCAAACATGAATGCCTTGGGGCCGCACTCCCAGGTTTCCCTGGTCGATCCATCTCCCATTGCCTGTTTGCAGAGCCTGTCCAACAGAACTCAAAACGGCGACCACTGTGTAACAATGTGTCTTCAGCCTGTGGGAGGTAGATCAAACATGGATGCCTAGGGGCCATCCCCCCCCCCCCCACACACACACACACATTTCCATGGTCGATCCCATAGCCTGTTTGTAAGGCCTGTCCAAAGCAAACCACAGAACCACAGAACGGTGTCTAAGTGTAACGGTTTGCATTCAGCCCATGTGGGTACGTAACACACACACACCTTGGGACAGTAACGCCGAGCTTACAATGCCTGCCTTTATCTATCTGCCAATTCGGCACCAGCCTCGAGCCAGCGTGTTCAATTCATTTTCAGCGGACTGACTTGCAGTAGCTAGCATGAAGCTGAAGAGTGCACGCTGTTGGCGCTGGAGGAGACAGGCCTATACTACTTATTTAGCACTGATATGCAGCATCGGTTTATCACGGTTGCAGTAGCAGGGTGGTTGTGGAACAATCCATTTTGTTTTCATCCCTACGTCACACGACCAGTCGCTTTAGCGCAAACCGTACCATGTGACCGTGATACAAAAACCCTTGTAGGGACAAATTGCGGACTTTTTGTAGCCCTCTTTCTGACGCGTCTTGGATGCCAGTTTTGTTCTATAAAAGATCACCAAACGTTCTAAAATTGGACTTAGTGTTGTTCGAAACAACAGGCGCACTACCGGAGATGGCAACGTCATGAAATATTTTAAATTACGTCATAAGTCTATTATGTATAAATATATATATTCCTTTTACGTCAGTCATGTCTGGCGCGATTCAGCTCGGAAGATTTCTTCTTGGTTTCTTTACGAAAATAGTGGAGAAATGAAAACAAATACGTTATTGGTAGCAGGGGCTTAATTGCTGCACGGACCCTTGTAGGCCTTCGGGAGGTCAAAGAAACCATTGTACCCTTCAGGCCTTCGGCCTTCGGGGTATAAAGGTTCCTTTGACCTCCCTCAGGCCTACAAGGGTCCGTGTAGCAAACCCCTGCGACCAATAACTTATAGTGTAGCAGTGTGGCACAGTGTAAAAGGCGATATGCGCGCGTGTTTTTGTGTCTGTTATCTGATTATTTGTCAGTAATAATTGTTATATTTTGTGTTGGTTGTTATGTTATGTTTGTTGTAAGTGAAGATCAAGTGTGCTCGCCAGTTAGACTCGGAATGGCTGTAGCTGTCGGACAGTAGTAAGCCTGAAGACGGTGTCGGTCTTTTTGATGAAGACAATGACGTCACGTACCCAGGTGTCGTCGATACGTCTTCCTCTTTTAAGGTCTCGCGCCAGTTTAGCTCGCACCTTCGTCAGGTCGTCATTGACGAAGATCTTGCAGGAATGTCGCTGCGTGGACGTAAGGCCGGGCCAGTTAGCATCGGGAAATAACTTGGCTCCGTCCACCTTGCTGAGCAATTTACGCGAGCGCATTATTTCGTTTTTGGATAGGTACGATGCAAACTTCACGATGATGGGCCGCGCCGAGTCGGCATCGCCAGGTGCAGGCTTCTTCCCAACTCAATGGCTTCGGTCGATGTCAGTTAATTTCATTTTAACCCCCACAGACTCAGCCATCTTGAGAACAGTCGCGTCCGTGCTTTCATCGTTCCTCTCAGGGAAGCTCATCAACCTGGTCCCTCAGCTAAATTATCTCTTGCTCTAGCTCATCAACCTGGTCCCTCAGCTCCTTTATCTCTTTGTCTTTGGCCTCCACCTTCCTTTTCAGTTCTATGATCTCAGTCCGCAAAGCGTTAGTCACCTGAGCAGCCACCTCTTTAGAAATTAGATCTAGCAATTTCGGGTAATAGAAAATGGCTTTTATCTCATCCTTGAGAGTGGATGCACAAGAAAACATTGTACCTTCGACGTCAGCAGAGGCCAAGCACGCGCCTTAAAGTAGTGTGCTTTACAGGAAGTCAGGGTTTATTATGGTCGTCTCGCTAACGTCAAGCGAAGCACAGTGGCTATTCACATCCTCTGCCACGAGACGGGTATCCAGTGACACGTGTGGCCTTTTGTCTTAGCTGTTCTGGTTGTCTGCAGGAGAAGAGGCTTGGCGTTTAACTGTTGACATCACTAATCCCTCAGCCAAGCAGGGCACCAGCCAGTCCAGGTGACCAGTTAAATTCAATTCAGTTCTGGCTGTTTAACTCAGGTCACAAATACACGTACGTTACTAGTATCATTGATGTTACTGTGTTACTATGTTACTAGAGCAATAGGTCAAAGTTCCCAAAAGTCTCCAATAGATAACAGGCTTTCAATACTGAACAGGCCGTGTTCCACGATACCGAGTTTCTCGTGCAGTTCCACAAATGTTAGCACTAAATATCTAGATCACTAGGTCATGGAAACCATAGTAGTCAGCAGCACGCAACACGTAGGCTATGCATATTGCACAAATCAAGTTCCACGTGCAGATTTAGCGTCTATAGGTTAGCGTGTATTGGTATTGGTTGGACAGGCTTCACAGATATGGCGATTGAATAGTCCAGGGTACATTGTTTAGATTTCACAACCCACACAATCTCTGTCCGGCCCATGGAGGCAATCAACTTGCATTTGAGTCACACAAAAGCACGTACCTAACACTCATTAGGTGGATACAGGATCATTCTGCAGGTCCTTCTGCCGAGTCAGTGTAGCATGTTACATCAGATACACCGCCATCTTGAAAATCCACAAAAAGAATTACTTACTTACTTACTTACTTACTTACTTACTTACTTACTTACGCCTGTCACCCCTCCCAGGGTATAGGCCGTCGACGAGAGACCTCCAGCGACTCCTGTCCTATGCTTCTCCTTCGATTTTTACTCCAGGTGGTTCCCAGTCTCTTGATGTCTGCTTGGAGGTCTCGACGTCAGGTGTTTCTCGGCCTGCATCTTTTCCTCTTTCCCCTGGGGGTTCCATGACAATGCCTGCCTAGTAATACTGGAAGCTGGCTTTCTCAGACTGTGACCAATCCAGACATCAAGAGACTGGGAACCACCTGGAGTAAAATCGAAGGAGAAGCACAGGACATGAGTCGCTGGAGGTCTCTCGTCGACGGCCTATACCCGGGGAGGGGTGACAGGCGTAAGTAAGTAAGCTGTGTCCACAGTGTCCACTGTATTCCAGTTCGTCTGTGCTCTGTGGTCCTCTTCATGACCCAGTCTATGGCCAGTAGGAAGAGGAACGGAAACAGCAAACACCCCTGCCTGACACCGGTTCTGACCTGGAGCTCCCTGGTGAACTGCCCTTCGTGGATCACGCGACATGTCATGTCATCGTAGCTGCTCTTGATCATGCGGACGAGCTTTGTGGGTACACCGTAGTGTCGTAGGAGTTTCCACAGAGTCTCTCGGTCCACGCTGTCAAATGTTTTCTCGTAATCCACAAAGTTGACGTACAGTGGGGAGCTCCACTCCATAGACTGTTCCACGATGATGCGGAGAGTGGCGATCTGGTCTGTACATGATCGGTTTTTCCTGAATCCTGCTTGCTGGTCTCTCAGCTGGGGGTCGACGGAGCTCTTCATTCTCTCCAGGATGATCCTGTTGAAGACCTTTTTTGGTACTGACAGCAAGGTGATTCCTCTGTAGTTGGAACACTTGCTGAGGTCGCCTTTCTTGGGAAGCTTAATTAGGTACCCCTCCTTCCAGTCAGCCGGCATCACCCCCTATTCCCAGATCTTTCCAAACAGTGGGTACAGCATCTCTACTGTTGTCTCTAGGTCTGCTTTCAGAGAATCCGCTGGGATGCCATCTGGCCCTGCTGCTTTGCCGTTCTTCAAAAATGCCACTGCTCTTCTGATCTCTTCCCGGCTGGGTCTGTCACAGCTGATGGGTAGGTTGGTCTCTGCTGGCTGGATGTCTGGAGGGGGGGGGGGAGTCGGGGGGGGGGGGGGGAGTCGGGGGGGGGGGGGGGGCTGGGTTTGTTCAGTAACTCTTCAAAATACTCGGCCCATCTGTCGAGTTGGTCTGCTCTGTCTGCAATAGGCTTGCCTTCTTTGTCTTTTACTGGTCTTTCTGTATGGCCATACTTGCCCGACAATCTTCTGGTAATGTCGTAGAGCTGTTTCATGTTGTCGCTGCCTGCTGCCTTTTCTGCCTCTGCTGCCAGGCTGTCTGTGTAGGCCCTCTTGTCTGCCCTGATACTCCACTTCACCTCGCGGTTGGCTTCCGAGTATTCCTCCTGTGCCCTTGCTTTGACTGCTCTCGTGCGACTGTTGTTGACAACTGTTTTCTTCTGCTTCCTCACTTCTATCTTCTTCAAGGACTGTGCCGACAGCTAGTCCTTGTGATGGTATTTCCTGAACCCTACAGTGTCTTTGCAGGTTGAGTTCAGCGCCTCTCTAACTGCCTTCCACTGCTGCTCTGTGGTGACCGCCTCCTCCTCATTTGCTAGCTCCTGTAGCGCATGATACCGGTTGGACAGCACCAGTTTGAACTCTTCTCTCACTCCAGTCTCTCTCAGGAGGCCTACATTATAGCGCTGTCTTCTTGTTGTCTCTGTGCGGCTTTTCTTTAACTTGAGCTTTATTCTTAAGGTAAGCAGACGGTGGTCTCAGGCGACATCTGCTCCCCTCCTCACTCGAACATCTTGAAGGGATCTTCTAAATTTCTTGCTAATGCAGATATGGTCTATTTGGTTCTCTGTAGAATGGTCAGGTGAGACCCAAGTTGCTTTGTGTATTCTTTTGTGTGGGAAGATGCTGCCTCCAATGACAAGTTTGTTTAGAGCACAAAAGTCTGCAAACCTCTACCCGTTCTCACTCAACTCCCCTAGTCCCTGTCTCCCCATCACCTCTTCGTATCCGGTGTTGTCCTCCCCTATTTTGGCATTAAAATCGCCCATGACGATGGTGATGTCTCGCTCCGTACACAAAAAGAATGCAGTTGCAGAAATGCGTTAAACTCGATCACCGAGCTCAGTCTCTCAGAATACCAGCTGTTGTTGCGTTGTCGCACGCCTCATATGTTGATGCGTAGCACTATTAAAGACCTCTCTTGCGAATTAGCTGCTTAAATCGCTAGTGAAACTGGCACGCAACGATCTATCTCCTGGGCGCCGCCATCTTCGAAAATCGAGTCAGTCGTGCCGAGCACACGCGAAAGTGCGTGTGTGTGTTTGCGTGTCAGCGCTCGCGCGCACGTGTGTTTGTGTGTTGGGCGCGGCACGTCTGAGAGAGATAATGATAATGACAACGACAATAAATATGTATTTTGCAAGGACGAACGCGATATACAGTTACGTATAAAGACCTTTGTTCAATCTTACCCCTGTTAATCTAGTCAATACTACACTACACACTCTCCTTCTTTCCGGCTGCGGCGTCTCTCTCTCTCTCTCTCTCTCTCTCTCTCTCTCTCTCTCTCTCTCTCTCTCTCTCTCTCTCTCTCTCTCTCTCTCTCTCTCTCTCTCTCTCTCTCTCAGCCTTGAGAGAGAGAGAGATGATGATGATGATGAAACGTTTTTATTCAGGATAAAAAGTTTTAGGCATAGCAATGCCTATCTTCCAAACTGTCCTGCTACTCTACACATATAAAAATACATAAGACGATACAGCAAAAGATAAAATATATATAAGTACCCATACCCCCCCCCCCTCCCCCCCACCATCAGAAAGAAAAAAATAAAAAATAAAAAAATAAAATACAAAAAGAATTAAAACAATATATGTACGTGTATGAACCTGACATGTTAATGCAGACAGTCAAACTATTACATAATCTGCAGCAATCTGCTGTGCTGGAGCAACATACTAAACAGAAAAACAGGACATTCACATCGACAGCAAATATTTATGGACGCGAGCTCTGAAGATAGATAACTTTGAAATAGACTTTAAATGCGAGGGCAAGTTATTCCATAACTTAGCACCGGAAAATGATATGCTAGATTTGAAGATGTCGATTCTCGGTTTTGGGAGATGGAGTAAGCTGTTCCTCGTGTTCTCTCTATTCGTATGGTATGTCCGACAAAGACAGAGAGAGAGAGAGAGAGAGAGAGAGAGAGAGAGAGAGAGAGAGAGAGAGAGAGAGAGAGAGAGAGAGAGAGAGAGAGAGAGAGAGAGAGAGAGAGAGAGAGAGAGAGAGAGAGAGACAGACAGACAGACAGACAGACAGACAGACAGACAGACAAACGGAGAAGAGAATGAAATTGTGACCCGGTATTTCTCGGCGAAGTAAATGATTAGGTACAAACTGAAGAAGACCCTTTTACAATCATGTTCAGTCTTGCGCTCGCACGCATACACACACACACACACACACACACACACACACACACACACACACACACACACACACACACACACACACACACAAACACACACACACACACACAAATACACACACACGCGCGCACACACATGCACAGAGAGAGAGAACCAGAGAGAGAGAGAGAGAGAGAGAGAGAGAGAGAGAGAGAGAGAGAGAGAGAGAGAGAGAGAGAGAGAGAGAGAGAGTATGTCCGACAAAGACATTCTCCGCAAACCTTCCCCCCTGAACTAAACTTGCTGATCCCTCCCTAACTGGAAACGCAACCTGTCTTGTAAAATTGTCAAATCCAGCCTGTGCCTTTGATGTTTTGCACAAACACTGCATCTTGCCGGCGTTTGTTTGGTCGGCCATTATTTGCCCATTGTGTGCAAATGGCTCGGACGGCGGTAGCAACCTGCACAATGCAGACAATGTCCCGAGTCAGCCACACGCCTGGCCCCTTCCCAGTTGCTGCGGACCTGTCCTCGCGCCCAAGTCACGTCCGTCTCGCGAGACCCGCGCGCGGGGCAAACATGCGCGTGCGAAAGCTGTTGATGCAGCTCCCGAAATCCGGGGTCCGGTAACTCAAGCACTTTCACCGCCAAATGCAGGAACGTTACAAGAACTTTCAGTTTCTTTTTTTTTTTTAAAGGAGACTGGACTGATCTTGATCGCTCAAGGGATGTGTCTGACTGGCTTGGAGCCAGCAAACGGTAACTCCTGCAAGCCTTCCAAGTAGTAGTCCTCACGCTTAACCTGCTGACTGGCGAGAAAACGTGAACACTATCCAACTACAAGAAACATAGATCCTCATGAGTCCCTGTAGTTGAGGTGGCTCATGAGGATCTATGTCTCTTGCTGAGACCAATTTGTATCCGACTGAGTTTCTTGGACGGCTGTGGCTTGGTAATGAACAAATTTATATCAGAAATACAATATACGTACAGAGGCAGGAAAGGGATTAACCTGTCCGTTTCCGAGAACAATTGAACATCACCCAACTGCAAGAAGTATAGATCCTCATGAAACCCCTCCCCTTCCCGCCCGCCCCCCCCCCCCCTTTCCGCTCGCAGTTGTGGGGTTCATGAGGACATGATCTATGTCTCCTTCTAAAACCTCTTGGTATCCACGTTTCTTACACCGCTAGGGATCTTTGACGTTCAATTTACAAATAATTTCGAAACCACAGTCGGCGTCCACTGACAATGAAGATGCTAAGATGCTGATAATGTTGAGGTGATTCAATCGCTGTATTCACCGTGTGACGGCTTGTTTCTGACCGCTGCTTTTACCGTAGAGAGGTTAGCTCAAGGGAAGTGCTGATTAGCTTGGCGAATTCAGGCGCCAAACTAAACAGCACTTCCCTTGAGATATTATGATCGAGCAATCTGTCGCGGCAACGTGGAGGCTTGCGTGAAGCTGTGCAGACGATTCAAGGTCGAACCGCCGTAAAGTCCTGAAATTCGTTGGCTGACAAGAAACTGGACGTGCTTGACAAAACTTTTGTATCGATCAACTCCATCCCTACAAGCAGAAAGGTCCGATTTTTGCTTAACCCCTTCACTGCCGAATAAAAACGAACACGATCCAACTGCAAGAGACGTAGGTCCTCATGAGTCCCCGCAATTGCGGGGACTCATGAGGATCTACGTCTCTTGCCGACACCACTTTGTATCTATGTTAACTGAACGACTTCGGATCTTTATTGTAGAATTAAGGAAAGATTTCAGAAACGTAATCTGCGTCTACTTGCAGTGAGGAGTTAATGCCGATACGCTTGATATCCGGATGGAGTGCTTAATGTACAGAGCTGGGGTCAGTTGCACGAGCGAGCTTAGTCCTGCACCAGCCACTAAGCAAGGTGCGCCGCTATAGCGGCGCACCTTGCTTAGTGGCTGGGACAGGTCTATGCTCGATCATGCAACTGGTCCCTGCTTCTCCTGCCGATGATCCATTTGGCTGTGCGAGTGCCCAGGCAAAAATATAGTAAGTTCGTTTTTTGTGAGAAGCAAAATTGTCATCGTAATACAACGAAACTTTGCTTTTCACAAAAACTGACTTACTGTCTCTTGCCTTCATCGGACAGAGAAGGTATGGGAGGTCCTTCGGGAGGGAAGACTTTTGTGTCAACTCTGCAGGTTCTCAGTTGTATCCACACTATTTACAGGCCTGCGCCCTAATGTCTACCTTCGTGTGAGGCACAGGCATGTCACTGACCAGGGCAAATCGGATCCTACCTACCAAGATAGATTCTCATGATGCCCTGCATCTCCAGGGCCTCATGAGAATTTATGCCTTTTGCAGACCGTTCGACATGCACCTATGCTCACGTGTCATCATTTACGCCACAGCTATAGGAGGGCGTAAGGAAACGCCATGGGGCTCATGGCACTCTTTGCCATTTGGAGAGCGGGAAAGAGCAAGTGTTTTAGAGCAGTAGTTTACTCGCCATCGCTGGGGTTTGGTTTGTACTTCCGGTCCAGCCCCCTACCTGACCTGCCCACCCCGAAAACGTCTTTGCTTGCACACCGTGAGGCCCAAGTTGTTCTAACGTGACTGCTGGTCCCATATTTCTTCATTCGTGTCAACAAACATGATCTAGTCCACATGCTTGGGTGGAGAACAGCTCTTCCCGATGGGGGACGGTCCGTGGCGCACTGGTAAAGCGCCTGTCACCAATGCTTGAGGTACGACGTTCGACACCGAGGCCCCTTTGCATGAGTGAGCGTAGTCCTGCGCAAGCCACCACGTAAGGAGCTATAGCGGAGCACCTTGCTTGGTTACTTATTTAGTTAGTTAGTTATTTGGGTTTAACGCCGAGCAGGCGACCAAGGCCATCTCACGGCGGACCTTGCTTGGTGGCTTGCGCAGGTCTAAGCTCACTCATGCAAGTGACCCCATGTTCCGGCGCCTCACTGTTTTCCTCTCGCGTCACAGTGAATTCGGGGTTTTTTCTCCGGGTACTCCGGCTCTTCCTCCCTCTCTGCATGGAACCGGTTTCATTACAAATTGAACTCCGCGGCCTAAACTCCCAGAACTAAATGACTTCCTCTCTATAGAATCATCATAAGTCAGTTGCTAGGCAGAGACATTATATACTGACGAGCACAGGAAATACGGCGGAAACACTTCAGTCAGTGTTTCTGATGATTCCCAATTATGTCGCATTTCTTTTGCTCGTCAGTATATCCTCTGTAAGTTGATATCTACATCACCAGCTGATGCACGTTACACTCACGTCATCTGTGAACGCACGCGCCTCGCACGCGCATCGTTCTTTGACACGAGTGGAAGAACACACAAACCGCACGTGCACTTGGCACACCACGGAGACACAAACCGCGCCTCGTCACTGTGGTCACGTGGCAGCGTAAAGCGAGACGATTAGTGTAAAGTGTGCCACGGCTGGCAACAGAGACCGTCAACTGTTTGCGGCTGCCGTTAAGATCGGCTCAATCTTGGGACTTATATTTGTATAATTTATAGCAATACCCGTGCACGTCATTTAACATGTTGTTTACAAGCCAAAATAATTTTCTTGTAATATTGTTTTTTCCCCCCAGCATGTTCACAACAAAGACAAATCTAGGCAGAGGTTCGATTTGAGGATGTTTAATAATAATTGACATCAAGGGCAAGCTGTCGCAAAGTATATGTAAAACAATGGGCGGTGATGGGTTTACGAGACAAGACTTGCCTTTAACACACACGTTCTAGCTACAGGGCTCTGCCAGGGAGCCAGAACTATGTGTCTGTAAAAACTAAGTCTGTAGCCCGTTACATTCTTAACACCTTCGCTGTCAGTGATCACGGATTTCGCGTCTAAAACCACTGCAGACTGATCGACATGCGCGTGAAGGACACAAAGTGAAATTGGACAAAAAAGTGGGCATAATGAACACAGAACATGAGCATAATGAACACAGAACATGAGCATAATGAACACAGAACATGAGCATAATGAACACAGAACACGAGCATAATGAACACAGAACATGAGCATAATGAACACAGAATACGAGCATAATGAACACAGAACATGAGCATAATGAACACAGAACACGAGCATAATGAACACAGAACATGAGCATAATGAACACAGAACACGAGCATAATGAACACAGAACATGAGCATAATGAACACAGAACATGAGCATAATGAACACAGAACACGAGCATAATGAACACAGAACACGAGCATAATGAACACAGAACATGAGCACAATGAACACAGAACACGAGCATAATGAACACAGAACATGATGCATAATGAATACAGAACACGAGCATAATGAACACAGAACATGATGCATAATGAATACAGAACACGAGCATAATGAACACAGAACACGAGCATAATGAACACAGAACATGAGCATAATGAACACAGAACATGAGCATAATGAATACAGAACATGAGCATAAAGAACACAGGACTAACAAGAGACATAAATCCTCATGAGCCCCCGCGACTGCGGGGGCTCATGAGGGTTTATGTCTCTTGCAGTTGGGTAGATTTTGCATTGTCCCGGCTGTTAACGGGGTTAAGCCAACCGGTTACAGGATAAAAGTACCAAGTAGGTAAGAACAATCATTGATAGAACGACTACTGTGCAGTATATACCAATGACCTAGCTGGCCTAAGCGCAAACAAACAATAGGAAAGAGGTGTGTTTTTTGTTTGTTGTTGTTGTTTGTTTGGTTTTTTTTTTTTTTTTTTTTTTTGGGGGGGGGGGATGGGGTGGGGGGGGGGAGGGGTGATGCAAAGTAAGCATATCTATGTGTAAGCCCCTCGAAGGAGGCGTATGGACATTTAGATTTAGGTCTCCCTATTAGGTTACGGATTGTATTGGGTAGTGCGGACAGCTGTTTCGATCTTGGCGACCTGATCAGCACACCATCGGCCTGGCCTTGCTGGGGGAGGGGGGGGGGGGAGGGCGATGGGAGGGGGGAGGGAGGTGTTACGTGGTAGTAGCGGTGGTAGCTTGATGCAATCACACCATACACACTCACGCAGGGTTCTTGCAAATAAACCTCAGTTGCAACTCGTCACAAGTGGCACAAGGTTGTAGACCACACTAGAGTAACAGTTCCAATAGTTTCATACAATGCATCCAGAATTTTGAAACACTGCGTCTCTCATACAACTTATTCGCGTTTTGATACACTGCGTCTCCCATACAATGTTCGCACATATTTGTTTGTTTAGTTCGGGGTTTAACGTCCACGGCACCGAAGTGATAATAGACGGCCCTGACGGGCGGGTTATGGGGGACAGGTAAATCTATTACCTATGGAGTACGACCTGAACACTGATCAATTCAGGCGCACTGCAACAGTGCCACTTTGATTTACCAGGATCTTTCAACGGACATGCTATGGAACAAGCCCGTCTTTTTTCCCTGGATTGCGAGTCCATCTACCAGGGCCGGGACGGAGACTCGAACCTACGATCCGGCGATTCCCTTCGCTCTCCTGCTCCGACGCTTAACCGCCTGAGCTATTTCGGACTCCAAATCGCACACATTTCCTAACACACTCTCTTTTATACTATTACAGATTTCCAGAACAATCCCGCACAACTCAACCAATCAGAAAAAGAAAAAAAAAAAAAAAAAAAAAAAAGTAAGCAAAACTCATTAATATTCATTAAACTAAAATCTAGGTGCATTCCGTAAATATTGCGAAGTGTAGCCAACATGTGCACTACAAAACTTTGACGTCGTATTTGAGGTCACTAGAACGATCGCACCTCTTCCAGAGCCTTCCAAGTTAATCTAGGTAGGACTTTGCAACAATGTGCAACATTTTAGCTACACAACAAAAATCGATCGCAATTCTTCATGCAAAAGAAAACGAATCACACTAAATAAAAAGGTAGGTGACTCTGGTCTAAAAACAACTCAACTGAACATCGGATCCCTCACATGATCAACACACACATGCCCCCAAAAGAACAACACAACCACACACGTAACAGGGAGCAAGGTATTGCAGACGCCAGTTACGATCTTACAGGCGATTGATTGATTTTTCGATTTAACATGTAATACGTTAGATGGATTACTGTACGTAAAGATGATGAAAACAGCTGTTTATGATCTCAGTGAGTATCTTGTCTAGATGCTACTAGGAACCGGATCAACCAGGTCCCATGCATATTTGTGTAGATAATGCAATTTGTTTCAGCCACTTGTCTCTCAGACCCCTTCCCTCCCCCCTCCTGCTCCCCCCCTCCTCCCCCGAAAAAAGACAGAAACAAAACAAACAAACAAACAAACAAACAAACAAAACAGCCTTAAAGACACTCTAATCAAAACAAAAAGTAGAAGAGGTATATAGCAAAGTACGACCAGTGGTTTAGAGACTCTTTGGTGCAGCCGAAACAACAAGGTGCAGCACACAGTGTCAATGCTCAGGAATGTGACCTCTTGTCCTTCTACTAACAGTACTATCCGGCCGGTTTTTCTGCGGTGACACCAAAAAGTGACAGTAAAAAAAGCGTCGTTACACACCGACCTAATCTTCTGTGGATCTTCTCTCAAACGCGACTGCTTCGAACGCAACAACCTGACCCGAGAGCCACAGGCAAGTTGGCTAAACCCAAAAGTCTCTCTAGTCTGCCACATAGCCATGTACATCTGTCTGCAAGAGGCATAGATTCTCATGAGATCCTGCGAAGCAGGGTCTCATGAGAATCTATGCCTCTTGCTCCAAAGGGTCGGGTCTAGCAGTCCTTATACGGTGGTCGTCCTCGGGGGTTTTAACTGCCGCCGACGTATCTTTGCCTCACCTTGCAAGCACGACCCCGTGTCACTAGCGGCGACCTGCCAACAAAGACCAGCCTCCCCTCGACAGGTTCAAGGTGGCAGGTTTTTTTCCTGTCAGCCGCACTCACTTACCTTGTGAATTACCCACGTGTGAACTCCATCAGCCAAGAACAAATTAAAATGTGATTTCAAATTTTGATAACCGTTCACTCCCGTCCGGGGAGCGGATGTAAGAAACACGAAATTAAAATAGAAATCAAGCACACGGACAAGTCCGTGCACAAGTTCGCTAATCGTTTTACAACTTTTAAAGAATTATCGAAATGATGTTAACTCATTCAGCCCGACGGCCGTATTTTCCAAATTTTGGAGGCGTCATCTAGTGACTATGCACCAGTTGCAGGAGATGGATCGACCATGATAATTCAAGGGCAGTGCCAGATTAGCTTGGCCAAGCTAATCTGGCACTCCCCTTGAATTATCATGGTCGACCCATCTTCTGCTGTAGTGCGTCAGGGCTGAATTGGTTAAGCAAACAATCCAGGTATTATTATTTTTTTAAGCCACTGACTGCCAGCTGACGCAGACTCTGTGTCTGCAATCTTGGCTAATTCCAACGCCAAAGTGTCCAAACCATCCCATTAACGTGGATTCAAACTGATGTCAGCAAAATGCATAGATCCTCATGGGCCCCCGCAACTGTGGGGCTCATGAGGATCTATGCCTCTTGCTGTTAAGTCGTTGTCACTTTTTCTCGGCAGTCAATGGGTTAAACAAATTGCACAGTCGTCGCTCTGACTTTCTCAGATACTTATTTGGAATATATATTTTTTCAATTGAGATTTCAACCATTCGATATGTTTATTACGTTCATACTCTATTGTAGTATGGAAGAAATTGTCGAAACTGTAAAAATAAACCAAAGATGGAGGTGAAAGTTTGGCCAAATGATCGGCTCTGTTCAGCGTCATTTACATCTGTTCTGTTCAGCGACATTACATTTGTCCTGTCCAGCGTCATAACAAGGACATGCAACAATCAAAGGACATTCATCTCCCACTGTGTTCATAGAGCATTTTCCGTTACAAATTCCTGAATTTCGTGGTGACTTTTTATTCGTCATTAATTGTGAACTATACCCCCCCCCCCCCTCCCGACGCTCACACACACCTACCTCCTATGACACGAGTTGATCAGCTTCCCCAGTAGCATAATGCCTTCGAGCCCGCGACGACCGCACTGCGGCCGTCGTGTCAACGAAGACCTTTACTAACTGGGGTCTCCTCTGCCAGTGGACATTGTATGACTTCTAGTAGCAAAAACTATCGCAGAGAACAATGTACAGAATCCCAATTTCGTGACCCATATTCCGTTTTAAACTCGATTTTGTGGTTTGCAATGAAGAGGTGCATAAGTCTATTACTGTTAAATAGGAGTGCTATTGCAGTTTGTAAACACTTACCCACTACAGCAAGCTACGGATCGACCATGGCAGTTCAAGGGTATTGCCAGAATAGCTTGGCGCCTCCAGCCAAGCTATTCTGGCAGAGCCGATCATTCTGGCAATACCCTTGAACTATCATGTTTGCTGTGTCTCTTTAACCGGTACATGTATAATCTTTCGATGACAATCCCATAACTGATAAAAAGTAGAAAGGTTTCGATCTATTACTCAGTGTGCTGACTATTCCATAGGGGGTAGGTGATGTAGGTAATGTAGGGAAGAATGATTCCAGATGGCCCTAATAGCACACACAATTGTGGTAGACAAGAACATGAATCAGTATTAAAATGTATCTGAAAAGAGCTACCTGAATACCGATCAATTTAGGCTTAGCTGGAACGAACGAATCAATAAATGAATAATAAATAAATGAATGACTGAATGAATGAACAAGTCAGTCAGTCAGTGATGGAAGGAAAAAGGAAAGAAAACAATGAAGAGTCAAGATTCAAGATTGAAGATGACTTTATTGTTGCTGTGGTTAGAAAATAATCATATATATCAAAAATTAAATTGCTGAAGAAAGAAAGAATAAATAAATAAATAAATAATAAATAAATAAATAAATAAATAAATAAATAAATAAATAAATACAAAAAATAACTAATAATTAAATAAATAAATAAAAGAAATGATGACTACAAGGATTTCATAGCAAGACCGGCACTCTCCGGGTACAAAATTAATTGTCAGCGTGAGAGTCACGGTGATACATTCCTGGCACATTTCCCACACAGCTCCTGCAAGTTCCCTCAAGCAATAGTTATCACCTCCGTCACAGTGAAATTTGACTTTCCAGCCGCAAGGAATATACAATTACATGCATGTAACCATAAGTTTCTGTGGCTTAGATACAGTCATAAAGATCTACGCTTGTGGGAAAAAGAAACTTCTCGTTGATTAACACTCTCGATACCAAAACACGGTGAACACCGGCTCATTGCAGGACGGTCAGAAAATACACAGCTGCAAGAGACATAGACTCACATATGGGTCTATGTCTCTTGCCAATCAGTCGTATCTAGGCTTACACACCTCAAGCGGGAGAGTTGGGGGTTGTTGTCTGCGGCTGGTCACCATGACAAATTCTACAGATACTTGTCCGACGGGGGATAACTCTGTCGGATTTGCCGGGGCCCGAGATGCGGGGAGATGGGAATGCGGGTCCGGGATTAGCCCTCGATTCGGGGGACGCCGGGTTTAGGGGAGATAATCCCCCGCCAAACGCCAGCAACAATTGCCCCTCTCTCCTCCACAAATCACTGCACTCGTCCGCACCCTCCGCTCGCTAAAACTCTTGTCCCGAGACCAGCCGCAGACTCAGAGTCAACTCAATACACGCTCTCCACCTTCGTTTGAGGCTACATGTAAGATGCGTAGACCCTCATGTACTCCCCGTTAAATGTTAGATTAGAGAGAAGTCTGAACATGTCCGTTGAAAGGTCCTAGTAAATCAAAATGGCACTGATGCTGCGCGTCTGAATTGATCAGTGTTCTGGTCACACTCAGAAAGCAATAGCGTTCCTGTCCCCGGTAAACCGCCTGTTACGGCCGTCTATTATCGCTCCGGTGTCGCGGACGTTAAACTCCTAACTACCAACCAACCAGCCAAGTATAAACATCATATCAATACGAGCGGTAGATTTTCCTCACGGGTTCATAATGGTTTATCAATTCGCAGCTGCTCTGAAGAGAAGTTTTAACAAAAGTTAAACAAAACGCAGTTTCAACAAACACTGAATATCATCGAAGAGGTATCGATCCTCATGAGCCTCTGCATGCTGTTATTAGTGATAGGACTCAGCCTGGACATTCAGTGAGCGGTTTATGTTGTCTTTTACTCCCTTCCTTCGCGGACCATAATGTCTTGAGTCAAGAAAACGTTTTTAATGTGTATTCTTTCAAAAATGAAATGAACTGTTGAACCAAGGTGCAGTTGCTCTAGACGTGTAAACTAACCCTTTGGCTGTCGGTAGCGCTTTTTGTCGCAATGATTCCTGCAGGAACATCGCGACAAAAAGCGCTACCGACAGCCAAAGGGTTAAAGGAGTTTCAACAAACACTGACACCGTGGCTTTCGATCGACCAATTTACACGCATGTCCCCCAATCGGAAGTTGCCACCGCCGTTTCGCTCGTCAACTATCTACAATATTGTGTGACGCCATCTGCATTCACGTGCATTTTATCATCAGACATTCGTTACGCCAGGGATTTTATATACTGTAAACCTGGTTACGGGCATTAAGTGTTTCTTCGTATGTCTCAACTTGTGTCTGTCGTGGCGGCCTTGCCGAGTGAATCAAATAAATAAACACTTTTATACCAACAAATGCGGGGGTTCATGAGGATCTATGCCTTTTGCAGATGGCTTGCCCTCAGCTCAGGAGTGAAGTTTCAAATTGAAATCCTTCCCGACGGTCGACTTTCGTCCAAGTTTCCCACCCTCGCTTGTTTGCTCTCGGAAGTGGCCTCTGTCACTTCTCGATGCGCAGTGTTGTCGCGAGAGTTAGGCGAGATTTGCGCGCGATTTGCCCGTGACTGGCCGTCTCTAATTTCTTGATCCTCGGCGCGCCACACAAGTTTTCTCCCTTTGCGGGGGAGGTGGCAGAGTCAGCATGCCATTGAGAATTCAGCGGCAGACGATCACCTCCTCCTCGAGACATAGACGTAAATAAGACCACAACCCAAGAGACATAAATCCTCATGAGCCCCCGCAGTCTACGGGGGCTCATGAGGATCAATGCCTCTTGCAGGCTCTTGCTGGCGAATTGTGAGAGAAAGACGATGAGCACCTGCTGACTTGAATGTCTGGTCACTCTGTGTCTGTTGCTGGTACAACGGTATGTGTGCTGGCACGTGATTTTCCACCTTACGGCTGTAGGGCGCAAGGTCCAAAACCACCGATCAGGGCACAGATTATCTTTGTCGCGCCAACAAAATCGCAAGGAGATGAATCTTCGAGGGTCATCTTCGTCCTGTTTGCAATAAATGACTCACGAATATGCCCCCGCTTGTTCTCGGAATGCCAACAAATGATGTCCTTAACTCATTCTGCCCGCGACACACCACAGAGCAAGATAAGGATCGACCATGATAGTTCAAGGGTGATGCCAGAATAGCTTGGCGCCTATGGGCGCCAAGCTATTCTGGCATCACCCTTGAACTATCATGGTCGATCTGTGTACTACACTGCAAAGCAGTCTTCAGAGGACCACGGCAAACTTTGGGGATTTCGGTGTTGGGGTAGAATGAGTTAACTCATTCTGCCCGCGACACACCACAGCAAAATATGGCTCGACCATGATAGTTCAAGGGTGGTGGCAGAACAGCTTATAGGCGCCAAGCTTTTCTGCCACCACCCTTGAACTATCATGGTCGATCTGTCTCCTGAATGGTAATGCAGTCCTCAGAGGATAACTCTAAAATGTGGGTATTTCGTACCTCGGGCACAATGAGTTAAAAGGACCATGCCAAGGCATAGACCATTTGCCAATTTTAATGACGTCTTTTGCTGTCCTTCCGCTCTCTGAAATGATATGAATACGATGAACGTATTAGCTCTAGTAAGTTGTAGATTATTGCTAGAAATTCAGTGTCATTCTTTTATCGCAGGACCACCACTTCTTCGTTGTGGGCTCAGTCATTTTGTAGTAAACAAAGCCGCATCCCTTCACCTCCCATTATCGCGAAATATACCGATGAGCAAAAGAAATGCAACATTTTTGAAATCATCGGAAACACTTTACTGTTTCCAATGATTCCAAAAATGTCGCATTTCTTTTACTTTTCGGTATAAGCTTCGATCGGCAGCGCCGTGGATATTTTTTCCTCACTGAAATAAACTGTTCCTGATTATGAACACCGGGAACAGTTTAATTTCTGCGAAAAAAAAACAAAACAAAAACAAAAAAAAAAGCTGGGATAAACCATAACCCACAAGACCCTTCTATATGAGAGCTGTCCTCGCTGTCAATGGTCTGTCTAAACCTTTTGTCTTTGATCCTGATTCTGATGTTGAATTATCTCCTATTAAAAAAGTCTCGCAGATCTGCCAATGCGTCAGTGAGCTCTATTAAGGGGCGCAGGACATACTCCGCATTGATTTGTCAAACGTCATTTGTCATGACGTAAGTTTTAGTTTTTATGTAATTTTATATTTTACGTGATATGAGTTTCACTTTCGCTTCATAGGCTTGAGAAAATGGTGACAAAACTAGAACTTCACGGTACAATTTCAGTCTTGCTATAATTTGTGTGAAAGCAGGTTGACTTTACCTAGCTACATGATATACTAAGTACATGCTCCTCTGAAAGCGCGTCGACGTGTGTGTATGCGTGTTAGTGGGTGCGTGCGCGCGCGCTCCAAGCATCTCCAAGAGGCATAGATCCTCATGCGCCTGAAGGGCGCATGAAGATCTATTCCTCCTGGAGATGCGCGCATGTTTGTGTGTGTGTGTGTGTGTGTGTGTGTGTGTGTGTGTGTGTGTGTGTGTGTGTGAGAGAGAGAGAGAGAGAGAGAGAGAGAGAGAGAGAGAGAGAGAGAGAATGACGTCATATTTAGAGTATTATGTCAGTGTCTGCGTGGTGACGGAGTTGCCTCTTTTACGTCACCGCTACTGTCTGACTTTCTCTAGAAGTCAAGTTTTTTTGTTTTTTTTACTGTTTTGATTCTTTTCTGAAATTTTTTTTTTTAATAAAGAAGTTGAAAGGATACAAAGCTGACTAACGAACTCATCCAATGTCTTCTCCAAACTAGCTATATGCAAAAAAGGGTTAACCGACTTCCTATAAAAGGTTGTTTATGTCTTCAATGAGACATTCAATTACAATAGGCTCGGAGGCTCTCTTAGCCACCCACTTAAGAAAGTATTTCGCCAAGTTTCAAGCTTGTGTGTACAGAAATATCGGAGATTCTCTTGTTTACATGCATACGCATACACATACATACATACATACATACATACATACATACATACGCACATACGCGCCTCGCGCCAAATGTACTTTCAGCAGCGAGGTTAGCGTAACTAGACATGACGTAATTTTTATCTTGTTCCCGGCCTTCAATTGTTCAGTAGAGTTTTAGCCTGCCCGCCTTTGACATCATGTACATGCTATTAAATTCGTCCCACCGCGATCCGTCTTATAAAGTCCCTTTTATAAATAGAAGGGACTTAAAAATTGTCAAACAATGAATCAACGTTTGTTACTTTACTGCATAACCTAATACAGACTTCGGAGATGAACCCTGTGGCTATCGTTAGCCGTTTTTGGCGCGATGATTCCCGCAGGAATCATCGCGACCAAAACCGCTAACGACAGCCAAAGGGTTAACCGAAAATGACGAGAGTTCTTACTCGTTCCATGTGGAGGATGTGACCCGGTTCACAACTTACTTAGACTGCTTTTCAAGCAGATCAGAAGAGATCGCCGTCATGGATGACGGTTCACCAGGAGATGGTGACTGCATGTTGATCGGTCTCTCGAAACATTTAGTCGATTATCTATGTAGATGACAGAGAGTCCGAAATAGCTCAGGCGGTTAAACGTCGGAGCAGGAGAGCGAAGGGAATCGCCGGGTCGTGGGTTCGAATCCCGTCCCGGCCCCGGTAGCTGGACTCACAATCCAGGGGGAAAAAAACGGATTTGTTCAGTAGCATGTCCGTTGAAAGGTCCTGGTAAATCAAAGTGGCACAGTTGTGGTGCGCCTGAGTTGATCAGTGTTCAGGTCGTACTCCATAGGCAATAGATTTCCCTGTCCCCCATAACCCGCCCGTCAGGGCCGTCCATGATCACCTCGGTGCTGTGGACGTTAAACCCGAACTAACCAACCAACCAGATGACAGACCTATGCTCGAAGCTGTAATGTGTCGGACGTGTTAGCGTCACTGACTTGGGCCAGGACCGGTTCAAGTACGTTAACCCTGTGGGTGTCGGTATTGGTTTTAGTCGCGATGATTCCTGCAGGAATCATCGCGACTAAAACCGCTACCGACACCCAAAGGGTTAATGTTGGTTAACGTGAAAGCGGACGCCGGGGAAGGGCGATGACCCTCAGTCTTGACAACGTATCTTCTAACAAGAAATCGAAGTCTGTATAAATAATAATAATAATTAAAAAAAAAATTAAAAAAAAAAGCCTTTAGATAGCTTCCACTCGAAGGGATTTTTCGCAAAATCGCTCGGTCGCATGATTTGCAGACGGATGCTCGGCCACTTGAACAGGTCGCAATACGGCCCGTCGTGCACCTAAACCCAAAATAACATCCTTTAACCCATTTAGCCCCGACGCACTGCAGCAGGAGATAGATCGACAATGATAATTCAAGGGTAGTGCCAGATTAGCTTGGCGCCATCAGGCGCCAAGCTAATCTGGCACTACCCGTGAATTATCACTGATGTCGATCCGTGTCCTGCAACGGGTACAGTCTTTACGTGACACCTCTACACTGTGGTCTTGGCGTTGAATGGATAAATTTGAGCAACATTTGGTTCACAATAATGCATGCGTAGATTCTCACGAGTCCGTGCTGCTCCTAAAACCCATGTAAATTTATGTCCCGTGAAGATTTCAAGGAACTGGATGAGGTAATACCACGCAATTTGCTTCTTGATCCCCCTAAACCCTTTTACCACGCTCGCATAGCACCCGCATGACGCGCGACACCCGTTCCCGCCTGCCTGTTACCAGTGAGGCAAAAGCCAGTAAATCCACTTTTGTGAAAAGCTAAATCTTCGTTGTATTACAATGAGAATCTCGCTTTTGACAAAACTGACTTGCTGTCTTTTTTCTTGCTAGGGCAGAGGTAATCTCGGTCATGTGTTGCCAGTCGCATATTTAACTCATTCGAGACGTGCCGCGTACGGATACGCGGCTTTACGCCAAGCTACACCTGATCGACCGAGATAGTTCAAGGGTGGTGGCACGATAATTTGGCACTAACAGGTTTATAGGAGCGAGACATACACAAATATGTTCACAAAATAATTAATAACACCCAGGAAGACTGAAACGGCCCCGGTAGCTGGACTCACAATCCAGGGGGAAAAAAACGGATTTGTTCATTAGCATGTCCGTTGAAAGGTCCTGGTACATAAAAGTGGCACAGTTGGAGTGCGCCTGAATTGATCAGTGTTCAGGTCGTATTCCATAGGCAATAGATTTCCCTGCCCCCCATAACCCGCCCGTCAGGGCCGTCCATGATCACCTTGGTGCTGTGGACGTTAAACCCGGACTAACCAACCAACCAACGACGATGTAAAGGAGGAAGAAGACGTAACTGCAAAAATAAATTAAAGAAGCATTTTAAAAAAGAAAACAGAGAAACGATGAAACGCGACATGGCACTTCCCGTCCTTTACGAATACAGAGATAGGCCAAATGATCGGTTCTGTTCAGCGTCATTTATATCTGTTATGTTCTGTTCAGCGTCATTTACATCTGTTCTGTTCAGCGCCATTTACATATGTTCTATTATGTTCAGCGGCATTTACATCTGTTCTGTTATGTTCAGCGCCATTTATATATGTTCTGTTCTGTTCAGCGTCATTTACATCTGTTCTGTTCAGCGTAAGGTCAGGCTAGCAAAACTGTTGTCACTGCTGGTGAGCAGGCAGGTAGAATAACTAACCAGCACGAAAGCAGTTCTGCCCTAGGAAAGCGAAGACAGTTAAGGCCCCGACACACATGCCGATTTTGAGGCCGATTCTCGAGCAGTTTCCAGAACCGTTTCAACCGGAGTGTGATCGGGCCGGACTACAAAAACGTGTGCACTGCCACACGTTCCCGTTTAGCCGACCGGTTTGAACTGAAGATCAAGGTCGTAAACAGCTTCCCGTTCAGCAAAATGGCTGCTAGGTTTGACAGTGATGATGATGTGCTTGCATTAGCAGCAGTTTTGCATCATATTCGGGGAAGAGGCGGGCGAAACATCGGCAACGAAGGTGGTCAGTACTGTACTTCCGCCATTTTCACACTGAAACGACGTGCTTCGCGAGACGCTCTCTGATTGGTTGAAGCTTACAATCGGGGCCGATTCGTGTTGCAAAAATAGAGCAGGCTCTAAACACAAGATTCCCAGCCGATTGGGATCGGATCGGATACAAAGAGGCATTCTGACGTCATCCGCTCGCAATCGGATCGGAATCTACTACAAAATCGGGGCACAATCGGCATGTGTGGCGGGGCCTTTAGTCAGCTGTTGTAAAAAGCGAGAGATTCATTGACGTTGTAATAATAATGAAATAATGATAATGAAAATGTTGCTTTTCAGAGATACGGACTTACTGTCGTTTCGCACTTCAGATTCAGATTCAAGTCATTCAAAACGCATTCAGGGTACAGAATGTCACACTGCACACAAAAGATATATTAACTCATTCAACCCAGACGCACCACAGCAAGACATGGATCATGATAGTTCAAGGTTGGTGCCAAAATAGCTTGGCGCCCATAGGCGCCAGGCTATTCTGGCACCACCCTTGAACTATCATGCTCGATCTGTCTCTAGAATTGTAATACAGTCCTTCAGACGGCAACTTCAAAATTTAGGGATTTCGGTAGTGGGGTCAGTAGAATGTGTTAACGAGAGAAAGATTTACACTAAAATTTGATGGGGTGTGGCAATCACTTAACTCTAAAAATCAATGAAAGTACCATTTTCAAATAGTTTTATACTAATAAAATAATATGGCTTTTAATAATAATAATATTATAATTCACTTGTTGCAGCATAGAAAAAGGTCCTCGATCAGACCTCAGCCGTAGTACTGCTGGCCTGCGCACGGGCATTTCTTCAAGGCTCCGGGCTAATAAGCACTACCCTTGAATTACTGTGCCCTCCCCTCCCCTCCCCCTTCCACTCCCCCTCCCCATCACTTGGCATTAGTGAACGAGCAATAAAGATTTGTCGACTGCTGGTCAGTCATAGGCTGGAGAAAAGGGGGATAACCATCTGGCGCAGGTCGCTCAGATTACGGCCCCTGGGTGGGACAATGTAGGATCCATGTGGGCAAAGGCAAGTAAGAATAATTAATGCTCCATCACCTAGCTCCATCCTTCTGCAAGAGGCAAGGATTCTCATGAGCCCCATCAGCTCATGCTGGGATCGATTGTTGTTGTTGTTGGGGTGGGTGGGGGGGGGTGGGGGGGGGAAGGGGGGGGGGGTTCCCCGTCGAGCTCAATTCGATACATTTTCAATTTGACATTCCGACTGAAACCCGAAAACAACTTTGATTCTCTCTTTTACACAAGTAATACAAAATGTGTGCTAGACCTATGTCTTCCGCGGGAAGGAAGCTGTCAATGTTTTGACGGGTAATTCGAAATCAAACTTCTTTCTGAACGCCGCCACTGGTCACAGTTGGGCCGTTCGTTGAATCGATGACTGAGCCGGTCGTAATACAAACTTATGAACCTCTTGACGCGTCAAGACATTTCTTACCGTCGTGACTGGCTAGAGGGGGTCACATCGGTACGAAACACTCACGGCGGGCTGTCGCCAGCTTTATTTTTAAGTCCTCGTTGCGATGCGGAGCGGCGGTTGACAGGTTGGGATGGAGAGCTTGGCCGCTGTGGCAACTGCTTGTCTGTGCGTCACTTAACTGACGATCAACACTTTGTGGCTGTGATAGAGACACAGGACAAGGAAACCTGCACATGTACCTGAAATTCGTTCTAATGAATTAACCCTTTGCGTGTCGGTAACGAGAGCGCTGATGGGCTGGGAACCTCTTGGGTCAACAATTATCACAGCAGCCTTTAGAACCAAGAAAAAGCTCAAGCTGAACGTCATCCAGTGTTATGCGCCCACTAATGACAGTGACGAGGAAGAGAAACAAGAGTTCTACGACCGACTCCAGAGTGCCTTGGACAAATGTGCGGAGCGAGACATCAACATCGTCATGGGCGATTTTAATGCCAAAATAGGGGAGGACAACACCGGATACGAAGAGGTGATGGGGAGACAGGGACTAGGCTCGGAGATGAGTGAGAACGGGGAGAGGTTTGTAGACTTTTGTGCTCTAAACCGACTTGTCATTGGAGGCAGCATCTTCCCACACAGAAGAATACACAAAGCAACTTGGGTCTCACCTGACCATACTACAGAGAACCAAATAGACCATATCTGCATTAGCAAGAAATTTAGAAGATCCCTTCAAGATGTTCGAGTGAGGAGGGGAGCAGATGTCGCCTCCGACCACCATCTGCTTACCTTAAGAATGAAGCTCAAGCTAAAGAAAAGCCGCACAGAGACAACAAGAAGACAGCGCTATAATGTAGGCCTCCTGAGAGAAACTGGAGTTAGAGAAGAGTTCAAACTGGTGCTGTCCAACCGTTTTCAAGCGCTACAGGAGCTAGTAAATGAAGAGGAGGCGGTCACCACAGAGCAGCAGTGGAAGGCAGTTAGAGAGGCGCTGAACTCAACCTGCAAAGACACTGTAGGGTTCAGGAAACACCATCACAAGGACTGGCTGTCGGCACAGACCTTGAAGAAGATAGAAGTGAGGAAGCAGAAGAAAGCAGTTGTCAACAACAGTCGCACGAGAGCAGCCAAAGTAAGGGCATAGGGGGAATACTCGGAAGCCAACCGCGAGGTGAAGAGGAGTATCAGGGCAGACAAGAGGGCCTACACAGACAGCCTGGCAGCAGAGGCAGAAAAGGCAGCAGGCAGCGGCAACATGAAACAGCTCTACGACATTACCAAAAGATTGTCAGGCAAGTATGGCCATACAGAAAGACCAGTAAAAGACAAAGAAGGCAAGCCTATTGCAGACAGAGCAGGCCAACTCGACAGATGGGCCGAGTATTTTGAAGAGTTACTGAACAGACCTAGCCCACCCGACCCCCCAGACATCCAGCCGGCAGAGACCGACCTACCCATCAGCTGTGACAGACCCAGCCGGGAAGAGATCAGAAGAGCAGTGGCATTTTTGAAGAACGGCAAAGCAGCAGGGCCAGATGGCATCCCAGCGGAGTCTATGAAAGCAGACCTAGAGACAACAGTGGAGATGCTGTACCCACTGTTTGGAAAGATCTGGGAAGAGGAGGTGATGCCGGCTGACTGGAAGGAGGGGTACCTAATCAAGCTTCCCAAGAAAGGCGACCTCTGCAAGTGTTGCAACTACAGAGGAATCACCTTGCTGTCAGTACCAGGAAAGGTCTTCAACAGGATCATCCTGGAGAGAATGAAGAGCTCCGTTGACCCCCAGCTGAGAGACCAGCAAGCAGGATTCAGGAAGAACCGATCATGTACAGACCAGATCGCCACTCTCCTCATCATCGTAGAACAGTCTCTGGAGTGGAGCTCCCCGCTGTATGTCAACTTTGTGGATTATGAGAAAGCATTTGACAGTGTGGACCGAGAGACTCTGTGGAAACTCCTACGACACTACGGTGTACCCACAAAGCTCGTCTGCCTGATCAAGAGCAGCTACGATGGCATGACATGCCGCGTGATCCATGAAGGGCAGTTCACCAGGGAGCTCCAGGTCAGAACTGGTGTCAGGCAGGGGTGTCTGCTGTCTCCGTTCCTCTTCCTACTGGCCATAGACTGGGTCATGAAGATGACCACAGAGCACAGACGAAGTGGAATACAGTGGACACTGTGGACACAGCTTGACGACCTCGATTTTGCAGACGACTTGGCATTACTGTCCCACACTCATCAACAAATGCAGGACAAGACCACGAGGCTTGCTGACATCTCGTCCCAAGTGGGCCTCACCATTCACAAACAGAAAACAAAGACAATGAGGCTGAACGCAACCAGGGAAGAACCAGTCTTGCTTGCTGGCACCCCGTTGGAGGAGGTGGAGTCCTTCACCTATCTCGGGAGCATCATAGACAAAAAAGGCGGCACTGATGCAGATGTCAGAGCACGAATCGGTAAAGCCAGAGCAGCCTTTCTCCAGTTGAAAAAAGTGTGGAGTTCCAGAGAGCTGTCACAACACACCAAAGTCCGGATTTTCAACTCCAATGTAAAAGCAGTTCTCCTATATGGAGCAGAGACTTGGAGATTGACAAAAACCACAGTCAACAGAGTACAGACCTTCATGAACAGTTGCCTTAGAAGAATTTTGAAAATCGACTGGCCAGAGAAGATCAGCAACGTCAGACTCTGGGAGAGAACAGAGCAGATAACAGCAGAGAATGAAATTGGGCGAAGAAGATGGGGACGGATCGGTCACAGTCTGAGAAAGCCAGCTTCCAGTATCACTAGGCAGGCATTGTCATGGAACCCCCAGGGAAAGAGGAAAAGAGGTAGGCCGAGAAACTCCTGGCGTCGAGACCTCCAAGCAGACATCAAGAGACTGGGAACCACCTGGAGTAGAATCGAAGGAGAAGCACAGGACAGGAGTTGCTGGAGGTCTCTCGTCGACGGCCTATACCCGGGTAGTGGTGACAGGCGTAAGTAAGTAAGTAAGTAAGTGTCGGTAGGAATCATCGCGACTAAAACCGCTACCGACACACAAAGGGTTATTGAACGTTGTTGGACTCGATGACCTAGAAATAGATCGTCTGCAAATGGGAGTGGCAGTGACCCTTCGCGGTCCATTCGCAAAGTCGTGTTTTACTTTGTGAGTGCTTGCGTGCTTGTGTGTGTGCTTTTGTGTGTGTGTGTGTGTGTGTGTGTGTGTGTGTGTGTGTGTGTGTGTGTGTGTGTGTGTGTGTGTGTGTGTGTGTGTGTGTGTGTGAAAGCTGATTTATTCCATTCCTTTCTGCTTGGATTAACATGTTAGCATCGCACTGGTTTTCTGAACCGAAACGTAAACACTACAGAGGAGAGTCCGCTATGCAGACGATCATGCATTCAGTTATCGACTGAAACTCCTTTCACCTCGTTTATTTAAGGAAACTGATGTAAACGAACAATAATTATTGATAGCAAGATACACATAATCTCATGAGCCTAGTAATCAGTCTTCAAGGCCTCTTAAGGATTTTTGTACCTTGCAGATGGAAGGTTCATCGTGGTCTATATCTAAGGAAAGCATGTGTACATGTGGACTGATCACTGAATGAAAGATACATAAATCTTCATGAGCCGGCCATGCAGTCTGCAGGGGCTCATGAGAATGTTTGTATCTTGCAGACAAAAGAGGGGTTTTGGCAAAATGAGCAGAGAAAAAAATCACACGGGTGCTGGGGTGGACATGGCTTGTCATAACATGCACCACGTTCACATCAACCACCAATGGCATGTGGCGCCATGCATCACGTGTTGATTGACAACCAATGGCTTGTCAGTGTCATACATCACCTGATGATCGACAACCAATGGCTCATCTCGACATACTCAGCGCCGGCGCTTATTGACAACCAATGGCGTGCTCGCACGCGTGGAATCTTCCTGAAAATTCCAAATCTGAGTTTCAGCAGGAACACGTGTTTTTTTTGTTGTTGTTGTTTGTTTTTTTTTTAAATCATAATCAGTGTGAACAGAGAATGGATGGTCCGCCCACCTTAAAGTGTGTTCTGAGTCAGTATGTATTCAGAAAAATTGTAGGGTGACCCGAATTTCTGTTTTTCAAAAAGATGTGAAAACTGAGACACCAAATCGACAGACTACAAATTTTAGAACTTTTCACACTGGGGTATGAACGCAATAGAGATGTTCTGCAAATCAGGGGTAGGTCAAACGCTGTTCGTGTTCCCCCCCCCCTTGCCCCCCCCCCCCCCCCAACGGTGAATTTAAAAGCTCGGACAAACATTGATATGGTATGTTTGTCCAGGCTTTTAATTCGATGTTTGCGCAAAAAGACAGAAGGTGTTTTATTATTATTATTAAATTTGTGTGTGTGTATGTAGTGAGAGAGAGAGAGAGAGAGAGAGAGAGAGAGAGAGAGAGAGAGAGAGAGAGAGAGAGAGAGAGAGAGAGAGAGAGAGAGAGAGAGAGAGAGAGAGAGAGCTAGCTACTTCTGAATTGTCTGTTCAGTCAACCCCATAGCTTCTGAACCCCTTCGCTGTTCGCTGCCAGAGGTCACGAATTTCGTGTCTGAAACGACTGCACACGGACCGACATTTAACCCCCCCCCCCCCCCCCCCAGATGTAACATGGACGAAAATAGACATCATGAACACGGGACTAGCAAGAGACATAAATCCTCATAAGCCCCTGCGACAGCGGGGGCTCATGAGGGTTTATGTCTCTTGCAGCTGGGTAGCGTTCTAGGCCTCGCCCCGGCAGAGTGGGTTAAACTCACCTAGGGACTGGGATATGAAGCCTGAAAGCTAGTAAGAGACTTTGTCTTCTTCGAAGCAGGAGGCCTATAACTGTAGTTTCACTTCAGCGCATGTTTGGCGTGCCCCGGTGATTACGGCGATTTTCGGCAACCGACCGTCGCAAATGGCGGCAAGTGCACACGTGAGCACGCGCAGCGCGTGACACAGACGCGAAAAAGAGGTTAGCGCACTTCGGGTCATCAGGATCGGGTGGGTGGGTGGGGGAAGGGGGGGGGGGGTAGGGTGGTTAACAAAAACAAAAACAAAGAGGAAGGTGACAAAAGGTGTTAGACGCATGCCGGAAGAAAATGGCGTGAACTGAGATTTCGCGCGCTTCGTGCAGCGGAGCGTGTCTTGCGATGTGGCGCGACCGGTAGCCTCACAGGCAACTGATAACAAAGACAAACTTTTGAGAAGAGAAAAGAACAAAACGCTCTTGACTCGTGACAGATCAATGTCCCGATTATTTTGTGATCCGTGATTCGTTAATTTTTAAAAAAAAACTACTAATAACTACAATATAACGATTCGTGATTGTCAAAACGCCGTGACAGTATGCAAAGGTCCTCGGGCCCACGACGGCCGCAGTGGGCCAGCGCACGGCTGTGCGCTGGCCCACTGCGGCCGTCGTGGGTCCAAAGACGTTTCGTTACTGGAGTAGACCCCTATTGCTCCTCCCTTTTTGTCACCAAGGTGATTTCAAAGAAAGGGCATCACGAACGATCTGAACTAATCTTCGCACCACCTGGACCCGAGCGTTCCTGCTGTGGGACACGTGGCCGGCGTTCTAGACGAGCAGAAAACAAAAGAGCTCAAAGGTAACACGCAGACGGAGGTGGACATGTTTGTCTGTTTATTTGAACGATGGGTTGGTCACGCGCCGAATCAATTTCCGCATGTTTGTGCATATGGCAATACAGTTGATCTTGATCTTGATCTTGATATGCGACTGCCCCCTTCCCCCTTCGTTATCCATCCGTCCGTCGGATGGATGGATGAATGGACGGACGGACGGACCATCCATCCATCCGTCTGTCCGTCCGTCCACCCGCCCATCCACCCACCCACCCGTCCGTCCGTCCATCCATCCATCCTTTCATCTATCCACCCATTCACCCACTCACCCACCCTCATCCATCTATCCATTCACCCCACCTACCCATCCACTCGTCTATCCATCCATCAGTCTATCCATCCATCTATAAATCATTCCGCTCAGCTGCGTCCGTATCTAAAGGGACAACAAGGCAATGAAAGAACAACGAAGAATTATAGATTTGGTGTCAAACAGCCGCAGTCTATTTCAAGAAAGATGGACGAGGTATAATACCCTTCCTTGACGTATGCCTTATCAGGCGCCAAGCTGCGGAGTAAAAACACACCGCCTCTTTTACTGGGCTCACAGCTGTGAAGAATTCGATTTTTTTTCTGTCTCAGGATAAACAAAGTCTGATTTCAAGTCTGATGCATGTGGTCACCGGTCCTGTTTACAATACCGGTGACTGCATACGCAACGTGGGTTAAATTAAATAATACCGGTGGCTGCATGCACACAGGGGTTAAATTGCACCGGTGGCTGCGTGCACAAAGGGGTTAGGTCTGCAGGAGTTGATATCTACAGGTTCGATCTAAAGCAAACACTCACAGGGTCCATAAATCATACAGAGGTGTGATGTTTGCACAGTAAATTAGATTTATTGGAGTCATGGACAGGTGTCATTCTCTCGGTTTACCCACAACATTGATTAAGCCGTTAACTTATTCGAGACGTGCCGCCTCTGGATACGCGGCATAAGCCGGGTATCTGGAGGCGGCACGTCTCGAATGAGTTAACCTCGTCGCTACCAGAGGACGTAAACTGCGCTTTTAAAATCGTCGTAAATTGTAAATCAGCGTCAACGGAATTTGGATACAAAGTGGTTGCAGCGAGAGACATAGATCTTATGAGCCCCCGCAAATGTGGGGGCTCATGAGGATCTATGCCTCTTGCAGTTGGTTTAAGTTCAAGTTTTTTTAGGCCATTGGGCGGATTAAACATACGCATGCAATGCCATGAAACTCAAAATAAAGGAAAAATAAAAAACCCAGTTAACTAGCAAGCACACAAGTTGAAGTACTGAAAAATAAAAAAGACAAAAGGTCTACAGGTCGATGTCAGAGTGGCATCCTCCCCCCTCCGCGCACACACACACACACACACACACACACACACACACCCACACACACACACACACACACACACACACACACACACACACACACACACACACACACCCACACACACACACACACACACACACACACACACACACACACACACACACACACACACACACACACACCTCTACGAAATTGTAGTTATTGCCAAATTACTAACCCCGATAACACATGTCCTCGAAGCAGCCAGACATCCATACTGTGATGATTACAAAGTAAAGTAGGTAAAAGCACTGTCATGGGAGAGAATTGTACAGTATCGACCAATGATCATAGATCAAGTTTGATCGGGAAAAAAGGCTTCATAGGCTTGAGAAAATGGTGACAAAACTAGAACTTCACGGTACAATTTCAGTCTTGTTATAATTTGTGAAAGCAGGTTGACTTTACCTAGCTACATGATATACTAAGTACACGGGTCACCTGCATGCTCTTCTGAAAGCGCGTCGATGTGTGTGTGCGTGTTAGTGCGTGCGTGCGCGCGCTCCAATCATCTCCAAAAGGCATACATCCTTATGCGCCCGCAGGGCGCATGAGGATTTATTCCTTCTGGAGAAGCGCGCACGTGTGTGGTGTATGTGTGTGTGTGTGTGTGTGTGTGTGTGTGTGTGTGTGTGTGTGTGTGTGTGTGTGTGTGTGTGTGTGAGAGAGAGAGAGAGAGAGAGAGAGAGAGAGAGAGAGAGAGAGAGAGAGAGAGAGAGAGAGAGAGAGAGAATCAATGAATCAATGAATCAATGAAACTTTATTTTACAACGGTTTAGGCATTGACATCGTCATCGACACAGCCATTTTACAAACCTGCCGTTGCTAACAACTACAAGACTAACTACAAATATACATACATATAAGTAAACATAATACTTGCAAAGAGATGACAACACTATTCACATAGACAGACATACTCATAGACTCACAGACACCCCCCACCCCACCCACCCCCCTTCACACATAGACAGAGCTAAGTAGTCCAAATGATAATTGAAAAGGATAACAGACTTAATTGGGAATAAATTGGACCCAGCATAAAAAGAAACATATAATACAAGTGGTTGAGTCATCCCTACGAGTGATCCACAAAATATTTGAAGAGACCCTTTTTAAAACAGGCTAGCGAGGAGGCGGATTTTACATGGTCTGGAAGGGCATTCCAGATAAGTGCCCCTGAGAAGGATAAGCTAGTTTTATATAGATCGATCCTTGGTTTTGGGACTATGAAAAGCTTTCTGATGTTTCCAAGCTTGGACTCAGACTTACGGAACAAAGTGGAGATGTACTCAGGTGTTTTGCGTTTCCACACTTTGAACATAAAGATTGCTTTGTTATATTTAAAATGATCTTGAAGTGGCAGGAGACCTGCTTTTGAGAGCTTTTCTTCAGTGCTAAGGTGTTGATCAGGGCAGATTATTTTGGCCGCTCGTCTGTGTAGGGAATTGAGTCTCTTTAAATGGACCTCACTACACCCATCCCATACCGATGACGCGTAATCGATATAAGAACGTAAGAATAATAACAAGAGAGAATAATAAGAATTATATATATATAAATATAAGAATTATAACAAGAGAGAGAGAGAGAGAGAGAGAGAGAGAGAGAGAGAGAGAGAGAGAGAGAGAGAGAGCCGCGCGCGAGAGAGAATGACGTCATATTTAGAGTATTATGTCAGTGTCTGAGTGATGACGGAGTTGAATCTTTTACGTCACCGCCACTGTCTGAGTTTCTCTAGAAGTAATTTTTTTTTTTAGCCCCGGGACCCTGATGCAGGAGATGGATTGATCATGATAATTCAAGGGTAGTGCCAGATGAGCTTGGCGCCTGAAGGCGCCAAGCTCATCTGGCACTACCCTTGAATTATCATGATTAATCCATCTCCTACAACTGGTTCATAGTCTTTAGGCTACACCTCCAAAATTTGAGAAATGGGACCTTGGGGCTAAAAGGGTTAACTATCAGTGGACGCAAAGTCTGTTGTAATGAAATCATTGTACATTCAACGTCCAAGATTGGAGTCCGAAATAGCTCAGGCGGTTAAACGTCGGCGCAGAAGAGCGAAGGGAATCGCCGGGTCGTGGGTTCGAATCCAGTCCCGGCCCCGGTAGCTGGACTCACAATCCAGGGGGAAAAAACGGATTTGTTCAATAGCATGTCCGTTGAAAGGTCCTGGTAAATCAAAGTGGCACAGTTGGAGTGCGCCTGAGTTCAGATCAGTGTTCAGGTCGTACTCCATAGGCAATAGATTTCCCTGTTCCCCATAACCCGCCCGTCAGGGCCGTCCATGATCACCTCGGTGCTGTGGACGTTAAACCCGAACTAACCAACCAACGTCCAAGATTGAGAGCCGTCAAAGGAACATGGATGGAAAGTGGTTCTAGCAATCAGCATAGATCCATTATGCGAGGGCTCATGAGCGTGTGTGCCTCTTGCAGCTCGGTAGAGCCACGTTCAAATTTTCTCGAGAGTGAAGGGGTTGTAATTCAGAGCGTCTAGTCTGGAGGTCGGCTCAAAATAACCTAAGTGTCTGTAGTAAACGGTTGTAATTTCTCTCTCTCTCTCTCTCTCTCTCTCTCTCTCTCTCTCTCTCTCTCTCTCTCTCTCTCTCTCTCTCTCTCTCTCTCTCTCTCTCTCCCCCCCACCCCCCCGGATCCCCCCCCATCTTGCCATCTCTCTGCCCACCCCTCAACCCAGCCCATCCCCACCCCTCTCAGTCGATCACTTACTTTACTTACTTACGCCTGTCACCCCTACCCGGGTATAGGCCGTCAACGAGAGACCTCCAGCAACTCCTGTCCTGTGCTTCTCCTTCGATTCTACTCCAGGTGGTTCCCAGTCTCTTGATGTCTGCTTGGAGGTCTCGACGCCAGGAGTTTCTCGGCCTACCTCTTTTCCTCTTTCCCTGGGGGTTCCATGACAATGCCTGCCTAGTGATACTGGAAGCTGGCTTTCTCAGACTGTGACCGACCCATCCCCATCTTCTTCACCCAATTTCATTCTCTGCTGTTATCTGTTCTGTTCTCTCCCAGAGTCTGACGTTGCTGATCTTCTCTGGCCAGTGGATTTTCAAAATTCTTCTAAGGCAACTGTTTATGAAGGTCTGTACTCTGTTGACTGTGGTTTTTGTCAATCTCCAAGTCTCTGCTCCATATAGGAGAACTGCTTTTACATTGGAGTTGAAAATCCGGACTTTGGTGTGTTGTGACAGCTCTCTGGAGCTCCACACTTTTTTTCAACTGGAGAAAGGCTGCTCTGGCTTTACCGATTCGTGCTCTGACATCTGCATCAGTGCCGACTTTTTTGTCTATGATGCTCCCGAGATAGGTGAAGGACTCCACCTTCTCCAACGGGGTGCCAGCAAGCAAGACTGGTTCTTCCCTGGTTGCGTTCAGCCTCATTGTCTTTGTTTTCTGTTTGTGAATGGAGAGGCCCACGTGGGACGAGATGTCAGCAAGCCTCGTGGTCTTGTCCTGCATTTGTTGATGAGTGTGGGACAGTAATGCCAAGTCGTCTGCAAAATCGAGGTCGTCAAGCTGTGTCCACAGTGTCCACTGTATTCCACTTCGTCTGTGCTCTGTGGTCATCTTCATGACCCAGTCTATGGCCAGTAGGAAGAGGAACGGAGACAGCAGACACCCCTGCCTGACACCGGTTCTGACCTGGAGCTCCCCGGTGAACTGCCCTTCGTGGATCACGCGACATGTCATGCCATCGTAGCTGCTCTTGATCAGTCGGACGAGCTTTGTGGGTACACCGTAGTGTCGTAGGAGTTTGCATAGAGTCTCTCGGTCCACACTGTCAAATGCTTTCTCATAATCCACAAAGTTGACGTACAGCGGGGAGCTCCACTCCAGAGACTGTTCCACGATGATGCGGAGAGTGGCGATCTGGTCTGTACATGATCGGTTCTTCCTGAATCCTGCTTGCTGGTCTCTCAGCTGGGGGTCAACGGAGCTCTTCATTCTCTCCAGGATGATCCTGTTGAAGACCTTTCCTGGTACTGACAGCAAGGTGATTCCTCTGTAGTTGGAACACTTGCTGAGGTCGCCTTTCTTGGGAAGCTTGATTAGGTACCCCTCCTTCCAGTCAGCCGGCATCACCTCCTCTTCCCAGATCTTTCCAAACAGTGGGTACAGCATCTCCACTGTTATCTCTAGGTCTGCTTTCAGAGACTCCGCTGGGATGCCATCTGGGCCTGCTGCTTTGCCGTTCTTCAAAAATGCCACTGCTCTTCTGATCTCTTCCCGGCTGGGTCTGTCACAGCTGATGGGTAGGTCGGTCTCTGCCGGCTGGATGTCTGGGGGGTCGGGTGGGCTAGGTCTGTTCAGTAACTCTTCAAAATACTCGGCCCATCTGTCGAGTTGGTCTGCTCTGTCTGCAATAGGCTTGCCTTCTTTGTCTTTTACTGGTCTTTCTGTATGGCCATACTTGCCTGACAATCTTCTGGTAATGTCGTAGAGCTGTTTCATGTTGCCGCTGCCTGCTGCCTTTTCTGCCTCTGCTGCCAGGCTTCTGTGTAGGCCCTCTTGTCTGCCCTGATACTACTCTTCACCTCGCGGTTGGCTTCCGAGTATTCCCCCTGTGCCCTTACTTTGGCTGCTCTCGTGCGACTGTTGTTGACAGCTGCTTTCTTCTGCTTCCTCACTTCTATCTTCTTCAAGGTCTGTGCCGACAGCCAGTCCTCAATGGTGTTTCCTGAACCCTACAATGTCTTTGCAGGTTGAGTTCAGCGCCTCTCTAATTGCCTTCCACTGCTGCTCTGTGGTGACCGCCTCCTCTTCATTTACTAGGTAGCGCTTGAAATCGGTTGGACAGCACCAGTTTGAACTCTTCTCTAACTCCAGTTTCTCTCAGGAGGCCTACATTATAGCGCTGTCTTCTTGTTGTCTCTGTGCGGCTTTTCTTTAGCTTGAGCTTCATTCTCAAGGTAAGCAGATGGTGGTCGGAGGCGACATCTGCTCCCCTTCTCACTCGAACATCTTGAAGGGATCTTCTAAATTTCTTGCTAATGCAGATATGGTCTATTTGGTTCTCTGTTATATGGTCAGGTGAGACCCAAGTTGCTTTGTGTATTCTTCTGTGTGGGAAGATGCTGCCTCCAATGACAAGTCGGTTTAGAGCACAAAAGTCTACAAACCTCTCCCCGTTCTCACTCATCTCTGAGCCTAGTCCCTGTCTCCCCATCACCTCTTCGTATCTGGTGTTGTCCTCCCCTATTTTGACATTAAAATCGCCCATGACGATGGTGATGTCTCGCTCCGCACATTTGTCCACGGCACTCTGGAGTCGGTCGTAGAACTCTTGTTTCTCTTCCTCGTCACTGCTTGTTGTGAGAGTCCGTAAGACTGAGCATGTCACACCCATCTTGAAGTCCCTTCACTGACTACCTGTGTCCTCACGTATTCAATACAAAGTTATGTCAATCTGTTTTAACTGCCTTTCAGGCACCAGCCCAGAATACTTGTCCTCTTTGCTGCATGTGTATACACCCTCTCGTGAGCTCCGCTCCTCTTCTGATAAACGGAAGTTGTGTGTACCTTCTGTCCAAACTAAAACATTTGGTCAGCGCACTTTTGTTTATCAAGCCCCAGTGTTATGGAATACACTTCCTATTGAGGCCAGAAACAGTGAGTCTGTCTCTGACTTCAAGAGGTCGTTGAAAACTCACCTCTTCAAGCTTTACTTTGAATAACTGCCAGTGTTTGATGCCTTAGTTGTAGTTCTGCAATCCTCCTTGTTTAGACTGAATGTTAATTAGAATATAAATTATTATGTATGTATTGTTGTTTAGTTTAGTGTAAAAGTGGTGTGTTCGGGCATTGTGCTTTGTTTGTTATGTGCATATGTCATTGTATTTTTATTTTTGTGTACAGATTGTAAAGCGCTTAGAGCTTTTGAGTAAGATTAAGCGCTATATAAATACTCATTATTATTATTTATTATTATTATTAGTGGGCGCATAACACTGGATGACGTTCAGCTTGAGCTTTTTCTTGGTTCTAAGGGCTGCTGTGATAATTCTTGGCCCAAGAGGTTCCCAGCCCATCAGCGCTCTCTGTGCCACTGGTGACAGCATGAATGCTACACCTTCTGTAAGGGGGGGCATTCTCCTCTTCATGACCTGAATACAGAATCATCTCCCCACTTAACAGCCTTTTCTGGCCAGACTGCGTCCATCTGGCTTCACTGATACCTAGCAGGGAAAGGTTGTACTTTTGCATTTCCGCTGCTATCTGGGCGGCCTTACCGCTCTGGTACATGGTCTTGACGTTCCATGTGCCCATGGTTGTATCCCTGGATAGAGAGAGGCGGCTCGGTCCTGTGGCTTCCGGCTTTCACCACAGGACGTCATAAGTCTTCTGGTAGAAGAACCTTCCTCCTCCAGGAATGGAATTACTGTTAGTCTTTTCGTCGGCGTTTTTGTAGCTATTTCCTTTTTTGCAGGGTGGGGAAGCTACCCCCACGCCCAACCCCCTTACTAGGAGGACCAGGGGTTTTCTGTCGGGGTCACCTTCCCTTAGACCATGTTGGTTCACGGCACCTTATTTCATTCGGTGCACCCCTCTCACGAGGGACCCCCTATCCACCACCCAGGGGACGCGCCTCAACGCCATATGGTCCCAGCGCGAGGCTCTCAGTCGATCAGCAGACCCATATTTCTTCATGTTTTGTTCCCCGTCCTGCGTGATACCATCTTTCAATCAGGACCGCTGGGTGGTAATCACCACATTCGCAAAGTAGACTCATCAACAGCTACTGGATCTAACTTCTCCCGTCTGCAAGAGGCATAGATCCTCATAAGCCCCTGCATCCTGCAGGGGCTTATGATGACCTGGTGCATTGTGCAGCTGAAGGACTTAAAAAGATCACCTTAACATATACAATGTAACTTAGTGTTACAATTCCTGAAATGATTCAATGAAGTATTATCTATTATCGTGTACCAGTGAAGGAAACATGTTGTATACGGGGTTTATGAGGATCTATGCCTATTGCAGAAAAGATTGTCTTATTCCTCTGCTGGCAATACTCTGCGTCATTTACGTCTGTGTTTTCTTAAAAAAAGGAAGTAGTTAGGTATTCACAACCGCATCGTCTCATCAGCGCAGGTCTTGCGCGGGTTACCCGGGATTTAGAATAGTCCCTGTAGAATGCAGAATAGTGATGCTATCACAGGGCGGCCCTCATTACAGGAACATGTATCTTACGCTTGTTCTGGGGCCATCCAAATTATCTGCTCTTCGATACGCTTTCGCAGACTAAACGTTCGATAACCCCTCTGGTTGAGGAACATACGAAGAAAAGTTGGAACAAGAGTCATGGGTCATCTCTAAATGCGGGGGCTCATGTGAATCTATGTCTCTTGCAGTTTGAAAGGAATCGGCTTAAGGACAGAGCCTGGGGGGACATAATAGGAGACAAGATACGAGACTTGTTTATGACTTTACAATTTGGCAGGCACCAGAAAGTTTGTCGTGTGATGTCTTTATCGATCATTGAAACGGGGTGTAAAAGAGAACGCCTGGGTCCTGCGTGCAGATGCATTGAGATTAGCGGCAGCGAAAATTAACCCCTTGATTGTCGGTCGCATTTTTTATCGAGGTGATTCCTGCCGGAATCACCTCGAAGAAAAGCGCTACCGACAGCCATATGGTTAAATCATCGATACTTGTGCACTTTAACGTTCAAACGTTAACGTCGCATTTCCAAGTTGTGATTTAAAGGCTACATACCGGCGCCATGAACTATCTCACTGTAAAACACTTCAGAACGACCCCCTACGCCAGACCGACCGGGTGTCACTTTGGTGTGGGAAAAGGCTGTTATGCCAGATCAGCCATGCATCGCTTTGGGCTGGAAAAAAAAAAACAACAACTTCTACGCCAAATCGATCAAAGGTCATTTTGGCGTAGCGGATTTTGAACTTGCCATATTTGCCACGCCAAAGTCACCCTGGGTCAATCTGACGAATGGGGTCATTCTGGCGCATTACAGCAGCATTGTGAATCTTGTAGCGTCGTTATCCGTTCACTGAATAGATATACTAATAATAATGATGATTATAATAATGATACTGCTAGAACTACTAAGCGACTTTACCCATTGACTGAATAGATATAATAATAATAATAATAATAATAATGAAGAGTTGTAAACGCTAATTCTTCCAAGTATGAAAGGCATTTAATAAATCTCCATGGGCACTCGCATTTGCGGGGACTACATGAGGATCTATCCTTCTTGCCGGCACCACTTTGCATCCACGTTCCATGCGCTCTTCGGCGTTGATTTAGCACGGATTTAAGAAATATCATCTGTGACTACCGGCAGTGTAGGGTTTAACCAGTTTACTGCCACTGGAGGTTAGGGGGGGGGGGTGTCAAGTTTTTGAAATCAGGAAATCATTGTTAAATCAACGCCCAAGGATGTATTTTATCCGAGGAACAAGGGTAAACATTGGTCAGTGTCAGCAAGCAAGAGGCATGGATCCTCATGAGCCCCCGCGAATGCGGGGGCTCATGAGGATCTATGCCTCTTGCATTTGGGTACTGCTCGTTTATGTTCCTGCAGCCAAGGGGTTAAAGACGAGTCGATTAGGATGCAGCGCCGTCCGAACTCCTGACCCAGATGCATTTGTCTTCCTAAGACCATTACCAGCCAGCCCCCCCCCCCCCCCCCCACTCCCCCCCCCTCCCCTATACCAATCAACAGCAAATAGGCGACTGAATTATGCACCGAACAGATCCACACGCAGATAATACCCAACGCGCAAGAAAAGTAACCGGGGGCGACGTCGGTCGTGGTCTGCGAGCCTGACTTGTGCCGATGTCAGACCGAAGGCCTTTTAGCTTACTGGGGTAATCGCGAGCAGCCAAGGCCTGGGTGGTTTTGCTAGTCAAATCGACATCCCAGAATTGACACGGATCCTCAGTTTGTGGATGGAAATGAGCAACATCTGCGTAATTAAGAGACGTAGATTCTCATGAGCCTCTGCAGTATGCAAGGGCTCATGAAAATCTATGCTTCTTGCAGATGGAATCTCATTCGATGACTGAGGAATAATGCACCGGTTAGATCCGGTCCATGCACGGACACATGTAATCGTATGGCGGCAAAAGGTTCTGTAGTTTTTTTTTTTTGTTTTTTGTTTTTTGGTCAGTGCAATTACTAATCCTCAGTTTGAGGATGGAAATGACCGCGGGCCGCAAAGCAAGAGGCGCAGATTCTCATGAGCCCCTGCGATGCAGGGGCTCATGAGAATCTACGCCTCTTCAGGTGGATGGGTAAGAGATGGGCAAGGGACTGCAACTTTTCTCTTGCTCTCTCATGTGAATCCTCTTCGTGTTTTCTCTTATCATTCTAGCGCCAGCCGTTGAAGATGACCATGAAAGCGTCTGAGGCAGTGCTTGAGTGCCTGAACGTCTGAAAAGTCGCCACGCTGTTGAGCTGATCAGTCATATAATGCTAATGCCAATTTAATGGCTACGGCATACGATTCTGAACAGTGAGGAGGTTATGTATCCCACTGTGTCTAATCATACTGTCAACACCTTCTCTCTCTCTCTCTCTCTCTCTCTCTCTCTCTCTCTCTCTCTCTCTCTCTCTCTCTCTCTCTCTCTCTCTCTCTCTCTCTCTCACACACACACACACACACACACACACACACACCATCACACACACACACACACACACACACACACACACACACACACACACACACACACACACACACAATTTTCACGAATTACGTGTCGCAATCACACTCTGCCGCGTGTCACGAAAATGCAAATTTTCTGTGATATGTTTCCCCCTCTACCTTCTGCGGAAAACTGCATCCCGTGGACGTGAATTTTATTGATAATGAAAATGAATACTATACGACTGACATTAAAAAAGAAAAAAAAAATCTAACAATGCAGTTTGCGTCCACTATCGGCCAAAACGAGGCAGCTGTGTCGTACACAGCTGTGCCGCGCGAACCGAGCTGTGTCGTACACAGCTGTGCCGCGCGAACCAAACTTACGGTCGACGTCAGCCCGAGGACCGTAAAGCCTGGGGCTCTTTAGTCCTCGCTCAATGCCGAACAAAGATTACTGAAACACAGTCTGCGACAACTGGCAGTCACGTGGTTAACCCCTTAACTGCCGGAGCAAAGCGAACGCTACCTATCTGCAAGAGACATAAATCCTCATGAGCCCCCGCAGTCGCGGGGGCTCATGAGGATTTATGTCTCTTGTTAGTCCTGCGTTCTCTGCTTCACGCGAATGTCGGCCAGTGATCAGTCAGTGGTTTCAGACGCGAAATGCGCGTCCACGGGCAGTCGAGGGGTTAATGTCCACGCCGTCTCGATGTGGTTTCTTCACAAAAGGCCGCTATGACAGGTGTTACGAGACCCGCACGTGAAGCATCTGTGTCGGGGATGAATGTCACAGGTAGGGAGACAACAATTCTGATTTGCATCATGGGCGGGGTGGGGGGGGGGGGAGGGGGGAGGGGGGAGGGGGGGGGGGGCGGGGGGAATGTATAATGAGCCAGCAACAGTGATTTTCAAACAGTGAGTTTACTTTAGGTTTTCTCTGACTTTCTGTATGAAAGCCAGGCTAAACTTAAGGTCAACTAAATTTATAGTTACTGACCTGAAGTTCAAACGAAATTCAATTTTAGGGATACAGTGGTTTATAATTAGGTTTCCACTGATCTTCATACGGACTGAGTGAACACAAAGGTGTCGTCTGGAAATTAGACAAAATATAGGTAAACGTTAACTCATTCAAGGCGCCCCGCACCAATAGATGCGAAAGTGTTGTATAGCGTTGCCTCCGGCAACGCTATATGACACTTTCGCAGCTATTGGCGCAGGGCGACTTAAATGAGTTAAATCAGTTCCATCGATCCATTTATTTGAAATCGAGCGCACCTGACGCTTTGTCTGACTTCTAGATGGAAGAGACATCGTCGTTGTTTTCATCCGTCTTCAATTTACAAACAACTGAGTTCACCTTAGGTTGTGTGTGTCTTCCGGCATACAGAAAAATGAATTTTGTTATCATACGTCTGTGATTCATATGCAACAGTGATCTGAAATGGAGCTAGGTTTAGTCTGACTTACATGCCGAACAAATGTTATCCTCCGCTACGGGTTCTATGCCTCTTATGGCCCTATTTATATCTGTGTTCCTTGGATTAAGTGGGATATTCTGTGTGCCACCCCACCCCCACCCCCCTTCCCCCCCGCCCTCCCTCCCTCCGCCCCCCTCTCATTTCTGCTCCTCTGAAGCGCCACGAGCATGTAGCAACATGGATGTTTGGATTGCGCGGCTATACAAGTGGGCAAATCAACAACATCATCATCCGTTTGCCCTGCCGTTAAAACATAATTTTTATTCCACTGGAATCAAGAGATTAAGAGCTTGGGAAAAGGCTGATGTTGCAGGTACGATGGTCGCTTTACGAACTCGTTAATCACTGAGAAACGACCCCACTAATCTGATCAAACCTAACACCGTCACTGCTAGTGATGGCAGATTCTGTCTGCCCGCGACACACCACAGCAAGATATGGCTCGACCATGATAGTTCAAGGGTGGTGGCAGAATAGCTTGGCGCCTATAGGCGCCAAGCTATTCTGTCACCACTCTTGAACTATCATGGTCGATCTGTCACCTGAATTGTAATATCCTCAGAGGATAACTCCAAAATATGCGTATTTCGTACCTCGGGCACAATGACTTAGCTGCTGTCACACGGTGGACCTCAGCTGCGTGTCATTCTCAGTATTTTGGTTGATCCCTGTCCGAGCACATTATCTTACGTCCTCGCGATATTCTACTGACGTGCCACGGCTTATGTCCTGGCCTTTTCACTGGCTTTTGTTTTCACCTGGTATATAGCGTAGTAGGTTTTCTGTTGTCTATGTCACCCACAGCTGAGTTCAGAAGCAACATGCCTGCGGCCTGTAGTATAGGCGAGAAGACCGAAGACTGTAGGCACACGGACAGCTATCATCTCAGACACCGAGAATACTGACTTGTCCCCTAATGTGAGCAGCGACACCACACGACAGCAGGAGAAGACAATTTCAGCTAAGTCGATTATTCAACTGCTGGGGCTCACGAGGATATATGCCTCTTGCAGCTGGATCCTGTTTGGTTTTTCTCGGCAGTGAAGGGTTAATGTGAGCATCGAGCATGGGATTAGCTCTTACACTCTCGAGCCAACAGAGTTATATTGACTGAAAAAAAAACAACTTTTTATAAAGGGGGAGTTAAGCGGAGGCATATGTGGAAAGCGAGATTGTCATTGTAATACTAAGACAATCTTGCTTTGCATAAATTTTAATATGCAATGCCTGCTATTTTCCTTCAAAGGGCAGCATAGTTCTCTGTGGCAAGTGGAGACACGGCCCAATAGGGGAGGACCAGAAGCAGGCTTGGCCGTCCACTTAAAAAACAAGAAGTACTGCTAAACAATATTCACGCTCAAGTGAAATCCAAACCAACGAGGTGACCACCAATGCAGAGAAAATCTTAACAAAGAAAGAACACTTAGAAAGGACAATTACAACACAGTTTAAGCAAATGTTGGTTGACCCATTCACGGGGGCTCACGAGGATTTGTGTCTCTTGTTGGTCCTGTGTTCTTTGTCCCATTATCTACATCCGTTTCTTCATAAGAAAGTTGGTCAGCGCGCAGTAGTTTCAGACGCGAGATTGGTGGTCACGGACAGAAAAGGGGTTACAATCCTTTTCAGGAAAGATAAAGGCAGGCCATATCACCACACCTCACACCCCCACCCCTCTTCCCATCACCTACCTCCTATCCAGGGTTCATACACCTCTGACGATGAGGCCGCGCAGAGACAACGTTGTCTTGACATTCGTGATCTTTTTGGGACATCTACGCCTTTGATGTCGCTTAGAGATCTACAACACTGCTCTGGGTAGGGACGTCATTCGAGCCATCCAACTAAATTGTCCATCACGAAACTCAGATTCATAAAAAAAAGATTGCTGTAAGCACTGACTCGCACAATGTAGTATATATATCCAAACCCCCTTGTGCATCAGTCATCCGGCGCTTACTGGAAACCGGTACCAGTGGCGACAAGTACAAGGGGATTAATTCCGAACAACACGATGTGAATTCTTACGTCCCTTTTCACAGTGTTGACTTTTGCCTCTTTCAGTCATGCGACGATGTTTGAATATGGGTCCGAGCTCCCGAGAGCAAGAGGCATAGATTCTCATGAGGTCCATTTGCAAGAGGCATAGATTCTCATTAGCCCCTGCTGCGCAGGGTCTCATGCGAATCTATGCCTCTTGCAAATGACAGATTCCTATATCATCAGAAGCTGTATCTTAATTTTTCACATGCACACTGAGAATTGCATTCACTTCTTGTCAGTGATGATGGAAATGGTTCCGATCTTTGTTATCAGGCGGCAAAGATTCTCATGAGCCCCTGCTTCGCAGGGTCACATGAGAATCTGTGCCTCTGGATGGACTGAGAACTCATAAGAACAGTTGGAAGCTGTATCTCAATTTTCAACGTGCTTCGCCATGGGTGGGCGGCGATTTTGAGATCAATTAGCACGCGCGACTGGACATGAAAGGCAACCCACCCCGGCATCCATCATTGGCCTGAGTAGTCGCCCCTGACGATGCAGTGGTCGGTCCTGCTTATGAAGAATGCACAACCCGTTGCCCTTGACCAGACGTATGGTGAATAGATCCTCATGCGCTTTTGCAGCGAAGGCTACATGGCTGACTGAATACATTGTCTTCCCTTGGACTACCAGACTAGCCAAATCGAAATGTGGTCTACATATGAGACTGAGCTGACTAATTAACATCTGTGCTTGATCATGCAAGGAAGGTCACTGAGTTCTCTCCCCCCCCCCCCCACACACACACTCACTTTTAGCTCAAGGGAGACAATCTGCAGTATAACCCACCAGGGGGCAGTGCACTCACTCGGAAGTCTCCGCCATCATTCATGTCGGACAGTTCGACAAGTAAGGTGATGCCACAGATAGTCTATCACGCATAAGATGACCGGCCATCTGCAAGAGGCATAGAGACTCATAAGCACCCCGTAGATGCGGGGGCTCATGGGGATCAATGCCTCTTGCTTCTGCAATTTTTATCCGCTTGTCTATCACAGTGGGAGTTGCGGAATCTTTGCGGAAGGGATTTCAAGAGATCTACTGAGATGTAGTTATAATGCGGTCGTTAGGAGAACAAAGCTTGACTGGCTCGCACACACGTGTGAAATTACGTCAGAAAGTTGGCTCTGAAATGCCCAATGCGCACAAAGTCATCGGGCCGACGTCGGTCGCCGTTGGCCCGCGCACGGGACGTGCGCGGGCCAACAGCAGCCGATGTCGGCCCGATGACCTTATGCGCATTTGGTTGCCGCCTGTAGTTTGTGAGGCGTTCGGTTTGATAGACAGATCATAATTATAAGAAAGAAAATAACAACAATGAGAATGACAAAACAGTGCGACACTTATATTAAACGTGACCAGGCATCAGTAAACCTTGCGTACTGTTGTTTTCGGCTTTTGTTTTTCGGTTTCAAATTTTGTTTACAGTTTTAAGTCTGTAAAGTTTTGAGTGTTTAACTGCGTGCTGTTCTTTGACTCCAGACTCTCGACCAGAAGCCTTAACCCCTTCACTGCCGAGAAAAAGTGAACGAGACCCAACTGCAAGAGATGTAGATCCTCATGAGCCCCGAGACTGCGGGGGGCTCATGAGGATCTATGCCTCATACTGAGACCAATTTGTATCCATGTTTCTTGGACGGTTTTGCCTTTTGGTCCTTGAGTGAACAAAGATTTCAGAAACAAAAATGTACGTACAGTGGCAGTGAAGCGGTTAATTTTGGCCCAAACCCACAAACCAGCACTCATAATTTGTCCATTAACTCATTCGCGGCCAGCCGCATCCGGGTGAATAAGGGCGTCTTGTTTTGCCATGCTTTTTAGCGACGCCACTGGTCGCGCATTTTGTTTCTGAAATCCGTGTTCGTTTAACTTATTCTACCCCAACACCGAAATCCTCAAATTTCGCCGTTGTCCCCTAAAGACTGCATTGAAGTGCAGGACACAGATCGACCATGATAGTTCAAGGGTGATGTCAGAATAACTTGGCGCCCATAGGCGCCAAGCTATTCTGGCATCACCCTTGAACTATCATGGTCGATCCTTATCTTCCTGTGGTTGTCTGGGGTAGAATGAGTTAACAAGTGACAGCGGAAAGCCACAAAAACATTGGCACAAATCGGTCTCAGCAAGAGGCATGGATCTTCATGTCCCCCGCAGTCGCGGGGAGTTCATGAAGATCTTGTGCCTGATGCAGTTGGATCGCGTTTATTTTTTCTCTCGGCAGTGAAAGAGTTAACTCACTGTCTCGCTCTCAGGGTGTAAATGGAGCATGTTTCTGCTGGCAAGAGACACAGATCCTCATGAACCCCCCCCCCCCCACCAGCGGCCACCAGGGGCTCGTGAGGATCTATGTCTATTGCAGATGGAAAATAACGCGCCTGCTGAGGCCGGCTGGTTAGGATTATTTTTCAGTGCTGTAGGGGTCCTGATCGTATTTTCGCGCCATCTTGCGCGAGAGATGCTAATCTGCTTCCTTGCACCCGACAACCCGCGTGGCAGCCCCCCCCCCCCAACCCCCTCCCCGACAGTAGGCCAAACGTGTGCTGCTCAGTGATTTCTGACCTTTGGGCTGAAAGCCGTAAGGTCCGAAATCACATACCAGCACACAGATGAGAGCCTCAATGCCCTAATCACAAAGTAATGCACATACTCAGTGGAGATCTGGATGGTGGGGGTGCATGTTTGGATTCTGTCACGGCTTTGATCGACCAGGACTTTTATTTGTCCATCACGAATCACAAAGGTTAACAGCTGAAGCGTTCACAATTTCAGTTTGACAATTAACTCATTCAGCCCGACGGCCGTATTTCCCAAATTTTGGAGGCGTCATCTAATGACTATGCACCAGTTGCAGGCGATGACTCGACGAAGATAATTCAAGGGTAGTGCCAGATTATCTTGCCTCCGACAGGCACCAAGCTAATCTGACACTACCCTTGAATAAACCCTTGGTCGACCCATCTCCTGCTGTAGTGCGTCAGGGCTGAATGAGTTAATGTTTAAAAACCTAGTGTCACGACTAGGTTTGTCACGAGTCGCACTTCATCTGGCGTCTACCAGGCACCTTTTGACCCAACGCAACCCGCCCCCCCTCCCCCTCCCAGCCCCGGGGGGTGGGGGGGGGGAACCCAACACTGAAAAAAACAACCCAAACTTGAAAGCAAAGGCAAACCAAACAAAGCGTAGCAAGCAAAGTCAGTACAACAACGACAACAGCAGCAACAACAACATCAACCTGTAGCTGCTAGGAGTAGCTCAGCTGACCCTTCGCACCACGTGAGTGTCCTGTGTAGTCCTTGTACTGTGTTGGTCTTCAGAGTGAATGCGTGTGTGCCACGTGAGCGTGCGTGTTGGGTTCAGTTTGCGGCGCTTTCGGAGCCGATTCGCAGAATTGGGTATAGCGCCTATATAATAACCGGTATTATTATCAACAGCGACAGCAACAACAACAACACAATTTTTTTTAAAAAAGGCAGCGTATCACGATTTTAACTTTCCCCCACCCAACTTTTTATGGGACGTCTTCCGGCATCTTATTTGCATTTACTTATTTGGCAAGGACCTTGTCATAACATAGCCAGCCGGCAAAGTTACTTTACTAACCCCTTAACTGCCGTAGCAAGGCGAACGCTAACCAGCCGCAAGAGACATAGATCCTCATGGGCCCCCGCTACTGCGGGGGCTCATGAGGATTAATGTCTATTGTGTATGTCTCTTGCTGATTGATGTTTCTTACGATTTATGTCTATTCTTGGTCCTATGTCCTTGATGCCTAATTTTGGTTCTATTTAGTTTGCGTTCTTTCGAATGTCGATCAGTGTGCAGTTGTAGTTTCTGGCGCGAAATCTGTGACCATTGAGCAGTGAATAATAATAATAATAATAATAATGAGTATTTATATAGCGCTTAATCTTACTCAAAAGCTCTAAGCGCTTTACAATCTGTACACAAAAATAAAAATACAATGACATATGCACATAACAAACAAAGCACAATGCCCGAACACACCACTTTTACAATAAACTAAACAACAATACATACATAATAATTTATATTCTAATTAACATTCAGTCTAAACAAGGAGGATTGCAGAACTACAACTAAGGCATCAAACACTGGCAGTTATTCAAAGTAAAGCTTGAAGAGGTGAGTTTTCAAAGACCTCTTGAAGTCAGAGACAGACTCACTGTTTCTGACCTCAAGAGGAAGTGTATTCCATAACACTGGGGCTTGATAAACAAAAGTGCGCTGACCAAATGTTTTAGTTTGGACAGAAGGTACACACAACTTCCGTTTATCAGAAAAGGAGCGGAGCTCACGAGAGGGTGTATACACATGCAGCAAAGAGGACAAGTATTCTGGGCTGAAAGGCAGTTAAAACAGATTGACATAACTTTGTATTGAATACGTGAGGACACAGCTAGCCAGTGAAAGGACTTCAAGATGGGTGTGACATGCTCAGTCTTACGGACTCTCACAACAAGCCGGGCTGCATTGTTCTGAATTTTTTGGAGGCGATCAATGAGATACTGAGGGCAGCCACAAAGCAAAGAGTTACAATAATCTAGCTTGGACAGCACAAATGCACAAACTAGTGTTTTAGTGGCTTCCACGGTCAGCAGGTGACGAACTGAACTAATACGACGAAGTTCCAGATAAGCGGATCTACACACTGCACTGACATGCTGTGACATAGATAACTCGCTGTCAAGTGTAACACCCAGGTTTCTCACACTCGCAGAGAAGCCAATGAGTGTTCCATCCACAGACAATGATGACGGTAAAGGCAAATGCATGAAGGGAAATGGAGCGACTACAAATCAGTTCGGACAGGGGCTGAACATACAGTAAGAACAATACAGGTCCTAGGACCGAGCCCTGGGGTACACCAAACCGAAGAGGTGATGGCTCAGAACGACAGCCGTCGACAGAAACAATCTGGGATCGTTCAGTCAGGTATGAACTAAACCATGCCAAGACTGTGCCTTCAATGCCAAATACAGATTGAAGACGGCACAGCAAAATTTCATAGTCAATAGTGTCGAACGCACTGGACAGGTCCAGCAAAGCAAGGACTGTGATCTTACGCTCGTCCAAAGCACAAAGCAGGTCATTGAATATCTTCAGCAAAGCTGTTTCAGTGCTACGATGGGGACGATATGCAGACTGGAATACACTGAACAGACTATTAGAGTTGACATGCTTTAAAGTTTGAACAAGGACAATTTTCTCAAGAATCTTTGATAGAAATGTAAGATTGGAAACTGGGCGATAGTTTTTTTAGTCCATTTGGGTCTAAAGATGGTTTCTTCAATAGGGGTTTCACAAGTGCAGTCTTGAAGCTTTCAGGAAAAATACCAGTGGAGAGAGAGTTGTTGATGACTTGTGTAATGGCAAGCAACACTTCATCCAGGCACTCGTACAACAAGGGAGTGGGTATGGGGTCTAACTCACAAGTTTTGGGGGCAGTGTTTGTGATCACTTTTCTGACCTCATCCTCTAGCACAGGTTCGAAGGCTGAGAGAGGTTCTCCACTAAAGCGTTTTTCGGTGAACAAAACTGAAGTGGGCATGAGATCCAGAGAATCACGAATTTCGCGGACCTTATCAACGAAGTAATCTGCAAAAAGCTGAGGCAGCTGGCACGGGGGAAATGTAGTAGGAAGAGGTGATGGAGTCTTCTTCACCATAAGCTTATTGGTCACATTATACAATTCTTTGCTTGTTGTGCACTCACTGATCTTCCTGTTGTAAAACGAAGATTTTGCTCCATGAACAATCTCATTTACATGCTTCTTAGAACATGTGTATATCTGCTTGTGAACAGTCAACCTAGTTGAGCACCACATTCTCTCAGCTTGGCGCCGCATCTGCTTAGCCGAACGCAGCTCTTTGCTCACAGTGAAGGGGTGAACAACTTAATGCAGCTTTGGCTAGCGGAGTGTGCGAGAAACACACAGGTGCCCGTCACATGACTAATTGTAACTACTCGGTTTCCTCTAGTGAACAATTGCGCGCGATAAACTAACAGGCGCTCGTCACATGTAAGTGCAGGTGAGTATAGGTACATTGTACAACACTACAATTTCTTCGAGTGAACCCTCGCCCGCCCGGTACAAGCTCACTGTAGTGCGCGAGGGTTCACTCGAAGAAACCGCAGGGTTGTATTGCTTTACATCATTGTGACGGGTGCCTTTGACAAAATGATAATCGGTCCACTATTGGGGATTGCAGGGTAGCGGCGAAGATACGCCTCTGTGTCTGGAATGGCGATATTTATCACTTTGACGAGCGCCTTTGGCAAAAAAAAAACAACAACAAAAACAAAAAAACAACAACACACTCCCGCCGTTGATACGGGCATCACGCTAACAGAACATGCACAAAAAAACACATACACACACAACAACAACAACAACAACAACAAAACACTCCCGCCGTTGATATGGGCATCACGCTAACAGAAAATACCAGGACAGCGGGGTGCACAATTATTAATAATTAATTAATAACATCTTGAGGGTACAATTGACAAAGACTTGGCCGTGCGTCAAATGGGGTGATTGATACGTCTTCAAATTGCAATCTGTCTGTGTCTAGTCAAAGGGGAACCACCACGATCTCCTCCACTAAAACGAACACAGGTGTATCTGGAAATAGGGCCGGCAAGATGCGTTAACTCATTCAGCCCGACCGCCGTATTTCCCAAATTTTGGAGGCGTCATCTCAATGACTATGCACCAGTTGCAGGAGATGGATCGAACATGATAATTCAAGGGCAGTGTCATATTAGCTTGGCACTACCCTTGAATTATCATGGTCGACCCATCTCCTGCTGTAGGGCGTCAGGGCTGAATTGGTTAACTCATTCTACCCCAGACACACCACAGCAAGATAAGGATCGACCATGATAGTTCAAGGGTGATGCCAGAATAGCTTGGCGCCTATGGGCGCCAAGCTATTCCGGCATCACCCTTGAATTATCATGGTCGATCTGTGACCTGCGCTGCAATGCAGTCTTCAGAGAACAACGTCAAAATTGGGGGATTTCGGTGTTGGGGTAGAATGAGTTAAACAAATTTACGAAAAGGACACTAACCCTTCATTGCTTGTGACCGCAGATTGAATGTCTGAAATACTTGGCAACTCAACGCCAAAAGCTTTATCCGTCCAAGGAGCATGGATACAAAGTGGTCTCGGCAAGAGGCATTGATTCTATGATTCTTGAGGGTTGATCGACAGCGAAAGATCTAAAGGTCTTATATCCGGAATATGAGTTTTTATTCGTAAATCAGACTCAGGTAAAAAAAATAAAAATAAAAAAAAAATAAATAAAAAATTAGATAGTACTCCTTGAAAACGAGGACGGAACAAGCGATAAACGGCGGGCAGTCTCGCTTCATCACCGCTGCAGTGTTGATGCAGTTGTACAGCAAATTTTTGACGATTACATCAAACCGGTGAGGTAAATGGGGACGCTCCTTGCTGAAAAGAAGCACACATTCTCGTGATCCCCTGCGATCATAAAAGTGTATATTATTTCCTGTACTATGCCACAGGGAGCGAACTGGTCCAATTGACTAAATGTGTGAATCTCATGCTTCTGGAACCTGCTAATGTGCGCGTCAGGTGGATGAACAAAATAGTCGCTAGAACACATATTTGTATTTTCAATTTGTTTTGATGCAAATTTTATTTATGAGGCTCAAGAAGTATTTAACTGGCAGCCCAACTCTCATGTTTTGATTACCCCTCGCACTATTTTTCGTAATAAAAAAAAAATCACTATACAGATTTTCACTCGACTAGCAAGCAGATTAAACACATTCATCGTCCGCGACGGATTAAACGCCGACGAAACATGAATAAGACCCAACTGCAAGAGACATAGATCCTCATGATCCCTCGAAGTTGCAGGGGCTGATGCGGATCTATGCCTCTTGCAGACACCAATTTGTATCCATCTTCTTTGGACGGTTGGGGTTCTGTGGCGTTGAATTAATTCATTCAGCCCGACGCACGTATTTCCCAAACTTTGGAGGCGTCATCTAACGATGATGCACCTGTTGCAGGAGATGGGTCGATCGTGATAATTCAAGGGTAGTGCCAGATTAGCTTGGCGCCTGTCGGCGCCAAGCTAATCTGGCACTACCCTTGAATTATCACGTTTGATCCATCTCCTGATGTAGTGCGTCAGGGCTGAACGGGTTAACCGAGATCGCAAAAACACAAGCTTCGTCCTCTGGCAGTAAAGGGTTTGCGTGTCACACTTTACCGTTCTACCTGCACATTGCTCGGCCCGCTATATGTCTGATCAATTAACATACTTACCTGCGAAACAGGTGGAAGGGCTTAAAAGGGCAGCAAGGACACGGAAGAGACGAGAGGTGGAGGTGTGTGCGTGCGTGTGTGGGGTGGGGTGGCTGGGGTGGGGATGGAGGTGGAAGGTGAGGGATGTAGCGTGGGAAGGAGGAGGTGAGACATCGGGCCGACGTCGGCCCGCGCACAGCCGTGCTCGGGCCCACGGCAGCCGATATCGGCCCGATGGCCTTTTGCACGTTGCCGGGCTGTTTGCAGCAGTTGCGGTGGCTTTGGTTATTTATAGTTTGCTGTGGTTATTTTTGTGAAGGTTTTTCTTTGGATGTTGTTGTTGAGGTTGTTGTTGTGGTTGTTGTTGTCGTTGTTGTCGTAGTTGTTACGGTTGTTGTTGTTGCTGCTGTGATTATGATTTTTTTGCTGTTGTGATTGCTGCTGCAGTTACTGTTGTTGCTATGACCACTTAGTCTAGCTGTTCCATATAAAACGCTGCATAACGTTCACCCCCGAATGCGGGGGCTCATGAGGATTTATGTCTCTTGCAGATGGGTTGCGTTCGCCTTGTCCGCCGCAGACAAGGGGTTAATAGCCTATGTAGGGATCTGCACGTACACATACACGTGTGGTCTGACACAAAAGCAGGTCTTCAGCAATGCACATAAACACACCCCTACTTTGTGTACAGGTGTGTGTGTGCTGATCTGTGATTTTGGACCTTACGGCCTACGGCCGTAAGGTCCAAAATCACAGACCAGAACACCCACTTGTACAATGATCCACCACACCGCCACGAGACACGTGCAACAAATATAAATAACGGCAAGACATGACAGCAGATGAGGACTGATTGATCGAAGTCGATGGTTAAACAAAGACTGTTTATGGCCGACTGAACACGTGTCTTCACATTGATTACCAATTGATTATGAGCGGAGACGTCATCAATAGATCAACAACCACAACCAACGTCTGCCCAGGGAGAGGCTTTGCTTATTTTATAGGCTGCAAAACCGCGTGAGATGGTACATGTAATGACCATCAGTCCGGCCATCCATCCATCCATCCATCCATCCATCCATCTCACTCACTCACTCACTCACTCACTCACTCACTCAGTCACTCACTCACTCACTCACTCACTCACTCACTCACTCACTCACTCACTCACTCACTCACAAACGAACTAGCGAACGAACGAGCGAACGAACAAAGAACGAGCGAACGAACGAGGAGCGAAAGAATGAATGAATGTGTTTTTAAGAACAAATCACCTTCCATCCATCCATCCATCCATCCATCCATCCATCCATCCATTCATCCATCCATCCATCCATCCATCCATCTCACTCACTGACTCACTTACCGAAAGAATGATTGTGTTTTACAAGAGCAAACGATTGAAAGAAGAAATGAACGATCGATCGAGCGGATGAGAGAGCGAGCTAACGAAAGATCGAAAACAAATAAATCGATGACACAACAACGCAAACAGCTCACACGAGAAAGATTACAAAGCCAACCAGACCAACCAACTAACCAACCAGCCAGTCAGCCAGCCAGCCAGCCAACCAATCAGTCAACCAACCAACCAAAACAAGGCTAGATCAACGTGCCCAGAGAAGGCAGACAATACGTCTAATTTGTGAAAAGCTAGAGTTTATCGTATTACAATAAAAAATCTCGCTCTTCACAAAAAAGACTTGCTTTCTTTGACCTTCACAGAGCAACCTCCGTAGCACAACGTCTTCGGGCCCACGACGGCCTCAGTGGGCCCGCGCGCTGCCGTGCGCGGGCCCACTGCGGTCGTCGTGGGCCTGAGAGCCTTTGCTTGTTGGGAGTAACGTTTAATCTCGGACAAAGGAACAATCGAATGTATGCCACTGCCATACGTGTCATATAATGTCGCGTGCGTAATACGTTTTAAATTGCTGTTTACGATTCTTACCCACGCAATGCCGATGTTTCACAACACTGCACATATTTAATTATAAACTTTAATTGCCGACCGTGATTGCACTCTCGCGTGCCCCTTCTTACCGGTCGGATTAGGGTTTATTTGGTTGGCCACTTGTGTAACGGACCAGATGTGACATGGATTAGTGCCTCCTTCATGTGGTGTAGTGTATGCATAGGGGCCTGACGAGTGGTGCTTTGACTAAATACGAATCCGCTGCGCCACCGCGTGCGCGCGGCCACCGCGTAAATAGCTCAAGTCAGAATACAATGGAGAAAACGAAGGGCACGCAAAACGGCCAAGCGTTGTGATTCCAGAGCAGTTTTCAACCCTCAAAGCAACCATCCACCTAAAGAGATCTGGAAACATGGAGGCACAGCACTGCACAACAAGCTCCATGACCTCTTTCTCTGCTGCTGGGAGGAAGGAACACTACCAAAAGATCTCCGTGATGCAGTCGTTATCACCCTGTACAAGAACAAAGGCGAGAAGTCTGACTGTTCCAACTATCGGGGAATTACCCTGCTGTCCATTGCTGGGAAAATCCTTGCAAGGCTGCTCCTGAATCGGCTGGTACCTGCCATCGCTGAAGACCAACTCCCAGAGGGCCAGTGTGGCTTCAGAGCAAACAGGAGCACCACCGATATGGTCTTTGTGCTGAGACAGCTACAGGAGAAGTGCCGCGAGCAAAACAAAGGGCTGTACGTAACATTTGTCGACCTAACAAAAGCGTTCGACACTGTGAGCAGGCAAGGCATGTGGCAGATCCTGGAGCGACTTGGCTGTCCCCCAAAGTTCCTCAACATGATTGTCCAGCTACACGAGGACCAGCAAGGCCAGGTCAGACTCAACAATGACCTCTCAGAACCATTCCCTATTCTCAACGGCGTAAAGCAGGGCTGCGTGCTGGCACCAACCCTCTTCACCATCTTTTTTAGCATGATGTTGAAGCAGGCCACAGTGGACCTCGATGATGACGATGCAGTGTACATCAGGTATCGTCTCGATGGCAGCCTGTTCAACCTCAGACGACTGCAGGCCCACACGAAAACCCTAGACCAACTGATTCGTGAGCTGCTTTTTGCTGATGATGCTGCCCTCGTTGCACACACAGAGAGAGCCCTGCAGCGCATCACATCTTGCTTCGCAGATGCTGCCCAGCTCTTTGGACTCGAGGTCAGTCTGAAAAAGACAGAGGTCCTCCATCAGCCGGCACCCAAGACAGTGTATCGCCCTCCTCACATCACCATTGGCGAGTCTGAACTAAAGTCAGTGCACCAGTTTACTTACCTTGGCTGCATTATCACGTCGGACGCCAAGCTGGACAAGGAGCTTGACAGCAGGCTGGCAAAAGCGAACAGCGCTTTCGGGCGACTTTTCAAGCGGGTGTGGCACAATCAACAGCTGAAAACAGGCACCAAGATCAGTGTGTACAGAGCTGTGGTCCTCACCACCCTGCTGTATGGTTCCGAGTCCTGGGCCCTCTACCGCAGCCAACTACGACTCCTCGAACGCTTCCACCAACGCTGCCTGCGTACCATCCTGGGCATTCACTGGAGTGACTATGTCACCAACGTCGAGGTCCTTGAACAGGCTGAAACTGTGAGCATCGAGGCTTTGCTGCTGCGGACACAGCTCCGCTGGGCGGGGCATGTCTCCAGGATGGAGGATCATCGCCTACCAAAGATCACCCTGTTCGGCGAGCTTGCTACTGGACACCGTAACAGAGGGGCACCAAAGAAGAGATACAAAGACTGTCTCAAGAAGTCACTTAGTGCCTGCCAAATCGACCACCACCAGTGGTCTTCGCTTGCTGCGGACCGTGACACCTGGCGCTCCACCATTTACAAGGCAGCTGTCTCCTTTGAGGACTCTCACAGAGCTAGCCTTAAGGACAAGCGGCTCAGGAGAAAAAACAGAGATGCCGCAAATCAGAACCCTGGCCATACCTTCCCCTGCAGCCACTGCGGTCGAACCTGCCTGTCTCGGATTGGCCTCCGCAGCCACGAACAAGCCTGCAGACGTCGTGGGCAACTCCTATAAAATCTTCGTTCGCGAAGTCAAGCCAAGAGAGTGTATGCATAGGGGCCTGACGAGTGGTGCTTTGACTAAATACGAATCCGCTGCGCCACCGCGTGCGTGCGGCCACCGCGTAAATAGCTCAAGTCAGAATACAATGGAGAAAACGAAGGGCACGCAAAACGGCCAAGCGTTGTGATTCCAGAGCAGTTTTCAACCCTCAAAGCAACCATCCACCTAAAGCCTCGAACTGAACAAACTCGATAGCTATTTTGCCACAAATCTATATGGCCAACCTTGTCAAGCATCATTTTAGGAGACGTCGATTTGTTGGGTTTTAGATGTAGCCGGAAATACGCCTCATGCTTTTTCATTGGTTTATGTCAATTAGCATACCCAATGAAATTAAAACAAGAGTGCATCTTACTGTTGACGACTGACCTGCACGCAGCAATCGCTTTAGGTACATATTTCCCCCAGCCCGAAAAAGCTCTATTTTAATAGAGTTTGGTTTAAACACTGATCAGATGTCAATATTACTTACTTAATTACGCCTGTCACCCCTACCCGGGTATAGGCCGTCGACGAGAGACCTCCAGCAACTCCTGTCCTGTGCTTCTCCTTCGATTCTACTCCAGGTGGTTCCCAGTCTCTTGATGTCTGCTTGGAGGTCTCGACGCCAGGAGTTTCTCGGCCTACCTCTTTTCCTCTTTCCCTGTGGGTTCCATGACAATGCCTGTCTAGTGATACTGGAAGCTGGCTTTCTCAGACTGTGACCGATCCATCCCCATCTTCTTCGCCCAATTTCATTCTCTGATGTTATCTGCTCTGTTCTCTCCCAGAGTCTGACGTTGCTGATCTTCTCTGGCCAGTGGATTTTCAAAATTCTTCTAAGGCAACTGTTCATGAAGGTCTGTACTCTGTTGACTGTGGTTTTTGTCAATCTCCAAGTCTCTGCTCCATATAAGAGAACTGCTTTTACATTGGAGTTGAAAATCCGGACTTTGGTGTGTTGTGACAGCTCTCTGGAGCTCCACACATTTTTTCAACTGGAGAAAGGTTGCTCTGGCTTTACCGATTCTTGCTCTGACATCTGCATCAGTGCCGCATTTTTTGTCTATGATGCTCCCGAGATAGGTGAAGGACTCCACCTTCTCCAACGGGGTGCCAGCAAGCAAGACTGGTTCTTCCCTGGTTGCGTTCAGCCTCATTGTCTTTGTTTTCTGTTTGTGAATGGTGAGGCCCACTTGGGACGAGATGTCAGCAAGCCTCGTGGTCTTGTCCTGCATTTGTTGATGAGTGTGGGACAGTAATGCCAAGTCGTCTGCAAAATCGAGGTCGTCAAGCTGTGTCCACAGTGTCCACTGTATTCCACTTCGTCTGTGCTCTGTGGTCATCTTCATGACCCCGTCTATGGCCAGTAGGAAGAGGAACGGAGACAGCAGACACCCCTGCCTGACACCGGTTCTGATCTGGAGCTCCCTGGTGAACTGCCCTTCGTGGATCACGCGACATGTCATGCCATCGTAGATGCTTTTGATCAGGCGGACGAGTTTTGTGGGTACACCGTAGTGTCGTAGGAGTTTCCACAGAGTCTCTCGGTCAACACTGTCAAATGCTTTCTCATAATCCACAAAGTTGACGTACAGCGGGGAGCTCCACTCCATAGACTGTTCCACGATGATGCGGAGAGTGGCGATCTGGTCTGTACATGATCGGTTCTTCCTGAATCCTGCTTGCTGGTCTCTCAGCTGGGGGTCAACGGAGCTCTTCATTCTCTCCAGGATGATCCTGTTGAAGACCTTTCCTGGTACTGACAGCAAGGTGATTCCTCTGTAGTTGGAACACTTGCTGAGGTCGCCTTTCTTGGGAAGCTTGATTAGGTACCCCTCCTTCCAGTCAGCCGGCATCACCTCCTCTTCCCAGATCTTTCCAAACAGTGGGTACAGCATCTCCACTGTTGTCTCTAGGTCTGCTTTCAGAGACTCCGCTGGGATGCCATCTGGGCCTGCTGCTTTGCCGTTCTTCAAGAGTGACACTGCTCTTCTGATCTCTTCCCGGCTGGGTCTGTCACAGCTGATGGGTAGGTCGGTCTCTGCCGGCTGGATGTCTGGGGGGTCGGGTGGGCTAGGTCTGTTCAGTAACTCTTCAAGATGTCAATATACTTTCGAGTAATTCGCTTCGACTTTAGAGTAAACACCTCGCGCTGGGACCATATGGCTTTGAGGCGCGTCCCCTGGGTGGTGGATAGGGGGTCCCTCGTGAGAGGGGTGCACCGAATGAAATAAGGTGCCGTGAACCAACATGGTCTAAGGGAAGGTGACCCCGACAGAAAACCCCTGGTCCTCCTAGTAAGGGGGTTGGGCGTGGGGGTAGCTTCCCCACCCTGCAAAAAAGGAAATAGCTACAAAAACGTCGACGAAAAGACTAACAGTAATTCCTTTTCTGGAGGAGGAAGGTCCTTCTATCAGAAGATTTATGACGTCCTGTGGTGAAAGCCGGAAGTCTTCGGAAGCCACAGGACCGAGCCGCCTCTCTCTATCCAGGGACACAACCATGGGCACATGGAACGTCAAGACCATGTACCAGAGCGGCAAGGCCGCCCAGATAGCAGAGGAAATGCAAAAGTACAACCTTTCCCTGCTAGGTATCAGTGAAGCCAGATGGACGCAGTCTGGCCAGAAAAGGCTGCTAAGTGGAGAGATGATTCTGTATTCAGGTCATGAAGAGGAGAATGCCCCCCATACAGAAGGAGTAGCATTCATGCTGTCACCAGTGGCACAGAGAGCGCTGATGGGCTGGGAACCTCTTGGGCCAAGAATTATCACAGCAGCCTTTAGAACCAAGAAAAAGCTCAAGCTGAACGTCATCCAGTGTTATGCGCCCACTAATGACAGTGACGAGGAAGAGAAACAAGAGTTCTACGACCGACTCCAGAGTGCCGTGGACAAATGTGCGGAGCGAGACATCACCATCGTCATGGGCGATTTTAATGCCAAAATAGGGGAGGACAACACCGGATACGAAGAGGTGATGGGGAGACAGGGACTAGGCTCGGAGATGAGTGAGAACGGGGAGAGGTTTGTAGACTTTTGTGCTCTAAACCGACTTGTCATTGGAGGCAGCATCTTCCCACACAGAAGAATACACAAAGCAACTTGGGTCTCACCTGACCATACTACAGAGAACCAAATAGACCATATCTGCATTAGCAAGAAATTTAGAAGATCCCTTCAAGATGTTCGAGTGAGGAGGGGAGCAGATGTCGCCTCAGACCACCATCTGCTTGCCTTGAGAATGAAGCTCAAGTTAAAGAAAAGCCGCACAGAGACAACAAGAAGACAACGCTATAATATAGGCCTCCTGAGAGAGACTGGAGTGAGAGAACAGTTCAAACTGGTGCTGTCTAACCGGTTTCAAGCGCTACAGGAGCTAGTAAATGAAGAGGAGGCGGTCACCACAGAGCAGCAGTGGAAGGCAGTTAGAGAGGCGCTGAACTCAACCTGCAAAGACACTGTAGGGTTCAAGAAACACCATCACAAGGACTGGCTGTCGGCACAGACCTTGAAGAAGATAGAAATGAGGAAGCAGAAGAAAGCAGTTGTCAACAACAGTCGCACGAGAGCAGCCAAAGTAAGGGCACAGGGGGAATACTCGGAAGCCAACTGCGAGGTGAAGAGGAGTATCAGGGCAGACAAGAGGGCCTACACAGACAGCCTGGCAGCAGAGGCAGAAAAGGCAGCAGGCAGCGGCAACATGAAACAGCTCTACGACATTACCAGAAGATTGTCGGGCAAGTATGGCCATACAGAAAGACCAGTAAAAGACAAAGAAGGCAAGCCTATTGCAGACAAAGCAGACCAACTCGACAGATGGGCCGAGTATTTTGAAGAGTTACTGAACAGACCTAGCCCACCCGACCCCCCAGACATCCAGCCGGCAGAGACCGACCTACCCATCAGCTGTGACAGACCCAACCGGGAAGAGATCAGAAGAGCAGTGGCATTTTTGAAGAACGGCAAAGCAGCAGGGCCAGATGGCATCCCAGAGGAGTCTCTGAAAGCAGACCTAGAGACAACAGTGGAGATGCTGTACCCACTGTTTGGAAAGATCTGGGAAGAGGAGGTGATGCCGGCTGACTGGAAGGAGGGGTACCTAATCAAGCTTCCCAAGAAAGGCGACGTCAGCAAGTGTTCCAACTACAGGGGAATCACCTTGCTGTCAGTACCAGGAAAGGTCTTCAACAGGATCATCCTGGAGAGAATGAAGAGCTCCGTTGACCCCCAGCTGAGAGACCAGCAAGCAGGATTCAGGAAGAACCGATCATGTACAGACCAGATCGCCACTCTCCGCATCATCGTGGAACAGTCTCTGGAGTGGAGCTCCCCACTGTGCGTCAGCTTTGTGGATTACGAGAAAGCATTTGACAGCGTGGACCGAGAGACTCTGTGGAAACTCCTACGACACTACGGTGTACCCACAAAGCTCGTCCGCCTGATCAAAAGCAGCTACGATGGCATGACATGTCGCGTGATCCACGAAGGGCAGTTCACCAGGGAGCTCCAGGTCAGAACCGGTGTCAGGCAGGGGTGTCTGCTGTCTCCGTTCCTCTTCCTACTGGCCATTGACTGGGTCATGAAGATGACCACAGAGCACAGACGAAGTGGAATACAGTGGACACTGTGGACACAGCTTGACGACCTCGATTTTGCAGACGACTTGGCATTACTGACCCACACTCATCAACAAATGCAGGACAAGACCACGAGGCTTGCTGACATCTCGTCCCAAGTGGGCCTCACCATTCACAAACAGAAAACAAAGACAATGAGGCTGAACGCAACCAGGGAAGAACCAGTCTTGCTTGCTGGCACCCCGTTGGAGGAGGTGGAGTCCTTCACCTATCTCGGGAGCATCATAGACAAAAAATGCGGCACTGATGCAGATGTCAGAGCACGAATCGGTAAAGCCAGAGCAGCCTTTCTCCAGTTGAAAAAAGTGTGGAGTTCCAGAGAGCTGTCACAACACACCAAAGTCCGGATTTTCAACTCCAATGTAAAAGCAGTTCTCCTATATGGAGCAGAGACTTGGAGATTGACAAAAACCACAGTCAACAGAGTACAGACCTTCATAAACAGTTGCCTTAGAAGAATTTTGAAAATCGACTGGCCAGAGAAGATCAGCAACGTCAGACTCTGGGAGAGAACAGAGCAGATAACATCAGAGAATGAAATTGGGCGAAGAAGATGGGGATGGATCGGTCACAGTCTGAGAAAGCCAGCTTCCAGTATCACTAGGCAGGCATTGTCATGGAACCCCCAGGGAAAGAGAAAAAGAGGTAGGCCGAGAAACTCCTGGCGTCGAGACCTCCAAGCAGACATCAAGAGACTGGGAACCACCTGGAGTAGAATCGAAGGAGAAGCACAGGACAGGAGTTGCTGGAGGTCTCTCGTCGACGGCCTATACCCGGGTAGGGGTGACAGGCGTAAGTAAGTAAGTAAGTTAGAGTAAACACGGCAAAAAAAAAAAAAGAAAAAAAGAAAAAAAGGATGCACAACAGGGCAGAGTGGCCTCTTTCATGGCACTCTACGAAAGGGTTTAACGTTCAACTCTAGATGTTGAGAAAGAGGTCCGGGATACTTCAGGGCACTTTCGCGGGTGTCCTTCGTTTCCTCCATTGTATTCTGACTTGAGCTATTTACGCGGTGGCCGCGCGCACGCGTTGGCGCAGCGGATTTGCATTTAGTCAAAGCACCACTCGTCAGGCCCATATGGGTGTATTTGTGTGTGTGTGTGTGTGTGTGGGGGGGGGGGGGGTGGGAGGGCAAGGGGGGGGAGACGACACGGTCGGGGATGTGGTCGAGGTCGCAATCCAACAGTTCCCAATACCAAAGAGATGCAAATATTCACTGTATCAAGAAAGCAGAAAGGACGCCAAATATCCCCACAAACAAACAAACAAACAAACGGACAAACAGACAAACAAACAAACAAACAAACAAACAAACAAACAAACAAAGTTAACCTTCGCCGTAGTACAGGGTGGGTGCCGGTGCACCCACACTTTCATTTAACTCATTCAGCCCGGCGCACTTATTTCCCAAATTTTGGAGGCGTCATCTAACGACTATGCGCCTGTTGCAGGAGATGGATCGACCATGATAATTCAAGAGTAGTGCCAGATTAGCTTGGCGCCGACAGGCGCCAAGTTAATCTGGCACTACCCTTGAATTATCATGGTCGACCCATCTCCTGCAGTAGTGCGTCAGGGCTGAATAGGTTAAATTAACGTAGCTCAGTCAATTTTTAAGTCCCTTCTATTTATAGAAGTGACTTTTTAGGACGGGTCGCGGATGGGCGAATTTAATAGCATGTCCATGATGTCAAAGGCGGGCAGGCTAAACCTCTGACAATTGAAGTAACAAGATAAAAATTACGTCATGTCTAGTTACGTAAACCTCGCTGCTGAACGTACATTTGGCGCGAAGCGCCCTATGTGCGTATGTATGTATGTGCGTATGTATGTATGTATGTATGTATGTATGTATGTATGTATGTATGTATGTATGTATGTATGTATGCAAATAAGAGCACACAGCTTGAAACTTGGCGAAATACTTTCTTAAGTGGGTGGCTAAGACGGCCTCCGAGCCTATTGTATTTGAATGTCTCATTGAAGACATAAACAACCTTTTATAGGAAATCGATTGATTCACATTAGAGTCCGTAATTTTTGTTATATTTACTTGAACTTTTGCAAATAGCTAGTTTAGAGAAAGACATTGGATGAGTTCGTTAGCCAGTTTTATATCCTTTCAACTTCTTAGTAAAAATTAGTTCTTTTCAGAAAAAAATTAAACACTAAAAAACCTTTACTTCTAGAGAAAGTCAGACAGTGGCGGTGACGTAAAAGAAGCAACTCCGACACAAAGCAGACACTGACACTGACATAATACTCTGAATATAACGTCATTCTCTCTCTCTCTCTCTCTCTCTCTCTCTCTCTCTCTCTCTCTCTCTCTCTCTCTCTCTCTCTCTCTCTCTCTCTCTCTCTCTCTCTCTCACACACACACACACACACACACACACACACACACACACATCAGTTAATGACATGCTCCCACGTAATGAACAACATCTTCTCAGACCTAGACAATTTAGTGTCATTTTGTGTTACTGTTGAGACTAATATTCTGCAAGCTGTTTATCACAATATTATAACGAAATTGACACTAAAATGTGCTTTGGCGAAATCACTAGACCAGTGAGGAGGGTTCCCAGTAAGCAAAGGTCATCGGGTCCATGGCAGCCGCAGTGGACCTGCGCACGGCTGAGGACCCGAAGACCTTTTGCTACTTGGGTTCCTCCTATACGCTAGCCCACAAGATACGTTCTCAACTTTTGAAGGTAAGAGTTTTGCATTCATATCGCCGTATGCAAGAATTCACAGGACACCGACTAATGCAAACATTTCTTGTCCCGATTCTACATTTTGCTCTAGCATTTTGTTGGTCGGCGGGTGCTGTCGAGTGTTTCCAATGGAAAACATTTGAAGTATCAGTCTTATCCCTGCGATCCCCCTCCGCCTGAGGAAGGGCTAGAGTTATACTCTCAGAAAAAAAGAGGCATAAATTCGCATAAGCCCCTGCTGCTGCAAGGGTTTATGAGAATCTATGCCCCTTGAAGACAGTCGTGCTTAGCTTTCAGTACTTGAAAACGAAAAGCCATAAAAGGCTATACTGTCCGCAATAACGGGTACCCTTTGTACGCCAGTAACGGGTGTTGTATAGAGAAGGGGTGGGCACGCCGCATGCACCTGTCGCTACCCGTGTTGCCCCGGGTGGCGGGTATGTCAGTTGACAATAACCTTGAGCCCGCGCTAGCAGTTTTTGTCCTAACGACCGGAGCTTATTGAACTCTCGTAAGCGTCCCCAGGCCTAAAGGTGATCTGAAAAAGCACAGACAGAAAAAACCACTATGTCTATAAAGAAAGCAACAGGGGTGAGAAAGGCAGCGTAAGTCTTGAGAGGGGGCGCAAAGGAGACAGATACAAATTGAGTTGTGATTCTATACTGACGAGCAAAAGAAATGCGACATTTAATGTTTCCGATGATACCAAAAGTGTCGCATTTCTTTGCTCGTCAGTATAGCACGAATCGATTGCATAGACCAAAATCTAGAACCCCCTCCCCCCCCACCAGCCCCCCCCCCCCCCCCCGCCCGCCCCCCCCCCCCAAAAAAAAAAAAAAAAAAAAAAAAAGAGGGGGAAAAAAGAAAAAAAAAAAAGAAGAAAAAGGTGACTGCCGAGCGTGTAAAATGCAAAGAAAATGCCAACGCAGAAAGAAACACGCTTAGGAAGGACAATTACAACACAATTTATTGACCCCTTCGCTGTCGAGAAAAAAATAACGCGATCCAACTGCAAGGGACATAGATCGCCATCGGCTTCTACAACTGGTGTACTTGGTTGTACGCCTATTTTGAAAATGAGTTAACCCTTATAACACAGTTTAGTAATCCCTTTATTGCCTGTTGCGTCCACAATGTGTTTCTGAAATCATACTTGACCCATTCAGCCCTGACGTACTACAGCAGGAGATGGGTAGACTATGATAATTCAAAGGCAGTGCCAGATTAGCTTGGCGCCTGTCGGCGCCAAGCTAATCTGGCTCTGCCCTTGAATTATCATGGTCGATCCATCTCCTGCAACTGGGGCATAGTCGTTAGATGACGCCTCCAAAATTTGGGAAATACGGCCGTCGGGCTGAATGAGTTAATATGTTAAACAGCCCCAGCCATGCAAGGAACATGGAGTTAAAGTAGTGTCAGCAAGAGGAATAGATCCTCATGAGCCCCGCATCTATGTCTCTTGCAGTTGGATCGTGTCATAAATTTCGCAGCAGTCAAGGGGTTAATATTAATAATAGTGTTGTAAGTGTCTTTTTTTTTTTAAAGCACCTTTCTCATTTCTCCGTTGGGATTTTCTAGTACCATATTCGGCGTTGAACCTCCAGACGCAAAAATATTCTGCAACCACTTTTGAACTATAATATTGGTCGATCTGTCCCCTGAGCGGATATGCAGTCTTCCTGGAAGACAACGCTAAACTTTAACCCTTTCACTGCCATTGTACGTACATTGTTATTCAAGTCTGAAATCTTGGTAAATCATTCGACGCGCAGGAACCCAATCCGTCCGATTCAAAACGCAAATCAGTACAAATTGGTCTCAGCAAGAAGCATAGATCCTCATGCGCCCAATCGCGGGGGCTCATGAAGATCTATGTCACATGCAGTTAAATCGTGTTCATTTTTTTCTCGGCAGTGAATGGGTTAAGATTTCGACTTCAGGGCTCAGCGAGTTAACCCTTTTATCCCCACGCCGCCGCATTTCCCAAACTGTGGAGGTCAAGTTACTGACTTAACGACTGTGTACGACCTGCAGGAGACGGATTGACTGACCAAAATAATTCAAGGGTAGTACCAGATTACTGAGATTGGCACCTTTAGGCGCCAAGCTAATCTGGCACTACCCTTGAATTAGCATGGTCAATCCTTCTCCTCAGTGCCGCTGAAGGGCGTTGGGGTTAAATGAGTTACTCAGTAAATGTTAAAAGTGTCCTCTCTATTAACGATCGCCAGGGGTGTCACGACATTTGGATAGTAAAAAGAGACTGTGTGAAGTTTGATCCTGCGGGGTTAGCACAGCCATCCATTATTCACTTAGAAGGACAGGTGCAAAACCCCGCGCAAAACACGCGCGCGAAAAGCACGCGCGTTCATCCCTTCTTTTTCTTTTTTCACGCGGCAAGTGCGCGCAAAGACGCGGTGTTTAGTCACGCTACTGACTTGGGCGGTACTGGAATAGGCCGCGTTCTCAATTTCAGCTAGCATAGATCCTCATGAGCTTTCGCGGCATGTTCGAGGATCTAGATTCCTGTTGCTGACAGTGTCATTTCTATGTCTATGTCTGCAGTTGGGGGGGGGGGGGGGCGAGGGGATCAAAGATCAAAGACTTTTGACCTAACTTAAACATCGTCCCTCTCGCCAGAATGCCGACAGGCCAAAGCGTGTTTACATTGACATCCTTGTGAATGCAAACAGTCTCTAGGCTGTTGGCATTAACCTTTGACATCCTGAGGATGAATTATCAATGTCACATATCCCGTTTGAGGTATATGTCGCAGTTCTGGAGACAGATCGACCATAATAGTTCAAGGGTGGTGTGGGAATAGCTTGGCGCCTACAGGCGCCAAGCTACTAAGACACCACCCTTCAACTATCATGTCAGAGTTTTATGGGCTAAGACCAAAAGGAATATGTACAAGGAAGCAATTCAGATCTTGAAGATTCTATAATGAAATACACGAAGTCTGCCAGGAAACGCACGCTGGGCAAAATTAAATTTGTTGATAATAAAATGATAACTTTTTCCAATTGGAATACCTGTTGATATATTTTCAGCTAGTTTATAGGTTTAATTGTTCAGTCATGTATTTTAAGTGCAAGTATCTTTTTAATACGTATGACTAAACAAAACAGAAAAACGAAGAACACGCTTTAAAGGGTCTATGTTTAGTATAACTTGTAACTTTCACAAATACACGTACGATGTAGAGTTGAGTTCTTATATGTTTATCTATGACCCTAAAATTATCATAAATTATGCACGCTGGGGAGAACACACTGAAAAGAAGACACGCTGCTGTCTCACGCTGTTCAATGGGAACACAGGCACCTGACACAAGTCTTTATCAGCGTATCAGTTTGACAATGCCTTTCAGGTAAGGCGGACTAAGTTTGTATCAGGAGCAAGTGAAGGAGCGAGCTTCAGTCCTGCACAAGCCACTAAGAAGGTGCTTCGCTATAGCGAAGTACCTTGCTTAGTGGCTTGCGCAGGTTTAAACTCATTCAGTCCGACGGCCGTATTTCCCAAATTTTGGAGGCATCATCTAATGACTATGCACCAGTTGCAGGAATGAGATGGATCGACCATGATAATAGGTTAAGTTAGATCCTTTAACCGGCCCCAGGCCGGAGCAGTACGTACCTGTCAGCTCAGGCACCAATGCATCCGTGACTATTTTGTATCCGTGGTGACGAACTTCTTGACTTTGAGCTCTGAAATCTATTCATCTCGCATGAGGCACAGATCCACATGAGCCCTCGCAGTTGCGGGGGCTCATGAGGATCTGTGTCTCTTGCCTTCCTCACAAAATTATGCCAAAATCGATCGTGAAATTCATCGACCCGGCTAGAGAAACTAAATGAAACGAGACTGAAGTTGATTGCAGTTCTTTGATAGTTCAAACAAGATGAGGATTTCATCCCAAAGTCTATCCTATTGGTTGAAGCTCAGATGCATTTATCCTTTAGAAACATTCACAGTTGTTCATATTTTTAGGCTTATTATGCTGATCCTTTTCCCTCCTCTCTAAGCCAACCTCTGATCAACACACACGTCGGCGCACACAAATAAACTGACGGACACACGGCGCTTCCCGCCATTAGTACGCTCTGTGCGCTAGTGTAGTTACAGAAATCCATCTCCTTCTACTCTAACCCACCCTCTGATCCACACACACTGGCACAGAGAAATAAAGACGGACACACGGCGATTCCCGCCATTAGTACGCTCTGTGCGCTAGTGTCACGTTACAGGCATCCATCTCCTTCTACTCTAACCCACCCTCTGATCCACACACACTGGCACAGAGAAATAAAGACGGACACATGGCGATTCCCGACATTCGTAAGCTCTGTGGTCTGGCGTACCATATCTATTCTGAAGAAGAAGAATAGCACGAGCAGCGAAATGACGTCACTTTAAGCTTCACGTTGTGGCATCATTAGTCCCTCGACGCCGTGTTTATGGTGACTGACGACTCAATGTTATACCTCACTCATCGCAGTACTAACATATGACGTATCAGAGGATTAACTTTGCAATTTTCTTGCTGATTTTCACCCCTAGACCTAATCCTACCCCAGGGCCGGGACAAACAGCAGGCTTATGCAAACACTGTTTAGGAAAAATCGTGCGGGTATTAATGAAAAGAATTTTGTTTTTCGTAAAAGAAAAATTAAAGTTATGTTAGCTGTTTTACAAATGATTCCCAAAAAAGTGGTGCAGAAAATTGTCTGATTTTCACACCTAGGGCATACAGGTCACAACTGACCTCATCGTACCCGACAGGAGAGAAAAACTGACTGTAGGCTTATACCGTATACGAAAAATCATGCGATTATTAATGAGAATATTTTTTTTTCGAAAAAAGATTCAATTGTTTTAAGATTAACCATATAATTCGTGAAATGAATCCACAAAACGTGAAAATATTATATATATATTTTAAATATTTAATTATCATTCAAAAGGTTCTAGAGGTACAATGCTAGTTAGAGACCTCATTCAATATCTCCCTTTTATCTAGCTATATGCAAATTATCTAGTAAAAATAAGAAAAAATACGACTCCAGTGTGGATTAACCGGTTTTTGTTGTTGTTGTTGTTGTTGTTGTGAAACGGCCGTTTTCTCGCCAATGAGCATCTTAATCAAAACATCGGTAAAAAAAGGTCTCGAGATAATTCTTTTAGGGACAATATACTTATATTTCAAGCTTGTCCGTCCTCAAACGCGGGCTCTAGTCGCTATCACACACACACACACACACACACACACACACACACACACACACACACACACACACACACACACACACACACACACACACACACACACACACACACACACACACGATGCTTTAACGCCAAAAAGACATTCTCTAGCAAGGTTTGCGTAGCTAGACGTGACGTCATTTTTATCTTGTTACTTTTTACCAGAATTTATGTCCCGCACGGAAAAAAACGTCATGTGCATGCTCCGGAATGGGCTTCGACCAGCCCCATTTCAAAGTCTACCGTATTTTCAATATGGCAGACAAAAATACGTGTATACAAAGCTCCAAAAAGACAATCGAAATTTGAAAGACATGACAGATTTTACCTTACTAAAATGCAAGATATACAAAGAAACCTGCTCAAACGGCCATGTGTATATAGACAGTGGTCACCTGTATACACCGACCGCCCGAAAAATTGACGTATACCCAAACAAATGTTACTACAGTATTATTTTATTGTCATAAAACAACCACTGTCTGCAGTGGTCACGTCTGTCCTGTTCCCTAAAGGTAACCGTTACATACAAGTGTGACTGTATTAACACTTTTCATCCTGATACACTATTGTTTGAAATAAATACATTATTTTACTATGAGAGTTCAAGGGTGGTGCCAGAATAGCTTGGCGCCTAAGGCGCCAAGCATTTCTGGGATCACCCTTGAACTAAAATAGTTGATTTATCTCCTAATCTGTAATGTAGCCTTCATAGGACAATAAGGAAATTAAAAAAAAAATAATAAAGCCTCAGGATGTCCTGGGTTAAGTAATACGTGAGCAATCGAAGCATACCACTCCTCGTGTTACACGCACTGTAAAGGACCGTCCCTGTTTTCACACCCGCTTACTTCAAGCGAGTTAGGGGCGTGGGGCGTTCACACTACAGCACATGTACCTAGGCTCCGGAATCGTAGGAGAAAGTATGCCGCGGGCTCCAGCCCTCAATGGCACCGAGGGCTCTAGAGGGACAAAGGAGCAAGCCGTTTTTTCACGCTCTCTGAATTCACAGGTGGTTGTTCGGCTAAAACGGGCGTTACGCGATCCCTAACCAAACCACCCCAGCTGCAATAGGCATACATTCTCATGAGCCCCTGCTTTCAGCAGGGGCTCATGAGAATCTATGCCTCTTGCTGGGACAGGTTGTGCCTCAAACTGAGGACACCACCTGGTGTTGAAGCGGGTGGCCTATGGCGACACGATGCGCCGATCGCAGGTAGCGGAATGTCATTAGTTCACGTCCTGTGATCGGCACTTGTTTGGAAAATAAATAACAGGTGTAGCGTGATGTCTTCATATTACAGGCGTACAATGAGGAAAAGGGGCACTCGGTGACATGGGGGAAAAGCTGAACACTGCTTTGGGATCATATCAGATAAGAGTGTATTCGCTTCGCTGACTCATCAGACAGATTTCGATCCGAACAAAATTTTATTTCAAGCACATTGTTTTAAGTTCATTTAGATGGGATAAGCAGATTACCTTACAAATCTTTGGCTGTTGTTTTGGTTGCGGTTTTGTATTAACTCATTCTACCCCAAGACCGAAATCCCCAAATGTTGCCGTTGTCCTGTGAAGACTGGTAAGCAGTGTAGGACGCAGATCGACCATGATAGTTCAAGGGTGATGCCAGAATAGCTAGGCGCCAAGCTATTCTGTCATCACCCTTGAACTATCATGGTCGATCCTTATCTTGCTGTGGTGTGTCTGGGGTAAAATGAGTTAACTCACTTTTTATATAAACTCATTCGAGGCATGCCGCATACGGATACGCGGCAAATAGCCGCATATCCGTATACGGCGCGTCTCGAATAAGTT
>BTPG01000002.1:117443629-117513629 GCA_036245525.1 Semisulcospira habei
CGGTGTTGGGGTAGAATGAGTTAAGCTTAGACAACACTGCAAACATCTCTTATAATAGAAGCCTGTGACTTGAAAATGAAATTCTGTGCATTGGTACGCATCGTTATAACACATTCGTCTAGCCTAAACAATGGTTAACGACTTCACTAACTGCTTTTTTAACCCATTTGACCCCACGGCTGCGTTTCACAAGTGTTGGAAATGTCACTTAAGGACTATGTGCCAGTTGCAGGGAATCGACCATGCACATTCAAGGGTAATTCCAGATAAGTTTGGCGCCATCAGGCGCCAAGTCTGGCACTACCCTTGAATTGTCATGGTCTATAGCTATGTCCTGTTGTTGGGCGCTGGGGTTACATTCAATTCAATTCCGTTAAACACAATTAATTATCCCTTAAAGGTCAGTTACAGTTTTGTTGACGGGAGAACAGTTAGAACAAACATCATTCAATTTACATTAATTAATACTCACACAAAGGATCTCCGTGATGCAGTCATCATCACCCTGTACAAGAACAAAGGAGAGAAGTCTGCCTGCTCTAATTATCGTGGAATTACCCTGTTGTCCATTGCCGGGAAAATTCTCGCAAGGTTGCTCCTGAATCGGCTGGTACCTGCCATCGCTGAAGACCACCTCCCAGAGGGCCAGTGTGGCTTCAGAGCCAACAGGAGTACCACCGACATGGTCTTTGTGCTGAGACAGCTTCAGGAGAAGTGCCGCGAGCAGAACAAAGGGCTGTACGTAACGTTTGTCGACCTAACAAAAGCGTTTGACACTGTGAGCAGGCAAGGTATGTGGCAGATCCTGGAGCGACTAGGTTGTCCCCCAAAGTTCCTCAACATGATCGTCCAGCTCCACGAGGACCAGCAAGGCCAGGTCAGACTAAACAGTGACCTCTCAGAACCATTCCCCATTCGCAACGGCGTGAAGCAAGGCTGCGTGCTGGCACCGACCCTCTTCACCATCTTCTTCAGCATGATGTTGAAGAAGGCCACAGTGGACCTCGACGATGACGACGCAGTGTACATCAGGTATCGTCTCGATGGCAGCCTGTTCAACCTCAGACGACTGCAGGCCCACACGAAAACCCTAGACCAACTGATTCGTGAGCTGCTCTTCGCTGATGACGCTGCCCTCGTTGCACACACAGAGAGAGCCTTGCAGCGCATTACGTCCTGCTTCGCAGATGCTGCCCAGCTCTTTGGACTTGAGGTCAGTCTGAAAAAGACAGAGGTCCTTCATCAGCCGGCACCCAAGGAAGAGCATTGCCCTCCCCACATCACCATCGGCGAGTCCGAACTGAAGTCTGTACACCAGTTTACCTACCTTGGCTGCATCATCACGTCAGACGCCATGCTGGACAAGGAGCTGGACAACAGGCTGGCAAAAGCGAACAGTGCTTTCGGGCGACTATTCAAGCGGGTGTGGCACAATCAACAGCTGAAAAAAGGCACCAAGATCAGCGTGTACAGAGCTGTCGTCCTCACCACCCTGCTGTACGGTTCCGAGTCCTGGGCCCTCTACCGCAGCCAACTACGACTCCTTGAACGCTTTCACCAGCGCTGCCTGCGTACCATCCTCAGCATTCACTGGAGTGACTATGTCACCAACGTCGAGGTCCTTGAACAGGCGGAAACTGTGAGCATCGAGGCTTTGCTGCTGCGGACACAGCTTCGCTGGGCGGGGCACGTCTCCAGGATGGAGGATCATCGCCTACCCAAGATCACTCTGTTCGGCGAGCTCGCCACTGGATACCGAGAAAGAGGGGCACCAAAGAAGAGATACAAAGACGGTCTCAAGAAGTCACTTAGTGCCTGCCAAATCGACCACCGCCAGTGGTCTTCGCTTGCTGCGGACCGTGACACCTGGCGCTCCACCATTCACAAGGCAGCCGTCTCCTTTGAGGACTCTCGCAGAGCTAGCCTTAAGGACAAGCGGCTCAGAAGAAAAAACAGAGTTGTCGTAACTCAGAACCCTGACCAGACCTTCCCCTGCAGCCACTGCGGTCGAACCTGCCTGTCCCGGATTGGCCTCCGCAGCCACGAAAATGCCTGCAGACGACGTGGGCAAGCCCTATAGAATCTTCGTTCGCGAAGTCAAGCCAAGAATACTCACATAAAATCTGTGAATATCTCATAATAATAACAGGGTACTACATCTGTACATGGGTTAATATTTTCAAATATATATTATTAACTTCCTCTCTCTCTCTCTCTCTCTCTCTCTCTCTCTCTCTCTCTCTCTCTCTCTCTCTCTCTCTCTCTCTCTCTCTCTCTCTCTCTCTCTCTCTCTCTCTCTCTAGTCTCTCTCTCTCTCTCTCTCTCTCTCTCTCTCTCTCTCTCTCTCTCTCTCCCCCCCCCCCCCCCCCCCCAAGCCACCTATCTCTCTGAGATGATAGGCATAATCATAAGAGGAGTCATTCATTCGGAACAGATCTCTCTTCCTGTCATTAACTTCCTACTGAATATAGAGCAGGTGCACTGACGTGCGTCTAGACCGCACTTTACGTGAACCAACAAATAGGTCAACATGGCGACAACCAAGGGCGACGACACCCTGCTGTGTTTCCGGTGGTCTCCCATGATCCATGAAACGTTACCTCAGGTTGTACAGGCATTTCGCCGCTGCGATAATGCAATTTGCAGCAAACAGTACCGCCGAAGATACCGGATGCAGCGCATTTGAGCTGTCCTAGTCAAAACAAAGTTTGCACTGAAAGTGCAAGAAGCTACATTTACGTCAGTCGCCACATTCGTTGTCTGCCTCGATTCGCTACCGCTCATAAGCGGTAGCGAATCGAGGCAGACAACCGGCGTGACAAGACGAACACTTTTATTCTTGAAATATCGTAATTCTTTCATAGTTACTCACGGATTTATACACATACCAAGGGGAATTACTCAGCGCTGGGCAGACAAACAGCTCCCTCCTATCAGGCACCTAGTCGCCAGCCCACAGAAAAATACGCAAGTACAGAACAAGACGATCATCTACATCCCTAAAAAGGATGCATCAGGTCTAGCCTATAACCCATGTCTTTTTCTGGAACTTAGGAAGTAGGCAGGAGAAACACATATACACAAACAAGAAGGTGCACTACTAAATGTGGTCGAGTAAATACCCTGATTCCCCACAGTAGATGCACAAGACAACTACTGACATAACAATGTAACGATACAAGTTTTGCCTCGAGTTATAGAATACTCACAAACCAGGTAGGTGACGCTATCTCTGGTAGAATTGTACATATATATATATATATATATATATATATATATATATATATATATATATATATATATATATATATATATATATATATATATATATATATATATATATATATATATATATATATATATATATATATATATATATATATATATATATACATAATACACGGATTTCCAGCAGCACAGTTTTCCGCGTCAGTGCAGGTATGGAAGATGGAAGCACAGTTTAGAACTGTTGCGAAACTGCATCAGTCAAGCGCTTAGCAGAAACATAAGGTTAAACTCACAAGCTGCCAAGCTGCCGGAAATGATTCAAAACTGACGGTATACCGCGTCATCAGATACAGATACAGTAAGAACCTGTTTAGCAAGTTTGTTTTTTTCCCCCAAGAAAACGACGTGGTCTTAAAAAATTTAATGAGGTGCTCTCGCAAGAGAAGTCTTAGAATGACAAAATGTGTTGTCATTGAACCTTTTGGGTGTCCATAGCGCTTTATGTCAGTCGAGATAATTCCTGCAGGAATCATGGCGACAAAAAGCGCTATGGACATCCAAAGGGTTAATGACGGATAACATATTTTGTCATTCAAGACTTCTCATCGTGACAAAAAGCGCTATGGACATCCACACGGTTAGAGAAAATCATTTAGTGGCTGCTAGAGTCTGTCACAAAGCTATCACTGATGCGGCAATTGACTGTGCAACCTCAGTCAGTGATTTTCTAGAAAGATGCAAGTTGCATTGAATTTTTTTTTTTAATCTGTGAGTGCTAACATTCGCTAATAAAAAAAAAAAAAAACCCAAACAAGATGGGATGAACCATAACCCACAAAGTCCCTTCTATATGAGAGCTGTCCTCGCTGTCAATGGTCTCTACCTTTTGTCTTTGACCTGATGTTGAATTTGATCTCCTATTGAAAAAGTCTCGCAGATCTGCCAACGCGTCAGTGAGTTCTATAAGGGGCGCAGGACATACTCGTCATTGATTTGTCAAACGTTATTTGTCATGACGTAAGTTTTAACTTTTACGCAATTTTATATTTTACGTGATATGACTTTCACTTTCGCTTTATAGGCTTGAGAAAATGGTAACAAAACTAGAACTTCACGGTACAATTTCAGTCTTGCTATAATTTGTGTGAAAGCAGGTTGACTTTACCTAGCTACATGATATACTAAGTACACGGGTCACCTGCATGCTCTTCAGACAGCGCGTCGATGTGTGTGTGCGTGTTTGTGCTTGCGTGCGCGCGCGCTCCAAACATATCCAAGAGGCGTAGATCCTCATGCGCTTGGAGGGCGCATGAGGATCTATTCCTGCTGGAGATGCGCGCATGTGTGTGTGTGTGTGTGTGTGTGTATGTGTGTGTGTGTGTGTGTGTGAGAGAGAGAGAGAGAGAGAGAGAGAGAGAGAGAGAGAGAGAGAGAGAGAGAGAGAGAGAGAGACAGACAGACAGACAGACAGATAGACAGAGACAGAGACAGAGACAGAGAGACAGAGAGAGAAAGATATCATATTTAGACTATTATGTCAGTGTCTGCGTGGTGACGGCGTTGCCTCTTTTACGTCACCGCCCACTGTCTGACTGTCTCTAGAAGTAAAATTTTTCTTTTTCTAGAGTTTTAATTCTTTTCTGAAAAGAATTAATTTTTACTAAAGAAGTTGAAAGGATACAAAGCTGGCTAACGAACTCATCCAACGTCTTTCTCCAAACTAGCTATATGCAAAAGTTTAAATAAATATGACAAAAATTACCGATCTAATCTGGGTCAACCCGACTTCCTATAAACGGTTGTTTATGTCTTCAATGAGACATTAAATTACAATATGGTCGGAGGCTCTCTTAGCCACCCACTTAAGAATTAATTATTTCGCCAAGTTTCAAGCTTGTGCGTACATAAATATCATCAGAGATTCTGTGGTTTACATACATACGCATACACATATACGCACATACATACATACGCACATATGGCGCTTCGCGCCAAATGTAGGCCTACGTTCAGCAGCGAGATTAGCGTAACTAGACTAATTTTTATCTTGTTACTTGAATTGTTAGAGGTTTAGGTCTGCCCACCTTTGACATCATGGACATGCTATTAAATTCGGCACACCGCTCCCCGTCCTAAAAAGTCCCTTCTATACATAGAAGGGACTTAAAAAGGTTCTCAATGTCTGTCTTCTCGTAACCGGCCGTACAGCGCCAGTTGACGCAGACTGTGTTAGTGCAACGCCAAAAAGCCCCAGCTGTCCCCGGAACATGGATTCAAAGTGGTGTCAGCAAGAGGCATAGATCCTCATGAGCCCCCGCGACTGCAGGGGCTCATGAGGATCTATACCTCTTACAAGCGGATGGTGTTCAATTTGTATCGGCATTGAACTGGTTTAACTCATTCTACCCCAGACACACGGCCACAGCAAGATATGGATCGACCATGATAGTTCAAGGGTGATGCCAGAATAGCTCGGCGAATATGGGCGCCAAGCTATTCTGGCAACGCCCTTGAACTGTCATGGCCGATCTGCGTTCTGCATTGCAATGCAGTCTTCAGAGGACAACGGCAAAATTTGGGCTGGGATTTCGGTCTTGGGGTACAATGAGTTAAGTAAGACCTTTCGACCGTTACTCGCAAGCCGGCAGCGCACACGTAACACAGAACATGGAAAACCTCTATAGAGAAGATTCCCCTCTCCCCCACCCCCTTTTAACACCATTCAAATATCATAATTTAACTCATCCGGATGCAGCTGGCCGCGAATACGTTAAACGCATTTTAATTTAGGACATTTATAAAGGATAAGTTAGGAATTATTAGCCGCTATATTGCATGTACATGTACTGACATTCACAAGGTATTGCCCAAGTCACACCACCTGCCCAGATATCACCTAGCCGCCTTGTGTGCTACCGCGGCTCAGCCCCAACACCTGTCAAAAGCACTTGTCTCTCAGGGAGCCGCGCCCACCTACCCAAGCCCCGCCCCCATCTCTAGGCTCCGCCCCTAGGCGCGTCAAGCCATCGCCTCTCCGCGTAGCGCAGCGAATTCTGTGGAGTTTAGCTGAAACTGAAGGACTGCTGCTAACAGCTGCCTATCATTCCGCGGATGTAAAATGGCTACCAGCAAGAGAATGTTCTCATGAAAGGCACAAGTATCTCAATATATATATTAATTAATTAATAAAAGCATGAAAACATCGCCTCGCTAAATGAACAGCCTGACACCCTCTCTCAAAACTTGACCAGCGTTCAGCCGTTTTGACCGACCGTACGAACAAAGGAAAAGGTGGGAGGACAATATCTCAGAGTGGACAGGACTGAAGCTGGGCGATACGCTGAGAATGGCAGAGAACAGAGAGGAATGGAGGGAGCTGGTTGCCAAGTCATCATGTGGTGCCCCAACGGTCGGCAAGACTACGGGATATAGATTTATAGATAGACGAACAAATTCAAGACGTGCCGCCTACAGATACGCGGCAATTCGCCGCGTATCCGTAGCCGACACGTCTAGAATGAGTTAAAAATGGTGTCAGTCTATACGTTCAGCATATAGTATGGGCGCCAGAATAGTGATGCTTCGATTGAAATGAATGATTTCTAGCAACGACTGAACGAGACTGAGCAAAGTCAGTTAGTCACGGCGGCTTGATATGTAACCAGCTCGTACCATATGCATAGACAGCAGTCCCAAACATCTCCAAGAGGCATAGATCCTCATGAGCTTCCGGGCGCAAGAGTATCTATGCTTCTTGGAGATGTTTGGAGTGTTGTCTATGCGTCTGGCTGGAGCTCCGCCGTGATTTCGTTCTCATTCAGTCGTTGTTGCGGGGAGTCATTCGTAGCAGACGGAACCTCACTATTACGTGTAGCATGGTGCTTGTTGGCGTTTGGCTATTCTGGCACCTGTCAGTCTAGGCTGAACTTGCAAAATACACTCTTCTCGTAAAATACGAGTCTAATAATTGTGTTTATAGTCGTTCACAAAGCAGCATGAAGAACAATACAAACTGACTAGCTCAAAGGTGTACTGTACTTTTGTACTGCAACATTTTCCAAAGGATCCTATCGGTCACGGTGTTTATCACGACTGCAACACTTGTAAATGTACTAATACCGCGTGGTTACTACAATAATTACAATTTAAAAAAAATTAATTAAAGTAATATTTATAACGAAGTACGTGTGTGGTTAAAAAACAAGCAAACAAATAAACCAACCAACCAACAAACAGAAACAATTAAGAAAAACCAAAACAACAACAAAACACGTCGTCGACAGGATTCGAACCTGTGCGGGAAGATCCCAATGGATTTCTAGTCCATCGCCTTAACCACTCGGCCACGACGACATCGTTAGTGGTAATCGTTATTTATTAAACTGGACTTCATAGTGTTGTCTCCCTTCAACACTGGTCTGGTAACTGAGCTCGCGGCGTGCACCAAGACATAGGTAGCCGAAGAAAAGAGTTGTGCCTGACCAGTGTGGTTACTCACCAGTATGACGGAGTAGTGGAACGGCACAAGAGTAGTGCCTGACCAGTGTCGTTACTCACCAGTATTGACTGACGGAGTAGCCTGGTGAAACAGAAGAGTAGTGCCTCAGTGACCAATGTCGTAGAGTAGTGCCTGACCAGCGTGGCGTGACTCACCAGTGTGACGGAGTCAGTAGTGGCGGAACGGCAAAAGAGTAGTGCCTGACCAGCGTGGTTACTCATCAGCATGACGGAGTAGTGAAAAAAATCTCAGGTTTGCGGATAATCAAGGATAAACTCAAAACAATTGAATAGATTTTCATATTCCAAATTTGTATTGAGATGACAGCGGGATAAAAACCAGAAACCCGAACTCGAATATTTAACCCTTATCTACCCCTTATCTACTCGCGGACCAAGGCCGGTGAACTCTTCCCATCTGCAAGAGACATAAATCCTCATGAGCCCCCGCAGTCGCGGGGGCTCATGAGGATTTATGTCTATTGTTAGTCCTGTGTTGTTTGTGCCCACGTTTGGCCGTCCCATTTCATTTGTGTTTTTTACTCGAATGTCGCTCAGTGTGCAGTGGTTTCAGACGCGAAATCATGCATCATTCTTCACAAACCCTCCCACCCCCTCCCCCTTCTCCCCCCCCCCCTCCCCCAATAATTACGAAAACAAAAATATTAATTAATTCAAGTGGTATTTATAACGAAGCCCGATCGTTTGTACGTGTGCGGTAATAAAAATCCAAACAAGCAAACCAACCAACAAAAACAACGTCGTCGACAGGATTCGAACCTGTGCGGGAAGATCCCAATGGATTTCTAGTCCATCGCCTTAACCACTCGGCCACGACGACTTCGATAGCAGTGATCGTTAGTTATAAATGTGGACTTGTGTTGTCTCCTCTCAACACTGATAAGCCCGCGGTGTGCACGATGACACAGGTAGCCGAATAAAAAAAGAGTAGTGCCTGACCAGTGTGGTTACTCACCAGTATGACGGAGAAGTGAAGAAATCTGTTTGCGGATTAAGGACAAATACATTTGCATTCGAAATTTGTATTGAGATGACAGGACAAAACCAGTAACCTGAACCTGAAACATTTGGCCTTTTAACTGTCCCGCGCGGGGCAAGGCGAATGCTACCCATTTGCAACAGACACAAATCCGCATGAACCCCCGCAGTCGTGGGTGCCATGAGGATTTATGTTTCTTGCTAGTCCTGTGGGGTTGTTTTTTGTGTGTGTTTTTTGTGGCCACGTTTGGTCCCATTTCATTGATGTTCTTCACGCGAATGTCGGTCAGTGTGCAGTGGTTTCATTTCAGACGCGAAATCCGCGTCCACTGGCAGTCAAGGGGTAAAAACAATCTCTTTATTCAATATTGATATAAAGAGGGACCGGGTGGTTGTGGGGACGAAGGGGCGGGGATGGGTGGGAGTGGGGTGGGGGTGGGGGGAGAGGGCGGGTTGGGAGGTGGGGGGCGGGGGTGGGGGGGGAGTGGGGTGGGGGGAGAGGGCGGGTTGGGAGGTGGAGGGCGGGGGTGGGGGGGGGGGGGGAGGAGGGAGATTGCTGATTTTTGTGTGTAACCGCAGACTTTTGAAGTATCAAGAAAAAAGTCGGAAATGTTCACTAAAGACCATACAGATGTTTCCTTTCACGTTTCACGACCAATACTGACTTTTAGTTTGACGATTCGCTCGAGAATTTTTTTTTTTTTTTTTTTTTAAATTTTTAAAATCCGACGACAAACTACGAGAACCGAAGAGAAGTCCACGCATCATGATTTATAAACCCTCCCCTCTCTTTCTCCCCCTCCCTTTCCTCCCCCCCTCCCCCCCCCCTCTCTCTCTCTCTCTCCACCCCCCCCCCCCCCCTTCCCCCAATTCGTCACAGAACGGGACACAGCTGAAGTTAGTGGATCGAGACATCGATTAATTACGGTAAGAGAAAAGTCCATTTACAAGCCGGGTGTCTCGGAACTGAGTTACCGTCTAGTCTTGTTCCAAGATCAGTGGGTGTGCCGGCCGCCGGGAAAGCAGTACTGTACAGTGTCCGACGTTGGACGCAGTGGGCCCGGCCGCGCAATGCGCGGGCCCACTGCGTCCCACGTCGGACCCAGAACCTTTAGCCCACTGGGCGAAAGCTGCCCCCTTGACGATGCATGTCACGCCTTGCACATGCGCGTTGCAGACAGGCATCACCCCCACCACCTGGCGGCGAACATCGCCGAGTGCGATTCTATCACGTCCCGGAACTCTCTCGGGGACACTCGGACTGCTTGCTTCCTTTGTCTCAAGAGACCTACTAAGGGCCTATAAACGTTCCACGGAAGCCGGGAGGAAGGTGTTTAAGGGGAACAACTGCAGCTCGCAGCGGCAATTACCTCATTATCCCCCCATTACCAAAATGCAGCGTGCAAAACGGTTCGGTCACAGTTTGCTGGCAGCCAGCGGAACGGGCCGATAAAACTCGATTTGCAATGAAAATATGCCGTCTGCGATGACACTGTTATATTAGAGCCAACTCAGTGGCAGACGTCCATCCTCAAATCTCAATTTATCTAGAGAAACGATGAGAACACGTCACGCAATTGAGGTCGACTTGAACGTTTAGCAAGAGGCGTAGATTCTCATGAGTCTCTGCAAGTGCAGGGTCTCACCAGATGGAATTCTAATTGCTAATGAACTAATCTGCGATGACAAAGATATCATGTAACTGATGCAGCAGGCTTAAGCTGGGCAAGAGGCCCAGAGTCTCATGAGCCCCTGCAGTTGAAGGGACACATGAGAATCTGTGCCTCTTGCAGATGGAATGGTAGTTCGCTGAAGTACTTATCTGCTGTGACGGTGTCCTAAATTGGACCGTTGCGCGTCAGAATTGGTGCCAAGGTCTGGCACGTCCGTATGTTTCTGTCCCACTACGGTCCACGTAAAATTTTCAGAGCAGTTTGTTTGCTACGTCAGTGTCACATTTGTAAGAACAACGACCCTCGCAGACTCGCGGCGTTGTCATAAACTGAGCTGTACGTAATTCAGACACCAGAGATAACCAATAGTTATTGAGGCACCGTATGTTGACCCCAAGCTTATAGTTATACCACATATCCAGGAAACCCACATTAAAATTTTTTTTACAGCGCTTATATTTTCGGTAACTATTTGTTACAGGGAGTTACTCTCAAGGGACTGTTAATGCGTGAAGGATTCCCGGACCTGTGCTGTGTGGTGAAGGTTAAAGACATTAATAAGTCCATTTTTTAAAAAAAGCTATATTTCTATTGTATTACAATGAAGATCTCACATTTCATACAAATGCACTTTCTATAAGCCTTTTTTGTTGTTGCGAAAGCGAAAATTTCAATGTTTTGCAATGAAAATCTCGCTTTTCGTGAAAATAGGCTTTCTAGGTTTTATTGCATTTAAAGGGCATTGTGCTCAAAGCGATTACAGTGTAGGGCTACTACAGTAAGTGAAGACACTCGGCCCACAACGGCCGCAGTGAGCCCGCGCACAACTGTGTGCGGGCTCACTGCGGCCGTCGTGGGCCCAAAAACGTTTTGCTGCTGCGGTTGAATATGACTGCGGCGTAAAATGACTGAAATGTTAGGCAAGTCGCTGAAGCCGTCTAGCCACAGGTCACGGTATACATTTAAATTGGGAAGTTGAGGCAGTGCAAGGCCCCGTGTTTTTAAAAATAATTTTTGCCCTGTTTGAAAATTTGCAGTTGGGCTGAATGTTAGAATTTGCTGGAAATTTGTGGTTAGCTGAGAGGAGACATGTTTGGTGCTTTGATTCATACCATCCTGAGCTTATCCAGTGGACATTTGTGGGCCTATGTTGAGTTGCCTTTGACGTAGTGATTTGAGGGGCACGCTGATTTCAGCTGTGCTTGGGTGTGGGGTTGGTAAGGAACCAGTTTCATAGCCAAGAAATGAGACGGGTCATGTGCTGTTTTTTTTTTTTTTTTTTTTTTTTTTTTTTTTTTTTTTTTTTTTTTTTTTTTTGTATTTTGTGCATGTGCAGCTGGTGGGCGGTAGTGTTTTTTTTTTTTTTTTTTAGGGAATTGAAAAATTAGGGGATGACTGGGACTGACTAAGGCTAAGAGACTGGACAGTACGGAAACAGCACTGTGGTCCGTGGCCCACAACCACACTGCCGTTGCTACGTGTGAAGCTCATATAATATGTAGTTTGCGATTTTAATGCTTGACGACTGAAAGCCTTAAGGTCCAAAGTCACAGTCCAGCACTGACACGTGCATGCGTGTCCTTATCAGCGCCCAGTGGACGCCGACTATATTTCTGAGTTCTTTGTTAACTCATTCCACCCCAGACACATCACAGCAAGATATGGATCGACCATGATAGTTCAAGGGTGATGCCAGAATAGCTTGGCGCCTATGGGCGCCAAGCTATTCTGGCATCCCTTGAACTATCATGGTCGATATGTGTCCTGCACTACACTAAAGCAGTCTTCAGAGAAGAACGGCAAAATTTGGGGATTTCGGTGTTGGGGTAGAATGAGTTTTAATTCACCTGACACCAAAGAGCCGCAGCCGTCCAAAAAATATAGATGCAAAATGGTGTCAGCAAGAGGCGTAGTATCCTCATGAGCCCCGGCAACTGCGGGGGCTTATGAGTATCTATGTCTCTTGCAGCTGGATGGTGCTCACCGGCATTTCCTCGGCAGTAAAAGGGTTAAAATAAATAAGGTACAAGATGAATCCATTCAGTCATGATCGCTGGGCTATATACAGCAACACTATTGGCCACCACCCTGATGCTGAAGTTACCTTCTAAGTACTGCAGCACACCGGCTGCGGAAGATGGAACGACCACGTCATTCATCATCCGTATAAATACCTACTAAGTGATCATCTTGGTGCCTCCACACTTGTATGTAGATTCGCAGTACACAAATGTCCAGGCAGCAGGAATGATCCATTCACAAGAACACAGATTCATGTCTACAAGAACCATAGACTACCGTGAGCTCCTGCAGTTTACAGGGGCTAATATAAATGTATGAATTTTGCAGACACAGATGAAAGTGGTTCGATCCGCAAAACTGTGTATTGTATGCAGGCCTACTTACATGTACGTATACGTGTACAAATCGTTTTGTTTGAGAGAAAAAATCTCTCATGTTGTGTGACTCTCGTAATAACACGTGTACACAGCCTGTAAGCGAAATATCCGAGAGACTGAATTGTTTATCCTTAATCAGCCTTCAAACTGCAAGAGGCATAGATTCTCATGATCCCCTGCAGGACAGAGCCTCACGAGAATCTATACCTCTTGTTTGTATTTTCTTACACCTCAACTGAGGGTAAGGTATTTCACAATTACACCATCACAAGCCGTCCTGAGGTTGCAAGAGGCATAGATTCTCATAAGCCCCTGTCTAGGGCAGGGGCTCACGAGAATCTATGCCTACTGCTTGCAACGGATGATCCGATTTATTAGCTTAGGCCTACATCCTCGGCGGCTGTTACGTATAGGAACTGAAGATGTTGTATGCGCCCGCTAGAGGGTGCCGTTAAGCCGCGTGTGATATTGCTTGCATATGGAGCAAATGGGGCCGCAGACTGTGTTTACAATGCACGCGCTTGGCCTACCTGTGGCGCGTGACGCTGCCAGCCTCTAACACGCGCACACAAACAAACACCTCTCTCCTGTTTATTGCATGTGTGCACTGACACCTTTCATGTTTGTCAGTATGGTCCCGTCAGAGAGAGAGAGAGAGAGAGAGAGAGAGAGAGAGAGAGAGAGAGAGAGAGAGAGAGAGAGAGAGAGAGAGAGAGAGAGAGAGAGAGAGAGAGAGAGAGAGAGAAATGATGATGATGATGATGAAACGTTTTTATTCAGGATAAAAAGTTTTAGGCATAGCAATGCCTATCTTCCAAACTGTACTGCTACTCTACACATATAAAAATACATCAGACGATACATCAAAAGATAAAACATATGTAAGTAAAAAGACCCATCCACCCCCCCCCCCCACCACCACCACTCAGGAAATTAAAAAAAAAAAAAATAATTATATACACAGGTATATATACACACACCTGACAGAAAGAGAGAGAGAGAGAGAGAGAGAGAGAGAGAGAGAGAGAGAGAGAGAGAGAGAGAGAGAGAGAGAGAGAGAGAGAGAGAGAGAGAGAGAGAGAGAGAGAGAGAGAGAGAGAGAGAGAGAGAAATGACAGATGATACCAGACCCATGTACATGAATTTCAAGTTTCATATCTTAACATTACATAAATTATTTCAATGATAAAATCAAAACCAGAGAGAGAGAGAGAGAGAGAGAGAGAGAGAGAGAGAGAGAGAGAGAGAGAGAGAGAGAGAGAGAGAGAGAGAGAGCGGAGAGAGAGAGAGGGAGAGAGTGAATCAATGAATGAATCAATGAATCTTTATTTTACAATGGTGAAGATATTAACATAGTCAGTGACTATGTCATTTTTCGTACCTGCCGTTGATACAACTACGACTAACTAAGTACAAAATATACATAAAACAGGGACATCAAAGCACAGTGATACAAAATATATAGTCCACTAAACACAAACACGCGCATACGCCGCGCACAAACGCACTCACGTGTCCACACACACACACACACACACACACACACACACACACACACACACACACACACACACACACACACACACACACAACACACACACACACGCACACACACACACACACACACACACACACGCACACACACACACATTTAGAATATACACGTACATTTGTGTGTCTACGAATAACTAGATATTATTATTTCAGTAATGTTAGATACCTATAAAGACTTACCTTGAAACGAGATAATGTCGGAGTGGCCGCTTTAACGTGATGTGGGAGTGAGTTCCACAGTGTGGAACCCGCAAATGACAAAGTAGATTTAAATATATCTATTCGGGGTTTTGGAACAATATAAAGACCCCTCATGTTCCCATAGCAGGAATCTGATTTTTTAAACAACTCTGTTAGATATTCTGGAGCGCTATGGTTGCACACTTTAAACATCAGGGTACCCCTTTGTTATATTTAAAATGAGTTGAAGGGGCAGGAATCCAGCTTTACTGAGTTTTTCCTCGGTCGTCAAGTGCGGGTCGGGAAGAATAGCTTAAGGCCAATTTTCAAATTTCAGAGTTGTCCCGGCTCTGTTGACTCGGACAAACATTTCAGTAGACACATATCGACCATGATAGTTCAAGGGTGGTGCCAGAATAGCTTTGGCGCCTGTAGGCGCCAATGCTATTCTGGCACCACCCTTGAACTATCATGGTAGATCAATCTTCTGAAGAAGAGCGCAGTCTTCAGATGGAATTTTGACATAAGGGCTCGTTGCAAATAACATAAATGACGTTTCGCCGCGAAACTGCCACGTTGAAGGCAAAGAACATGTACACTGGCGTTTCTAAGGCAATAGAAACTTTGTTTTAGGAGACAGGAACTAGCGCCGTAGGGACGGGATGGGGGGGGGGGGGTGGTTGGGGGAGGGGGGTGGGGTGGGGTGGGAGGGGCGGCGCTGTCCTGTCTATCAGCTCCCCTTGGCAAAATGCATTATTGTGACAAATGTGTGAAACCTGCCAGTGACACCCCCTCTCGTAACTTTCGGTAACCTTAAATCACAGAATCACTGACTTGCCGAACTTTCACTAATGGAGGGCTGGCAGACAGGCAGGCAGGCATACAGATAGAAGAGAGAGAGAGAGAGAGAGAGAGAGAGAGAGAGAGAGAGAGAGAGAGAGAGAGAGAGAGAGAGAGAGAGAGAGAGAGAGAGAGAGAGAGAGAGAGAGAAGTGAGAGAGAGAGAGAGAGAGAGAGAGAGAGAGAGAGAGAGAGAGAGAGAGAGAGAGAGAGAGAGAGAGAGAGAGAGAGCAATTACAACACCGTTCGTATTTCTTCATTCGTTGAGATTTCCTTGCATCTTACACGCTTGGCAGTCACATTTTTGGCATGTACATATATTATTTGTTGTTGTCTTTTCAGTACTAGTACAATGCAAATCTCCGAGATCCATACTCAGTACTGTGTATTTTTGAGCGGCCGAAAAACTCTGAACTGAATCTTATTCATTATGTTCTGAACACATGCATGTGAAATAAGCGAGAGTTAGTGTGGGGGTCTGATTAAGTAAAGTAAACAAAAGGTCCTCGGCCGATGTCGGCCGTAGTTGTCGTGCGCGAGCCAACTGCCGGCCCGAGGACCTTTGCTTTCCTGGCTCGGCTTCAGTCTAAAAGCCCCGCATCCGTTCATTTACCCAGAAATGCGGAGTATGTTGCTCCCCGCACTCAACACCAGACAGACCGGCCGTGCTTCACACTTGAGCGCCGTTTGCACTGTTTTTCAGCTTCAAGCGCGCTACTCTTGCCATCTTGGGAAGCCCGAGAAATGCCGAAGACTTGGAGACAGTGCCCACGGGCAACTGTCCTGTCCGTCAAACCACAGTTCTCTCCCTTTATCACGCTCTTTCGTGCTGCCTTCCATTCTATGCACTTACTGCTGAAAAGGGCATTTCGAGTCAGTTAGTTTTTTTTTTTTTTTCTTACTGCAGAATAGAACCAGGGATCTTGGGGGGGGGGGGGGAGGAGGATGCATGTGTGTGTGTGTGTGTGTGTGTGTGTGTGTGTGCCGGGGGGTGGGGGAGGGGGGGTTGGGGCGGTGGGGGGGGGACGGTGGGGGGGGGACGGTGCGGGGGGGGGGGGGCGGGGGCAGGGGAGGGATATAAGAGGAAAGGGGGGGGGGAGAGGAGCTGAGGGAGGGCCGGGGAGGGGAAGCTAAATTATGTTTCCGCCAATAATGTGGGGAAATAATTATGACCAAAGAACAAGTCTGAGTTCTGAAGTCTAATTACTCGAATTTCCGTCAACTTGAAAAGTCATTTGCTTACCGTGGGCCACGCACTCGGTTGTGCTACAGTAATGTTTCGCGTGTGTGAATCTGTTTCAAGTTATCTTAGAGTTGTGGACGCTTCAAACTGGACACTGTCGTGAACCACTGTGAAACCGATGTGCGTCAGTGGTAGATTTGCTCTATAAATCTGAGACCAGATCATATGAATCAGGAACATAACCATGAGGATGGGATGTCATCTTATCTATTTATAATTAGGATAACCTGAGACAGCAGAGTGCAGACTGCATAAAATAAATGAAACAAATCGCGGCATCTCTCTCTCTCTCTCTCTCTCTCTCTCTCTCTCTCTCTCTCTCTCTCTCTCTCTCTCTCTCTCTCTCTCTCTCTCTCAAATTGTTTGTTCTGTTTTCTAACTTTAACTTGTTTTTGATAGTACAAAATATCATACCTACTTATATGTTAGATAATTATGTGCGCACGTACGTGTGTATGTTATGTACAAAAGTGCGCATGTGCACGAGTACATGTATATGTGTGTCTGTGTGCGTGTGTGTGACGTTTATTATTAGTTAGTTTTTGTTGTTTGGTTGGTGTTCTTCTTCTTTTTATTTTCTTTTTTTAAAAAGTAGCTTAGCAAGGACAGATTGTAAGAAAGGCCTGCGCGCCTAATATCTCAATCCTTGGAAAATAAAGTTTCGTTCGTTCGTTTTCTCTCTCTCTAGTCTCTCTCTCTCTCTCTCTCTCTCTCTCTCTCTCTCTCTCTCTCTCTCTCTCTCTCTCTCTCTCTCTCTCTCTCTCTCTCTCTCTCTCTCTCTCTCTAAGGCTCTCTCTCTCTCTCTCTCTCTCTCTCTAATATACTATTTGTCATGTTTTTATTCATTTCTTTTCCGCTCTCTTGTTTTGCATTAATGTTATCGATTTATTTATTTACATTGTATTTGTAGATTTGGTATCCACCGCCATGCATATGTATTTGATTTTACTCAATGTCAGAGGTATTTTGTTTGTTTGGTATTTTTGTTGGTCAAAAATCAACAAGGTGTGAAGAGACCTTAAATACAATTCAATTCATTCATTCGTAGAACCGTCCACTGGCACTCGCTTTTGTGTTCAGATGCAGTGAGTGTATCTCCACCCCCTTATCCGTGCCCCCCCCCTCCCGCCCCCTCCTCTCTACGCCCTTCTTTCTCTCTCCTCCTCCTCCACCCCCTCCCTCCCCCCCCCCCCAAAAAAAAAAGAAGAAGAAAAAAAAGATTAAAATGCTTCCACAGACGGATTACAAGGTGCGCCCCATGTCTGGCGGACCGCGGGAGCGATCTGCTTCATTAAAAACACAATTCACACGCGCATTCCACGCGCGCGCGTGCTTGTTGATGTTCGCTAGGGTTTCGCGTCTGAAAACATCATCTGCCGCCTAATTAATCACGCAGGCGATCCGACAGCGCCGAGTATAGCGTGGTGAAATACGCACTCTGCAGCAATCCGCGCTATTATCGCGTTCCTTTTGTTCGTATGTTTTCCGCTCCGCAATTTAGCGCGGCAAGTGAAACCATCAGCACCCTCTGACGGCGAAGAAAGTTTTTGCCGGGGTTTTTAACCTCCTAGATCCTCTCCGCTGTCAAGAGTCATAGATTGAAAGCTTTTATGAGTGAGAAATACAAATATGAATAATGCCACCAAGAGGCATAGATCCTCATGATCCTCCGCGACTGCGGAGGCTCATGAGGATCTATGCCTCTTGCAGTTTGGTTGCAGTGATGGTCGCTTCTGCCACTGAAAGGTTTTAGTGGTGTAATGACAAGCGAGGTGAAAGCTCTAACTTGTAACCATCCATGTTTTCAACACAGTGGTAGTCATAACCCTGCAAGTGCTCTGTGCATGAGGATGTGCATGGGATAGATCTTTTACAGCAATAGGCGAAGATTCTCATGAATCTCTGCGACTGAAAGGGGTTATTGAGACTCTATTCCTCTTGAGGGTGGATAGGAGCTGAGCTAGAGATCACAACAGCTTCTGATCTCTTAACAGCCTTTCAGACTATAAGATTATATAAGATGCTCCACATCATCAGACTGGCTCATATTTTTTCAATCGCCTTAGCCTGCTTAGCACCTCTTATGCAAGTCTCCCGAGATAGATGGACTATTATAACTCAGGGGTAGTGTCTAGCCATTGAAGTGTTAAGCCAATCAAACTTTTCAATAACCCGTTCAGTCCGACTGACGCAGACTTTGCCTCTACAATCTTGTTTAATTCAACGCCTCAGAAAACAAACAATAAAAAAAAAACACCTCTAGACGTCCCAGGAACATAGATTCAAAGGCAGCAAGAAGCATAGATCCTCATGAGCCCCGCAATTGTGGGGGCTAATGAGGATCTATACCTCTTGCAGTTCGGGGGTGTTCAAAGTCTCTCGCCACTGAACGGGTTAATGTCCGTTTATACAGAGCGCGAACGCGAACGCCAAAGCGAACGCGGTTTTTCGTCCTGGAATATTTTAGTCATTTGTAGAGGAACCGTTCAAATAGAGTGCGAACGCGAACGCGAACAATTTTTTGTTCGCGCGAACGACCGCCTTGATTGCCCCCAGAGCGAATTTTCTCAGAAGGTCGCGCGGCTTTTTTGCTATCAACCAATCAGCAGGTACTTCCCTTGCATCATTTCCACAAATAGAAACTTGTACGCCTGACCTGACAATGGACAAGACAGAAGCCATGATTCTTGAAATTGAGAAGAATCATGTACTGTATGACAAAGCAGACAAAGATTACAAAGACATCACGAAAAAAAGAGACATATGGAAAGCAAATGGACAGAGAGTCGGACTGACAGGTATGTGATTGAAATTAATTTTATTTTACCTGTGTCAACAATGTTATGGAACTGTAAAAAAAAAATGTCTGCACGACTTTATTAATTAAACACGTTTTAACTTTCATGTCAGCAGTCTTCATAATGACACCATTTTAGCTCTGACAGAAATATATATTGGAATTAGGATATTATAAAGTCTGCGTCTCACACTGAAACACAGGAAGTACACAGATCTGATACACAGGAAGTACAATAAACACTGCATTAATGTCTATCTGTTCATGTCAGCAGTCCTCATAATGACACCATTTTAGCTCTGACAGAAATATATATTGCCTGAATTATGATATTATAAAGTCTGCGTCTCACACTGAAAGATCTGATACACAGGAAGTACACAGATCTGATACACAGGGAGTACAATAAACACTGCATTAATGTCTATCTGTTCACGTCAGCAGTCCTCATAATGACACCATTTTAGCTCTGACAGAAATATATATTGGAATTATGATATTATAAAGTCTGCGTCTCACACTGAAAGATCTGATACACAGGGAGTACAATAAACACTGCATTAATGTCTATCTGTTCATGTCAGCAGTCCTCATAATGACACCATTTTAGCTCTGACAGAAATATATATTGGAATTATGATATTATAAAGTCTGCGTCTCACACTGAAAGATCTGATACACAGGAAGTACACAGATCTGATACACAGGGAGTACAATAAACACTGCATTAATGTCTATCTGTTCACGTCAGCAGTCCTCATAATGACACCATTTTAGCTCTGACAGAAATATATATTGGAATTATGATATTATAAAGTCTGCGTCTCACACTGAAAGATCTGATACACAGGGAGTACAATAAACACTGCATTAATGTCTATCTGTTCACGTCAGCAGTCCTCATAATGACACCATTTTAGCTCTGACAGAAATATATATTGGAATTATGATATTATAAAGTCTGCGTCTCACACTGAAAGATCTGATACACAGGGAGTACAATAAACACTGCATTAATGTCTATCTGTTCATGTCAGCAGTCCTCATAATGACACCATTTTAGCTCTGACAGAAATATATATTGGAATTATGATATTATAAAGTCTGCGTCTCACACTGAAAGATCTGATACACAGGGAGTACAATAAACACTGCATTAATGTCTATCTGTTCATGTCAGCAGTCCTCATAATGACACCATTTTAGCTCTGACAGAAATATATATTGGAATTATGATATTATAAAGTCTGCGTCTCACACTGAAAGATCTGATACACAGGAAGTACAATAAACACTGCATTAATGAATACAGACAATCTGCCTGTCTGTATGTTTGTCTATCTGTTCTTGTCATTAACGTCTAGGCAGAGAAATTTATCTCTCACAGCAAGAAACAGACGAGCCAGTAGAAAGCCGTCGACGGTTTTCCGCGTTCGGGTTCGTGCTCTATTTGAATGGCGGCAAAACTGCTCAAAAGTCGCGTTCGCGTTCGTGTTCGCGTTGGACGCGTTCGCGTTCGCGCTCTGTATAAACGGACCTTTACCGCTACACAGGTTGGCGAAACGGCCGCGGCTGGAAGAAAAGGGTTGTGTGTCGATTGTGTGTTTCACCACTCCATCACTCTCCTTTGTCATGACCTGTTTCATTGCATACCAGACACAACAGACAAAAGGCTTTACTGCTGATGAGCTGATGTGATTAGCACGTTGTGTGATGCGTATTTTGGGAACAATAAGTCATTCCGGTTTAAGGCCGAGCGGACAACTAAAGCCTTCTCGCGGTGGGGATGTTAAAAATCTGGCCAGCCAGAATAAAGGAAAGGTCTTAACTCATTCGAGACGTGCCGCCTACGGATACGCGGCGAACCGCCGCGTTTCCTTAGGCGGCACGTCTCAATGAGTTAAGACAAATTGTAATTATATTTTAAAAATATTTGGGAACAAGTATGTGGGATAGAAGCAGTCGGATTGCACAATGGGGCAGGAAATCCAGTGAATATGTGATACGTCCCCTTCGAGGGGCTTCCATATTCATTGCTTCCAGTCACTTACAGAGTGCACCCCTCTTTCCTGTCTTTTGTTTTGTGCTTTGACTAAACTAGATCTATGATCATTGGTCGATAATGCACAATTCTCTCCCCTGACAGTGCTTTTTCCTTGGTAGTTTCTTCTAAATGATTGCACAATTGTGTCGTTTTTTTTCTTTTCTTTTTGAGCGTTATAAAGCAATGCACATAAATCGTGAGATTATCCTGAGACAAACAATTTGTTTTAAAATAGTGGAATAACGACGAGACTTGTGGCAATTTTCGAAACTGGTGCATGCAATTTTGCAACACTAAGTTCTGCTGGCTGAACAAAAAAAAAAAAAAAAAAAAAAAAAAAGAGAGATGGAAGAAAAAGGAGAGGGGGAGGAAGGAGGGAGGGGGAGTGGAAGAGGGAACGGGGGAGGTTAGGTTGGCAAAAAATATATGGGAGTAAGTGCCTGAATTTATCATTTACCAAACGTCTGCTGATCTCAGTCGCCAGAGAAACACAAACGCCAACGTGGTGCGCCTGAACACAACAATCTTCACAGGCAAGAGGCATGGATCTTCATGAGTACCCGCAGCCTGCGGGTGCGCATAAGGATCTATGCCTCTTGCTGACGGAGACAGTTCAGTCCTTGTAAAAACCTCTAGTTCTACCCAAGTTCCTGTCAGGAAAAGCGCTCAACGCGCTCTACACCGGCAGCATGCAAATTGGAACGCGTGCGCGACCCGGCTCAGTGAGGGGGTTTCTTGACGAGGGGACCACAGGTGTGGGCGAGCTCAGTCAGCCAAAGGTCCCCGGGCCGACGTCGATCTTTGGCTGACTGTGAGTTCATCATCAACTCCACGGTGGTACGGAAGCCGCTACTCTGGGTGCAGAACGTAGAATAGAAAGTGCAGTTACTGTTCAAGAAGTCCTTCTTCATTCAACTGACCGCTTCCATTCGCAATTTTCAATCGGTAGATTCTTATGGACTTCTGCAGTTTCTGACCAAGATTGGCTTTTGCCGTGCCCCCAAACTGAGTGTGTTATTTCGAGTGAAGCATGCGACATGGGCTGAAACGAAGTCCAGTTTAACTTCAGAATATTCTAGAAGGTTGTCTTAATCCGTGCGCCGCATACAACCGGTGTCCGTCCATCGTGAAAGTTAATTAACTCATTGTGTCCCGCCCAGGTACGAAATACCAACATTTTGGAGTTGTCCTCTGCGGACTGCATTACAACTAAATTTAGGAGACAGATCGACCATGATAGTTCAAGGGTGGTGCCAAAATAGCTTGGCGCCTATAGGCGCCAAGCTATTCTGGCACCAGCCTTGAACTATCATGGTCGAGCCATTCTTGCTGTGGTGTGTCGGGACTGCATGAATTAATTATTTTGACTCTACGATTCGTGAGATCGCAAAATGAAACCTCCTCAGTGAATTCATGATAGTGCTCCCCCTCCCCGCCCCTTACCTTGTTGTAGTCAGTCAGTAGATTTTCACGGCAGAAACACGGTAACTCATTTAGCCCGACGCACGTATTTCCCAAAATTTTGGAGGCGTCATCTAACGACTATGCACCTGTTGCAGGAGATGAGTCGACCATGATAATTCAAGGGTAGTGCCAGATTAGCTTGGCGCCGACAGGCGCCAAGCTAATCTGGCACTACCCTTGAATTATCATGGTCGACCCATCTCCTGCTGTAGTGCGTCAGGGCTGATTGGGTTAACGTGGGTTTACCAATTTCCCTGCACTTTACAACAATTAATACTCCCACTCCGCCCCCCCCCCCCCCACCTCCTCTCATCCGAAAGTGACGAGACATGCACGTGCTGCACGTGCTACTGAGACTTGTGTTGCTATGCTCACGCCACGCCTGAGGTGCGCGTGCACGTTGGGGGTAAACACTGTGGTGCCGGGGTTCAAATCGTTTTCCAGACGAATGTCTTTAGTTTACAAGCAGGACGATTTCTCTTTGTCTTTGAGTGTACTGTACTGGTAAATAAACCTGATCTTATCTAGCAAGAAACATAGATTTTCATGAGCCCTTGCACCTGGTAAATGAACCTGATCTCATCTAGCAAGAAACATAGGTTTTCATGAGCCCCTGCGGTGCAGGGGCTCATGAAAACCTATGTTTCTTGCTAGATGAAATCAGGTTCATTTACCAGTACACTCAAAGAAAATCTATGTTTCTTGTACATTACATTTTTTTTATAGGGTGATGGCAGGAAACTCCTCAATTCAGATTTTCAAGGTTGATCTGTGTGTTTTTTTTTCTTTTTTTTTTTTCTTCTTCTTCTTTTTTGTTGTTGTCGGGGGATAGATGGGTGGGGTTGGACTGATGAGATCGGGGCTCGTGACTGAGGTGGTGGTGGGGGATGTTTACACATGTAGTAGCATTTTAAGATCTTTGTACCAAAAAGAGTCAGTGCAAAAAGTGTGAGTCCGCCTGTTTTCCGACATCATTCAACTCATCTTGTTAGCACGACCTAGATAATTATATTGTCATTCACTAATTTGTCCATTCTCACCATTCATATACTTGATGGGATTTTTACCCGTCTAATTTGCCAGCCTGTCTATAACAATAGAATAGTCATACCACACACGTGCGCCTGATCAGTGCTTCTTCACTCAGTCAGTGAAGGGGGAAGGGTTTTTTTTTTTTTTTTTTTTTTTTTTTTTTTTTTTTTTTTTTTTGGCGAAATCCCAAACAAACATCTGACACTAGCGCTAGTGCTGAATTCGTAAAATGCAAGGAAACAAAAATATAAACAGAACAAGGGTATTTTTAAAACTGAAAATTTGGCGCATTTTTTTTTTTTTTTGTTGTTGTTTTCTTTCTTATCGACCTATGTGTATTACGAAGTTTTTTTTTTCCTAGTTTGGTTATTTCTTGGACCACTTGAGAGTCGATTATTTTGGAATTAGCCACAAACAAGCAGTAACAGATTTCACAGTGGTCTGATACAAAGCACCGTGGCCCACTACTCAGTAAGCTGAAGACCCTCAGGCTGATGTTGGCCGCAATGGGCCCGCGCACGTCTGTGCGCGGGCCCACCGCCTGCGGCGAACGTCGGCCCTACTAGACTATATATGTCATTATGTAGTCAGAACTCAGAAGTTGCCACGCATGCCGACCATCAGAATATGGTCTGCGTCCAGCAGCTTCCCATCCGGAGTGCGGAAAACCAATAACTTACTCTCCCATTCCCACGTCTGTCTAACACAAACACCACGACATATAAATAATTGTCCACTTCCTCCTGCGTCGGAGTTTGACACTGTCATTTTCGTCGCTGATCCGTATAGTCCCGTCCCACTCCCTTATAGTCCAATCCTTCAACCATATGCAAGAGGCATAGATTCGCATTCGCAGGGGCACATGAGAAATTATGCCTCTTGTTGACTCATATTCGAGGTCGGTTCCATTCGATTCCAAAATTAAGGGCGTTAGGTGGGTTTCTGTTAAGGCGTAGGGTTGTCTCTTCTTTGCGGGCCACTTTACGCTAATTTAGCACGTGATTTGCAGACCTTTCCTCTTGGGAGAACTTGATTGTTTTTAATCCATTCAGCCATGAAGCACTACAACAGGAGATGGGTCGACCATGATAATTCAAGGGTAGTGCCAGATTAGCTTGGCGATTGTCGGCCCAAGCTATTATCATGGTCGACCCATCTCCTGCAACTGGTGCATAGTCATTAGATGATTTGGGAAATACGGCCGTCGGGCTGAATGAGTTAAGGGTTCCAGTAAGGCTCCCTGCGTGTCTCACTCTTCATCATGTCTTTACAACTTATTGTACTGCTACTGCAACAGGATTTAAATCGAAATTCGATTTAAAATATCTGTGGCCAGGTCAGCATTTTTACAACAGCACACGGCATAATGACACACATGCATACTGACATAGACATATCTCGGTCATTTTTGTTGTTGTTGTCCCTTCTATTTATAAAAGAGACTTTTTAGGACGGGTCACGGTGGGGCGAATTTAATAGCATGTCCATGATGTCAAAGGCGGGCAGGCCAAACCTCTAACAATTGAAGTAACAAGATAAAAATTACGTCATGGCTAGTTACGCTAACCTCGCTGCTGAACGTACATTTGGCGCGAAGCGCCGTATGTGCGTATGTATCTATGTATGTATGTGCGTATGTATGTGTGTGTGTGTGTGTGTGTGTGTGTGTGTGTGTGTGTGTGTGTGTGTGTGTGTGTGTGTGTGTGTGTGTGCGTATGTATGTAAACAAGAGAATCTCCAATATTTCTGTACACATAAGCTTGAAACTTGGTGAAATACTTTCTTAAGTGGGTGGCTAAGAGAGCCTCCGAGCATATTGTAATTGAATGTCTCATTGAAGACATAAACAGCCGTTTATAGGAAGTCGGTTGACCCAGATTAGAGTCCGTAAATTTTGTCATATTTACTTGAACTTTTGCATATAGTTAGTTTGGAGAAAGACATTGGATGAGTTTGTTAACCAGCTTTGTATCCTTTCAACTTCTTTAGTAAAAATTAATTCTTTCCAGAAAAAAATTAATTACACTTAAAAAACAACAACTTTACTTCTAGAGGAAGTCAGACAGTGGCGGTGACGTTTAGAGGCAACTCCGTCACCACGCAGATACTGACATAATACTCTAAATATGACGCCATTCTCTCTCTCTCTCACTCTCTCTCTCTCTCTCTCTCTCTCTCTCTCTCTCTCTCTCTCTCTCTCACACACACACACACACGCACACACACACACACACACACACACACACACACACACACACACACACACAAGCGCGCATCTACAGGAGGAATAGATCCGCATGCGCCCTCCTGGCGCATAAGGATCTATGCCTCTTGGAGATGTTTGGAGCGCGCGCGCACGCACGCACTAACACGCACATCTTTCAGAAGAGCATGCAGGTGACCCGTGTACTTAGTATATCATGTAGCTAGGTAAAGTCAACCTGCTTTCACACAAATTATAGCAAGACTGAAATTGTACTGTGAAGTTCTAGTTTTCTCACCATGTTCTCAAGCCTATGAAGCAAAAGTGAAACTCATATCACATAAAATATAAAATTACGTCAAAACTAAAACTTACGTCATGACAAATGACGTTTGACAAATCAATGACGCGTATGTCCTGCGCCCCTTATAGAACTCACTGACGCATTGGCAGATCTGCGAGACTTTTTCAATAGGAGATAATTCAACATCAAAATCAGGTCAAAGACAAAAGGTAGAGACCATTGACAGCGAGGACAGCTCTCATATAGAAGGGACTTTGTGGGTTATGGTTCATCCCATCTTGTTAATATTTGCTGCAACCGTTGCTGATGTTTGAATAAACGTGAAATGAAAATGAAACCATCATATAATTAAAGAAAATAAGCAATTTCGCTAAGAACAGTACTGTGTTGATGTCTACTTCAGACACCTGTAACTCTGTAAAAAAGAAAATTGAGATAGATTTACATATCCTGTGTAAAGATCACCCTTTAGTCATGCTGGCCATAATTTTTACCCTTAACTCATTCAGCCCGACGGTTTGTATTTCCCAAATTTTGGAGGCGTCATTTAATGACTATGCACCAGTTGCAGGAGATGGATAGACCATGATAATTCAAGGGAAGTGACTGATTAGCTTGGCGCCGACAGGCGCCAAGCTAATCTGGCACTGCCCTTGAATTATCATGGTCGACCCATCTCCTGCTGTAGTGCGTCATGGCTGAATGGGTTAATGAGATAGCCTTTGTTACCTGATCGCCGTTAAACCCAAATAATTAAGTAACTAAGTAACTGTAAAATTCTGCAGGAAAACGACAGTTTGAATGAAAACATTGCCTCGCTACAAATAACGTTTATCGCACACTGGTTGTCTCTCTCGATTTGCTACCGCTGGTAAGCGGTAGCAAATTGAGGGAGACAACCAGTGTGCCTAACACTGTGTAGCAAACGATGCATTACCTACTAGGATTCGGCATTGTTGGAGACAGGTGTTTGCAGTAAAAATACCGCCATTTATCTCTGCCTGCAGAATGTAAGATGATGGATGGCACTCATCCCCGTACATAAAGGTCTTCGGGCCCAACGTCGCCCGCAGTTGCAATGAATGGCACGGTTGTGTATGGGACGCTTGGGGCAACGTTGGCCGATGTCGTTAGGGTGCCCGGACCTTGTACCTGATTGTATTGAGATGGCAACAGCTTGTGGTCGGACACCCTAAAATAAATAAATAATAAATAAATAAATAAATAAATAAATTAAATAATAATAATAAATAAATAATAAATAAATAATAAATAAATAATAAATAAATAATAAATAAAAAATAAATAATAAATAAATAAAATAAAATAGATAAAATAAAATAATGGAAAAAAAATTTCCACTGGCTAGGCCATATCAGTGTCGATTAATATCAGGCGCCAAGATATTGAATCAGACCCCGCTATTGAGCCATCATGGCCGACACATCCTTTCTATATGGCTGTGGAAGTGAAAGAGTCACTTCAGCAAGTATAATGTTCCTGGGCCATTTTACCATGAACTGTTTACGTCAGTCCCCCAGGCTACTCAGCCACAGCTTTTAAACTCAGTTCACAGTTGACTCGTTTCTCCTTGTTCCGAGTCGCTGAGTGGAAGGACAAGATTTACCCTAGTATGCAAAAGGCCCTCGAGCCGATATAAGATATGTGCGCAGGCCACCTAAAGCCGACGTCGACCTGATGGCCTTTTGCGCACTGGGTTGCTTGGTGCTTGGCCGGGCAGGGCTAATCTCCCTCATAGGCGGAGCTAGGCTGGCGAATGTAGCTGACCCCAGGGCGCTGGAATCCGTAGATGTATGGCTTGCACCTTGCCGCCAGGTTTTATCTGGAATCTGCTGGCGACACGGACATAAAACTCATACCACCAGAACTGTGAACATGCTCGCCATTAATCTCTGTCCAGTTTGCTGTGCTGTTCTCAACCCTCTCAGTTTGGTTGTTGTTTAGTGATTCCCTCTGTGTGTGTGTGTGTGTGTGTGTGTGTGTGTGTGTGTGTGTGTGTGTGTGTGTGTGTGTGTGTGTGTGTGTGTGTGTTTGTGTGTGTGTGTGTGTGTGTCAGTGAGTGTGTCAGTGAGTGTGTGTGTGTGTTAAGGGGGGGGGGGGGGGAGTGACAATCCAAAATTTGGGAAATGGGGCCTTGGGGTTAAGAGGGTTAAGCCTGATGAGTTTATGCCATGTTAGATTATCACTAGACCTTACACCCTCTGCCCCCACTTCTCGCCCGCACCCGTCGCTCCCCCCCCCCCCCTCCCCACACACACGCTCACTAACACACGCGCGCACGCAAGCAAGCAACAATTCAAATTATCTATGCATGAAATATAGTCTGTGCTCAATTTTCTTTCTCTGACAAAAAAAGAGAGAGAAAAAAAAGAAAGAAAGATATTTCTCAAATGTTCCGTCCTGTTCACGAAAAACAGCATGTGTTGCATAATCATGAATAATAATAATAATAATAATAATAATAATAATAATAATAATAATAATAATAATAATAATAATAATACCGGTTAATACCAATTCTGCAAATCGGCTCAAAGCGCCGCGAACTGAACCCAACGCGCACGCTCACGTGAGACACACACATACACTCTGAACACAATCACAGTACAAGACAAACACAGGACATTCACGTGGTGCGAAGGGTCAGCTCAGCTACTGAGGTTTCGGAAATTTTGATCGCTTGTATTTGAAATTTATAAAGTGGCCTGAAACTGGTACCACAGTGGAGGGGGAGGAAGACCCGGAGTACCCGGAGAAAAAAAACCCGATGGTCTGCCCGAATTAACGGTGACACTTACTAGAGTGTCAAAAATGTCCGACGCCGGAACCCGGTATCGAACCTCATACCTTTAGCATTGGTGGCGGGCGCCTTAACCACTGCGTCACGGACCGCCCCACGCATATACACGTTACAAATATTTGAAAGCAATTTTTTTTCAAAAGACGTCAGTTCTGAGTGTTTGAAACTATCTCTTTTCGACATTATAATATTCGAACAGCTTCGCAAACTAAATAGTTAATGCAATAATTATATCACACACCTGTATATAAACTGTTATAATATTTATATAGTTGTTAACTAATGCGATTGACAATAATGCATGTATTATTGCATTTTGTTGTTGTTGTTGTTGTCTAATATCACCAGAGAGTGAAAAGACGGTAAATTTAATTCTGATTCTGGTTCTCATTCTGACACGCACGCACGCACGACACATGCACACACACACACACAAACACCGAACACATACGCACATACACATACACAATGACGCGCGCCCGTGTGTAGCACGTTAGCGCGAAAGAAAACGTGGCTACTACGAGTGCTGTCAAGTAGGCCATAAATAAAGAGACATGACTGCGCAGTTTACAGATTAAAAGAATAACTGATAAAGTGTACGACAGTAGTGAGTTTCGTTTCCAAAGCTCGGAACGACTCTCAACAAAGAGCGACAGCAAAATAACGGCAGATTATTTAAAAACAAAAACAAAAACTTCTACTATAAGCATAGACAACACTCCAAGCATCTCCAAGAGGCACATATCCTCATGAGCCCTCCAGCTCACGATTATGATTACGTCTATGATTATAGATGAATTCACTGTTATAATTCTTCTTTTTGTCAACATTTCGTTGTCAGTGAGAGTTGTCTAGTGTATCTTTTATTAGTTTTATGGTACACGATTATCTTTTTGTGTGATAGCATTTTCTGTCGGTGTGTCCATTTTGCATTTTGTTATTTTTAAGTTGTCTTGTATATCTTGTTGCGTGAGTGTGTATGTTAGGATATATATATATATATATATATATATATATATATATATATATATATATATATATATATATATATATATATATATATGTGTGTGTGTGTGTGTGTGTGTGTGTGTGTGTGTGTATGTGTGTGTGTGTGTGTGTGTGTGTGTGTGTGTGTGTGTGTGTGTGTGTGTGTGTGTGTGTGTGTGTAGTAAGATGCAAGGTGTATGAATGTTAGTGTGTGATTTGTACGGCGCCTAGAGCTTTTTTATCGAAAGTATAGGCGCAATAAAATTATACATTATCATTATTATTATTATTATTATTATTATTATTATTATTATTATTATTATTATTATTATTATTATTATTGTTGTTATTGTTATTGTTACTGTTATTATTATTATTAAGTAGAATCTGGTTATCCGCTGTGACATCGCTGTTGTTTGTTGTTGGGAGTCGTTCGTAGCAAACGTAACCTCACCACTATTATGAGTAGGTCCACATGTACTTGATCAGCCCGTTTGCTAATAGTGATCACTAATTTTGGTTCACAGCACACTGACCAACATTCGCGCCCAAGAACACCGATAAAATATTACCAAATGTGGGCACACAGAACACAGGACTAGCAAGAGACATGAATCCTCATGAGCCCCCGCGAATGCGGGGGCTCATGAGGATTCATGTCTCTTGCGGCTGAGTAGAGTTCGCCACGCCCCGGAAGTTAACGCAATATCCAGAGAAGAGCAGAAAGAGTTCACATGAGCAGACACTTGTCGATGGCCTTGACCGCAAACTTGGACAAGCCTTCCTTGATCTTCTGGCCGATGGAGTTGGAAGTTTGAAGCAGCTCCTCCTGCTGGGCGGGGCTCAACTCCTCCGGGTGTCGTATCATCTTGAGAATAACCCTGTCCATCAGAACCAGCTTCTCGGCGGAGGTCATTCCCGCCCGGTCAGGCACAGTGTGGGGAGAGACCACGGCTCTAGGTGATGCTGGCGTGGCAGCTGAGGAAGATTTGCTTATTAACTCATTCTGCCCGCGACACACCAAAGCAAGATATGGCTCGACCATGAATGGTCGATCTGTCTCCTGAATTGTAATGCAGACTTCAGCGGATAACTCCAACATGTGGGTATTTCGTACCTCGGGCACAATGAGTTAATATACAAAAAATAAATCTTTCGGTGCAACAACACAGACGCCTAATGCAGCGAGGGAGGCGCTATTCACTAAGCAAAACACTGCAGTTGTATTATGGTTGATCATGGTTGATCCATCTCCCGTGATTTGCACCTAGTGCCGCAGAAGAATTCAGTCTATAATGTATGCGAAAGTCACTTGACTCTGCAGGAGCAAAAGCTACTACTATAGTAGTGCGATTACGTTTACGCCGAGCGACTCCCCAACAACGAACGAGAGCGAAGTCAAGGTGGATATGTTTACCAATGTGTACAGAGGCATAGACGGACAAGACTCCATAAATCTGCAAGGGGTATGGATCATTATGCGCCCAGATGGCTCATGAGGATCTATGCTTTTTGAAGTAGGTTGGAGCGTTGTCTTCATGCTTATGATCCAGGCTGATAACGCTGGCGGTTTCATTCTCGGTTGTTGCAAATCGTCCGTTGTAAACGAAATTTTACTAATAACTTTGGGCTACCGGGAGACGGTGCAGCAGCGGCACCTGTACTACTGTCCTAGGTGTTTGAAACCATAATCATCACAGCCCCTCCCCCTTACTCCCCACCTTTCACATCTCCTCCCCCTTCCTCATGCCTCCACCACTGGTGGTAGAGAAAACCTCAAAGAACTGCCAGGAAATAGTGAGCAGGAAATGAAATTTAGTAGCGTATCACAGTTTAACGCGTTCGGCGCCAGCTGACGCAGATTGTGTCAGCAGTCTTCGTTAATTCAACACCCCAAAACCCTAGACGTCCCAGGAACACGGTGTCAGCAAGAGGCATAGATCCACATGAGCCCCCGCAACTGCGGGGGCTCATGAGGATCTATGCCTCTTGCAGTTGGGTGGTGTTCAATTTTTATCGGCACTGAACAGGTTAAGCGTGGATGGATCCTAGTCTCAGTGACGCGTGAACGGTCTATCCCTTAAGTTGAGTAGCTATCCGTTCTTCCACCACTCAGACTATACGATAGGCTCTTATGCCTTTAAGGCGTTAATAAACGCATTAACTCATTCTACCCCAGTTACACCACAGCAAGATAAGGGTCGACCATGATAGTTCAAGGGTGATGCCAGAATAGCTTGGCGCCTATGGGCGCCAAGCTATTCTGGCATCACCCTTCAGCTATCAAGGTCGATCTGTGTCCTGCACTGCATTGCAGTCTTCGGAGGATAACGGCAAAATTTGGGGATTTCGGTGTTGGGGTAGAATGAGTTAAAGGCACGGGTTTGTCGGATAGGCTGAATGGTAAAAATGCCTCACTTTTGTCAGTTTCTGGCAGTCCACCAGAGAATGCCGGTTTCACGCGTTCCTTAACGCTGCCAGTCTGTCTCTGCCCCTCCAGGTCCTTTTCTTTCTCCTGTTCCCCCTTTTGTGCTTCTTGCTTCATTTCCACATCTACAAGACGAGCCATGGCGAGGGTGATTTCAGACGAGGCCTTAAAATTCAAATGATATCAAAAGGACGATGATTTAAAATTGCAGACGTATTACTAAATCTAAGCCTTTTTACGGATTGATAGCAATACAAGGTACATTTATTTTCTTTCTCTATCGTTTACCACCATTGGGTCTTTTTGTTTACTGTTTATTTATGAAGTTAGACGCCAGATAGCCCTGATCTAAGCGTTCAGACGCCGAAAGATCTACGTGATATACGTGCGAGATAACAGAATTGCAGATTGGCCAGTTGGTTAAAAATTTCAAATACGGCAACGGTTCTAGGAGGTAGGCAATGAGACATTGAACCCCTTGCAATTTTTATGTGCTGACCAATCACGGTGTCGGAAAATGGACTGACTGCACGCCAGTGTGAAACATTATTAACTGCGGAAACTTATGCACCTTGTGCCTGAAGCACTGTCCGCCATTTTGTTCGGCCACCTGCTTGACCGCCAGCAGTAGCTTGTTGACCTGCTGCTCCTTTACGGCCTTGTCCGCGTGGTTGTTGAAGAGGATGTAGCGGTTGTCGGCTTCACTCAGCAAACTCTTCAGATTGTCCGACTTCTCCAACTGAAACAATGAGCCAGTCGACTCAGGGCTGTACTCGATGGTTACAGCTGAAACTATTTAAATCCGATTTAATCGAAAAACGGAAGAAACTTCTTTACACGTTCAGTGCCAAGAAAATGTGAACACCACCCACCTGCAAGAGGTACAGATCATCATGAGCCCCCGTCACCGGAGTAGTTGCTGGGACTCATGAGGACCTATGTCTCTTGCTGACACCACATTGGAACCATGTACCACGCCGGGACGTCGAGGGTTTTGTGGTCTTGAATTGAGGAAGATTGCAGAAGATTGCGTCAGCTGGCACTGAATGGGTTCATGCAAATTGCCGTGCTAGATATACTTATCACAGTCGAAATGAAACTTGGGTCGATTGGAAAAACTAGAACAAATGTCACTAGTAATATGATTGTACACATGGCAAACAGTGTACAGTTTATCAAATACAATGTAGCCACCTGCTCTTCGAATCTGACGCCACTCCTTTCGAGCCCATCCGCTCCGACAAATAGAACGATGAGGTATGAAGCCATTTTGGCCCCGAATATTTCCTTTAGCGCTTGAAAAACCTGACAGGATAAATAAAAACGAAAAGTATTCATGACATTTTCTTGCGAGAAGTATGGGAATGAAAAGTGATTGCTCGATGTCTGGTATTTTTTAAAATTGTGCATCGGTGCATTTGTTCCGTCGGGTAGATAGATCATAAAAGTAAAGAAGAAAACAACGATCGCCATGCTGCACAACAAAAGACGAGAAGCCACCCACTCACAGAGCATAGATCTAGGAAACTTGACTTCTTTCAGTCCCTTTACACTTTTTCTTATTGGCCTGGCTCTACTCGATTTTTTCCTGGTCGCTCGTTCTCAAGGCAACGGGAGTCCCATTGTCACATATTAACAAGGCAACATTGATAAGTACTCCTTTATTACATGTTACGATGACAACGTTACTCGCTGAGCAAAGCGTTCTACCACAAATAAATCTTTGGCCAATCACATTTCTCGGTACAAACACACCTTAATCTTCATTCAGTCTAACCTATCCAAACACAAATATGCCAATAAATAAATAATTTAGGGGGCTAAACAACAAAAAGAACTATATATAGGTGTTCTGTGATACCGCTGATACTAGTTTCATACAAAACATAACTGAATAATTGGGTAAGTTAGATAATATCAACGACAGGAAAATTCAACTGAAGCGAAGGCCCTATCACGTACTGACGAGTTCGAAATGGCGAAGAAACGAAAAGCTAGGGTCATGTTAAATATTCAAATGAGGTAGGTGAGGCAGTGCAAGGACCGGTGTTTTTAAAAATAACTTTTTGGAATGTTTGAAAATTTGTAGTAGGGCTGAATGTTGGAATTTGCTTGAAATTTCTGGTTACATAAGAGGAGACATGTTTGGTGCTTTGATTCATACCATCCTGAGCTTATCCAGTGGACAATTGTGGGCATATGTTGAGTTGCTCCTGCCATGGTGATTTGAGGGGCACGCTGATTTCAGCTGTGCTTGGGTGTGGGGTTGGTAAGGAATCAGGTTCATAGCCAAGAAATGAGACAATGTGCTGCTTTTTTTTTTATTTTTTAAATTTTGTGCATGGCAAATGTGCAGCTGGTAGGCGGTAGTGTTTTTTAGGGGATTAAAAAATTAGGGGATGACAGGGACTGACTGGACAGAGACTGGACAGTACAGAAAAGGCACTGTGTTCTTTGGCCTAAATAAATAATTATTTTTAGGGGGCTAAACAACAAAATAATTATATATATGCACACGTTGTGTTCGGCCTACATTACCAATTCCATACAAAACAATGACTGAAAATGTGTTAAATTAAAAAATATCTGAGAGAGAACTTTCAGGCAAATGCAGTTGGCGCGAGGTTGTTGACTGTTAGTCGGAAGTATGGAGATTTACGTCCCCTGACTAAAGCCCTCTACTCTTACTCCGACATTGACCCCCCCCCCCCTCCCCCCAACCTCCCCCTCCCCCCCCCCTCTCCCACTACCACCCCCACCCCTCCCCTAACCGGACCCGAAAGGCGACAAAAAACCACTGGCAAAGCCTAACTCGTAATACAAATACAGTTTACTCCGCGTATAACAAGGTCGGATTGAAACAAAAGTCGGATATAGCAACACTTTGCTTTTCAAAGGTTCCAACAGCAGTTTTTTTTTAACGTGAATTACTTCGCTTATAACATGCATCGGATAAAACTAAAAAAAAAAAATTAATGGGGTTTCCTGGTCATTTTGCTATATCTGGAGTTTACTTATATATATATATATATATATATATATATATATATATATATATATATATATATATATATATATATATATATATATATATATATATATATATATATATATATATATATATATATATATATATATATATATATTCATTACTTATAACAAAGGCGTCGCCCAAGCCAAAAAATGCACTCAATCAGAGTAGCTCCAAGGGACATAATTTTTCAATAAATTCTGAGAATGCTGTGCTAATGCCATGGAAATCCAGGCTGGTAAGCTTGCATTGTGTCGTAGGCGGCAAAATCTTAAATCTATCCAGCGGGTCCAAGATCTGTTTGGGAATATTCATGCACTAGCCTCCCCTCTCGGGGGGAGGACTGGATATTCTCCAGCGGGTTGCGGGGCGCCTGGGGGTAGTCCCTATTACTTTATGTAGTAGGTGTTCAGTGGAAGGCTCAAAAGATCTAATAAGCGATGCAGTCACAAAAGGACAGCTGATGTCCTGATGACACAATGCAAGCTTACCAGCCTGGATTTCCATGGCATTAGCACAGCATTCTCAGTATATATATATATATATATATATATATATATATATATATATATATATATATATATATATATATATATATATATATATATATATATATATATATATATATATATATATATATATATATATATATATTACTTTAATTAATTAATTCTACTAATGATGTAGGTGTCAATGTTGATGATGACGTTATTATTATAAATATTTCATTGCGACATTTCTTCCTCCGCACACTGCGTGTCAATACTCGTGTTTTATAAACATTTTAAGTATTTCACTGCTGCTTGGATCCATATTTGGAGTGTGTGGTGCCAGTATATATATATATTATATATATATATTATATATATATATATATATATATTATATATATATTATATATATATTATATATATATATATATATATATATATATATATATATATATACTTAAAATGTGAAGAAAGGATCCACATACACCACGTAGTTTAGGAGGAGTTACACTTTTATTCTATGCACACATTTTTGCCCTCTCAGCGAGGGCTTCTTCAGGGAAATGACCAGGTAACAGGTAACTAGGTAATAAAACATAATTTACGTGTGAGAATGTAGTGCGTCAAAATAGATACAGAATGTACACACATACACTTTCAAATTCTAAATTATCGTAATACTTTTACATATATAGACTAAGGTACAAAAGCACGTGCACAAGTTCGTGATATTAGTGCGTCATTACTAATGACATGAAACTTTTATGAAACACGAGTATTGACACGCAGCGTGCGGAGGAAGAAATGTCGCAATGAAATATCTATAATAATAACGTCATCATCAACATTGACACCGTCATCATTAGTAGAATTTTCAAACGTGCAGTCAAGAAAAATCTAAAAATCACACACACAATTACAATGTTCGTATTATGCTTACGGTATAGTCCGAATTAAAATACACGTGCATAAATTCTAGTACGTGATTCCTGTCAGTCCGGAAGACAGCAATACTGAGTTAATGACTCATGAGCATGACGTACTAAGTAGAAAATGCATCTAAAATATAACACATTACTATTTTTACTGTTACGTACATCATCATCGTCATCAATATATATATATATATATATATATATATATATATATATATTATATATATATATATATATATATATATATATATATATATATATATATATATATATATATATATATATATATATATATATATATATAAGCTTTAAGGATGCAATCCGCGCTGTACTAGTGGTGCTACCAGTAAATTCTGGAGGCGGCTTCTAGTACATGCGTTGTGCTTGCAATTTCAGGTTACGCGGTATGCTTACCTGAAGAGCCCCCCTTGGGGCAAAACCGGTCGTAGGCGGCAAAAAATTAAATCTACTCAACAGGTCCAATATCTGTTTGCGAATATTTTCTAGCATCCCCCCTTGAGGGGAGGTCTGGATATTCTCCAGTGGATGGCGGGGCGCCTGGGGGTAGTCCTACTGCTTTATGTAGTAGGTGTTCAGTGGAAGGCTCAAAATGATAGGTCTGTCATTGTTTCTCTTCCACTACCCTCTCCTTTCTAGAACTAGTGAGCGATGCAGTCACAAAAAGGACAGCTGATATCTTGATGACACAATGCTAGCTTACCAGCCTGGAATTCCATGGCATTAGCACCGCATTCTCAGAATTGAAAGAGAAATTATATATATATATATATATATATATATATATATATATATATATATATATATATATATATATATATATATATATTATATATATATATATATATATATATATAATATATATATATTATATATATATATATATATATATATATATATATATATTTTCGATACAATATGCATGCATTCTAAAAATACGATGTTAACTCATTCGAGACGTGCCGTCTCCGGAGGCGGCACGTCTCAAATGAGTTAACGATTTTAAGCACATTACACTTTTATTCACCGACCCATTGAGCTGCCTACACAGCGGTTCTGTAAGTGTTGAACACTTGGTTCCCTGGAAGCGTTCAGCTGTAAATACGCGGCACACTATTCATGCTTTTACTCTCAGTAACACAAATTACTCACTTTGTGCTCGATGTCTGTGAAGCGGTCGTCACATCGGATACACAGGATGACGGCGTGAGGCCCCGGATGTACGGCCAACAGGGAGCTGGTGATCAGCATGGCAATGACGTCATCACGACCCCTGGAATCGGCCAAACCCGGAGTGTCCATGACCTTCACAATAATTCAGGAGAGTCCAGATGCACGGAATGCATTTGTAATACCAAACGGAGTAATGGTAACCCCAAAAACACAAATGAACAAACAAACAAACAAACAAACAAACAAACAAACAAACAAACAAACAAACAAACAAACAAACACAACAACAACAATGTTACATGGTAGTCGTTGTCATAGTATGATGCAATCACACTAAACGCACTCAAGTAGGGTTGTTGCGAAGAAACCTCACTCAGTTGCAACTCGTCACACGTGGCACAAGGTTGTAGACCACGCTGGAGTAACAGTTCCAACAGTACTTTATTCTTACGATGCAATCTCAGCACAATGCATCCACAAATGCATCCACACTTTGATACACTGTATTATACAATTCATCCGCAGTTTTGATACACCGTATCTCCCATACAATACACACGCATATTTCATAACACGTTCTTTTATACTATTACAGATTTCCACAACAATTCGGCAAATTACATAACGCAACCAATCAGAAAAGAAAACGTAACCAAAACTCATTAATATTCATTAAAAAGAACACTCTAGATATGTCTACAATCTTCCACTAACATCTAGGTGCATTCCGTAAATGTTGAGAAATGTAGCCAACATGTGTACTACAAAACTTTGACGTCATATTTGAGGTCACTAGAACGGTCGCCACCCTTCCCGAAACTTACCATCTAATGTAGGTTGGACTTTGCAACAATGTAGCGAAAATATGCAAAATTCTAGCTACACAACAAAAATTGATTGCAATTCTCCAGGCAAAGGAAAACGAATCACACTAAAAAGGTACGCGATTCATATCCAAAATAACTCAACTAATATAGGATCTTTCCTATGATCAACACACACATGCTCTAAAAAGAATAACACAACCACAAACGTAACAAACAACAGCAACAACAAAACAACAACAAACAAACAGGGACAGTGTCTGAGTGTTAGCAAAGCGATTTATGTAGAATATTGATTCAAAATGGATCGGCATCTAATGGTTCTCGACAACAACAGCACTGTTTTATAAGGAGACGAGCATCATATATAAACTTTGCACCCCACTCGTTTAGCATCATCACATTTTTCCATCATAGCGCCAACCTCAGACGATGGACTTACTGCTTCAGTTCAGGGGCGGTGCCTGAATACATTGACGTCTGGAGAGGCTACCCCCACGGTCTAGTGACCTCTCCATTCACAGTAGTAAGCAGATATCATGGATGTAAAAGCGTTTAACCCATTCAGCACCACGGCCACATTTCCCCAATTTCGAAGGGGTCATGTAACGACTGTGTACCAGTTAAGTTCAGGAGATGAAACGATCATGATAATTCAAGAGTAGTGCCAGATTAGCTTGGCGCCAAGCTAAAATCTAGCACTACTCTTTAATTATCTTGGCCGATCCATCTCCTGCTGAAGGGCGTTGGGGTTAAATGGTTAAGGACTGTATAGAAGCAAACCGTAATAAGAAGGTCGTTCCTCTTGACTGAGCCCACGTCGCAAATTTCCGTTTCTGAGTTGATTCCGGTTTGAGATCTGAATTGTTCTCTTCCGAGAATTGTGTTTCCGGTTGCACTTTTACCACATCCGGTTTTTCCGATCAGAATTAGACGGCATCGTCCATCAGGGAATGCGTCGCTGTCTAACATGTTAAACATAGCATGGATAAAACTCACAGAAACCAAACAACAAAACTAAAACCTACAAAGTTCTTTTCCTAACAACTGCACACACACACACACGCACACATAGGCGCACGTGTGCATACACACATAAAAATACACACACGCGCGCGCAAACACACATGAAACATATCTCAGTAGTTGTGTCTTTGTCTTTGATGTTAACTTCATTGAAAAAAAATAAATGAATAATAAAACCGGCGGAAAAGGTTCACGCACAACTCTATCGGTTGAGCGTAGTAGATAACACACGTAAGACAGAAGTATGCAATTGTACTATTTCTATACTACTATGAAGTTGTTTTAATATAGTACCGCTTGGACGTCGCGTCGGCGCGTCCATGTCGGTATTATCTGCAAAACGGTGCTCCGTCGACCGCTATTCTCGAAGGAACTGATGAACGAAAATATAAAGTACTGTCATTCCGGTCAAGAGTTTTGTTCGCAGTCATGATTAGTCATACTGAAAACAAACAAACGTGCAATGAATTCTTTTTCTTTTTTAAACCCGTTCAGTGTCAGCTGACGCAAACTGTCTCAGTGCAGTCTTCGTTAACTCATTCTACCCCAACACCGAAATCCCCAAATCATGCCGTTGTTCTCTGAATACTGCATTGCAGTGCAGGACACAGATCGACCATGATAGTTCAAGGGTGATGCCAGAATAGCTTGGCGCCCATAGGCGCCAAGCTATTCTGGCATCACCCTTGAACTATCATGGTCGAGCCTTATCTTGCTGTGGTGTGTCTGGGGTAGAATGAGTTAATTCATGACAAAAAAAACTCCCTTAATTTTCAATGCACATACAGTGGATTGAAAGTGATGTCAGCAAGAGGCATAGATCCTCATGAGCCCCCGCAACTGCGGGGGCTCATGATGATCTATACCTCTTGCAGTTGGGTGGTGTTCAAACTTTCTCGGCACTCAACGGGTTACATTTATTTCTCAAAGCATACAGCTGCACCGTACTGAAAAGAACAGTACCATAGTAACACTAACTACATACAAAATGCAAACGGTTGGCCGATTTGATCAAATTAGATTTAAAAGTCACACAAAAATGACGTTACCTACAATCCTTTGTCAGAAACCGTGTTCTTGTAAATTATGGTGTGGCACAGCGCAATTCTCATTTCACGAAAAGCGATCCACCAGTTCAGCAGCAGATTGTCGCAAGATTTTCAGACAGGTCTGTACGAGTTTTAGGGCAGGCGCTGTAATCTATGTGTTAAATCTATCAGCGTTATCTGCAATTACGGGTCAGTGTTGGGAGACCTCAGTTGGGCGGATTAGGCATGTTGTCTGTTGAGGGACTGGATTTTTGGGAACTTACAGAAGTCATTTCTGAAGCTTTTGCATGAGTTTGTTTTTGCGAGGTTCACACGGGGCAGCCTCCTTAAATAAACACTTGAAAAATATCTGTTCAAACGAGTGTCTCCCGCATTGCACACTGACTTTTGCTACAGGCGTTGTATACTTATGATGCTAGACTTATTTCTTTGAGAACCGCATGCCCAGTAAGCAAAGTCCTCGGGCCGACGATGGCCGCAGTGGGCCCGCGCACGGCCATGCGCGAGCCCACTGCAGCCGTCGTCGGCCCGAATGCGTTTTGCTACCGGGGTACTGATAGTTACTGCAAACATATTATATGTGTAAACAGTGTAGAGATTTCCGAGGAACGCGAACGTGCAAACACGTAGACAAAGGTTCATACTGGCGGTCAAACACATTATTTGGGTCAGCCTCTTTTTTCGAGAACACCTCCACATCTTAACCCTGTTAATTGTGATAAAGGATAAAAGTAGGGTGTGTGGGGTGGGGGTGGGGGTGGGGTGGGGGGTGGGGGGGGGAGGCATAATGGTAGGGGTACAGGGTAGGGGACAGATAACTGAAGCGAACTGAACTTTGAAATCATTGCACACTGACCGCGTACCGACACGCGTGAAGAACACAATGTACCTTGGACCAAAACTAGACGTAAAGAACACAGGACTAGCAATAGACATAAATCCTCATGAGCCCCCGCAAATCCTCATAAAACCCCGCGACTGCGGGAGCTCATAAGGGTTTACGTCTCTTGCAGATGAATATCTTTCGAGTTTCTCCGGCACTTATGGGGTTAAAATAATCGTGTGCAACAAACATTTTGATTTTCAATTGAACTTTATGATTTAAATTTATTTTAAACTTGTACAACACCACCAGCAACACAAAACATGATTTTGTCTTAACGTCTGTCTTATCACAGACGATGCAGTTTAACTCATGCTCAACTGTTGATTAAAAACTAGTGCCGCTGTCAAAGACAGTAAGACGTATTGCTCACCAGATAACGTTAATCAGTTTTGCGATAACACTGTTCTATCAAAGTTTTGTGATAATGTTTCCTCTTAGTTTACAAGTACCTACAGGGCATCTTTTACACATTTTAACTCATTCGCGACCAGCCACATCCGGATGCGCGGCTTATGCATGATAAGTAAGGGCCACGTGACCGAGGATCTAATCCTCTTGCTGAGACCGATTTGTATCCATGTTTCTTGGAGGATGTTGGCTTTTGGCCGTTGAATGAACCATGATTTCACTGAGAGACAAAAATAATTATACGTAAGCGTACGTACAGTGGCGGTGAAGGGAATGACGACTAAGTACAGAGTTAACACACACACACACACACACACACACACACACACACACACACACACACACACACACACACACACACACACACACACACACAGACAGACACACATACACACACACACACACACACACACACACACACACACACACACACATGGACACAAAACCCTCAGAGTGGTTTACCTACCATTTTATGTGAAAATGGGTTCCCATATTTCTATTTATTCTAGGGCTCTGGAGTTGATGCGAATGTTTAGAACTCACCTTATAACTAAGCTCTACAACTTATAAAATAGACATTTTCTAGAAACAGAGCCACTGGATGGAGAAAAAATGGGTTTCTACCCAAAAAGTGGGCGCCTCTCACACAAAACTGGTATTACAGTGAAAATACCTCACTAAAGATACCTTTGGTTGATTTTATTATTATGATTGTTTGGGTGGGGTTGTGAGGGGGTTGGGGGGAGGGGGGGGGCGGGGGGGGGGGGCGGGGGAGAGGTGGGGGGGTGGGGGGGGAGGGGGGTCATCACTTTTGGTTTATAGAGCTGCTTAATGCGCTCATATGAATGAAAGATTTTCATTATCAGTGGAATCAGTTGGTCATTTCAGAGGCGCGCACTGAGTTGCACGTCGAACCACTCACAAATACTCATTTGGAGTGCACCAGATGGATCCAGTTGGCCAAGTCCCACATTCCACACTATAGGACAGCTAAGACTGAAAAGCAGTCGCGGCGTTTATGGCGCGGTACAAGGTTTAAAACTAAGAAAATGTTGTTTTTAGAAGCGTGTCGGGCAAAAGTTTTTATCAAAACTGTTTTAAAACCTCTTTTAACTCAACTTTTCTTAATGTTAAAAGTATTTTATTGTACATTGCTTAACGTCCCGACAGCAACAAGGCTTTCTCAGGACGTGCCTGCACTGCTTGTGAAAAAACAACAACTAAACAGAACATTGAAAGTATGTCGCCAGCCGGTCAAATACATTAAATAAACCTAACACATGGGGCCTAAATAAAGCTAAGACCATTTAGAAACACACATCCAATATCAAGAGCTACAGGCAGTGCAGACAGTAGGGAGAGTTTTAAAAAGGCAAATACAGGTGAATGGACAAAGGGCCGACAGAGACACATGCCCCAGAATAGAGAGAAAAACCAACCCTGTGGGGCTGACCAGGGTGCCCCTGGGAAATAAAAAGTAGTTAACCCCACCCAAGTCCCCCAGGGCAGACCCGGGTGGGGTTAAAAGTGTTTTAATTTACAAGCGTGTCGTAACTGTTATGCATCTATTCCAACGTATAGTGCTGGATATTTTTCCCATCCTCGCTTTCTCTCTTCGCTCAACACTCGATTTTCCACTCGTCCTTTCCTCAAACACCCCCAACCGGGTCTGCCCTCAACACTCGACTTTCCAGTCCTTCCCTCAAACACCCCCAACCGGGTCTGCCCTGGGGGACTTGGGTGGGGTTAGCTACTTTTTAGTTCCCAGGGTCACCCTGGTCAGCCCCACAGGGTGTGTTTTTCTCTATATTCCGGGGGCATGTGTTTCTGTCTACCCTTGGTCCATTCACCTGCATTTTCCTTTTTTAAACTCTCCCTACTGTCTGCGCTGCCTGTGGCTCTTGACATTGGATGTGTGTTGCTAAATGGTCTTAGCTTTATTTAGGCCCCATGTCGTAGGTTTTATTTAACGTATTGGACCGGCTGGCGACATACATTCAATATTCTGTTTAGTTTTTGTCACTAGCAGTGCAGGCACGTCCTGAGAAAGTCTTGTTGCTGTCGGGACGTTAAGCAATGTACAATCAATCAACCTTCCTTCAAACGGACAGCATTCACACAAATAATACTTTACTATTACATCCGAAAATGGCCCATCCAAGCCTGCACTCTTTTAACTGCACTAAACGACTGACTGCAGCAGACGACGCATGTAACGACGCTGACTCTGTGACGTCATTTGCATTTAATCAATTTGTGCATACAATCCAAAAGGAGATGCGGCATTGATAACATCGACAAACCTACAAAATAAAGCAACAGGTTGAACCAAAAGGTCGGGCAGGACAAAAGACAACAGCAGCCTCACCCAAAGTCTATACGTCCTCTCTTACAATGCGCACTCATACAATCACTTCACTTCATAGCAACCGGCGCACGAGAATACATATGCTAAGTCTAAAATTTATCACTAGACATGACCTCCGACAACATCACCCCGGAAGCATAACACACTTTTCTTTTCTTTTCTTTTTTTTTTACAAAACAACCACACCCTCAAATAACAAACTTCATTTTGCAGCAACATAAACAATTTCCTCCCTCACACAAATACAATACCCCCCCCCCCTCCCCCCGCCCCACGACCTTTCGTATCTCTCCGTTTCACTTCGGCTCACCGACGCAGTCAACCACCGATTCAGGTATTAAGTTATTTATAGCTGAGAAGGGTGATGTCACACATACTCGCCCATTTTACCGGTTTGTGCAAACACACACACTGCTGGGCAAGTTCAAACACACTACCACAGTGTATTTTAAGCACAAAAGTGTGTGTAATAACCTCAAAGTGGGAAAAACTGATTTTTAAAAATCTTTTATAACTTCTTAAAGCATGACAATGCAGAAACAACCCTCAGAAAAAATGGGTGTCTGACTTTGTCACCCAGCATTTTACACACACCCATTGTCCAAAAGGATGGTAAAGACAGTTACCCATTTGAGGCGTTTTGTGTGCGCACACACACACACACACACACACACACACACACACAGAACACATACGCACATACTCACACAAACGAATGCCCGTGTAGTTTGATGACAAAAGTGTAGCACGTTTGCGCGAAGAAAACGTGCTACTACGAGTGCAGTCAAGTAGGCCATAAATTAAGAGACATGACTATAAAGTGTACGACAATAGTGAGGTTTCGTTTACAAAAAAAAAAACGACTCGACTCTCAACACAGAACGAGAGCGACTGAAATAAGGGCAGATAAAAACAAAAACCTACTATAGAAGCATAGGCAACGCCTGCTCTAAACATCTCCAAGGGCACATGAGGATCTCTGCCTCTTGGAGTTGTTAGGAGTGTTCTCTATGCATACAGTAGAGTCTGGTTATCCGCCGCGACTTCGTTGTCATGACAGGCTAGTACCACATGCATTTGTCTAACCGTTCGCTGTCAGCAAGCACGGATTTCGCGTTTTAAACCAGTGCGCACTGACCAACATTCTCGCCGAAAAACACAGATGAAACAGGACCGAACATGGGCACAAAGAACTAACAAGACTAACAAGAGACAAGAATCCACATGAGCCCCCGCGAATGCGGGGGCTCATGAGGATTCATGTCTCTTGCGGCTGAGTAGAGTTCGCCATGCTCCGGCAGTTAATGCAATGTCCTGACAAGAACAGAAAGAGTTCACATGAGCAGACACTTGTCGATGGCCTTGACCGCAAACTTGGACAAGCCTTCCTTGATCTTCTGGCCGATGGACTTGGAAGTTTTAAGCAGCTCGTCCTGCTGGGCGGGGCTCAGCTCCTCCGGGTGTCGCATCAGCTTGAGAAGAACCCTGTCCACCAAAATCTGCTTCTCAGCGAAGGTCATTCCTTCCCGGTCAGGCACAGTGTAGGGAGAGACCACGGCTCTAGGTGGTGCTGGCTTGGCAGCTGAAGAAGATTTGTTTATTTATAATTTAAAAAAAAATATGCATAACACAGACGCTTAATACACCGAAAGAGGCGCTATTCACTAAACACAACGCTGCAGGTGTGTCATGGATGATCAGTCACCTAGTGCAGTAGAAAAAAAATCAATAAGTCAGAATTCAAGTGTAGGTCGTTTGACTCTACAGGAGCAAAAGCTACTTTGGGCTACTATCCCGGAGGAGGCGCAGTGCCACATGAGCAGCGCCACCTGTACAATTGAGTTAGGTTTTTAAAACCCATCATCCACACAACCTTTCCCTCTTTCTCCCCACCCGCCTTTAATCTCCTTTCTCCTCCCACTTATAAGCAGGAAATAAAATCTAGTAGCGTATCACAGTTTAACTCGTTCGGCGCCAGCTGACAAAGACTGTGTTTCAGCAATCATCCCCAAACCATAAACGTCTCAGGAACAGGGTGTCAGAAAGAGGCATTGGTCCTCATGAGCAACTGCGGGGGCACATGAGAATATATACCTCTTCCAGTTGGTTGGTATTCAATTTTTTCTCAGCACTGAGTGGGTTAAGCGAGGTTCGATCCAACGCCGCACAACCCTATGACTTGGGAACGGTCATTATAGCAACATCCCGTATCTTGAGTTGCTATCCGCTCTTCCAAAACTCAGACTATACGAGTCTGTCTCTATAGTCTGAGTGGTAAAAATGCCTCACTTTTGTCAGTTTCTGGCAGTCCACCGGAGAATAGTTTCACGCGTTCCTTGACGATGCCAGTCTGTCTCTGCCCCTCCAGGTCCTTTTCTTTCTCTTGTTCCCCATTTTGTGCTTCTTGCTTCATTTCCACATCTACAAGATGAGCCATGGCAAGGCTGATTTCAGGCGAGGCCTTAAAATTCAAATGATATAAAACACACAATGATTTGAAATTTCAAACGTGATCTAAGCCTTTTTTACGGGTTTATAGTAATATGCCACTGACCCATCTGTGTTGCGTTACTTCGAGGGTTTCATCATGGTAATGTAGTCGATGTAAATGATTATCAAACCAAAGCGCCGAAGGCGTGGAAGTCTGATAATCAGCTTCAGAGGACTACAAACCACGATGTAACGAGACGGTTCGATTTTAATTGTCGTGCTGTCCGAAGTACGCACCATATGTATTTTAAAACAGCGAATTTCTGTGTGACGTCAAGACTAACACGGAAGCATTTCTGACGTCAAACTGAATCATTTTTAAGTCTCTTCTATTTATAGAAGAGACTTTTTAGGAAGAGTCGCGGAGGTGCAAATTCAAAAGAATGCCAGTGACGACAAAGTTCTGAAATTCTGTCAACTAAAGTAACTAGATCAACATTACGTCATGTCTAGTTACGCTAACCTCGCTGATAGTTACGCTAACCTCGCTACTTTGGCGAGGAGCGCCGCGCGCGCGCGCGCGCGTGTGTGTGTGTGTGTGATGGTGTGTGTGTGTGTGTGTGTGTGTGTGTGTGTGTGTGTGTGTGTGTGTGTGTGTGTGTGTGTGTGTGTACATTTGTAAACACGAGAATCTCCGATATTTGTGTAGGAACAAGCTTGAAATTTTGAGAAATGCTTTTTTTTTTAAAGGGGTGCATAGGAGAGTTTTTGAGCATATTAAAATTGGTGTCTCACTGAAGGGTTAAAAGATCGTTTGCAGAAAGTCGGTTGTACCACATTAGAGTCCGTATTTTTTGTCATGTTTACTTCAGATTTTTTTATATAGCTAGATTAGAGAAAGACACTGGAGGAGTTTGTTAGCCAGCTTTGTATCTTTTGAGCTTTTTAAAGTACAAAATTAATTCTATACAGAAAAAAAATTACAAGTAAAAAACCTCGACTTCTGGAGAAAATCAGACAGTGACAGTGTCTAGATATGACGTCTGTCTGTCTGTCTGTCTGTCTCTCTCTTGTGTGTGTGTGTATGTGTGTGTGTGTGTGTGCGAAATATTTATTATTATTATTATTATTATTATTATTATTATTATCTCTTCTTTTTATTTTATTTATTTGTCTTGCTACCTTTTCTGCTGTTATATTTATTTTAAGGGCAGACATGTAAAAAGGACTACATGCCTACTGTCATCTTTAGAAAATAAATTTTTAATTAAATTCTCTCTCTCTCTCTCTCTCTCTCTCTCTCTCTCTCTCTCTCTCTCTCTCTCTCTCTCTCTCTCTCACACACACACACACACACACACACACACACACACACACACACACACACACACACGCACGCACGCATACATCGACGCGCTGTCGGAAGAGCATGCGCGTGTACAGAAGAAAACCATGTATCTACTATAATCAAGGTAAAGTCAACCTCAATCATAACAAGACTGAAACTGTACCTTGAAATTCTAGTTTTGCCACGATTTTTCTCAACTCTAGAAGGCAAAGTTGAACACATATCACGTAAAATATGTATTGCGTAAAAACTAAAATTATGTCATGACAAATGATGTTTTTCAAACCAATAACTCGTTTGCACTGTGTCCCTTACAGAGCTCACTGACGCATTGGCAAATCTGCGAGGAGTTTTCCATAGGAGATATTTTAACATTAGAATCAGGTCAAAGACAACAGGTAGAGACTCTTGACAGCGAGGACAGCTCGCTAATAAAAGGGACTTTGCGGGTTAAGAGACTGTATGGTTCATCCCATCTTGTTGGGTCATACTAATGGGACGGGACGTTTTATGCATCAGCTCGTGCAAATGTGCTTGATTATAGCATTTAGAATTTCAAACGTTTACCAGCGATTCTGCTTTAAAGTACCCAGTGGCAATTTCAGAATCTGTAGCAAAGAAGTGCGAACTTTTCTCAACGGATTAAAGTGATAGAAAATTCTCAATTGTGAGCGCGGGGCTGCGTGGCAAGCGATTGGATACAATAGGCCTGATTTCGTAGATAAACATTTATTGTTGGCATCTTTCGCCAACGCGCGCATTCAACAATGAATCGATCTTTTCAACAAACTGAAGTGTCATAGATCTGTCAGTTTGTCTTTATTTATTTCTCTTTTTCTTTCGCAGCACGCGTGGACCTTTCCAACAGCATCCGTATTGACACGCACAATGGAGAGTTCAGAGTTTGAATTGCGAGTTATTTGTGTAGCACTTGTGTAGTGTGCTACCTGCTTGAGTCATGTCGAAATAAGGTACATTTATTTTATTTCCCTATAGTTTATCACCATTTGATCTTTTTGTTTTCCGTGTATTTATGAAGTAAGGTGCCGGATAGCCCTGATCTAAGCGTTCAGACGAAAGATCTACGTGAGATTCGTGCGAGGTCACAGAATTGCGGATAGGCCAGTTGGTTAAAAATTTCAGATACGGCAACAGTTCTAGGAGGTAAGCAATGATACATTGAACCACTTGCAATTTTTATGTGCTAACCAATAACAGTGTCGGAAAATGGACTGAAATATTAACAACTGCGGAAACGTATGCACCTTGTGTCTGAAGCACTGTCCGCCATTTTGTACGGCCACCTTCTTGACCGCCAGCAGTAGCTGGTTGACCTGCTGCTCCTTTACGGCCTTGTCCGCGTGGTTGTTGAAGAGGATGTAGCGGTTGTCGGCTTCACTCAGCAAACTCTTCAGATTGTCCGACTTCTCCAACTGAAACAATGAGCCAGTTGACGCAAGCTGTACTCGATGGTTACAGCTCAGTGAAACTATTTAAATCCGATTTAACTCATTCTACCCCAGACACACCACAGCAAGATAAGGATCGACCTTGATAGTTCAAGGGTGATGCCAGAATAGCTTGGCGCCTAAGGCGCCAAGCTCTTCTGGCATCACCCTTGAACTATCATGGTCGATCTGTGTCCTGCACTGCAATGCAGTCTTCAGAGGACAACGGCAAAATTTGGGGATTTCGGTGTTGGGGTAGAATGAGTTAATCGAAAAACGGAAGAAACTTCTTTACACGTTCAGTGCCAAGAAAATGTGAACACCACCCACCTGCAAGGAGTATAGATTCGCATGAGCCCCCACAATTGTGGGGACTCATTCAGATCTATGCCTCTTGCTGACACCACATTTGAACCATGTTCCAGGGACGTGTAGGGTTTTGTGGTCTTGAATTAACGAAGATTGCAGAAACACAGTCTACGTCAGCTGGCACTGAATGGGTTCATGCAAATTGCCGTGCTAGATATACTTATCACAGTCGAAATGAAACTTAGGCCGATTAAAAAAAACCTAGATCAAATGTCACTAGTAAAATGATAGTACACATGTAATCAAATACAATGTAGCCACCTGCTCTTCGAATCTGACGCCACTCCTTTCAAACCCATCCGCTCCGACAAATAGGACGATGAGGTAGGATGCCATTTTGGCCCCGAATATTTCCTTTAGCGCTTGAAAGACCTGATAGGAGAAATAAAAGCGAAAAAGTATTTATGACATTTTCTTGCGAGAAGTATGCGATTGAAACGATTGTGCATCGGTCAAACATATGTTCCGTCGGGTAGATAGATCATGAAAAAAAAATGAAAAAAAAGAAGAAGACAACAACGATCGCCATGCTGCACGAGAAGAGACGAGAATCTACCCCCTCATAGAGCATAGATCTAGGAACTATTAGAGCGTACAAGCGAAATGTTCGTATACTATAATTTCTAGACAGACCGAGTGACTCCCATTCTCAAACTGTTTCAGTCATTGTCACCGAGAGCGACGCTGTGGGTCCAGATGGGTATTTTCACGTTTTAAAGTCTCTTTTATTTATTGAAGAGACTTTTTGGACCGGACGCGGCTGAGCGATTTTAAAAGAACACACTCGATATATTAGGCGGACTAGACTAAAACTCTTACAGTGAAGTAACAAGATAAAAGTTACGTCATGTCTAGTTACGTAAAACTCGCCGTAGAACGTACTTTTGGCGCGAAAGGCTGTGTGTGTGTGTGTGTGTGTGTGTGTGTGTGTGTGTGTGTGTGTGTGTGTGTGTGTGTGTGTGTGTGTGTGCGGTGTGTGTGTGTGTGTGTGTGTGTGTGTGTGTGTGTGTGTGTGTGTGTGTGTGTGTGTGCGTATATATGTAAACAACACAATCTCCGAAGTTTGCGTACGTACAAGCATGAACTTAGGGGAGTTGCTTCATTCAATAGGGTGCCTATGAGCCCGTGCAAGCATTTGGAAATTGGATGTCTTATTGAAGAGGTAAATGACCGTTTATAGGAAGTCGGTTGACCCACATTAGAGTCCGCTGTTTTCATTATATTCACTTGCGGTTTTGGATATAGCTGGATTGGATAAAGACATTGGATGAGTTCGTTAGTCAGCTTTGTATCTTTCAAACTTTTTCAGTAAAAAAAAAATCTATGCAGGAAAAAAAAGAAAGTAAAAAAAAACCTCAACTTCTTGAGATAATCAGACAGTGACGATGACGTAAAAGCAGAAATTTCGTCACGACGCAGACATAGAAGCACTCTCTCACTTTCTCCAAATATGTTTGACGTTAGACTGATTTTTTCTAGGAAATACACAAGGGGCGCGACTCTTTACGCATAGGCTACCATGCCCGGTCGAGTAAATGTGCTTGGTTTTTGCCGCTGGAATTTCAAACGTTTACCAGCGGTGCTGCATGTAAGCAGCCAGTGACTAATCCAGAAGTCCGTAGCAAGGAAGTGCGGACTTTTCTCACTGGATTCAAAAGATAGAACTTCTAAATTTTGAGCGCAGGACTACGTGGCAAGCGGCTGGATATTCGGTAGTTCTGCGTACATGAAGCATGTATTGTTGGCATCTTTTGCCAACCAGTACTGAGCTCATACCCTCATTCAACATTTAATAATATTAATAATAATGAGTATTTATATAGCGCTTAATCTTAATCAAAAGCTCTAAGCGCTTTACAATATGTACACAAAAATAAAAAATACAATGACATATGCACATAAGAAACAAAACACAATACCCGAACACAGCACTTTACAATAAACTAAACAACAATGCATACATAATAATTTATGTTCTAATTAACATTCAGTCTAAACAAGGAGGATTACAGAACTACATCTAAAACACTGGCAGTTATTCAAAGTAAAGCTTGAAGAGGTGAGTTTTCAAAGACCTCTTGAAGTCAGAGACAGACTCAATGTTTCTGACCTCAAGAGGAAGTGTATTCCATAACACTGGGGCTTGATAAACAAAAGTACGCTGACCAAATGTTTTAGTTTTGACAGAAGGTATACACAACTTCCGTTTATCAGAAGAGGAGCGGAGCTCACAAGAGGGTGTGTATTGACACGTACCCAAAGAGGGCAAGTATTCTGGGTTGGTGCCTGAAAGGCAGTTAAAACAGATTGACATAACTTTGTATTGAATACGTGAGAACACAGCCAGTGAAGGGACTTCAAGATGGGTGTGATATGCTCAGTCTTACGGACTCTCACAACAAGCCGAGCTGCATTGTTCTGAATTTTTGGAGGCGATCAATGAGATACTGAGGGCAGCCACAAAGCAAAGAGTTACAATAATCTAGCTTGGATAGCACAAATGCACAAACTAGTGTTTTAGTGGCTTCCACGGCGAGCAGGTGACGAACTGAACTAATGCGACGAAGTTTCAGATAAGCTGATCTACACACTGCACTGACATGCTGTGACATAGATAACCCGCTGTCAGGTGTAACACCCAGCTTTCTCACACTCGCAGAGAAGCCAATGCGTGTTCCATTCATAGACGATGATGACGGTAAAGACAGGGACAAAGATAATCTTGGATTAGCTACCAACATTGCTTCAGTTTTGCCATAATTTAACATCAGTTTGTTGGTGGTCATCCATGATTTGACATGGTCAATGCACTGGCTTATTCTTTGGACGGCATTCACAGCTCGCTCGACAGTATCACTTTTGTACATCTGCGTATCATCTGCAAATGCATGATGGGAAATGGAGCGACTACTAATCAGGTCGGACAGGGGCTGAACATACAGTAAGAACAATAGGACCGAGCCCTGGGGTACATCAAACCGAAGAGGTGATAGCTCAGAACGACAGCCGTCAACAGAAACAATCTGGGATCGTTCAGTCAGGTATGAACTAAACCATGCCAAGACTGTGCCTTCAATGCCAAATACAGATTGAAGACGGCACAGCAAAATTTCATGTCAATAGTGTCGAACGCACTGGATAGGTCCAGCAAAGCAAGGACTGTGATCTTACACTCGTCCAAAGCACAAAGCAGGTCATTGAATATCTTCAGCAAAGCTGTTTCAGTGCTACGATGGGGACGATATGCAGACTGGAATACACTGAACAGACTATTAGAGTTGACATGCTTTAAAGTTTGGGCAAGGACAATTTTCTCAAGAATCTTTGATAGGAATGTAAGATTGGAAACTTGGCGCGATAGTTTTTCAGTACATTTGGGTCCAAAGATGGTTTCTTGGAGGACGACAGCAATACCACACCCACGAGAAGCGCGGGGGAAGGATTTCACAGAGTATCCAGGTGGGGCAAGATCAGCACATTTGGCCTCATCACCTGAGGCACGAAGCCAGGTCTCTGTTAATTAAGAACAGAATGTCAACATGATGGTCGGTGACAAACTCGCACACTTCAGAGCGCTTTTTGGCACAACCAACTGAGCGCACGTCAAACAGTGCCAAGCACAGCTGACCTGGTACTTTAGTAGTGTCTTGAAGATGAACCTGAAAAAGGTTAGATACATTACCAGTCTCATGAGTATGGCTTGTGATTCTCTTGGAGCTGATGTAGACTGAGACAGGTTGTAATGTTTCTTGGGACAGGTGTTGTCGTTCAAGAAGTTGTGATGATGATGATGATGGAGAGGTTTGAGGGGGGGTGGTGATGGTTGAAATGGGGCCCAATGAAGTGGAAGTGGGGGCTGCCACACGAATGATAGTGATGGTGGGGGCTAAAATACCAGAAGTGGTAGCGGTGGGACACCGGGTGTAGGATGGCCCCACTGGTGTACTGATAATGCAGGCAGCAGTCATTGTGATGGCGGAGGACCCACGGGCGCTGCAGGCATGTGATGACTTTGCTGCTGTGATGGCGATGGTGAGGCCTGCGGCATGGGCGGTGGTAAATGTAGGGACAGCAGCGGCAGGGGAAGAGGTGTTGGTTGTGGTGGGGGAAACGACACTGGGGTAGGCCACTTGCAATGATGATGAAACGTTTTTTATTCAGGATAAAATTTTAGGCATGCGAATGCCTCTCTTACAAACTGGCCTGCTACTCTACACACATAAATATACATCGAGCAACACAGTAAAATATTAAAAAAAAACAAAACAAAAATACCCAAAAAACAACATAGTATCAAGAACATTTAAGTGTACGAAAAGCATAAAAGGCGAAAAAAAACCCCAAACAAACGTAATAACAAGCGACATAAGCTGAAGGTCATCTTATAATTAGAACATGTCTCTGAGAGTAGAGCATTAATAGAGGAGAATTAAATCGTGGTATTAGTTTATAAAGGCGATCCTTAAATATACTAAATTTAGAAATAGACTTAAGATGCTTGGGTAAATTATTCCATGCTTTTGCACCTTAAAAGACCAGGCTAGTTTTATATATATCTAATCTTGTTCTTGGTAGGTGGAGCGACCTGTTTCGCCATTTAGGAGTACTTTCTGTGTTCTGGTTTTGAGATATGAAGACAAGAGGGAAACAGTATTCGAGTTAATGTGATAAAGTGATAAAGTGGTAGTTGAGGATGGATTGATTGACAAGATCGAATGCCCTTTTAAGGTCTAGAAGGATTGTGCCTGATACTTTATTGTCATTAATGGCAGAGAGCCATTTATCAATAATGTGATTTAGAGTAGTCTGGCAGGAATGTAAAGGTTGAACACCGGATTGTGCAACACTAATCAAATGATTTTGTTCAAGGAAATTTAGGAGATGAGTGTGTAATATATGTCTTTCAAATGGTTTCGAAATGGATGATAAAATGGATACCGTACTCATTTAAATTGATTAAGTCTTTGCTTTTGGGAAGAGGAATTATCTTAGCTCTTTTTAATTCGTTAGAAAATACATTATGCCTATTGGCTAGATTGTAGATGAATGTCAGTGACTCAACGATGAATGGCAGAGATAATTTTAAAAGCTGAGTACTGATGCCGTCTGGACCGCAAGATGATTTGTTTTTTAAACTAGAAATAGATTTACCAACATCCAGAATACTCATAAGAGGCACCCCAAAAATGTGTGACCCGCTCTCTGCTGACTATAGTGACGCAGGTGATCCGAGCATGCATAGTTGTCAGGGTGATTGGTATTGGTCTGTGCCAGAGTTTTAGCAACAGTTAGGAAATAAGCGTTAAACGCATCCGCAGTGAGATCGGGTGAAATATTAGGCGACCGTTTACTGTGCCCTTTGATGAAATTGTTTATCACTTGCCAAACTGAACGGATGTCCTTTCCGCCGGCATTGACACGTTCAGCATTTTGTCTTTGGGCTTTTCGAACTAAAGATTTGCATGGTTTCTCTGCTTTTTGTACTCATTAAATTTCTTAGCTTTTTTTAACATGTCTCTAACTGCCATCGCTTGTTTAATTTTACCCGAGAGCCATTCTGACATAATAGGATGTTTGACACGTTTGGTACGCTTAGGGGCGTGTCTATCCCGAACAGCGAGAAACAGCTCATGCCAGCGGGTCAGGGCCTCATTAGGGTCATTGAAATTATAAATGTCACCGAATGACACTTGAGACAGGTCATGTAAAAACGCAGCTTGATCGAATTTTTTAAAGGATCTATAAATGATAGTAGTGTGTCCTTTAGCTGGTTGTTTCGGTAATCGAGCAGGCAATGAAAAGCAAACTGGAAAGCGATCACTAATGGAAATATTAGGTACATGAACATTTTGTACAACATTGACATGTGTGGTGTATATATGGTCTATCAGTGTAGAAGATGACGAAATCACTCTTGTTGGTGACTGGACAAGCTGTTTCAAACCTAGAAAATTTAACATGTATCTCCATGAAGAATGACCTTGCTTTTGTAAATTAACGTTAAAGTCACCCAAAATATGTATATCAGCTTTGCTCCGTAAAACAGTATCAATCAATCATTACTACAAAGTCGTCCTGCCACGAAGCTGTGGCGGCTGGGTTTCTGTACACAAAACCTATCAAAATAGGGGATGATTTGGTCGACTTTATTTCTAACTACATGCACTCAATATTAGGGAGTTCAAAATCACATCGCCTTGTTACAAACATTTTGATAGAATTGTGTATGTACACTGCTAGACCAGTATGACCGGGGACAGACTCATCTCGTCTAAGAATGGAATAGTTTTGTACGGATATGGCGCGGTCACTAATATTTGCTGTTAGGCGAGATTCCGTAAATCCAAACAAGTGAAATGGTGGAGACTGGTTTAGGAGAACATTTATATCTGGTATTTTGTGACAAAAGTGATATACATTAAGATGGCCAATATTTAATACATCGATATTTTTGCTACTTTTTGGCATAGTGAAAGACAACCTTTAAATGGAGGAACAACAAAATAATAATACAATGTAATAAAAAGTATGCAAAAATAAAATAAATTAAAAAAAAGCTAAAGCAGATAAAAGCGTATGTTGCAAAATTAAAAAAAAAACTCGTTTATTCCAAGCTTGGCGTATAATAAAAGCACACACGTATTGCGTATATAAAAAAGAAACTTGAAAGACTAAAAGCACACGCGTTCAATAACAAAACACTCATACTGTATCGGTTTCAAAAGATTCACCGCTCTTAGGCTATGATGCCAAGTGTCACTAAGTTTAACGAGGAGACACATGTGACTTTTAATACAAAGCGTTCAGTCGTCAATCGGCTTCGATTAATAGACAGGTTCGCAGTTACCACAGTCCCTCAGAGTCTTTGATACGATTATCAGTATACGGCCGATTGAGCACGTACGCAGGAATAGTTCGTGTGTATGATGCACTGATCTAATCCGGGTTACGAGGCGGCCTGTGTATATTGTCGGACAATTATCATAGTCAATCCATCTCCTGCAACTGGTGCATAGTCATTAGACGACACCTCCAAAAGTTTGGGAAATACGGCCGTCGGGCTGAATGAGTTGACCATCATAGCCAAAAGACAGCGATTGAAGCTCAAGAGGTTAGAGAAGATGGATTAACCATGACAGCTCAAGGGTAGAGACTTGAGTAGCTTGGCACCTCAGGCACTAAGCTTGAACACTGTTGGCCTCAGGCACCGAGTTACTCAGCCGAACATGGCTCAACTATGGGTTACGTTCGTTTTTTCCAGCCAGGCACCAAGGACAGACGTCTCTCCCCCTTTTTCCCCGAATCGAGGCAGCTGCTAATCACAACAGCAACGGAACAACATAGTAACATATTATCATAGTGGATCATGATGATAAACAACAAGACCTGGAAAATCACTTTTGAGAACAGGCCTACATCTACACTGACACTACAGCAAAAAGGACTACAGCTAGCGATGTTACAGGAACAGTTGTGATGTACGAGTGTTATATCTACAAAGCAATGTGTGCATGACAATACATATCGTAGAGAGAGGACTAAATACTTGTACCTTTCACAACATTAATTAACACCACCCACCTCATTTTTCTCGTCACAAACAGTTCAAATCCTCATCCACACACAAATCTAACCTGCGCACTGGCTTTTTGCAACAATTTGTCTGTATAGGATACCACTTATCCCTAATTGAGTCACTCACTCGAGCTAAGCACATAGACACAAGCTGCAAGAATCGACAGTTAATCCAATCACAACAGTCCCTCTAGCGAGCATTAATTGGCATCTCCACTGTAGGGTTGAGATTAATACGCGCGCAAACACCGCGAAGCGTCAGCAGTACTCACGCGGAGCAGTTCACCTTGAATTATGTCAACGTCCAAGTGTAAAGCACTACAAAGTAAAGTCATTATTAGTAAACACACGTTAGTTGGTAGAGTGGCCGATCGTCAAGAAAGACCACAGTGCCACGGTTATATTCCTCACCTGAAGAAGCCTTTCGTGTGAATGCCACAGACTATGAGTTACAAAAGAGTTAATACAAACACAGATACGCTGCGAATCAAGCCAAAGAACGAAAACGGCCCCGAAAGTCAACACTTACTGTTCAGAATAAGCCGAATGACACACAGCACTCGATAATATCACCCACAAGTCAAAATATTGTCATGGTTAACTTTCTCGCACATGTAGTCACTGTTACTGTATACAGTATCGGTGGCTACAGTTATCAGGCGATGGTTGAGCCGTTGGAGCAGCAGACCCCGGTCCCGGAGGAGCCAGGGGCGGGAAGTCAGCCTGCTGAAACCTTGCTGGCTGAGGACCCGCGAGACCATGCTTGGGACACGTGGGGGCGGACTACATTGCCCTGGGGCTGGTTTATGGTAGCCACTTGGCGAGGTGCGGCATGGCTGTGGTGGGCTGACATCTCCGATCTGCCAAGGCCATGACTGAGGTAGCGGCCACGCCCATCTGACCTGTCAGACTGGCGCGGCTGCTGGTTTTGACGGCCGTTCACTTCCCTGAAGGTTGCAGGAAAACCCTGGCCACGTGGTGGTGGAGGAGGCCGGTATTCCCCGTATCGAATGTTGAGAGCAAAACGCTTGGTGCCCTCAGCACTGGGGTGCTTATGGTCTCCATCCCGGTAGAGGGCCTGGCGGGGGGCGAGGTTCCTGGTCAAGAAGGTGGCGGTGTGGTCCACGATGGCAATGTCCGCCTGCCTGCAGGCCGCATGGAGGTTGTCGTTGGACTTGGCGGCAGCTGCAAAGGGTGGCGTTGACCGAAGGGTGGCATGATGGTGGATGCTTGAAGGGTGGCCTGCGGGAACTTGGTAGCCAGCAGGTCGATGAGTTGAAGCCATGTGTTGCAGGAGACTGGCGCGCTCATGTTGCGGCGGCTGTTGATGCCAACATGGAAAGTGACATGTCAAGCCACTGGATGAGGTCGTTTACTGACAGGCATGGCACGACCATGTTCTGAACGGTGAAGTCCTTTGATGCCATCTTCCTCTCGTCGATGTACCTGATGACTGAGTCTCCAAGTAGAAGAGCATTGTGGATTCACTTGTTTCTGGCAGAGTTGTTCGTAGGGTGGTGGTCGCCTGGTAGTCATATCACTGTGTACGGTTGATGACTGAGAGTGTGACACGACTTTGTCACGTCCCAAGTCGGGGTCCTGGGACGAGGTTTCACCTGGTGGTGGGTCCAGGGGAGTAAAACGGTTTTCCGTAGACACAGTGATGACCTGGCCAGATGAGGCTAAACTGTCTCTCTTTTGACGTGTGTGTAAGACAGTCCGCTTGACAGGGGCTGGGGGTGTTGACACTGGTTTTGGTCTTGGGGTTATAAGTGATTTGGTCAATGGTGTGGACCAATCCCCTGACTGCCAGATCTTATTGCAGATTGTTAGTAAGGCGCTTATCATGTTTTCTCCCCCTTTTTGGACTAGCTCTGCAGGGACGTTGTCTTCTCCTGCTGCCTTCCCTTTTTTCAGCGACTTCACTGCAGCCTCTACTTCTTCAATATATATATATAATATCGATTCAAAATGCATTCATTCTGAAAATACGATATTATCGATTTACGCACATTACACATTTACTCAGCGACCCATGGAGCTGCCTACACAGGGGTTCTGTAAGTGTGTGGAACACTTGGTTCCCTCAAAGCGGCCAGCTGTAAATACGCACACTATTCATGCTTTTACTCTCAGTAATACAAACTACTCACTTTGTACTCGATCTGTGTGAAGCGGTCGTCACATCGGATACACAGGATGACGGCGTGAGGCCCCGGATGTACGGCCAACAGGGAGCGGGTGATCAGCATGGCAATGGCGTCATCACGACCCCTGGAATCGGCCAAACCCGGAGTGTCCATGACCTTCACAAAAATTCAAGGGAGTCCAGATGATCGGAGGACATTTGTAATACCAAAAGGAGTCAGGGTAACAAAACGAACAGAAAAAGAGACCGATTGTTAGCAAGGCGATTAATGTTGAATGTTTATTCTAAATCGGTCTGCATCTAATGGTTCCCGCAAAAGCACAGTGTCACAAAGAGACGGTCATCATATGTAAACTTTGTATCCCACAAGATTAGCATCATCACATATTCCATCCCAGCGCCAACCGCAGAGGATGTACTTACCGCTTCAGCTCACGGGCGGTGCCTGACTAGATTGACGTCTGGGGAGGCTACTCTTTTGTTCCCACAGTAGGTTTATCTCTAGTGACCTCTCCATTAGTAAGCATATATCATGGATGTAAAAGTTTTTAATCCATTCAACCCCACGGCCGCAATTCTCCAAGTTCGGAGGTGTCTTGTGACGACTGTGTACCAGTTTCAAGGAATGAATCGAACATAATAATTCAAGAGTAGTGCCAGATTAGCTGGCACTACTTTTGAATTATAATGGTAGAACCTCGATCCATCTCCTGCTGTAAGGCGTTGTGGATAAATGGTTATGGAATGTATAGAAGCAAACCGTAATAAGAAGGTCGTTCCTCTTGACTGAGCCCACGTCGCAAATTTCCGTTTCCGAGTTGATTCCGATTCGAGATTTGAATTGTTCTCGGGCCAGAATCGTGTTTCCGGTTGCACTTTTACCACATCCGGTTTTGCCGATCAGAATCAGACGGCATCGTCCATCAGGGAATGCGTCGCTGTCTAACATGTTAAACACAACATGGATGAAACTCAAAAAAACCGAAAAAAGAAAACTAAAACCTACAAAGCTACTGAGTCCTTCTCCTAAAGTACCATTAAGCATAAATCTGAAGACCCATTTCAGTACCATTTGTGTTTGTTATGCTTTGTCGACTCACCTAAGAAACTTTAACTGAAGGTTGGACACGCAGCAAAAGCACACGCGTAATCGCACATATTTATTCCGCTGCGCAGCCGTAAGCGTGTCAATCTATTTTTAGCTGTTTCTCGTACTGAAAGCGTTATATTTCTAAAACGGAGTGGAGTCATTGTCAGGTTACTGGATATAAAGACCACGTGTGCTTAACTGGATTGTCAGGTGTCTAAAATAAAAATGAACCATGACTAGGCCTGTGTGTAGTGTTTCGTAAAAATCTGTGACAAAAGTGTATCTTTGAACAGTTACGGTGGTAGTGGGCCTTTTACATACTGCACAAATACGCGCACATGGGCGCACGTGTACATACTGACACGCATACACACGCGCGCGCAGACACACAGCTAAACATATCTATTTGTGTCTTTGTCTTTGATATTACCTCCGTAATAATAATAATAATAATAATAATAATAATAATAATAATAATAATAATAATAATAATAATAATAATAATAATAATAATAACAATACTATTTCTTTTAACGGCGAAAAACGTTCATGCACAACTCTATCGGATAAACCTAAGGCGGGGGATAAAACACACATAAGACACAAGCATGCAATGATGCTATTACAATACATTACAATACTACTATACTGAAATTTGTTTTAATATAGTACCACTCGGAGACTGCACTTGCACGTCCATGTCTGTATTCTTCTGCAAGACGGTGTTCCGTTCACCGTTACGCTCACAGGAGCTGATGAACAAAATACAAAGTACCGTCATTCCGCTAATGGTTAACACATTCCACCCAAGGACCGAAATCCCCAAATTTGGAAGGTGCTCTCTGAAGGACTGCATTACAATTCTAGAGACAGATTGAACATGATAATTCAACGGTGGTTCCAGAATAGCTTTGCGCCTATGGGTGCCAAGCTATTCTGGCACCACTCTTGAACTATCATGCTCGATCCGTGCCTTGGGGTGATGTGTCCCGGCTGAGTGAGTTTTGTCGTCAGTCATGATTAGTCGCATTCAAAACAAACAAAGGTGCAAATAATTTTTATCTCTTTTAACCCGTTCAGGGTCAGCTGACGCAAACCTAATGTCCAATGCACATGGATTCAAAGTTATGTCAGCGAGAGGCAAAGATCCTCATGAGCTCCCGCAACTGCGGTTGCTCATGAGGATCTGTGCCTCTTGCGGTTGGATGGTGTTCAAACTTTCTCGGTGCGGAACGGGTTAATTCTTTAAAAATAGTTTGTATGTACAACAAACACGCATACACCTGCGCCGTGCTGAAACAAACAGTACCAGACATAATAACACTAACTACATACACAATACAAATGGCCGGCCGATTTGATCTAACAATATTTTAAGAGTTACACCATCAGATTATAATTACCTATAATTCGTGGCCAAAAACCATGCCCTTGTGAATTTTGGTATTACAGTCCAATTCTCATTTCTCGAAAAGCGACCCACCAGTTCAGCAGCAGATTGTTGATCACGTGACTTTCAGACAGGTCTGTACGCATTTTAGCTGTCTTACCTTTATCTGCTCCCATGTTATCAGAATGGTCAGATTTCAGACTACAGCAAATAAGTACATGCGTCCGTGTGTGTGCGTGCGCGCGCGCATGTGTGTGTGTGTGTGTGTGTGTGTGTGTGTGTGTGTGTGTGTGTGTGTGTGTGTGTGTGTGTGTGTGACAGTATAGTGTATTATGATCATGCGCAGAGGTATGTTGTGTATTGAAAAGCTTCCCTTATTTCCTCTATTTTCCTCTTGAGTCGGGATTACAATTTTCTCATTCCCGTGATCCGTGAAAAAGAGTTCGTCGTGAAACGAGAAGGGCGAAATACAATCTTCGTGAACCGTGTAAACGTCTTCTTATTTGTGAAACGTGAAAAGCGTGTTGTCACACTGTAAATTTTACTCAGAAATCTCAACACACAGGGCGAGCGGATTCAATCTATATGTCTGGTGCCTAAAACCAGATCATACTTGACCGGACGAGGTACCGTTGTTTGAAGGTAAATTGGTGGGACTGAAACTCAATGGAGGGCATCGCACAACATTTTTTTTTTTCCAATTCAATGAATGACGGTCATAGGACTTTTGTTTCATCTTTTATGTCACGGCCCTCATCTGCGAATCCTGCACAAATCCATCGCTATGCTTTTCTGGTTCAAACACTTTGTGACTTTGGATACCAGATAGAGGTGTGACTGCATACTTCAGGACAAGGGTTTATTGTCATGCTGTAAAAATTACCCGTCTCGTCGATGTTCACGCTTAACTCATTCAACCCCACGCACGTATTTCCCAAATTTTAGGGGGAATGGTCTAACGACTATGCACCTATTGCAGGAGATGGATCGACCATGAAAATTCAAGGGAAGTGCCAGATTAGCTTGGCGCCGTTAGGCGCCAAGCTAATCTGGCACTATCCTTGAATTATCATGGTCGATCCATTTCGTGTTGTAGTGCGTCAGGGCTGAATGGGTTAACTGACCCCTTTCCTGACACTGTACGTACATGTTTGTATCTGAATCTTGGTTTATTCAACGACCAAAAGCCAAAACCGTTCAAGAAATATCATTACACATTGGTCTCAGCAAGAGGCGTAAATCCCCATGAGCCCCCGCAGTCGCGGGAGCTCATGAGGATCTGTGTGTCTTGCAGTTGGATCGTGTTTACTTTTCTCGGCAGTGAAGGGGTTAAACACTTGCGGTTTTTTTAATTTATTTTTTTTTTTAATTTTTTTTTTTAGCTAGGAATATTTCAAAAAACATATTTTACAATTTGTCATAAAGCCTTTCTGTTAGTCTGATTGGCCAGACTTTTACTCTTCCCGTCGTGAGATGGCCTTAGACGCCTGCTTGGCAGTAAACTAATTAGCTAACTACCTAACTATCTAAGTACTAACTAACTAACTAACTAACTAACTAACTAACTAACTAACTAACGTGGGTCACCACTGCGCACCCTCCATCGTCCTCCCCCAATGACTCTATGTAAGACAAAAGTGCGCAATCTCATTGACCTCCTATTATCTCGACCTACGTGGTTTTAACCTTTTTGGCTCACGTGCGAAGCAAAAGTGAATCTATGTTTTTTTTGCCAGTGGTCGTCCGTCCGTCGTCCGTCCGCCATCGTCCGTCGTCCGTGGTAAACTTTAACGTTGGCATTTTCTCGGAGACTATTCAAGCCACATTCTTTAAACTTGGCCCAAGGATACTTTGTGGTAAAACCTTTCTAAACATACCAATTTGAGTGATCTCTCACAAAGGTCACAGGGGATCAGGAAATAGATCAAGAATAGCTATATTTTGACATAATTTATTTTTTTCTCAGATACTATTCACAACTTCAAACCCAAACTTGGTACAAAGATACCTGATGGTAAGACCTATCAATGCATACTAATTTGGATGACCCCTCAGAAAGGTCAAGGGTCACAAGGGCTCAGGAAATAGGTCCGAAATAGCCATATTTTGACAAAAGATATATTTTTTCTCAAATACTATTCACAACTTTAAACCCAAACTTGCTACAGAGATACCAGATGGGAAGACCTTTCTATGCACACAAATTTGGTTGATCCCTCAGAAAGGTCAAGGGTCACAAGAGCTCAGGAAAGTGGTCTAAAATAGCCATATTTTGACAAAAGATGTTTTTTCTCAAATACTATTCACAACTTAAAACGCAAATTTGGTACAGCTATACCTGATGGTAAGACCTAACTATGCATACCAATTTGGATGACCCCTTGGAAAGGTCACAAGAGGCTGGCAAATGTGTGTAAAATGCTGATTTTTAAAAAAATATAAAATTGCAGGTATTCCCAAATTTTGGCAAATTTTGTAACCAAATTTGGTACAAAGATAGCTCATGATAAGACCTTTCTAAGAATACTAATTTAGTCGACTCATCGCAAAGGTCAAGGGTGACGGGGGTTGATAGATGTGTGAAAAATGCTTACATTTTCAAAAACATGGATTTTGCTGCTGCAGAAGCCAGGCCTTGTCAGAAAGGTCACACATATGTAAATCGGTCATACACGTGAGCCATAATGGCTTTGCCTTTCTTGTTCATCCTGATACACTGATGCGTGAAATACATTTGACTATGATGGTTCAAGGGTGGTGCCAGAATAGCTTGGTGCCTGAGGCGCCAAGCTATTTTGTCATCACCCTTGAACTAAAATGGTTGGTTTATTTCCTAAACCGTAATGTAGCTTTCATAAAACAATAAGCAAATGTAAAAAAGTGTCAGCCTCGTGATGTACTGGGTTAAAGATGCGGACAAGAGAGACTATCAACACACAAAAATACCTATCTTTACCTATGTTCTTTAAACGGCTGCAACGGGCGTTTGGAGAGCTCGGTTGGGTGGGGTAGAAATGGTGTCAATATTGAAGGGCTGGATTGTTGTGAACTTAAAGATGTCTTTCCTGAAACTTCTGCAAAGGTTTGATTTTGCGAGGTTCACGGGGCAACCTCCTTAAAATAAACGCTCGAAAAAATACCTGTTAAAAAGAGTGTCTCCCGCACTACACACTTACTTTTCCTATAGGCGTTGTATAGTTATATATAATAGACATACCTTTGAGAAGAAAGGTCAAGGGTCACAGGGGTTGATAGATGTGTGAAAAATGCTTACATTTTAAAAAAACATGGATTTTGCTGCTGCAGAAGAAAGGTCACACATATATATAAATCGGTCATACACGTGAGCCATAATTCTGTCTGCTTCAGCTGCCGGCATTTCCACATCAAGCCCCCCCGTACCTATCCTCTCTCCTGCAGCTGTACACTCCCTCAAGACAACTCGGATCCTCTGCTGACAGCCGCATTTTGCGTGTACCTTTTGTCTGTACCAAGTCTTTCGGCCAGCGGTCTTTTTCATATCTTGGGCCGCTATACTGCAACGAACTCCCCTCCCATGTTCGCCACAGTGCTTCAAAAGACGTTTTTAAATCTGCGCTAAAAACACACCTTTTCCAACTCCGTTACCCCACTGATTAATCATTGACTGCTGAGGATTCTGTTCAGTGTAGTTTTGCAGTGGTGCCTGGAATGTATGTGTGTGTGTTTGTGTGTATGTGAGTGTAATACTGTGTACAGTTATTGTAATTGAATTTTTGAAATTTGTAAGGCGCCTAGAGCTCTACCTGAGGTTAGGCGCCATAGAAATAGAAATCATCATAGACTTATACCTTTGAGAAGCGCATATCCAGTAAGCAAAGGTCATCAGGCTGACGACGGCCGCAGTTGGCCCGCGCACGGCCGTGCGCGTGTCCACTGCGGCCGTCATCGCCCCGAATACTTTTGCTACCGGGGTACTGATAAGTTACGCAAACACTGATATTATGTGTAAACAATGTAGAGATTTCCGAGGAAGTGTTCAGTGCAAACGCGCAGACAAAGGTTCATTCTGGCGCCCAAACGCATTATCTGTGTTCGACTCTTTTTTCGAGAACATCTGCACACCTTAACCCTGTTAATGTGATAAAGGTGGGGTGGGGGGGGGGGGGGGGGGGAGGCATGAAGGTACGGGTAGAAGAGAGGGGAGAGATAACTGATGCGAACTGAACTTGAACCTTATTTTCTAAGGATCATGACAGTAGGCAACCGTCTTTGAATTTGAAGATGAACTTAGGATAAAGGAATCAGCGAAATGCAGAAATGTAAGTTGTGTTTCTGATGAGGCGTGTGATGTCAACTTTCACAAATTAACTATTTAAATGCGTCTGGGCAGATTCCTGCTGCTGACAAATACAGTGGAAACATCCACAGAAGTAGTCTGACCAAATATGGCAAAGGGCGTTGTTTAAAAAAAAAAAAGACAAGGTGGGATACCCAGCCCATAGTTGTTTCTATCTGAATCTTCTTTCAGACTCAAAAAGACCAACACTGAAAATTCTGCTTTTATTAATGCCCACTGTGAATCACTCTGATTTTAAGCAGGACATCATTTACGCTAGTAAAAAGCGTCAGATAATGTTCAACGAGGCAACATACTGACGGAACTGGAAGAAGAGGTTGTGGGAACATGCTTTGACCCATTTTCTGTACGTGCCTGAAAGCTTTCGATGGACCGTTTGTCATGACGAAAGTCAATGGCAGCCAAGCAATACATCGCCCAGGACGGACATTCTGACCAAATGACGGGTGGTATGCTTGATAGACAGTTTGAGGGTTCTCTCCCCTTTCATAATGCGTCTCATTGAACTATGGAAGCAGTTACTGTCCCTTGCTACACCAGTGACCATTGATTTGTCCCGTTTTCTACCCAATGTTGATGGCCAATAGTTTTGTCACTAAGCGCACTTTGACACACCTAATGACCAAATCCGACTTTTCGTCCACTAGAATAAAACTCAAAGAGTATACTTCAGCAAAGAAAACATTGCTTTACGATTGGCAAAAACAAATGTGAATGAAAAATAAACATTAGGTTGTCACTTGTGATAAACTGGAAAATAAACAAGATTGTGAACACCAGCCAACTGCAAGAGGTATAGATCATCATGAGCCCCCGTAGTTGCGGGGGCTCATGAGGATCTATGCCTCTTGCTGACACCACATTGATTCTTGAACGTGTTCCCAAGAATGATGCATCAGCGCCCAGTGCACTCTATACCAACACTGTGTCCACAGTGGATCACAACGGAGGATGAAAGTACCCATAGCAAAACAGCGTCTGCACTCTCATAATCAAGTCTGTAACTTCTTGTTAACCCCTTCACTGATGAGAAACAGCGAACACGATCCAACTGCAAGAGACATAGATCCTCATGCGATTGCGGGGCTCATGAGGATCTATGCCTCTTGCTGAGACCATTTTTTATCCATATTTCTTGTACGGTTTAGCTTTTCGTCGTTGAATGAACAAAGACTTCAGACACAAAAGCCTACGTACAATGGCAGGGAAGGGGTTAAAGGATGTAAACTCGTTTCCAGTAGATTGGCTCTCCTTGGCGCAAACGATGAACTAATTTAAAATATTGTGCATTAACATAATTACCAAAGCGTAAGCATAAGACGAATGCATACTTCTATACCACTGTGCCGCATTTCTTTTTCTCATGAGTATATTTCAAACTCGCCTTTCGTTTTTATGCTCATGTGAGCTGATAAGGTCTTTATTTTTGTCTTTACTAGGACTTCCATCTTTGCGCTTGTGTGACGTCTCGCCTGAAGCATGTCCAGGCAAGACGAATAAATATACATTCCTCCAGCGAACGGCATAGCTTTTCATGGGTCACACGCATGAAAAACATAAGCTCACACAGATCTGTTGTCTGTCTCCATTTACATAATTATGTAGTCAGAGGAGTTCGTCTTGTACTAAGAAGACAAAAGGAGGCGTGGTTACGATAAAGCGGCCGCAGCAACGCGGTGAAAAACGGTCAGGTGAAGAAGTCGTCGCGAACGGCGAAGGTGTGTCGGGGGATCTGCAAAATACCTCATCACGGATAGGTAAGAACATGTGTTTTGTGTTAATAGACGAGTTCCGGAAATCAGAAGTAGGTCGAGATTGCACGTGTTTCGACGAAAACAGTGGCATCGCATGTTCGTCCCGGCTTTTAATCCACTGTTTTCTTTGAAACTCGGGCAGTTGTGACCTATGTCTGTTATTCTAGTCTGCCACTGATGCATTGTTTATTTCCATTGTGTTATAGTATACGCACGTATCTAACCCTTTTAGCCCTGAATCCCTACTGCAGGAGATGGCTTGACCATGATAATTTAAGGGTAGTGCCAGATTAGCTTGGCGCCTTCAGGCACTACCCTTGAATTATCATGGTCAATCCATCTCCTGCAACTGGTACATAGTCGTTAGGCAACACCTCCAAAATTTGAGAAAAGGGACCTTGGGGCTAAAAGGGCTAAGGAAATCCGCGTGGTGCGTGTGCCGTGTGTGTGTGTGTGTGTGTGTGTGGGTGTTTGTGTGTGTGTGTGTGTGTGTGTGTGTGTGTGTGTGTGTGTGTGCGTGCGTGCGTGCGTGTGTGTGTGTGTGTGTGTGTGTGTGTGTGTGTGTGTGTGCGCGTGCGTGTGAGTGTTTGGTGCATGCCACTGTGTTGACTCCTTCTCGTCCGACAACTGTCTTTGTGGCATGCCGATCTTTTAACCCCTTCTCTGCCAACGTACGTACACTTTGTGTCTGAATTCTGTGTTCATTGAACGACCGAAAGCCACAACTGTCCAAAGAATGATAATGATAATAACACGGTGCTTTTCTATAGCGTCCTTCCCCCACTTACGCGGGCTCGGAACGCTTTACCGATGATTATACACACACACACACACACACACACACACACACACACACACACACACACACACACACACACACACACACACACACACACACACACACACACACACACACACACAACCTATAAATCACAACAACAAAAATTAGTTCAGGCATTCTAACTACTCTTTCACACAACTAGCACATTCTGTTTACAGTATATCATCACCATCCAAAATCACATGATAGGGGGTGGGGGGGGGGGGGGAAGCAAATTAACACTGATAATTATGCCGTGACGGACGTGAGGAGGTACTAGGTAGAGAGTTCTGTACATGAGGAACCTAACTGAAAGGAACGAGCACCTGCAGTCTTCAAGTTAATTTTGGGTTGGACCAGTCATTTCTGGGAACCAGAATGTAGGCT
>BTPG01000002.1:117518629-117559275 GCA_036245525.1 Semisulcospira habei
CGGGGGCTCATGAGGATCTATGCATCTTGCTGACACCACATTGAATCCATGTTCCTTGGAAAGTTGGTACGTTTTGGTGTTGAATTAACAAAGAATGCAGTGCCAACTTTATTTCTTCGTTGTTTGTTTCTAACCATAAAATTTTAATTTTCTGTTTGTCAGACGGCTCCTATCATGGACCAGCCAGTCAACAAGGCAGTGACAGGTAGAACATGGTTTTGTATTTAAAACACGCCATAGCCGCCCGCTTACAACAAGCAGGTACACAGGTAGAATTTGATTGATGGTTTCTGTGCTTTTGTAATCAGAAATAGGTTTAATTTACGCCTGATTTAAATGCTGAAATGATTCACTACCGAAAACAATCTGAACATCACCCAACTGCAAGAGGTATAGATCCTCATGCGGGGGCTCATGAGGATCTATGCCTCTTGCTGACACAACTTTGAATCCAGGTTCCTGGGACAGCTAGTGTGTGTGTGTGTGTGTGTGTGTGTGTGTGTGTGTGTGTGTGTGTGTGTGTGTGTGTGTGTGTGTGTGTGTGTTTGTGTGTTTGTGTATGTGTGTGTGTGTTGAATTATGGAAGATTGCAGAAACACAGCCTGCGTCAACTGGCACTGAACGGGTTAATCTTAACCCATTCAGCCCTGATGCACTACAGCAGGAGATGGGTCGACCATGATAATTCAAGGGTAGTGACAGATTATCTTGGCGCCCGGAGGCGCCAAGCTAATCTGGCACTGCCCTTGAATTATCATGGTCGATCCATCTCCTGCAATTGGTGCATAGTCATTAGATGACGCGTCCAAAATTTGGGAAATACGTGCGTCGGGCTGAATGAGTTAATCAGGCAAGTGGGAAACACATTTTCTTTGTGATAAACTAGTAACCACCCACGGTAGACTGCCCAAACCTGTGTGCGTTAAACCCGGGTCTAAAGCGACAGTTGCTATCAACGGAGGATCCAACACACACCTTGAGAAAGGGCACATAATTTGGAGCTTCATGATAGAGCTTATCCCATTTTACCCAAAATTTGCAGGTGTCATTTAGCAATTCAGTATGTAGATATACTATACTATACTATACTATACTATACTATACTATACTATACTATACTATACTATACTATACTATACTATACTATACTATACTATACTACACTACACTACACTACACTACACTACACTGCACTGCACTGCACTGCACTACACTACACTACATTACACTGTACTCTGATGTGATGATGCACTGCGGTACAGTACGATACAGTACAGTACAGTACAATACAGTGCAATACAACACAATACAATACAATACAATACAATACAATACAATACAATACAATACAATACAATACAATACAATACAATACAACACAATACAATGCAATGCAATACAATACAATACAATACAATACAATATAATATGATATGATATAATATTGTTAGCTGTATTACGAGTTAGACTTTGCCAGTGGACGACCAGGGGGGAAATCGAATAGATCCAGGCCAATGAGAAAAAGTGTAAAGAAACAGAAAGAAGACAGAATATATTGTCTTCTTTTAGTCTCTTTGCACTTTTTCTCATTGGCCTGGATCTGCTTGATATTTCCCCCCTGGTCGTCCGTTCTCAAGGGAACGGAGCCTGATCTAATCTAATCTAATCTAATCTAATCTAATCTAATCTAATCTAATCTAATCTAATGCATTTATATAACCCTATAACCCAACATTAATCGTGTTGGTTCTAAGCGCTTAAAAACACAGAGACACAAAAACGAGACGCGAAAGCACAACTAAATGAGGGCTATACTCAGTAGTTCCATGAGATGAGTCGACACTGATAATTCAAGGGTAGTGCCAGATTAGCATGACGCCTGATGGCGCCAATCTAATCTGACACTTCCCTTGAATTTTCATGATCGGTCCATCAACTTCTGTAGGACACAGAGTTCACATGAGGTTATTCCTTGCGGATTATACGGTGTGTAATGTATGATGAACATGTAGCTGTTGATTTCAGATAAGGACGAGGTTTTCCCGGACCAACAGTGTCGCCTGCTTTTGATCGGGAAAACGGGCAATGGGAAGAGTTCGACTGGCAACACCATTCTTGGCAGGGAGGTTTTCAAAGCACAGTCAGGCATTAACTCGAAAACAAAAGAGTGCGGCTATGATGAAACAAAGATCGATGACTTGAGAGTGTTGGTAAGTTTCGGGGTTGATTTCAAGTGTACGATTACTATCAGTTGACATACCCAAAATCAGTTAGAGGTTTCTATCATTTCACACAGATTATGCGTACATACGTACACACACACACATACATACATACATACATACATACATACATACATACATACATACATACATACATACATACATACATACATACATACATACATACATACATACATACATGCATGAATACATACATACATACATACATACATACATACATACATACATACATACATACATACATACATACATACATACATACATACATGCATACATTTAGCAACCAAGTTATGCAGATGCGCCTCATTATTTTGGTAGAATTCTGTAAAGCGCCTATATAAAGACAAGTATTATTTTACTACTACTACTACTACTACTACTACTACTACTACTACTACTACTACTTCTTCTTTTTCTTCTTCTTCTTCTGCTACTACTACTACTACTACTACTGCTACTACTACTATTCATGGTTCTAAAACGGTACAGAAGAAAATTACGAAGTTAATCTAGGCATACGAACACCTCTTTCTTAAAGTGAAAGCAGTGAGAAGCCCTGTAATTTCAGATCCATGAAAACGCTTCAGGACTGAATGACTTCGTAAGTTTCCTAGGGCCCCAGCCTTTTAATAATAGATTCAATGTCTACCCCGTCCAAGCGCTCCTGACACTCGTTATTACCGTTTAAAGAACGTAAGTATACATTTGTATTTTTTGTTCTGACAAAATAGTCTCTCTTGCCTGCCTCCTTTAACTCATTCTACCCCAGACACACGACAGAAAGATAAGGATCGACCATGATAGTTCAAGGGTGATGCCAGAATAGCTTGGCGCCTATGGGCGCCAAGCTATTCTGGCATCCCCCTTGAACTATCATGGTCGATCTGTGTCCTGCACTGCAATGCAGTCTCCAGAGGACAGGGGCAAAATTTAAGGAATTTCGGTGTTGGGGTAGAATGACAATGACAATGACAATGATCCTTTATTTGACAACGGTAAAAGTTTTGGTAGTAACAACCATTTTTCGAACTTGCCGTTGCTAATCTACTGATTACAGAGTTACTATCGTACTAATTGTTTTCTACTACTAAGAAGGAAAAAAAATTACATGACACAGCACAAGCCAAGAATGAAAGAAAAAAAAATTTGGGGGGGGGGGGGAAGTGACATAGGAATTACCAACTTTACTGGTCGGGCATAATGACATGTTGTGAGGTTTAATTAAAATAATATAATAAGAATACACACAACCTAATACGCATACATAACGCATGCACATTTGAGCATGCCACTCTCTATCTCTAATATACACGTGCGCACACGCACACACGCACAACGCACACGCACACACGTGCACACACACGCTTACGCGGCTTAAGCTAGTCAGTCATATGAGTAGCTGGCTACATACAAGCTGTACCGAATAAATATGAGTCATCAGTCGAAACCTGTGATACACGCAATTAATGATCTAAAAAGAAATAGTATTTTTCAATATGTGCACAGTCACGGGGATGCTGCTGACAAAAATAAGTACTTGATGAGACTGACTTTATGAGGAGAAAGTAGCTTAAAATGAGTTAAACCTAGCGCGTTTGAAGGGTTACAAACAGCCACAGATTTGGAAAGGTCAGCCATTTTTGCGCCAATCGCTTGCGGCTTTCGATTACACACCATCACACAAAATGTAGCCTCATACCATAACATTTGCTCTTCATTATCTGTTATCGTCATTAACATTTTTATTGTGTGCCGAATTACAGTCTGTGTCGACTGGCACTGAACGTGTTTAAAAAAAAGAGGCATATTCTGGTTGATTAGTCCCGACTTGGCGTAAATTTGATACGTTTATGCGCACACACCTGCGTGTAGGTGATGGACACACCAGGCCTGTCCGACACGGAGGGAGAGGACGAAATCTTGAAGGAAAGGATCGCCCGCTCGTTGTACAGTATGGCGCCGGGGCCGCATGCTGTCCTTATGGTTCTTCGATGTGACCTTCGCTTCACTCTAGAGGAGTATCAGGTTTGTTAATGTATGTTAACCCATTTAACCCCAAGGCCTATTGTCTAAAATCGCCTACATGCGAAGAGACATTAAATAAAATTCATTCATTCCTTCCTTCACTCATTCCCGCCGCGAGATGGCCTTATTCGCCTTCTCCGCGTTAAACCCAAACACACGTAATTAATTAATTAATTAATTAATTAATTAATTTCCCCAGGTCGCATTTCCCGAATTTTTTAGGTGTCACCTAACGACTGTGTACCAGTTGCAGGAGATTGATCGACCATGATAATTCAAGGGCAGTGCCAGATTAGCTTAACGCCAACGGGCGCCAAGCTAATCTGGCACTACCCTTGAATTCTCATGGTCGTTCCATCTCCTGCTGTAGCGCTGGGTTAAACGAATATTCCCTAATATCAACGATATTCACTTTGTCCGGAAACGCTCATAGAGGCTTTGGAAGGACAAGCTTCCCTCGTGCTCTGCGACGGGCGCATTTGCAGCAAGTTGCACTTTTGGTGTCTCAGGACACTGCTCTGGCCCTGAGAACCCCCCGTATCCACGAATCAGGGGTCTCGGGTCTCTCTCGTTCACACTTGGTGTCGAATACTATGTCTAGAAGGGCCATAGATGCTACATAAGGAAAACATATCATTGTGCTCTCTGGCGGGCGCCTTTGGCGCACGTTGACTCTTTATAGCTTAGTACATGGGTGGGGGCCTGGTAACTCCCTGCATCCACGGATCAAGGGTCTCGGGTCTCTCTTGTCTACACTGGTTGCCAAAACACTTTGTCCGGCGGAAACGCTTGAAGAAGGCTATAGAAGGACAGGCTTTCCTTGTGCTCTGTGACGGGCGCCTTTGCAGCAAGCTGCACTCTTGGTGTCTCAGTACACTGCTCTGACCCTGGGAGCCCTGCGCATCCACGAGTCAGGGATCTCCTGCTATTTCGCGTTATATAGCACGTCGCTACACGATGCGACCTGTTAGTTTTTATATGTGCCTGGATACAGTTATGATTGAATTCGTCTGCTCAGGTAACCAGGGTCCTAAAGGAAGCTTTTGGCGAGAAGTTGACGGAATACCTAATCGTCATTTTTGCCGGGAAAGACCGACTGGGAGAGAATGGTGAAAATTTGTTTGAGGAAGAGGTAAGTGAGAAACAGAGATGTCTATAGCCTGAAGTGTTTCGTAGTGACCATCATTAGGGTGGTTTTCTGTACTCTTGCAGAAGTACTTTTATAAGGATGTGAGTATGTGTGTGCATTTGTGGGGATCTTATGTGCATGTGCATCTGTTTATGTTAGTCCAATGAGATATTCAATTACAATATGCTCGGAGGCTGTCTTAGCCACCCACTTAAGAAAGTATTTTGCCATGTTTCAAGCGTGTGCGTACAGAAATATCGGATATTCTCTTGTTTACATACATACGCACACACATACATACATACGCATACGTGGGGGGGGGGGGGGGGGGGTCACGCATAAAAGCACATACACACTGTCATGATCCTGTGCTTTGGATGAAGCATGACCGAAATACTCGCGTCTTAACCCTTCGCGTGTCGGTAGCAGTTTTAGTTGCGATAATTCCTACAGGAATCATCGCGACTAAAACCGCTACCGACACGCAAAGGGTTAATTACTAACGCTGTCGGTGACACAGTTGGGAACTCTCCTGCCCTGGTCTGCCCTGGGAGACTTGTGTGGGGTCACCCTAGTCAGTTCCTCAGGTCGGGTTTAAAAAAAAAAAATGTCGGGGGCTTATGCTTTTGTCTACCCTTGGTCCATTCACCTGTACTTTCTTTTTCTTAATTCTCCGTACTGCCTGCGCTGCCTGTAGTCCCTGATATTGGATGTGTGTTGCTAATTGGTCTGCTGCACCTAAGAGATGATACGTTTTGTGATTGCTGTTAATGCATCTTTTATATCTCATTTCTCTGTACACATTTTGTAATTGCAATGATTTTCTACTCTTTTTTGTAAACTAGGGTACGATAAATTAGCTTGTAGGTGCAGCGTCCCTTGCATGTCTTAGGTTTATTTAGCGGTTTTAACCGGCTGGCGACATACATTCAATTTTTTTCTTCCCACAAGCAGCGCAGGCACGCCCTGAGAAAAGTCTTGTTGCTGTCGGGACGTTAAGCAATGTAATACAAACCAACCAACCATTCTCACCCCGACCATATCTGAAGAGGCCGTGATCACTCGTTAACCCCTTCCCTGCCACTGTACGTACGCCGTACGTCGTACATTGTTGTTCCTGAAATCTTGGCTCATTCAGCGACCAAAAGCCAACACCGTCTAAGAAACATGAATTGGTCTCAGCAAGAGGCATAGATCCTCATGAGCCCCCGCAGTCGCGGAGGCGCATGAGGATCTATGTCTCTTGCATTTGGATCGTGTTTGCTTTTTTCTCTGCAGTGAAGGGGTTAAGCAAAGATTTCCCTTGTATCATATAGACATGTGCATGACAGACAGGTACATTACGGGATTCACGCCATTTTGTGAGGCGGACGTCATTCATGGAATTATAGGACGTCACTTCATGGAATTATAGCAATCTCACCCATGAGAATTTAGAAAAGGTAGTTTTCCCGACTGATTCCCCTGCTATGAGCCTACGTATTACTCGCCAAAGGGATACAACCCGCATTTTCAGGGGAGACCACTTGAAACATGGCAAATGTCATTAATCTGTTTCAGGTAAGAAAGGCGACCAAGCTGAATGATCTCCTGGATGAATCCCACCGCCGCTATGTTCTATTCGACAACAGCACTACCGTAAGCCCGGCCACGAAAAAGGAGCAGGTTGCAAAGCTGATAAGCAATGTGAGAGATGTAGTAAAACACAACAAGGGTAGTTATTTTTTACACAAAGAGGCCAGAGCAATCAACATGTCTATGGTTAAAATGTTGAAAGATGAGATTCGCGTAAAAACGGACAGACTGAATACTGCTTCAGGTGTTGAGGCCAAGCCACAGGGAAAATCTAAAGTAAAAGGTGAGGACAACACATATTCGGGCAACGATGACGAAGACGCAACACCTGTCATGAGGGAGATGCAGGCTATGATACAAAAGGGCACAGTAAAAATGCAAATGGAGCGCTTATTTAAGGCAGAAACTTTCTCTAAGCCCCTGACAAAGTCAGAAGAAAGGCTTGCTTTCTGTAGAAACGAGCATCAATGTGAGAATATTCCTGCTCCCCCACCTCAAGAACAAGTGCGCTTACTTTCAGACACAGAAGGTCCCAGCTATGAAACCAAATCCACTGAAGAGATGCTCCTGGCTGCCAGCACAAATGCAGTAAGCAAGCGTGAGCTGCCTCTGAATTCCGACGCGGATACCGACAGTGCTTCGACACCTACAGATGAACATGACAAGGATTCTGACGTGGACGAACATGATGTCTCGACTGAAGAGTCTATCGAAGACAACTATTTGGCACCAGACGCAGGACAGTGGCTGGAGGACGACCCTAAGCTCGGGTCTTTGCTTGCACAGTCAGTCAACGCATCACACTTGACAGTGGAGCAAGAAGAGCAGACGATTGAAGACGACCTAAGACGAAAGCTCGCCATTGCTCCGGTACAGGAACTGAGTCCAGTCCAGCGGGAGTGTCTGGACAAGACGGCCAAGTCTGCCGACATCAGACTTCATAAGGGCATGAAAAAGTTTGCAGTCAGTTCCATTGATAAATGCCGCCTTATGTAATTTAATTAAAAAACGAAAAGAAACTGGAAAAAAACAACAACCAAAAAACAAACACAACCGAGTATTAAATGATAGCCAATTTCATATAAGGCACTGTGCTTTTGTCTACATTGCCGATGTTGTATTAGACAAGATATACTCAGGAGCAAAGATATGAGACATTTTCGAAACCATCGGAAACATTAAAGTGTGGTTCCGAAAATGTCGCATTTCTTTTGCTCGTCAGTATATCTGCACCAGCGGCTGTCTCTTACACTTTTATTCCGTTGTTTTGTGTTGTTGAATTACTTTGATTTGTAGCAAAGTTTTATTGGTTACATTGAAAAGGTAATATTGATACATGTATATGAACAAATATGCAGACTCTCTTATAAAAATACGGTTCTATATATCAGCGTGCAAGTATTTCTGATGGTTTAATTGTTCTACAATCTGTACATTGCAAGGTAAACTGTCAAGAATATGCGGGAATTTCTGGAACAACCGCAACTTCAAATTAATTTAATTCGGACTCCCATGCAAAAGGCTTCCGTTGTGGCACACGTTGAAAATTCAATCTGTTTGAAAATTTACGAATTTGGTGTCACATAGTCGGTTCCTGCTTTCCCAAGAGCTGTAGGAGTTGTACTAGTCTCTCTGCTTGCGTCTGAACAGCTGGGTGCAACTGGGTCACCTTTACAGCACGGGGCCTGGCGGATAGCCTACTTTGCTTCGAAATAACCGTTCCATTTCTCAACTTACTCAACGACACAGGACGTCAGTGGAAGTTTACATTTCATATGATCCCTAAAGTCAATGCGCAGCATTTTTTTTAACATGACTTGTCTATGAAGTTATTTATCGAGAACGTGTGAAATAAAATCACAATAGCAATGAACATTATCACTGCAATAGCAATGAACATTATCACTTGGAAAACAAAACAAAACAAAACGGTTTGTTTTCACCTGAGGGAATTCCCTCCACATTCATGGCTTTATCCCGAGCAGTTTCCTCAGCCGTTAGGGACTATTTTAGCCGTTCTGCTTCCCCCGCGTGACGTTTCGTCAAAAATCGTGTATAACAATTTATATCAAACTTTGTAAATATTCTTAGTTCTCGCACAACTGTAGGAAAAGTGACATATTTTATTTATTGTTAAAAATAGCAAGGGAACCCCCTCTGGTATTCTGGCCAGTCATTGAAGTCTCGTGAATCAACGTTTTACAGACGTAGTCCTAGACAAGTGTGTAGCGAGACTGACCTAGCGGAGAGAACAATCTTCTTGTCAATTAGCGAGAGACAGAAGGAGGGCGGAGTTAGACAACCAGATGGTGATTCCGACCACCTCGGCGTCTGATAACATCGACGAGGCCAGCTGCAACTGCAGCATGGATAGCACAAACACCGGCCGCTCAACATCAGCATCATGAACATCAGACAACAATCCGATGACAATGACGGCAACCCCAACTTGCCGAGAAAAAATGGAAACCACGCTACGGCAAGAGGCATAGATCCTCATGAGCACCCGCAATTGCGGGGGCTCATGCGGATCTACCCCTGCTGCTTAAACCACTTTGTATCCATTGTTAATTGACGGCTGGAGCTGTTTTGCATTGCATTTACACAGATTTCAGACTACAGTGTACGTACTACGGTGGCAGTGAAAATGTTAAGGCAAATGCCTTTATTTCCGCCGAAACAAGTACATCCCCACCTGGGTCTGCCCTGGGGCGACTTTGGTGGGACCGTGGGGTTAACTATGTTTTAGTTCCCATAGTGACCCTGATCAGCCCCACCGGGGGGAAGGGGGAAGGAGGGTGACGGGGCCGGGGGAAGGAGGGGGGCGGGAGGGGGGTTTCTCTTCTTCTCTGGGGGCACATGTTTCCGTGTACCCTTGGTCCATTCACCTGTATTTTCCTTTTTTAAACGCTCCCTACTATCTGCGCTCTCTGTAGTCCTTGATATTGGATGTGTGTTGCTAAATGGTCTGCTGCGCCTAAGAGATGATAAGTTATTTTTTGCGGTTAATGCATTTTTTTATATAGATCATTTGCCTTTACATATTTTGTGATTGTATTGATTTTCTTCTTTTTTTAATAAATCTTTTTAAACTAGGGAGTTGTTTGGAGTGTTGTCTGTTTACTGTAAGAAACTGGTTATATATCCACCGTGATTTCGATCTCATTCGCATCGGTAGTCGTTCGTTGCAAACAAAACCTCTACTGTCTGAAAGCGTCCGGTCATTTCCCCCATGAATGGCGATACGTTTTCTGCTTTTCCTGTTCTACTCGTCATTAGTGTTATCCTGAAATTGACGGTAATCAGTTGACGGTGAGTTCTTTCGACTGAATCAGGACCATAAAGGTGACTGCCAAGCGTAGTATAATCATCATAACGAAGAAAGTTGCAAGCTGAGAAATGGCAGTTACAACACAATTATTAATTACAAAAATTATATCTACTCTTTTTCAAAATACTCAAACCAACAGGTTTCAGGCCACTTTATAAATTTCAAATACAAGCGAACAAAATTTCCGAAACCCCAGTAGCTGAGCTGACCCTTCGCACCACGTGAATGTCCTGTGTTTCTCGTGTACTGTGTTTGTCTTCAGAGTGAATGTGTGTGTGTGTGTGTGTGTGTGTGTGTGTGTGTGTGTGTGTGTGTGTGTGTGTGTCACGTGAGCGTGCGTGTTGGGTTCAGTTCGCGGCGCTTAGAGCCGATTCGCAGAATTGGATAAAGCGCCTATATACTAACCAGTATTATTATTATTATTATTATTATTATTATTATTATTATTATTATTATTATTATATAATTCGTTACTTATGTTGATAGTGCGTGGAGAGAGTGAAATATTAACCCATTCAGCCCTGACGCACTACAACAGGAGACGAGTCGACCATGATAATTCAAGTGTAGTGCCAGATTAGCTTGGCGCCTGTCGGCGCCAAGCTAATCTGGCACTACCCTTGAATTATCATGGTCGATCCATCTCCTGCAACAGGTGCATAGTCGTTAGATGACGCCTTAAAAATTTGGGAAATACGTGCGTCGGGCTGAATGACTTAATAAATTGTGTTGTAACTGGCTTTTCTAAACGTGCTCCTTTCATCGTTAGGTTATTATTTTGACCTATAAAAAAGTTAACACATTCTGCCCGAAGACCGAAATCCACAACTTTTGAAGTTGCCCTCTAAAGAATGTATTTTACTTCTGGAGACAGTTCGAGCGTAATAGTTCAGGGGTGGTGCCAGAATAGCTTGGCGCCTTTTTGACAAGAACATAAAAAAATGATAACATGAAGCTCAATATTCACTAACTGAAAACAACGACAGGGGCGGCCTTCAAGAAAGCAACCAACAAAGCAGGAAACACGCTTAGAAATACAAGGGGCAAAAGAGTGCACTGTGTACTGTTGATCCATATTAACCTTTCACTGCCGCTGTGCGTACACTCTACGCACATTTTTGTTTCTGAAATCTTGGTTCATTAAGCGCCCAAAAGCCAACACCGTCCAAGGAACAAGATCCGATACAGACGGATTTCAGCAAGAGGCATAGATCCTCATGAGCCCCCGCAGTCGCGGAGGCTCATGAGAATCTATGTCTTGCATTTGGATCGTGTTGACCTTTTTTCCCCGGCAGCGAAAGGGTTTATTCAAAGCGTTCTTAAGGTATCTCCCGAAAGAAACGCAACCAATAACTAGTGTGAATTCCAACGTAAGGGACAGACATAATATGATGATTTTTGGTGTACAGTTCCCACATTATATTTTTTTTCAAAGAAAAATGTGGTGACAGTGCATGTTCTGCTGTTTGTGTGATGATTTAAGAAGTCGACAGGGCGCACAACAGGAATCATTAAGAGAAAGCAAACTGCATGTGCAGGTCGTGGATAATGATAAGGTGCACGAAACTCTGCGATGGCAAAACAACAACAACAAACCCACAAAAAATAACCTAAAACAGAAAAATGTCAGTCATCGGAAATCAAAGTGTAACAAAACGTTTCATGTATTTTTGGGTTAACCCTTTGTTTCCACTAGTTGCACAAGCAGTTGCGGCTTTTCCCTGAGGTTTGTAGGTATTTTAGACCCATTGACTTTTTACATCTTTATTTAACCAACTGAAAAAAAACACTGTCAGCAAATTTTCGTCTGTCTACCAAACAATTAAAAAAAAAACACATCATGAGAAAACTGCACACCAAAAATCATGTTAAAATGCCCGTCCGTTACGTTGGAATTCACGTGTCTAAGTGGTAGCATTTCTTTTGGAAGATACTGTACAATTTCTTTGCTGCCATACAGACGAGCAAGAGAAATGCGACAATTTCGGAATGATCGGAAACACTTTAGTGTTTCCGATCATTCCAAAAATGTCGCATTTCTTTAGCTCGTCAATGTATGTTCTTCACACATTTGACAGCCATTCTCTAGATACAATGGATCATCTACACCACTAAACACAGCCAGGAAAAGTTCGTCAGGATCTGTTTGTGGGCTGGGACAAAATTTCCACTTAGACTGCTCAACAACAACAAAATGATGCAGCTACGAAACAATGACAGAGAAAATTAAAGAGTTATTTCCCATCTTGTACTAGCTCTTCTGGAAGAAGAGTGCGATGTATCATATTATTTTCATCAAAACGGTTCAAGTAAACTTCTCTTGCGTTTTTTTTTCACCAAATATCGGTTAACATAAGCAGTTCACACCTCATAGGCAAGTTTTTTTTTAATATATATTTTTTAAAAAGAATTTCAAAGTTACCATTTTGGTAGTACATGTACGAATGCGTAAATATGGATCAGTCTTACATTCTGTCTGTTAATTTATTCAACAGACCCACTGATTGATAACCCATTCAGCCCAAAACAGTGTCTCCATCTTAGATCATCTTACATTCTTTCTCTGTCTTTTATTCAACAGACACATAGTCAGTGATTTACTGACGGACTCATTCAGCCTTGGCATAATACAACACTAGATGTATTGACCATGATAGTTCAAGGGTGGTGCCAGAAAAGCTTGGCGCCTAAAGGCGCCAAGCTATTCTGGCATCGCCCTTGAACTACATCATGGCCTGTCTACCTCTTTAACTGCTGAAGTCCTCAAAAGACAACTCCCAAATTTTGGACTTTTGTCAATTACACTTTCTTCTGCACCATACCATGGACGGGCGATTCACTCGAGCACAACCACTCAATGTAAGCAGACACTGACGAAGTTTTTCTTTTGTCTGGACTCAACGATGCTTTGCCGGTCCTGAATGCTCGTAATCCTCAGTCTTTATCCGGTATGTGCTGTTCCGTGATTTGGGACCTTGAGGCCTCCAGCCGTAAAGTCCAAACTCACAGACGAGTACGCATTATCTTTGTCCCTACAATTTAGTCAGATTCTGCTGAAGATCCACGCCGCTGCCGATCAAACTGCAAAATTCTCCCACAGCGTGATAAATCTTCACAAGTGGACTGTTTTTGTTGCCCATGCGGGTGGTGGTCTGTGATTTTGGACATTACGGCTTCCAACTGGAATGTCCAAAATAACAGACCAGCACGCATTTGTGAGATTCAGTCAGCTCAGTACCACTTATCGCTGCAGAGCCGCGCAACTGGACTCTCTGTGTTTGACCAACAGTGACATCCGGGAGAAGGTCTTAGAGCACGCCCGGCAACAGTACTTCTTTATATCCGAGTGGGTCTGGAGATGTGCGCGCAGGTTGGACCTATCGGCGAAGGCGCGTGCGCAGTGCGTGCAGGAAAAGGGCTTTTCGCCCGTGTGCGTTCGCACGTGTCCTTGCAGCAGCCAGGGTCGGGAGAAGGCCTTGCCACACACGGAACACTTGCAGGGCAAGGTGTGGGTCCGGATGTGCATCTTCAGCGCGCCCAGGGACGAGTAACTCTTGTCGCAAAACTTGCACCGGAATTCCTTCTTAACTTGCGCGGCGCAGTGGAACTGCTTGTGTTTGGACAGGCCGCCAAACGTGGAGTAGCTCTTGCCGCACGCCTCGCAGTTGTAGCGGGGCACTTGCTGTTGCGGTGGAGTGTGCGGGGGAATGTTCGACGGTGCTAGGATCCCTCGCGGAGCAGCCTGGGCTGGTGCATGGAGGGTAGGCCCGGCAGGGTGGGGGGCTAGGTGCTGACCGGCTCTTAGCCAGGACAACCACGTCGCCATGTTGCCAGGTAACGACTGTCCGACGCCCAGTCCCATCCCCGCACTCACACCGACACCGACACTACCCGGAATCATCACCCTCGTCCCGTTGTTTACCTCTTTGTGCATGCAACCATTTGTGCTGTGAACAGTACCGGTGGTTGCATGCACAAGGGGATTAATGTTCACATGACCTTGACCTACATTCAGTCTGTTGCCGCACACTCTGAAGGCTGAGGTCTGTCGTCTCAGCATTGAAATGGCGTCAAGAGGTAAAGTTACTGCTGTGAGGCTTAGCGGTGTCTGTTTAGCTGCTGTTACACCCCTTAGGGTCTTCTCTGACGACGCGCTGTCACACAGAGTCATGGCTGAGGGTGCTGAACGGGTTGTCTGTGTCATTGTGGTGCAGGAGGAGATGTCTCCTGAACTATCCGGTGGTGCCCCCATCAGCCACGGTCTGACGATAGGACGGAAAGCACTTTTAGCTTTAACAGAGCTGTCGTTCACGTTCTTCAATGATGCGGTCTTGGCGACACCGCCTTCAGCACGACCGTTGTCTGAGGAGGACGGTGGAAGGCAGTGCGTGTCGGAAGGAGTGTTGGGTTGATCATGTGTGAGAAGCTGTCCTGAGCTGAGCCGCACCTGAAAGGCTGGATCCAGCTCTGTGCAGCCTCCGACATCTGAACAATCAGCGTTCATATCTGTACAGTGTTCATCCTCCGCAGTTGTATGTTCTTCTGCTTCGTCTACCACGATGACATCTTCAGATTCTCCGTCCTCCTCTACGTCACTTCCCGCACTTTCAGGAGAAGACTCCGCCACAGAGCTTGTTGACGTGTCCGTTACATCAGCAAGTGTTTCACTTCTTGCAGAAGTCGTGAATGCATCTAACGACACACGGCGAGCGATGACGTCAAAGGGAGGGAGGATGGCAGCGGGAGGTGGAGGGGTGTTTCTTCTGTCAGAAGAGGGAGATGTGGATGGGGTCGGCTTGTCTAAGATAGCGTCAATGCTGTGGGGTAGTGGCTTCTGGCTGTGTGACGTCACAAGTGCAGGCAGGACTCGCTGTTGATAATGATGACAAAGTGGGAATTGACCACCTAGGGAAAAAACGACCCAAAAAAAAAAAATATGAAGAAAAGCAAGGAATTTTTTTTTAAACAAAAAAAAAAAAAAAAAAAAAAAAAAAAAAAGAAAGAAAGAAAACACAAAAAATAAGCCAGTCAGACAGCCAACATACAAAATTGAGTCTTGCACACACGCATACATACGCACGCACGCACGCACACTCGAACGCACGCATGCACGCACGCACGCACACACACACACACACACACACACACACACGCGCGCGCACACACACACACACACACACACACACACACACACACACACACACACACACACACACACACACACACGGCACACACACACAGAATGAGGAAAAGACTGTGTCTCAACCGCTTTGACTGCTGCTGACGATACAGTACATACGCGTTGTTTCCGACGCGCGGTATCAATGGAAGTCAAGGGGTTAACTCAATCCCGACACACAATTGCCAGATAATTGCTCGACAATGATAGTTCAAGAGTGGTGGCAGAATGGCTTCTGGCACCACCCTTGAACTATCATGGTCGATCTGTTTCCTAGATTATAATGCAGTCATCAGATGACAACTCTAAAAGTTGGGGAAGTCGACATTAGGATAAAGTGGGTTAAACAAAATGAAAATAGTAATAAGAATAATTTAAACGTAGAAGAAAATAATTAACCCATTCAGCCCTGACGCCGGCACTACAGCAGGAGATGGGTCGACCATGATAATTCAAGGGTAGTGCCAGATTATCTTGGCGCCTGTCGGCGCCAAGCTAATCTGGCACTGCCCTTGAATTATCATGGTCGATCCATCTCCTGCAAATGGTGCATAGTCATTAGATGACGCCTCTACAATTTGGGAAATACGTTCGTCGGGCTGAATGAGATAATACACGTTTGATGTTATACCTAATGTCAAGTAAAGATTGTGACTGCAGATTAAATTATTTCACTATTTTGAAAGAAAAAAATTACTCATTGCGCAAAGGCCATCGGGCCGGCGTCGGCCGCAGTTAGTCCGCGCACGGCCGTCTGCGGACCAACGGTGGCCGACGTCGGCCCGATGGCCTTTTGAGCATTGGGTGACATTTCAGTCTTAACTTTTCGATTTTTGTGGCAGATGAGATTTTCTTGTTTCATTTGTTAGGGTTTATTGGTCACGGAATCGATTGAGTTTATTCTGAGTAATTAGGAAAAAAGAAGTCCGACAAAAAGTAAAATGGAAACTCTAATCCGGCGAACAAAGGTCATCGCGTCGACGTCACCTTAAGTTGGCTTGTGCAGAGCTTTAGACCTTTTTCTCATGGGAGAGAACACAAAACCGTAGGGGCCTGACGATGGTGACTAAATGCAAATCCGCTGCGCCATCGCGAGTGCGCACCACCGCCTCTCAATTCAGAATATATTGCGGTCAGGCCCCTATGTACAAAACAGTATAAAGCACAAACATTTACATTTACCTTATGTGTCGCGGGTATATATATATATATATATATATATATATATATATATATATATATATATATATATATATATATATATATATATATATATATATAATCATAATGATATTGACAGCAAAAGCAGTAACATTAACAACAGCAACATCGTTATAATAATCATGATAATAATACAAATTATAATACAAATTATTATTATTATTATTATTATTCGATTATTATTGTTATTATTATTATTATTAACTGATAATAAAACATCAATCACTGTCTCAGTATTGGTGGGCGTTTTCTGTTTCTATTTATTTCTATTGATAAAAAATTATTTGTTTGTTCGGTTTTTGTTTTTGTTTTTTTGGTTTTTTTTGGTTGTTGTTGTTGTTGTTTTAAAATCAAAATTATGTAGAGTATTCGTTTGTAGGCAAACAAGTTTAATGTATGTTTTATTGCTTGCTTTTTTTTTTTTTAATTGTAACGGGTCAAATTTATCTCGACACATTTGTTTTCATGTTATAATCTTCTTCTTTTTTTAATAATAACGGGTTAAGCACGTCTAGTTGTTTGCTTTCTATGAAGACAAACGATAACAGCACCAAATGAAAATCTTAACAAGGCTGCTCCTTTCGCTTTTATGAAAAAAATAATGGTAATTATTCGCAACTAATCGATAAGCATTAATGCCAACTGTCCAGTTAACCCGATCAGTGCCGAGAAAATTTGAACAACACCCAACTGCAAAAGGTATAGCCGGGATCATCATGAGCCCCCGCAGTTGCGGGGGCTCATGAGGATCTATACCTCTTGCTGTCACAGCTTTGAATCCATGTTCCTGAAACATCTAGGTGTTTTGGTCTTGAATTAACGAAGAGTGCAGAAACACAGACTCCGTCAGTTGGCATTGAACTGGTTAATTCAGCCCTGACGCACTACAGAAGGAGATGGGTCGATCATGATAATTCAAGGGTAATGCCAGATAAGCTTGGCGCCTGTCGGCGCCAAGGTAATCTGGCACTACGCTTAAATTATCATGGTCGATCCATCTTCTGCAACTGGTGCATAGTCGTTAGATGATGCCTCCAAATTTTGGGAAATACGGCCGTCGGGGCTGAATGAGTTAATAGAAGTTTTTCGTAAATGAGAAGTGGGTCCGAAATGTGCACGAATTTGACATAATCGTTGAATGAAAAGGACCGACAAGCGTACGATACATCGCGCGTCCGTTCTTTCTTGTGATTCAATGATTGTGTCAAATGCGTGCATTCATTCTATTTTACTTCTCACTGACAGAAGTATTCTATGATTCAAATGCAACGAACTCAATCAGCATAGCCAGTCGCTATATATTTGTGTACTGGTCCGTCTGTGCTTTTAGAACTCACGGTATTAAGCATTAAGGTCTAGAATAACAGACCATTTATACGTTTACACTCAATATATTTTATCCTGCATTAGCTTGTTAGGCACCTTCAATTTTAACACATTCTACCCCAGGACCGAAATCCCTAAATTTTGAAGTTGCTCTCTGAAGGACTGTATTACAATTCTAGAGACAGATCGAGCATGATAGTTCAAGGATGGTGCCAGAATAGCTTGGCGCCTATGGGCGGGAAGCTATTCTGGCACCATCCTTGAACTATCATGCTCGATCCATGTCTTGCTGTGGTGTGTCGGGGCTGAATGAGTTAAATGTTTCAATTAAAAGTAAAGACTACAACTGCAGATTTTGTGAAGAAAACTGCTGTAATTATCTATGACCTGCATTTATACTATTCGACTATTTTAAGGGACTTACAGTGCAAGGTTAATGCCAGAATAGTTTGGCGCCTCTTGTGAAGAAAACTGGTTTAATTATCTTCATGTGCATTTATATTATTCGATTATTTTGAGGCACTTATAGTTCGAGGTTAGTGCCAGAATAGCTTGGCGCCTCTTGGCGCCAAGCTATTCTGGCACCAACCTCTACCATGGTCTCACTATCTGATTAATTTTAATGCAGTCTTTTAGTTAGAGGACAACTTTCAGTTTTGAGAATTGTGACTCTTAACACATTCTGCTCCAGGACCGAAATCCGCAAATTTTGAAGTTGCCCTCTGAAGACTGTATTACACTTCTGGAAACAGATCGAGCGTGATAGTTTAAGGGTTGTGCCAGAATAGCTTGGCGCGCCAGTGAGCACCAAACTATTCTGGCACAACCCTTGAACTATCATGCTCGATCTGTGTCTTGCCGTGGCGTGTCGGAGATGAATAAGTTAATGTTAACACTAACTCACCTGGAAAATTAAAACCAAACGACAATCCAGCTGCCGCCATGGCGATGGTCTTGTGTCGGGAGTTCAGAAGAAAAACTGAACACAATTCCGATGAGCCTGAAGTTCAAACACAGAAGCGCATCTTTTCACACATTGTTTAGAAAATGTGTTCATTCACTGCAAAGATGTATTCAGTGCAGTTTTTATTGAGTGATGAATGTACAATAACTGACCGGCTCCGCTACGAAAGGCCCAATCGACGGTCGATTTCCAAAAGCTACGGGTCCATTAATTCCAGTTGTATACCGATGTCTGAAAAATATCTAAAATGTCACAAGTAAATCTCATGTTCTTGTAAGATGGAATTATGATCCGTCCATCACTGAAAAAACACTTTAAAGGAAACTGAAATTCTTTTACAAAAATCAGTCTCTCATCACAGACTCTTCCTTCTTGCCGTCTGCATCTTGTCCTGTCTGGGAGGTGGTCCGTGTTATGGCATGAGCAGCCGGGGTTTACCCCGCGTTCCCGACCCCCGACTCTGTTGACTGCGCTTTCAACACATGCGGGCATCAACCGTTAAACAGGAGTAATCAAGCTCGGAATGAGACGTCCACACAGTCCCGTTACCGTCAAGTCTTCAGGCTCCCATGGACCACGATCATTTCGTCGTTCTCATGGTGATGCGCTGGGGAGAAAGAAAAATGAGATCTAAACGTGTCAGCAAGAGGCATAGGTTCTCATGAGCCCCTTCGGATGCAGAGGCTCATGAGAATCTATGCCTCTTGCAGTGGGTTTGACTGACTTGATGAGGGACAGGCTCTTATTGGCGTTGCCAACTACAGCCTAATACACCCTTCGCTTGTCAAGATGTAGATGAATATCTGTGCCGGGCTGGCGATACAGGCTTTCGTAAGACCCCTAAAGGCTGCAGGGCACCATGAAGGTGTAGCCTCTTGTACACTCGTGGCGTTGTTCAGCATCAGTACAACGCCCGTCAAATATGTGCTCCACCCACTCCACTTTGTCTCTCAGGCGCTAATGAATGCACGCGCGTGCACAGGAGCTGTAACCGCCAATCAGGTGCATGGGACGAAGACGATGCGACAAAGACTAAGCCACGCCCTTTTCTGCCAGCCGGTGCTCGCAGACTCGCATCCGCTCTTTCCAGGAGGGGCATTGCCAGCCCTGAGTTGCTTCAAGTGCTGACCTTTCAATCTTTTTCAGTCTTAGTTCGTAGTTTGTAAGATTTTTAGATATTGTGTCGCATAAGCGCTTTCAGTTTGTATTTTGTGAAGTTGTTGTAATATTGAAAACAACAACAACAACAACAACAACAACAACAACAACAACACGGGACTAACTTGATACTTTTTATAATAAAACTTGTCTTTAATTTGTAGACTGTCAAAATCGGGTATGGCGTGCCGCTGGTCTGCAATTTTGTTGTTGTTGAGAGTCGTATGGTCCGAAATCACAGCCGGATAAGCGGCACGTATTTAACTCATTCAATACAGCTGCGAAAGTGCAGCACTTGCCAGTGAAAGCGTTGCCGCCTGCCGCCGGCAACGCCGCAGTATATCGTTGACGACACCGTCGCAGCTATTGATGCGGGCCGCCTTGACTGAATGAGTTGATGTCAGTTTCATGATTTTTCGGGGCTGGTCTTTCTCAATAAAGCTGCATAAGTTCAGATCGAGGCAGAAAAACTGAACTCAGTATCATCCGTGATACCTCAATATACTATGCTGCCATGTCGCTACTAAATTTAGTCTTGGGTGGTTGATCGAACTTGATGACTGAAGCCGGTGGACTGTCTGTTTAGCTTCCCTTCTCTGCCTGTGTGTGTTTGTTTTCCTGTTGCGTTCTGTTTTGTTTACCGGACAGCTTTTAAGACAGGCATTGATTTGCCTAATAGCTTTATCCTGAATAAATGATTCATCATCCTCTCTCTCTCTCTCTCTCTCTCTCCCCCCCCCCCCCCCCCCCCCCGGTACTCTCTCACTCTCTCTCTCTAGGGGATAGAGGCACGCGCAGCGATCGAAGACCAACAGGTGGCGCTGACATTGACACGCGACTGTTAGATCTCTCCCCTGCTCGCCGACGGGAGAAGTTATCCCCCTTGTGGAGAACTCTTTAATCCTTGTAGAGACCCCTTTTCACGTTCGCGCGTAGGCCACTTTGGCCAATTACTGGGAAGGGCTTGCTAATCACTCTCTCGGCGGGACAGATCCATCTGCAAGAAGCATAGATCTTCATAGTCCCCCGCGTCAGCGGGGTCTCATGAGGATCCATGACTCTTGCTTAGTCTCAAGAATATTGTGGAACGTCATGACATTTTAGCCTCCGAAAGATAGGGTGTTAAATCTTGTAGATTTTACAAGACTTGGTGTTCTTGTCTGGTAAGTACTCCAACGCAGAATTTCGAAGCACTACAACCACTACAAACACCAAAGATGTGCTATCTCCGAGACCCTCGGTGCTTTGCGCAGAGACGTCTTGAAAACCTATTAAGTTGCTATTAATCAACTAAAGTTAATTATTTTACCGTTACAAATTAACCCATGCAGTTGTGACGGATCGAAGGCCAGTATCCAGTGGCGAGGCTTGTTCCCCTCTACGTTATAAATCATCGATGTGAATAGGGTCACTACGCCGGACGTGCGCTGGTTGGTTGGTTATTTCGGGTTTAACGTCCACAGCACCGAGGTGATCATGGACGGCCCTGGCAGGCGGGTTATGGGGGACAGGGAAATCTATTGCCTATGGAGTACGACCCGAACACTGATCAACTCAGGCGCACTCCAACTGTGCCACTTTGATTTACCAGGACCTTTCAACGGACATGCTATTGAACAAATCCGTTTTTCCCCCTGGATTGTGAGTCCAGCTACCGGGGCCGGGACGGGATTCGAACCCACGATCCGGCTTTTCCCTTCGCTCTCCTGCTCCGACGTTTAACCGCCTGAGCTATTTCGGACTCTAACGTGCGCTGTTCCGGCCTTAAACTATTATTGTCATGAAGTTAACTCTTTCGCGACGTGCTGCATCCAGATTCGCGGCTTTACGCCGCGAATCTGGATGCGGCGCGTCTCAAAAGAGATAATCCATGTTAGGACAATGTACTTGTTTAGCAAATTAACCCATACACTGCCAAGAAAACGTGAACGCCGGCAAACACGATTTAAACGCAAGAAAGGCATAGATCTTGCGGGATCTCATGAAGATCCATGCTTCCTACTGAAACATAATTATTGTATCCAGTCTGTGTTTTTGGATGGCGTGGGCTTTTGGGCGTTGGATTTACCGAATATTTCAGAAAAAAATAATCTGCGATCACAGGCCGGCTGTGAGGGGGTTAGGAAATGCAGTGTGTCATACTTACATTGTGGTTTGATTTCCTGCTGCACTAGTGCTTCAGGGCTGAATGGGTTAAAAAGATGAACAATACCGTGACTTAACCCACCACATCCTGAGGAAAAAATTATCAATTTTTGCAATTATCAATTTTTAGGCATCATTTGAGGTCTGCATCACAATTCTATAGACAGATCGATCATGCTATTCTGACAGACACCACCCTTAAACTGTCATGGTCGATCCGCATCCTGTCGTAACATATCATGGCTTTATGGGTTAAATTGATGGTCTACACGTGCGCCACCCATGCCTGCTCTAAGTATCCAAGGCCCGAGACTTGACTGAAGAACAAAAACAAAGTGTCTGACAGCCGACATCATTAACCAAAAGATAAATCAGCAAAACACTCTGTAACATTTGTAAAACCACTTTGCAGATGTTCGATAATAGAATTAAAGTTGCCGCGTCAAAAAACATCATGGCGACAGCCGTTGCCTCGTTCGGGTGGTCGCCTAGCAACGGATCAAAGCGCGACAACCGCTGCAGCACTAAAGCATGCCGCCTGTTAGGATATGTCGCTAGATTCAAACTGTTTAGACTTTTAAACCGAGATGCTTATCGAATTCAATGACATCAATCAATAACAACAGAAGGTATAGATTCTCATGGGACCCTGCGACTACAGGGGCTCGTGAGAATCTATGCCTCTTGCAGATGGCCGGAATGGTCTGGCTTTGGGGCTGTGAAGACAAATGCATAATCAATCGTGATAGCTTGAGACGGTGTTCCCTTATCTCAGACACCGCCTGTTGCATGACTTACGTGTCAGTGGAGCTACATTATACCTCTCGTCCTTTGAAAGCCAGCGGGCGAAGCTGGGTCGACACTGACAGCTTAAAGGTAGTGCCTGGTTGTCCAGGCGCCTGGAAGAGCTCGTTTCTTTCAAACAATGAATGACCTTTAAAGATCTGTTAAAATAAACGTGTAACCAAGTACAGTGTTTGTTTGTTTGTTTGTTTTGCTTTCTTTCTATTCAAGCCAAACTTGTGCTGGCATGATTAGTGAAGGTTGATTTTTGTCATAAAATGATTGGTTAAAAGAACTAATATTCCTGTTTTTCCCCCTGCACATCCATGTGGTGGAAAGAGAGAGAGAGAGAGAGAGAGAGAGAGAGAGAGAGAGAGAGAGAGAGAGAGAGAGAGAGAGAGAGAGAGAGAGAGAGAGAGAGAGAGAGAGAGAGAGAGCTGCCTGTTCTGACATTCAGACAAGTGTAATGGGCAAATGGTTGGGACCGTAATGTGTATATGCTGGTGCGAACTGTACACAACACCATTTCAAAGCAGTTCCCCATCCAGCGACTACCATCTGGATGAGACACACATGTGTACGAGCTCCTGCAACCGCTGAGGCTAATAAGAATGTATACCTCGTTCCAATCCAGATCGGCCAAGGCAAGACTTCATCGTGAGAGTTTTATTTGACAACAGAAAGCAATTGGCTTCTCTTTTATGTCTAAAACAGTCATGTGCGGGAGACCTAGGAAACAAACACATCCCTTCCATAGCCTAACCATCCCCAACCCCCTCCACACATCCCTCCTACCCCTACTCTTTTTTTTTTTTTTAAATTATGAATTGTTCGTTCGTTTGTTTGTCGGTTTTGTTGTTATTGTTGTTAACGGTGTTTTTGTTTTGCTGTTGTTTCCAAGAATCTGCCACACACGCTACATATCAACATGTTTGTTTTTTAATCATCACAAAAAAATATCGCTAGAGTTGTGGGGTGGGGGTGGGGGTGATATCATCATGACTGTGACCGATCGCTAAGCTTGCCTGTACTATGGCCTTGGCCTGCTCAGTTTGTAGAAAACAACCGTTGGCTTGAAAACAAATTGAGTGAACAATGGACAAGAATGTTAATCGTTGTTGTCACGTGATCACGCGACTGCTCTTTGGTGACAAAACGGCCACGTGACATCACAGGAATGGGATGATCGGCGCGTAATCGATCACTCATTAACCCCTTCCCTGCCAACCTACGCACATTTCATTAGACTGATATATGTGTACACTGAACGATCAAAAGCCACAACTGTCCAAACAACACGGACACAAAGTGGTCTCAGCATGAGGCGTAGATAATCATGAGCCTCCGCGGTCGCGGAGGTTCATGAGGATCTGTGCCTCTTGCAGGAAGGTCTCGTTCACTTTTTCTCGGTAGTGAAGGTGTTAAGCAGTTACTACTTCACGTGTTAAGACTGGTGATCGAATCTGCAAAGATCATCCCATGCCCGTGCGTGTCATCTTCTAGGTGCCCTGAAAAAGTGTGGGTATACAGATGTATATCAACGGATCAGCCGTGAAACAGTCACCGAACTCCCTTCCGCCTTTCCCCCAAAAGCTACAGCTAGCAAATTATGAGTCCCCCAGGTGGGACAATAGGGTGGTCACTGTCTAAGTGGGTATGTAAGCCCAGTAAAAGCTTTTTGCGAACTGAAGCATTAAAAAAGGTCGGTCGTGCCCCTTTAAGTCCGACTGAAAAAAAAAGAAGAAGTCACTGAACACAAGTCACCACCCCATGAGCGGCATTAGGATCACGTGCCACGTGCCGTCACTTTAGCAAGGCGAAGAAAGATATGCTTTGAATCTGTCCCTTTAACCTGGATGACACTCCCATTGAAGGAACAACCGAAACAGATACTTGGAAGCGAGGCATAGATTCTCATGAGCCCCTGCAGGCTGCAAGGGCTCATGAGAATCTATGACTCTTACAGGAGGAACGGTGAACTCATGCGGTACTTGCCAGCGAAGCGAGGCCGAAAGAAGGGTTTAAACCGTCTCACAGGCGTTTCCTCTTGTCGTTACACCCTTTGTTCTTGCGGGTCTGGTAATTAAGGCTTTAACGTGACAGTTACGGTGAGCGGCTATGTGTATGGCGGTACTTTCCATGCTCTGTTTATTGGTGGGGAGGTGATATCTACCGTTGGAAAATAAATTCTCTCTCTCTCTCTCTCTCTGGAAATTCAAGTGAATGCCTGTGTGACTCAGTTAGAACGTTAAACGTTTAGGGCTTAACGTCTTTTGTCCACTACGAAGGTGATTTCAAAGACAGGGCACCAAAATAGGATCTGAACAAATTTGACCCCTGCTGGATTCGAACCCGGGACCTTTCGGACGAGAGTCAAACGCTCTACCACCGAGCCACCCAGCTCCCTCATGACTCAGTGTATATATATATAAAGAATTATACTTGAAATTATCGAAATCACACACACACACACACACACACATATATATATATATATATATATATGTGTGTGTGTGTGTGTGTGTGTGTGTGTGTGTGTGTGTGTGTGTGTGTGTGTGTGTGTGTGTGTGTGTGATTTCGATAATTTCAAGTATAATTCTTTTCCATATAATTTAATGGCCAAATGTAGCAGAAACTCCTGTTTTATTATGCGCCTGATGCAAACCTCACCGTTATTCACATCCCCCTTACCCATACCTCTGCGTGGTTCACTTTCCCTTATGAATACCTCCCCTGGGTTCTCAGGCCCCTGCCCCCCACCCGGGTCTGCCCTGGGGGACTTGGGTGGGGTTAACTACTTTTTAGTTCCCAGGGTCACCATGGTCAGCCCCACAGGGTGGGTTTTTCCCTCTATTCTGGGGCATGTGTTTCTGTCTACCCTTGGTTCATTAACCTGTATTTTCCTTTTTTAAACTCTCCATACTGTCTGCGCTGCCTGTAGCTCTTGATATGGTCTTAGCTTTATTTAGGCCCCATGTCGTAGGTTTATTTAACGTATTAGACCGGCTGGCGACATACATTCAATATTCTGTTTAGTTTTTTTCACAAGCAGTGCAGGCACGTCCTGAGAAAGTCTTGTTGCTATCGGGACGTTAAGCAATGTACAATCAATCAATCTCAGGCCCCTGGTCCATATCTCTCCAGGGTTCACCCCCCACCCGGGTCTGCCCTGGGGGACTTGGGTGGGGTTAACTACTTTTTAGTTCCCAGGGTCACCCTGGTCAGCCCCACAGGGTGGGTTTTCCTCTCTATTCTAGGGCATGAGCTTCTGTCTACCCGTGGTCCATTCACCTGTATTTTCCTATTTTAAACTCTCCCTACTGTCTGCGCTGCCTGTAGCTCTTGATATTGGATATGTGTTGCTAAATGGTCTTAGCTTTATTTAGGCCCCATATCGTAGGTTTAGTTAACATATTGGACCGGCTGGCGACATACATTCAATGTTCTGTTGTTGTTTTTTCACAAGCAGTGAAGGTACGTCCTGAGAAAGCCTTGTTGCTGTCGGGACGTTAAGCAATGTACAATCAATCAATTACAATCCCCAGGGTTCACAGCCCTCTGGCCCACACCTGGTTCACAGCCCCCTGGTCCACACTTCCCCAAGGTTCACAGCCCCCTGGTCCACACCTGCCCATGGTTCACAGCCCTCTGGTCCACACTTCCCCATGGTTCACAGCCCCCTGGTCCATACCTCCCCCAGTGTTCACAGTTCCCTGGTCCATACCTCCTCAAGTTTCACAGCTCTCTGTTCCGTAACTACCCAGGGTTCACAGCTCCCTGGTCCATATCCAAGTCTGGCTTTTTGACCTACATTTCTGATACCCGGACAGTCCAGATAAACCAGATATTATTGATATTTGCCATGCCCTTTCTTGGCGACCCCCGGCGCGCGGGGGATCGAACCCAGAACCTTGCGGTCTCCAGTCAGGCGCACTGACCACTGTGCTATTGGGACCGATGTAGTAGAACAAAACTGGAACTTATATTTAAACCTGAGGTGAGCAGTGTTTACAAAAGTTTATCAAAATTGTTCCAAAGAACGCCTTGTTCAATGCCCCAATAAACAGTGTTGTTTGAGTACATATGAAAAATCTTTCATGTGGGGTAACACAAATAAAGAGTACGGACTGCAGTTGTCGATTATTGTATTTTCGTCTCACAATTATGAGAGGACTCAGTTAACAGAGAGAGAGAGAGAGAGAGAGAGAGAGAGAGAGAGAGAGAGAGAGAGAGAGAGAGAGAGAGAGAGAGAGAGAGAGAGAGAGAGAGAGAGAGAGAGAGAGAGAGAGAGAGAGAGAGAGAGAGAGAGAGAGAGAGAGAGAGAGAGAGAGAGAGAGAGAGAGAGAGAGAGAGAGAGAGAGAGATGATGATGATGATGATGAAACTTTATTTTTCAACGGTAAAAAGTTTTGGCAGAAACAAATCGTCATTTTACAAACTTGCCGTTGTTAACTACAGGATAAAAAAAGAAGGGAAACTATAAAATATATATATGTACATACAAAACCCAATAGCATCATTATATACAGAAAAAATAATAATACTCATCACACACACATGCACACACGCACGCACGCGCGCGCGCCGCTCACACATACACCCACACGCACAAACAAACACGAGCACACACACACACGCGCACACACATATAAAAACCATCTGTATGAAATACATGAGGTACAGGAAATATTACAGTACCTGAGAAACGTACTAAGTCTGACTCATCAGGTAATCAAAAAGTTTTGTTTTAAAACTTCCTGGTGAGGTAATAGTTTTCAAATGTGCAGGGATAGAATTCCAAGCAAACGGACCCGAGAATGACATACTAGTTTTAAAAAAGGTCAATTCTTGGCAGTGGTAGGGGTAAGGTATTGTTTCTTGAGGTCCGTTCACGTTCTTGGTGAGATATAAATTTAGTGATTAGATACTGGGGTGTCATATTATTCAGTATCTTATGCATATAGACGCATTTGTTTAATGTAAGTTGCTGACGCAGACCGAGAATGTTTAAACGTGTAAATTTGTCTGTGGTAGGGATGGGGCGTCTATCTATCATTTTTACAGCTCTTTTGTATATGGAGTTTAACCCCTTCATGTGGACATCGCTGCAGCCGTCCCACACTGTGGAGACATAATCGACATGGGACTTTATATGAGCATGAAAAAACAATTTACGGGTATTTGTATCCGTTACATGTCTAAGCTGGGACAATAAGAAAGTGTTTTTAGCAATGGTCTTACAAACAGCATTTATATGGGTCTCCCAGCACAATTGTTCATCAACATGTATTCCTAAGAATTTACGCTCAGTGACTTGTTCAACAGGTTCAGCGTTTAATTGTAATTGTAATGGCTGTAGTCGGCGTTGATGTTTTTGCCGCGTGGCGATTAAGATACTCTTTGTTTTTGCTGGGTGAAGAACCATCTGTCTACACCAGTCAGATACCTCATTGAGACTGCATTGTAAACTATGGCTAATGTCCGTCGTTTTTTTGCCAGAAACATGAAGACTCGTATCGTCAGCAAATAGATTGCAATTAACGTCAGAATTAGTGATATGCAACGGTAGATCATTAATAAATAGTATGAATAGAAGAGGGCCCAAAATAGATCCCTGGGGGACGCCGTATTTTACATTTCCTTGCTTAGAGTATCTTCCAGAGAGAGAGAGAGAGAGAGAGAGAGAGAGAGAGAGAGAGAGAGAGAGAGAGAGAGAGAGAGAGAGGGAGGGAGGGAGACTTAGTTAGTTGAGTTTAAGACTAAGGCCATTTTAAGGCGGGAAGAGTAAAAATCTGGCCAGCCAAACACAGACAAGACAAGAGTAAATATATATTAAAAATATTTCAGGCTAAAATGTCGCAAACGTTTTTAAGGGGTATGACTACACACACTTGAAAAGTTCAAAACAGTAGTAAACTTCACATGGTCTACAAAATACTCAGACTCAGTATACACAATATCAGCACCACTTGTTGCAAACAGCCATAGAACAGTGTTGGGTTCACACCGGTTACCTCCTTTGATTAACTCCTTTGTTGCCAGTGATCACGGACTACTTTCGCGTCTGGCCACTGCACACTGACTGACATTGCGTGAAGAACACGAATGAAATGGGACCAGACGTGGGCACAAAGAACACATGACTGACTAACAAGAGACATAAATCCTCACGAGCCCCCGCGACTGCGGGGCGCATGAGGATTTATGTCTCTTGCAGATGGGTAGCATTCACCTTTCCCCGGCTGTTAAGATGTTAATTCCATTTATGATCGTAGTGAGGGAGTCTGTCACAAGTTTCGACATTCAAAAAATGCAGGAATCATGTATCACGATTTTAGAACATGCCACCCCTCACCCTCCCCTTCCTCCTCCCTACCCCCCCCCCACCCCCTTCCTCCTCCCTACCCCCCCCCCCCCACCCCCTTCGCCACCCCCAATCCCTTACCCCAGACAACAATAATAATGAACTGCTGCTTAAAATGCCGTTAGACAGCAGTAATAATTAGAAGTCTCTCTCATGTCCACTGTAACGGAACATGCACTCGAACGAAATGGCGACAAGTCTGCAATGTCTGAGAGCCCGCGAGGAGGTGATTAAAAATGACGTCTGCTTTCAGTTAATGACGACTCTCCGACCTCAAAGGGGCGCACCCGGTCCACTTCACAAGGACGAACACTCTCACACACCTTTTGCAGACGACCGGAACTTTAAAGGGCGCCATAAGCACCAAACACAACCAACCGATCTCGCACATCATCACTTATGACTTCCTCCATCTTGACAGCAGTGACGCACGTAAGACCAGACTCAGGGCGCACGTTTTCGCAAGCGGCACCGATTCTAATAAGCCCCTCTATGCTGCAGGCGTTGATGAGAATATGTGCCTCTTAAGCAGACGGAGTCGGCTGTCTTAACACATGCATGCACGCGAGCCTCGTCAAGAGGGCGACCTGAGAATCACAGCCCGCCCCATTTCCCCGCCCTTTGAAGGCACGCGCGCCGCTCGCGCTGGCCTACAGCAGCTGCACGTGCTATGCACTAATTCTAGGCCGGCTTTTGGGGTGAACTTCAAACCCGCCTTCTTTGTCCGACAACTTCAGATTAACCTCTTTGCTGCTAGTGATCACGACTGAATTTCGCGTCTGTACGCACTTCACACTGACCGACATTCGCGTGAAAAAAGAAAAAGATCTGAATATAATAATGATTGATAATAAGAATAAGAATAAGAAGGACCAGAAAGAGACGTAAAAACACAGGACTGACTCAGCAAGAGACATAAATCCTCATGAACCCCCGCGACTGTGGCCGTTTATGTCTCTTGCAACTAGGTAGCGTTCGCTTTGTCCGTGCCGGCAGTTACGGGGTTAACTTGACACCAAAAGCTAATCCTCCTTCCTTCCGCATCAGTCAGTATAATTCATTATAATGGAGACGATGACGTCATAGTCTAGGGGGTGCCAGGTGCCCCCGGGCCGCTGAACGGCATAACTTGAAGTCAGTGCAAACCGGAAGGGGCTACTACTGTTGTCGTTGATCTGGCAAAAGCATGCATGTCCATTAACTTGGGGTGAAAAAAAACGAGATTTCCATCGCTATGCCGCAATAATAAACAAAATATCGCTTTTCCCAAATCGGACATGCCGGCGTGCCATCTAACGGCAGATTATGAGTGAGTGGGCAGAGGGCACGCGACCAGCTAGCCTTCGCCGCCAACAATTAATTGCCTCGGCGGACAGCAGACAGCTGGAGTAGTATGCACTTCTTCAGGCGTACATGTGCTCCATGAGCAGGGAGCTGGGTGGCTCGGTGGTAGACTTGTTGGTCTCTCGACCGAAAGGTCTCGGGTTCGAATCCAGCTTGGGTCAAAATTTGTTCAGACCCTATTTCGGTGCTCCGTCTTTGAAATCACCTTCGTGGTGGACAAAAGACGTTAAGCCCTAAACGTTTAACGTTTTGCTCCATGAGCGAACACCCTCTATCTGCTAGCGGCAAGTTATTGCGGCTTTTGAGGGATTACGCCCCTTGATGACTGATGTATATGTTTGAACATTTGGCAATACGTGTACACAACTGTACCACCATTGGTTGTTTAGTTCGGAGTTTAACTCATTGTGTACCGGGTAGGAAATACCTACATTTTGAAGTTGTCCTCTGAGGACTGCATAAAAATTTAGGAGACAGATTGACCATGAATGTTTTTTTAGCTAGTCTAATTTTAGCCCAGAGGAATCACCTTGCTGTCAGTACCAGGAAAGGTCTTCAACAGGATCATCCTAGAGAGAATGAAGAGCTCCGTTGACCCCCAGCTGAGAGACCAGCAAGCAGGATTCAGGAAGAACCGATCATGTACAGACCAGATCGCCACTCTCCGCATCATCGTGGAACAGTCTCTGGAGTGGAGCTCCCCGCTGTACGTCAACTTTGTGGATTATGAGAAAGCATTTGACAGCGTGGACCGAGAGACTCTGTGGAAACTCCTACGACACTACGGTGTACCCACAAAGCTCGTCCGCCTGATCAAGAGCAGCTATGATGGCATGACATGTCGCGTGATCCACGAAGGGCAGTTCACCAGGAAGCTCCAGGTCAGAACCGGTGTCAGGCAGGGGTGTCTGCTGTCTCCGTTCCTCTTCCTACTGGCCATAGACTGGGTCATGAAGAGGACCCCAGAGCAGAGAAGAAGCGGAATACAGTGGACACTGTGGACACATCTTGACGACCTCGATTTTGCAGATGACTTGGTATTACTGTCCCACACTCGTCAACAAATGCAGGACAAGACCACGAGGCTTGCTGACATCTCGTCCCAAGTGGGCCTCACCATTCAAAAACAGAAAACAAAGACAATGAGGCTGAACACAACAAGGAAAGAACCAATCTTGCTTGCTGGCACCCCGTTGGAGGAGGTGGAGTCCTTCACCTATCTCGGGAGCATCATAGACAAAAAAGGCGGCACTGATGCAGATGTCAGAGCACGAATCGGTAAAGCCAGAGCAGCCTTTCTCCAGTTAAAAAAGTGTGGAGTTCCAGAGAGCTGTCACAACACACCAAAGTCCGGATTTTCAACTCCAATGTAAAAGCAGTTCTCCTATATGGAGCAGAGACTTGGAGATTGACAAAAACCACAGTCAACAGAGTACAGACCTTCATGAACAGTTGCCTTAGAAGAATTTTGAAAATCCACTGGCCAGAGAAGATCAGCAACGTCAGACTCTGGGACAGAACAGAGCAGATAACAGCAGAGAATGAAATTGGGCGAAGAAGATGGGGATGGATCGGTCACAGCCTGAGAAAGCCAGCTTCCAGTATCACTAGGCAGGCATTGTCATGGAACCCCCAGGGAAAGAGGAAAAGAGGTAGGCCGAGAAACTCCTGGCGTCGAGACCTCCAAGCAGACATCAAGAGACTGGAGTAGAATCGAAGGAGAAGCACAGGACAGGAGTTGCTGGAGGTCTCTCGTCGACGGCCTATACCCGGGTAGGGGTGACAGGCGTAAGTAAGTAAGTAAGTACTTTTAGCCCAAAATTGTTGTGTACGAGTATGGACTAATAAATGATGGCAGGTGAGGGGCGCCATAGCTTAGGCGGAAACCCGGGTAGCCTCCCTTCCGGTCCAACCACGCATGCGCTCAAGCTATTCAGGCACCACCCTTGACTGAACTATCATGGTCGAGCCATATCTTACTGTGGTGTGTCGGGACTGAATGAGTTAACGTCCACGGCACCGGAGTGATAATGGACGGCCCCAACGGGCGGGTTATGGGGGAGAGGGATAGCTACTGCCTATGGAGTACGACCTTAACATTGATCTATTCAGACGCATGCAATTGTATGCCGCATTGATTTACTAAAACCCTTGACTAGGACCCTTGAAAAGATATGCTATATAGAGCGAGCCCTTCTTTTTGCCTGGGCTATCCCCCATAGGATGCTGATACTCATGTGATTTTATGTACCTGACAAATCTTAACAATTCGGCCGAAAATTCCAGATCCGCACACAACATTAAAGGGGCACGCCTGACCTTTTTTAAGGCTTCAGTTCGCAAAAAGCTTTTACTGGGATTCAGTATAATACCCACTTAGACAGTAACCATCTTATCAAGTTGTCCCACCAAATGCTTTCTTTCGTCCGTTCAAAGCGAAAAGAGGCCCACCGGAATCTTGTGAGGGACACCGTGAAAAGATTGCTTCTGATAGGCGATGGTAGCTGACGTCATAACTATTCTATACGACCTTAGGTCATCTGCATAATTATAACCAATCAGAGACAAGATGGCGGATGAACCAGCGAAGAAAAAAAAAAAGAAAGTATCAGCCATCGACTCGCGACGACATTGACAGACTCGGAATTGAAGAAGAGAAAGTTAGTTAGTTAGTTATTTGGGTTTAACGCCGAGCAGGCGACTAAGGCCATCTCACGGCGGGAAGAAGAGAAAGAGGAAGATTGATTGATTGTACATTGCTTAACGTCCGGACAGCAACAAGGCTTTCTCAGGACGTGCCTGCACTGCTTGTGAAAAAAAACCCAACAGAATATTGAATGTATGTCGCCAGCCGGTCCAATACTTTAAATAAACCTACGCCATGGGGCCCAAATAAAGCCAAGACCATTTAGCAACACACATCCAACATCAAGAGCTAAAGGCAGTGCAGACAGTTGGGAGAGTTTTTAAAAGACAAATACAGGTGAATAGACCAAGGGTAGACAGAAACACATGCCCCAGAATAGAGGGAAAACCCCACACTGTGGGGCTGACCAGGGTGACCCTGGGAACTAAAAAGTAGTTAACCCCACCCAAGTCCCCCAGGGCAGAAAAAAGAGGAAAGAGACAAGATACCCCTAAGTAGAACTGACATCGGACAAGGGAAATGGACATGTGGCAACACGTAAAGCAAGAGCTTGGCTTGACCGCCCACCTAGAGTTTGTCCCTTTCCTGCTGAATCATTGAGTAATCTACGGTCTTTGCCGATCTTCCTATAGTTCCGCGAGCGCTAGTGATTTTCAGAATTCATGATCTTCAGTAGAATTTATCTCTAGTACTGATTTCGCAAGATTTTAAACATGTTTTATCATATAGTTACGAGCTAGTTATCACATTTTATGCTGCAAAGATCTGAAAACTACGGTGTGTGTCAAAGTTGCACATCGCTGGTCGTAACTTCACATGTTTTTTTGTCGGTGCGGGTTCTCATTCACTCGATTCAAAGAGGCAGTGTTTCTCCTGCGATGGTGCATTTGTCGTTTCCAATGATGCTTTCAGTTACGTAGACTTCGGTGTCTGAGATGTGAAATTGACTGCAGTGCAGAACTTGAAGTGGGTATAGGCCAATGTTCTGTTTAATGATGGAACGCGTTGCTTGTTTCCGAGGGGTAAAGAATCAAAGGTCAAAATAGGCACCGTGGACGCCGGCTCGTCGGCTTTGCGAGTCAAATAAGCCACGCCCTCGGTGCACCGGCGACGTAGCACGATCGTTATGTGATTTTGACAGCATAGCGACTGAGTATGGAAGGTCTAGTCTACTTTCTCGTTAAAGGGATGCCGGAAAACATCAGTACACGTGTGTACACCACACCGATGAAACGTCGTGACTGACTCGGACCTGCAGTATCATTGCCGCGATACACTGATCGTACTGAGTCGGCCTCAGTGGTTCTGCCTTGTGACGTAGGCTCATACATATTAATTCAAAACAAGGCCGATGCAGACGATAAATCCGCGATTCGGGTACAAAAACAATAAACCCTCCAAACGATACATTTTGACACTGATTTGGCATTGTACTTACATCATAAAGCTCTAAGATAGTACACAAAGGACCCATACAGACACTGTACTGTCAGCAGTATCTGTTGCAGACAGTTTTCTGACTGTGTTGAGATGCTTGATCCTGGGGAAAATAACTTTAATCGTTTGGCTGTCGGTGGCGGTTTTTGTCGAGGTGATTCTTGCAGGAATCATGGCCTCGATAAAAAAAAGAAACCCCTCTACCGACAGCCAAAGGTTTAATTATTTATGCTCGTCATCTCGACACGCAAATAGCCTGACTCTCTTGTCAGCCTTCTCTTGCTTTAAACCATTACATACTGAGGATGTAATTATCCCTTTTTTAGATATACTTCGAGGTCTATCTCACAATTTTGGAGGCAAATCGACCATAATAGTTCAAGGGTGGTGTCAGAATAGCTTGGCGCCTACAGGCGTCAAGCTATTCTGACACCACCCTTGAACTATCATGGTCGATCCGTGGCATGTCAGGGCTTTATGGGTTAATAACTGCTCATGTAACCCATTCACCGCTTGTTTGGTTGTTTGTTTTGTTGAAGCTGAAACACAGCAGAGTACACGAACGTGCAGGACATACGGCACTGAGTGCAAAAGCTAAGCGACTATCCAAAAACTAATTCCTCTGACATCCAACATATGATTGAACCTGTGAAGCGATCACGTACAAGAGGTTGTCTGTGAAAAAAAAAAAAAAAAAAAAAAAAAAAAAAAAAAAAAAAAAAAAAAACACGTGTTAAACGTTTAAAAGTTTTGGCAAGCGGAAACGAGCTATTAGCAACAAGGGTCTCAGCTGTAGAACACACGCAGGCATCAAAAGCAAGTGCTCGCGAACAGGTGAAGTCTGCTATTGAAGTCATGGCACGCCAGAGTGATGCCGGAAAACGCAAGTCATTTTCTTCTGTTAAAAAAGGTCTGAAGTCCTTTCTCAAATACTTCATTTCACTTGCAAGAGGCATAGATTCTCATGAGCCCCTGCAGCAGCAGGGGCTCATACGAATCTATGCCTCTTGTTGTGTTGAATTTAACTTGAGTTTGAACGTTTTAAACTAAAACACTAATTTGTTACCTGTTGAAAAGGTCTTTAAAAACCTCTCTCAGCCCACTACTTTGCAGCTGTAGGTGGCACAGATTCTCATGAGCCCCAGCAGTCGCAGAGGCTCATAAGAATATATACCTCTTGCCCACACACCTTTGGGCACGGTTTGGGCCTACATCCTCAGCCAGTGCCTTTCTATGCAACAGGAAGAAGGGCGTTCTCCTTTTAGATCCAATATTGACACGATATTAAAAAGAACTCTGCAAATACTTCTGATGAGTGAGGTGAAGCGCGTATGGGTCATTCCGAGCGCAGAGGTCGCATATTGACCGAACTAAGCTGAACTGTAACTAGGCATTGCTTCTGGCTGCAGAGGCTAATGAGCATATATGGTTTTTACTTGCACATTTTGCACAGTGAAGAGAACCCGGAGATGTTCCACACCGGCTCATGAAACGAGCCAGGTGGACCACTTGCTTCACAAATGCCTCATAATAACTTCAAATCTTTGGGGTTGGCCCGTACAGTGCCGGCTGACGCAGACGGAGTTTCTGCAACCTGTGTTAATTCAATACCAAAATTCTGCTGGATGTCCCAGGAACAATGGATTCAAAGTGGTGTCAGCAAGAGGCATAGATCATCATGAGCCCTCGCAACTGCGGGGGCTGATGAGGATCTATACCTCTTGCAACTGGGTGGTTTCAGATATAATAAAGGGATCGCGATCGCGTCATGTCTGTCTGAGTGTAAACTTGACGTTTAGTGAGAGGAGCGCACAGTGCGCCGCCGGTACGCGGTTTCTTACTATGTTACAAATAAACGGAACATAGTGAACCATCATCACCTGTTCGGCGCCTAATGGGTGCTAAGCGAGAAACAAGCAATCAAACTGCGCGGAAGTCTAGTACTATATTGTAAGCTTGTAATGTGCGTCCTTGAGCACGTGCAACACACAAAAACAACAGGCGGCAGAGCTGTTTCGTTTGAGAGCCAATAACGGGAGGTGTATTGACTATGATAGCTTAATGTAGGCACTATTGTTGAACATCAGGTGGGTTTTTTGTTTGTTTGTTTGTTTTTTTGGGGGGAGGAGGGGGGGGGGGGCCGTTTCGGTAGTCCTACGTATCATTAGTCCTAAGTATCGATAGTCCTAAGATTTGCATCGATAATTGCATCCTTAGTTCTACGTATCGATAGTCCTATGGCCGACAGTCCTACATAGTCGACAGTCCTGCAGTTTAAGATTGTATTTCCAAGCAGAAACAAACGTTGTAGCTTAACCCCTTCCCTCCCACTCGATGCACACATTGCTTCTGAAATCTGTGTTCATTCAACGGACAAAAAGCCACTATCGTGCAAGGCAATAGACATAATGTGGTTTCAGCAAAAGGCATAGATCATCATGAGCCCCGCAATTGCGGGGGTTCGTGAGGATCTATACCTCTTGTAGTTGGAATTTGTTGTTTTTCTTGGCAGTGACGGGGTTAAAAGGTCGGCGTTAAAAAAAGTTAACTCCTTCGAAGTAAGCAGCTGTAGTAGGCGGCTTACACTTACTACTTCCCTTAGCTACGGGAAAGAAGAGAACAACCACTTTTTTTGTTATCATCCACTCAAAACGGAACCGTAGAAAGTAGAGTGGTTACCAGTTCATGCCATGCTTCGTGTCTCAATACAATGGTCTGGTCCGGGGAACTCGCCGAATCAACGGACCATGGGTCTCGGGTGTCTCTTTTCTACATTATGTCAAAAGACATTTAGTCCGGAAACGCTTATAGAGGCTATGCAAGGAAAACCTTTCCATTGCTCTGCGAAGAATCAGCTTCATGTTCCGCCGCGTCTGTGCTCCACCGTGTCTATTTCTCACTGTGTTTATGTTCCAGTGTGTCTGTGTTCCACCGTGTCTATGCTCCAACCGTGTCTATGTTCCATTGAGTCTGTGTCCCACCACAGGAGGGCTGTATGTTACACCGTATCTATGCTCCTCCGGCACCGCGTCTACGCTCCACCGTGTCTACACCACAGTATCCCAGTACATTGCTTTGGACCTTTAGTGAAATTTCCTGTATCCAATGATTAAGAGCCTTGGGTCTCCCTTATCTACACTTTTGCCCGTAAACGCTTATATAGGCCGTATAAGGACAAGGACAGTACACTGGTTTGGCCCTGGGAATTCCCAGCATCCACGAGTCTCGGGTATCTCTTGTCAACACTGGGTGCCAAATACCATGTGTGGAGACACCATACCCAATACGGAGGCTACATTAGGAAAACCTGTCATTGTGCTGTACGGCGGGCGGCTTTGGCGCAAGTTGACTCTTTGAATCTCAATGCATTGCTTTTGCCTCTGGAACTTCGTGCATCCACGGATTACGTTTCTCGGGTTTCCATTCTCTAGAGTGGCTGTCAAAACACATTGTCCGGAAACGCTATATTAGGACAAGCTTTCGTTGAGCTTTGCGACGGGCGCCTTTGGCGCCCGTTGCACTTTTCGTGTCTCAGTACACTGGTCTGGCCCTGGGAACTCCCCGCAACCATGAACCTATGATCTTGGGTATCTCTTGTTAACACTGAGTGAGAAATACTATGTGTGGAGAGCCCATAACCAATACATTAGGAAAACCTGTCATTGTGCTCTACGGCGGGCGCCTTTGGCGCAAGTTGACTCCTTGTATCTCAGCACATTGCTTTAGCCCTGAGAACTTCCTGCATCCACAGATTAAGGGTTTCGGGTCTCCCTTCTCTACACTGGCTGCCAAAACACTTTGTCCGGAAACGCTTATGATATAGCCCTTATAAGGATATTTTTTTTTTTTTGTGCTCTGCGACGGGCGTCTTTAGCGCCGGTTGCACTCGTGGCGTCAGTACACTGGTCTGGCTCTACGAACTCTCCCGCCACGAACGAAGTGTCTCGGGTATCTCTTGTCCACACTGGTGGCCAAATAGTCCTACGTATCATTAGTCCTAGGTATCGATAGTCCTAAGATTTGCATCGATAATTGCATCCTTAGTTCTACGTATCGATAGCCCTATGGCCGACAATCCTACGTAATCAACAGTCCTGCAGTTTAAGATTGTATTTCCAAGCAAAAACAAACGCTGCAGCTTAACCCCTTCCCTGTCACTCGACGCACATATTGCTTCTGAAATATGTGTTCATTCAAACGGACCAAAAGCCACATTGTACTCATTGTGCTCTACTGCGGACGCAACCCCACCCGGGTCTGCCCTGGGGGAAATGGGTGGAGTTAACTACTTTTTAGTTCCCATGGTCACCCTGGTCAGCCCCACAGGGTGGGTTTTCCCCTTTATTCTGGGGCACGTGTTTCTCTCTACCCTTGGTCCACTCACCTGTATTTGCCTTTTTAAAACTCTCCCAACTGTCTACACTGGCTGCCTAAATACTTTGTCCTGAAACGCTTATAGAGGTCTTATAAAGACAAGCTTTCGTTGTGCCCTGCGACGGGCGGCTCTGGCGCCAGTTTTTGCACTCTTGGTGTCTCAGTATACTGGTCTGGTCCTGGGAACTCCGCGCATTCACAAACCAAGGATCTTGGGTCTCTCTTGTCCACACTGGGTGCCATATACTATGTGTGGAGAGGCCATACCCAATATAGACGCTACATAAATTTAACCTGTTATTGTATTCAACGGCGGGCGCCTTTGGCGCAAGCTGACTCTTTGTATCTCAGTACATCGCTTTGATCCAGGGAACTTCCTGCATCCACGGATTAAGGGTCTCGGGTCTCCCTTCTCTACACTGGCTCCAGAACACTTTGTCCGGAAACGCTTATAGAGGCTATATCAGGAAAAGCTTTCGTTGTGCTCTGCGACGGACGTCTTTGGTTCCAGTTGCACTCTTTTTGTCTGAGTACATTGGTCTGGCCCTGGAAACTCCCCGCATCCACGAACCAAAGGACTCAGGTATCTCTTTTCAATACTGGATGCCAAATACTATGTTTGGAGAGCCCATACCCAATATAGAGGCCACATAAGGAAAACCTGGAATTGCGCTTTATGGCGGGCTCCGTTGACCCAGTTTGACGCTTTGTTTGTCAATACATTGCTTTGGCCCTGAAAATTTCCTGCATCCACGGATTAAGGGTCTCTGGTTTCCCTGTCTACACTGGTTGCCAAAACACTTTGTCCTAAAACGCTTATAGCGGCTATATAACGATAAGCTTTCGTCGTGCTCTGCGACGGTTGCCTTTGTTGCCCTCATATTGTCTCAGTACACTGGTCTGGCCCATACCCAATATAGAGGCTAGATTAGGAAAACCTGTTATTGTGCTCTACGGCTGGCGGCTTTGACGCAAGTTGACTCTTTGTATCTCAGCACATTGCTTTGGGAAGAGTTCAAACTGGTGCTGTCCAACCGGTCTCAAGCGCTACAGGAGCTAGTAAATGAAGAGGAGGCGGTCACCACAGAGCAGCAGTAGAAGGCAGTTAGAGGGGCGCTGAACGCAACCTGCAAAGACACTGTAGGGTTCAGAAAACACCATCACAGGGACTGGCTGTCTGCACAGACCTTGAAGAAGATAGAAGTGAGGAAGCAGAAGAAAGCAGTTGTCAACAACAGTCGCACGAGAGCAGCCAAAGTAAGGGCACAGGAGGAATACTCGGAAGCCAACCGCAAGGTGAAGAGGAGTATCAGGGCAGACAAGAGGGCCTACACAGACAGCCTGGCAGCAGAGGCAGAAAAGGCAGCAGGCAGCGGCAACATGAAACAGCTCTACGACATT